>CM077675.1:357790317-358990317 GCA_039707655.1 Elymus sibiricus
TCTATTGCTAAGTTCAACTTGACCACTAGATTGAGGATGATAGGGTGATGCAATTCTATGGTTAACATCATATTTAGCAAGCATCTTACGGAAAGCACCATGAATAAAGTGTGAACCACCATCGGTCATTAAATATCTAGGGACTCCAAACCTCGGGAAGATAACCTCTTTAAGAATTTTAATAGAGGTGTGGTGATTAGCACTACTAGTTGGAATAGCTTCTACCCACTTAGTGACATAATCAACCACAACCAAAATATGAGTGTACCCATTGGAGGAAGGAAAAGGCCCCATATAATCAAAACCCCAAACGTCAAATGGTTCGACAACAAGTGAATAATTCATAGGCATTTCCTGACGCTTACCGATATTACCAATTCTTTGACATTCATCACAAGACAAGACAAAATTACGGGCATCCTTGAAGAGAGTAGGCCAATAAAAACCAGATTGCAATACCTTATGAGCAGTTCTATCTCCCGCATGATGTCCTTCATAAGCTTCGGAATGACATTTCCGTAGGATTTGTGCCTATTCATGCTCAGGCACACAACATCTAATAATACCATCTACTCCTTCTTTATAAAGGTGTGGGTCATCCCAAAAGTAATGTCTCAAGTCATAGAATTTTTTTCTCTTTTGTTGATATGTGAAGCTAGGTGGTATATATTTAGCGACAATGTAATTAGCATAATCAGCATACCAAGGTGTGTTGTGTGAGACACTTATTGCAGCTAGCTGTTCGTCAGGGAAACTATCATCAATAGGTAGTGGGTCATCAAGAATATTTTCTAACCTAGACAAGTTATCAGCTATGGGGTTTTCAGCTCCTTTCCTATCAACGATATGTAAGTCAAATTCTTGAAGCAAAAGAACCCACCTAATGAGTCTAGGTTTAGCATCCTTCTTTTCCATAACGTATTTTATAGTAGCATGATCGGTGTGAACAATAACCTTGGAGTCAACAATATAGGATCTAAATTTATCACAAGCAAACACAACTGCTAAAAATTCTTTTTCAGTAGTAGCATAGTTTCGTTGGGCACTTTCTAGAGTTTTACTAGCATAATGGATAACATTCAATTTCTTATCAACTCTTTGTCCTAGGACAGCACCAACAGCATAATCACTAGCATCACACATAATTTCAAAAGGCAAGTTCCAATCAGGTGGTTGAACGATAGGTGCAGAGGTTAAGGCTTTCTTGAGTGTTTCAAAGGCTTCCACACAATCATCATCAAAGACAAAAGGAATATCTTTTTGCAAAAGATTAGTAAGAGGCCTAGAAATTTTAGAGAAGTCTTTAATGAACCTCCTATACAAACCAGCATGACCAAGGAAACTTCGAATACCTTTAATATCTTTAGGACATGGCATTTTCTCAATTGCATCAACTTTAGCTTTATCCACCTCAATACCTCGTTCAGATATTTTATGCCCCAAGACAATGCCTTCATTAACCATAAAGTGGCACTTCTCCCAATTCAAGACGAGATTAGTTTGTTCACATCTCTGCAAAACTCGATCAAGGTTGCTTAAGCAGTCATCAAAAGAAGTTCCGTAAACGGAAAAATAATCCATGAAAACCTCCACAATCTTTTCACAAAAATCAGAGAATATAGCAGTCATACATCTTTGAAAGGTAGAAGGTGCATTGCATAAACCAAAAGGCATACGTCTATAAGCATAGGTTCCAAAAGGGCAAGTAAAGGTAGTTTTTTCTTGATCGGATTGTGACACAGGTATTTGAGAGAAACCAGAATATCCATCTAGGAAACAAAAGTGTGTGTGCTTAGATAGTCTCTCTAGCATTTGATCAATGAACGGTAGAGGGTAATGATCTTTCGTAGTAGCTTTATTTAATTTTCTAAAATCAATTACCATTCTATAGCCAGTGACAATTCTTTGTGGAATGAGTTCATTCTTATCATTGGGAACAACGGTAATACCTCCTTTCTTAGGGACACAATGAACGGGACTTACCCATCTACTATCAGCTATGGGATAGATTATACCTGCTTCCAGAAGCTTTAATATTTCAGTTCTAACCACTTCTTTCATCTTAGGATTCAATCGCCGTTGGTGATCAACAACGGGTTTAGCATCAGGTTCCATTTTGATCTTGTGCTGACATAGAGTGGGACTAATGCCCTTAAGATCATCAAGAGTATATCCAATAGCAGCCTGATGCTTCCTTAGAACTTTCAATAATCTTTCTTCTTCATGTTCTAAAAGGTTAGCACTAATAATAATAGGATATATCTTTTTCTCATCAAGATAAGCATACTTCAAAGTGTCAGGCAATTGTTTCAATTCAAACACAGGATCACCTTTAGGTGGAGGAGGACCTCCAAGAGTTTCAATAGGCAAATTGTGTTTCAAGAGAGGTTGTTGTTCGAAGGAAATTTGATCTATTTCGTTTCTTTTGCGCAAATGCATATCATTTTCATGGTCGAGCAAATATTGTTCTAATGGATCAGTAGGAGGCACAACAATAGAAGCAAGACCAATTATCTCATCCTTACTAGATAACGCTTTATCACGGGGTTGCCTACTAAACTTGGAAAAATTAAACTCATGAGACACATTACCAAAACTGACACCGACAGTTTGTTTTTCACAATCTATCTTAGCATTAACGGTGCTCAAGAAAGGTCTACCAAAGATAATGGGACAAAAGTCATCTTGTGGGGAACCAAGGACTAGAAAATCAGTAGGATATTTGTAAATGATGGTTTCTTCTTTAGCTATGACCGGTTCTTTAATTTCTTCTTTAATAGGTGGATGATATTTAAACCACTTCTCCTTAGGGAGATCAACGTGAGTAGCAAATGCTTCGTACAAAGAGGCTACTATCTCAGAGTCATGTCCATATTTAGTGCTAAACTTATGAAAAGTATCGGTATTCATAAAAGATTTAACACAATCAAATTCAAGCTTTATACCTGACTCATTACCTTCGTTGAGTTCCCAATCTTCAGTGTTGCGTTTAATTCTTTCTAAGAGATCCAACTTGAATTCAATAGTCTTTGTCATATAAGAACCAGCACAAGAAGTATCGAGCATGGATTGATCATTATGAGAAAGCCGAGCATAAAAATTCTGAATGATAACTTCCCTCGGAATGTCATGATTGGGGCATGAATATAACATTGACTTAAGCCTGCCCCAAGATAGAGAGATACTTTCTCCTTCACGAGGCCAAAAATTATATATATAATTCCGATCACGGTGAACTAGATGCATAGGATAAAACTTTTGATGGAATTCCAATTGCAAATGATTCCAGCTACACGATCCAAGATCATCACATAGCCTATACCATGTCAATGCTTTTCCCTCCGAAGATAAAGGGAAAACCTTCTTCTTAACTTCATCTCCGGGTAAACCTGCAAGCTTAAATAATCCACAAATTTCGTTCACATATAAAAGATGCATATCAGGATGTTCAGTTCCATCTCCTGCATAAGGTTTAGCAAGCAATTGTTCTACCATACCCGAAAGAATTTCATAAGTAGCATTTTCAGTAGGTGCTATAGGTTGAGGGGTAACTAATTGTGGTTCCGGTCGAGGTGAAGATACCCCGAACAAACCCCTCAAAGGATTGTTCTCCATAATAGCAAGTAGCAATAAATTTCAGCACCTAGTATAAGTTTTTCCTTGCCAATTTCCACTTACCAAGAGCGCTTCCCTCCCCGACAATGGCGCCAAAAAAGAGTCTTGATGACCCACAAGTATAGGGGATCAATCGTAGTCCTTTCGATAAGTAAGAGTGTCGAACCCATCGAGGAGCAGAAGGAAATGACAAGCGGTTTTCAGCAAGGTAATTTCTTCAAGCACTGAAATTGTAGGCAACAGATAGTTTGATAGCAAGATAATTGGTAACGAGCAAGTAACGGTAATGGTAACCAAGGTGCAGCAAGGTAGCCCAAACCTTTTGAGGCAAAGGACAGGCCAGAACAATCACTAGTAATAGGCAAAGTATTCTTGAGGGTACACGGGAATTTCGTCTAGTCACTTTTATCATGTTGGTTTGATTCGTGTTCGCTACTTTGATAATTTGATATGTGGGTGGACCGGTGCTAAGGTGTTGTTCTTACTTGAACTAACAACCTACTTATGATTAACCCCCTCGCAAGCATCCGCAACTATGAGAAAAGTATTAAGACAAAGTCTAAGCATAGCATTAAACATGGGGATCCAAATCAGCCCCTTATGAAGTAGCGCATAAACTAGGGTTTAAGCTTCTGTCACTCTAGCAACCCATCATCTAATAACTACTCCACAATGCATTCCCTTAGGCCCATGAATGGTGAAGTGTCATGTAGTCGACGTTCACATGACACCACTAAGGGAATCACAACATACATATCATCAAAATATCGAACACATATCAAATTCACATGATTACTCACAACATGACTTCTCTCGTGACCTCAAGAACAAAGGTAACTACTCACAAATAATAATCATGCTCAAGATCAGAGGGGTATTGAATAGCATAATGGATCTGAACATATAATCTTCCACCAAATAAACCATATAGTAATCAACTACGCAAGGTAATCAACACTACTAGTCACCCACAGGTACCAATCTGAGGTTCCGGTACAAAGATTGAACACAAGAGATGAACTAGGGTTTGAGAGGAGATGGTGCTGTTGAATATGTTGATGAAGATTGGCCTCCGAAAGATGAGAGGGGTGTTGGTGATGACGATAGCTTCGATTTCCCCCTCCGGGAGGGAAGTTCCCCCTGCGGAATCGCTCCGCCGGGGGGCAAAAGTGCTCCTGCCCAAGTTCCGCCTTGAGGCGGTGGTGCTTCGTCCCGAAAGTCCTCCTCTTTTTTTTCTAGGTCAAGAGTGACCTTATACCAGAAGATGGGCACCGGAGGTGGGCCTGGGTGACAACAACCCATCAGGGCGCGCCCAGGGGGGCCTGGCGTGCCCTGGTGGGTTGTGTCCACCTGGGAGCCCCCCTCCGGTAGTTTTCAGCTCCAGTATTTTTTATTAAATGCAAAAATAATCTCCGTAAATTTTCAGCTTCATTGGAGTTGTGCAGAATAGGTATCTCTGACGTGCTTTTCTTGGGTCCAGAATTCCAGCTGCCGGTATTCTCCCTCTTTGTGTAAACCTTGCATATTATGAGAGAAAAGGCATTAGAATCATTCCCCAAGGCATTATTATTCAACAAAACAAAGTAAATAACAGTAGGAAATCATGATGCAAAATGGACATATCAAGGAGCCAAGCAAGAATACTTGATCATAGGTCATACTCTACGTTAAGCTCAAAGTGGGGTTGCCATTTTTTGATTAAGCATTTTAATATTTTCATATCACTTGAGTTACTTTATCTCATGACTTGGAGTAAAGCTATTTCAAGGATATGATCACATACCTTTGAGTAATGTTGATGACGTGGCATGTAGGAGAACTTCTTGTGGATGCTCGAAGTTGATGAAGATCATCTTGAGTTGAGAGCTATCTTTGATCGTTTTGGTTCTCTTTTCACCTACATGGGTTAGTCATGCAAGGAAGAACAAGATATATCCAAATGACAAGAATGGAATTTGTTTATCAAGTGGTTGTCAAGGATATGGTTTGGATTGTCTTCTTCCTTCCATCATGAAAGAAGAGTTGTGGATACTTGGCCATGACAAGATTGCTTTTGATGTGAGTTGTTGGCAATCTTGTGTAATGTAGTTCTTCCAAGTACCTATAAAAGGTTAGATGCAATACAAGGGAGCATATATTCCAAGATATAAGATAGTGTCACATCAAGTGTAACATGGAATAGTCATGTAAGCTCATGCCCTTGCATGCATCCGAGTGAGTATAGCTCAAGTTTGAAGCATCAATGATGTTCAACTCACTCCTCAAGTGACAAAACACTTTCTCATCAAGTGGCTTAGTAAAGATATCGGCCTATTGCTTGTTGGTGCGAACATGTTTCAGTTTGATGTCCCCTTTGGCAACATGATCACGAATGAAATGATGACGAACTTGAATATGTTTAGTTCGAGAATGTTGCATGGGATTATGAGCAATCTTAATAGCACTCTCATTGTCACACAACAATGGAACATGTCTCACATGGATTCCATAATCCTTAAGAGTTTGAGTCATCCATATCAATTGAGCACAACATGATCCGACGGCAATGTATTCCGCTTTGGTGGCAGATAGAGATACCGAGTTTTGTTTCTTGGATGACCAAGACACAAGAGATCTACCAAGAAATTGACATGTACTCGAGGTGGATTTTCTATCAACCTTATCTCCGGCATAGTCCGAGTCATAATAGCCAACAAGGTTAAAAGAAGATCCCTTGGGATACCATATGCAAAAGTTTGGTGTTTGTATCAAGTATCTCACAATTATTTTAAAGGCCTTAAGATGACACTCTTTAGGAGCAGCTTGATATCTAGCACACATGCACACACTAAGCATAATATCGGGACGGGAGGCACATAGATATAGCAATGGACCAATCATTGATCGATAAACCTATTGATCAACCGGTTTGTCCTCCTTGGTGAGGTCAACATGTCCACTAGTAGGCATATGAGTTTTCATACCTTTACACTCTTGCATGTTGAACTCCTTGATCAAGTCCTTGGTATACTTGGTTTGAGAGATGAAAGTTCCTTCTCTCGTTTGCTTGATTTGCAAACCAAGGAAAAATTTCAGCTCACACATCATGGACATCTCATACTTCTCGGACATCAACCTTCCAAATCTTTCACTAAATTGTGGGTTAGTAGATCCAAAGATAATATCATCCACATAAATTTGGCACACAAATAATTCACCATTAACTCTATTAGTGAATAAGGTTGCGTCAGTTTTACCAATTTCAAAACCCTTTTCGATAAGAAACTTCGTTAAGCATGTGTACCAAGCTCGTGGGGCTTGCTTAAGACCATAGAGAGCTTTACGAAGCTTGTAGACATGATTAGGTTTCTTAGGGTTTACAAAACCAGGGGGTTGTTTAAAATAGACCTCTTCTTCAATCTCACCATTTAAAAATGCACTTTTAATATCCAGTTGGTAAAGCGTGATATCATGGTGATTAGCATAAGCAAGAAGAATGCGGATAGCTTCAAGTCTAGAAACGGGGGCATAGGTCTCACCATAGTCCATACCTTCGACTTGGGTGTAGCCTTGAGCCACGAGACGCGCCATGTTGCGTACGACTTGACCGTCTTCATCTTTTTTGTTTCGAAACACCCATTTGGTTCCCATGATGTTTTGCTCGTCCTTGGGCTTCTCCACTAGTGTCCACACTTCATTCCTCTCGAAATTGTGTAGCTCCTCATGCATTGCATTCACCCAATCAGGGTCCTAAAGAGATTCTTCTACCTTCAAAGGCTCAATACTAGAGATGAATGAATAATGCTCACAAAAGTTAGCTAGTCGAGTTTTAGAGTGAGTTATCCTCCCGGTTTGTATGTCGCCGAAGATTTGATCTAGAGGATGATTTTTGTTCATTCTTGCTCGAACTCGAGGTAGCTTTTGCTTGTTGGTTGGTGGAGCTTCTTAATCATCATTTTCTTCTTCATTGTTGTTGAAGGTGTCGTTGCCTTGAGGTGGTGGTGAAGGTGGTTGTGGTGGATCATCATGATGAACTTCTTCCTCCTCTTCATCTCGTCGTGTACCGCTTGTGGATGCCTCCATGTTGTGTTGAGGTTCACCTTGACACGAAGTAGGGGCTTCCACTTGGGTCGATGAAGTACTTTCATTCACCTCCATGGGACGAATCTTGCCGATGGACAAGTCTTGGATAGCTTCCGAAGGTTCCTTATCTCCTACATCATTTCGCAATTGTTAGACTTGTGAACCATTAGATTCATCAAACTTCACATCTACCGTCTCTTCAACTTTTCGACTGAAGTTGTTGTAGACATGGTAAGTGTGAGAGTTTGATCCGTAACAGAGTAGGAAACCTTCATGAGATTTAGGAGCAAATTTAGAATGATGATGCTTATCAAGAATGTAACACTTGAGCCGAATACTCGAAAGTATCCAACTTGGGGCTTGTTACTGGTGAGTAGCTCGTATGCCGTTTTACCGAGAAGCTTGTGAAGGTAGAGTCGGTTCGTAGCATGACAAGCTGTTTCCACGGCTTCTGCCCAAAAGTGTCTTGGCGTCTTGTATTCATCGAGCATTGTTCTAGCCATCTCTATGAGAGTCCGATTCTTCCTCTCAAAAACTCCATTTTGTTGAGGTGTGTACGTAGCCGAGAACTCATGTGAAATCCCTTCTTCGTCTAGAAAGGAATCCACATTCGTGTTCTTGAACTCCGATCCGTTGTCGCTTCAAAATTTCTTGATCTTCATTTCAAATTGATTTTGCACTTTGCGAGCGAAGTTCTTGAAGATATTTTGCACCTGCGACTTATCATCAAGAAAGAATACCCACGTAAATCTGGAAAAATCATCAACTATAACTAGACCAAAGGAATTTCCACCGAGGCTCTTGTAAGCATTGGGACCAAAAAGATCCATATGAAGCAACTCGAGTGGTCTCCTAGTAGTCATGATATTCTTTACGGTATGACTTTCACCTACTTGCTTTCGAGCTTGACAAGCACTACAAAGTCTATCTTTGTCAAATATAACATCTTTAACACCAAGTATATGATCACCTTTGATGAGCTTGTCTAGATTACGCATACCAACATGTCCTAGCCTTCTATGCCAAAGCCAACCTTTAGAATATTTTGCAATAAGACAAGTACGAGGTTTGGATCTCATAGTTAAATCAACAATGTATAGATCACCTCTACGGAAACCGGTAAAGACCAAGCTATGATTGTCTTGACGAAATACTTGGCAATCTACTTTGGTAAATAGCACATTAAAACCGAAGTCGGCAAGTCTAGATACGGAAAGAAGACTGTAGCCAAGGGATTCAACAAGCATGACATTTTGAATAGAGTTATCATGAGATATGGCCAACTTACCAAGACCGAGTACCATACCCTTGGAGTTGTCTCCAAAAGTCACATACCTGCGTGGTCCACGGTTTGGTGTGATCTCTTGAAACATGTCTCTATCTCCGGACATATGATCGGTGCATCCACTATCGAGAATCCACTCTTTTCCTCCAGACATGTAATCCTTGAAGTTTGCCATGAGACTTAGATTCTTCATTGTATTCTCATACTCGATGTCGAACAACTCATCTTTATCATAGTAGCCATGTTCCACATTGTCATAATCAAGTGGGAAATCCTCGTCATAAGAAACAAGAGATTCGTTAGAGTTGTGATCATGACAATGTTCAATATTATAAATGCGAATGGCTTCAACAATCATGTTGTTGATAGTTATGACATATCATTTAGCACACATGAGGTCTCTAAGTTCAAATAGATAATCATCAAACTTAGGATCACTAGGCACCATTATGTGAAAAGCAATAGATTTATGAAGAATTTCATCAAGATCACTCAATGAATAATTTGGATATCGTTTCTCCAAATCATTCCACAAAGTATAGGCACATTCAAAATTCTTCATTTGATCAAACACAATTCTAGGCAATCCTCTAATGATAAGATTAACAGTTCTTAGATTATGAAGCATATCAATTTCCTCTTCGTGTGTGGGTTGTAAAGGATCAATGGGAGGTACATAGGGGTTCTTAACATACTTGCTCAAATAGAATTCATTGAATAACTCAAGCATCTCATATTTCCATTGACTATAGTACTCCCCATCAAGAATGGGCACTCTACAACTAAGACTCCCCAAACTAGACACGTCCATCTTCCTCCAACGGTGATGAAACCGAAGCTATGGAGACCAAAGCTCTGATACCAATTGTGGGATCACTAGAAGAAGCGTCTAGAGGGTGGGTGAATAGACTACTAGACAAATTAAAAAACCTAACCTTTACCCAAGTTAATTGGTTGGCAGATTTTAGCAATTCTAACAAGTCTAATGCACCCTACACAAGCTAGTCAACAAGTATGGCAGTGGAAAGTAAAGACAAGCATATGTAAGGAGTAGAGAGAAGAAGATCAAACACAATAGATGACACAAAGATTTTTCCTGTGGTTCTGATAGGTGGTGCTGTCATACGTCCACGCTGATGGAGACTTCAACCCACGGAGGGTAGCGGTCGCGAGAGTCCACAGAGGTCTCCACTCGTTAGGGTCCACGAAGTAGCAACCTCGTCTATTCCATCACGGCTTTCGTCCACGAAGTACTAGCCTCACTATGGGTAGATCTTCATGAAGTAGGCGATCTCCTTGCCCTTACAAACTCTTGGTTCAACTCCACAATCACGAAGAAGGAGGCTCCCAAGCGACACCTAACCAATCTAGGAGGCACCACCCTCCAAAAGGTAATAGACTTGGTAGTATGATGAACTCCTTGCTCTTGTGCTTCAAAAGATAGTCTCCTCAACACTCAATCACTCTCTCACAGATTTGGCATGGGTAGAAGAGATTGATTGGATGGAAAGCAACTTGGGGAGGCTAGAAATCAAGATCTATATGGTTGGAGTGGATGATCTTGACCTCAACACAAGGGTAGGTGGTTCTCTCTCAGAAAATTGGATATGGCAAGTGGGTGTATGTTCTGAGTGCTTCTCTTGTGAGTGAGCGGTAGTGGAGGGGTATATATAGGCATCTCCAAAAATCCAACTGTTACAACATTATTGCCCAACTCGGTGAAACCGAAGTAGAAACTCGGTGGCACCGACTAGTTCAAAATGTGGCAACTTTGGCGTTTTCAGTGAGACCGATATATGAATCTCAGTGGTACCGATATGGGTGACCTAGGCAGTTACCAAATCTCGGTGAGACCGATTTAGCGAAATGGGCTAACAGAAAGTTGGTCCAACTTCTCGGTGGTGCCGGTTCTCTAAACTCGGTGGGACCGAATCTAGAAAATGGCTAACCAGGACGTTGGTCACTGTTTTCGGTGGCACTGAATGAAAAGCTGGTAGTACCGAGATGCTAGGGTTTGGTTTGGCTTCTGTCTTGGATAAACTCGGTGGATCCGAATGTGAAAGTTGGTGTCACCGAATTTTGAATTTAGGCTTTGGATAGAGGATATGCGTGGGAAAGTGGGTGAGTATTTTTGGTGGCTACCTCTAAGCACTTAAGCAACCAGATCATCATATTTACCTCATCCCCTTTTAATAGTATTGACTTTCCTATGGACTCAAAGTGATTTCTCAAAAAATATAAAATGTAGAGTCCTTGATCTTGAAGCATTGCCAATCCTATTCATTCCTTTCCATGGGGAGGTCATCCACACAATCTTTTAGCCAATCCTCTCTGTGGACTAAACCTAAAATACACTAGCCAGAACCATTAGTCCAAGAGACAATGTATGTTGCCATGAATTATCAAAACCACCAAGGGAGCATATGTGCTTTCAGATGCTCATCATAGGTCCTCGGCATATCTCATTCAACAAAGCCATTTTTGCCCAAATTGAGCTCATACGCCTCTGGACCCATTTCTTGCTATTCTCTCTTGGTCCGGCTCTCATGGCTCCTCCAGGGCCCTTTTTTCTTTTTTTTTCTTTTTCTTTTTGCCAATGGCTTTGAATTTTCCGGATCAAATGATGGCCGGCTCGGTAGCTTCTCCAGGGATGGTTCCTCTATGGCTCTGGCTCTCCTGTTTCCTCTTATGTGCTGAAGCAGACCGGACCAGGGGATGGCAAGCCAGTGCGCTTATCCATTGGGCATCCCGGCATGGGTGGAGGATGATAATAGATATATTTTTTGCTCCAGCGTTGTTGGAGTAGACCGGACCACAGGGGTGGCGGCTTGCGCACATCCGTTGGGCGGCTCGTACGGGCTTGCATGGCCCTAGCGTGTTGATGTAGACGTGGGAGTCGGCAGCGGCGTTCAACACCGGCTCGGACGCGCGAGTCGGCCGTGGCGTTGGATGCTGGCATGGACTCGTGATTCGATCGCGGTGTTTAGAAAATGGCGCGAATTCGAGAGCCGGCCGCAGCGTTGGAAGCTGGCTCGGACGCATGAGTCGGTCATGGCGTGGGAAACCAGCGCTGGCGCACGAGTCGGTCGTGGAGTGTTGATGTAGTCCGGACCGCACGGGCGGCGGCCTGCAAGTGTGTCCGTCGGACAGTGCGGTATGGACGGACGCTGGCGCATGATGATATTGGCGTGAGCTCCATATTTGTGATCTAGCGCCACACCACTTTTGTAATAAGCAATTGTCCTGCATAAAAACATTAGAGGCCAGAGTAATTTTTCTCGGATGAATTAATATGTATAAAAAATAGATAGGACGAATAACACCTGATATTTCTGTTGGATGAACGCAGACAACATGCAGCCTCTGGCATGTTTTATGTTGAGAAAACCGGCAGATGACAAGCTTTATTCATCAGGCAGCAATTGATGTGACCTTTTTCTTCGGGAGATGAGACGTGTGCCCTAGTTGAGGCAGTAGTAGCAGTGGAAGACACGCACACATATGATACAAAGACCGCCGCCGCCAATTTCCCCTTCTTCTTTTTTGTTAGGCCAATGCTAGTGGTAACATGGCACCACTTGCACATGAGTAGGCCAACGTAATGCATTGCCCTTGGTGTCCATGAGATCCATGTGGCGGGCTGGTGCCCCTTTTTATTTTGCGGCTCGCAGAGCAAATTTCTTCTTTTTCTTCTCGTTTTTTGTATTCCCGATGATGGATGTACTGCATCTTTCTGACAATCTGTCGAGCATAGCAGCTACAACGATAGACCGACTTCTCCAGATGTTGTGTTTTTGTTGCTGTTGTTGTTGTCGCTGCCGCCGCCGATGGTTGATATTTTTCTTCTCGGGCAGATATCTTTCTTCAGATTCGGTGGATTGTTCGATGTCTGTACAATCGTCGACAGATCGTAGTTCATGGAAGCCATGAGTTGATAAATCTATGTACACAAAGTAGTGTAAAACGGTAGAAAAATTCTTGGTAGAATTTAATTTACGCAGAGCAAAGAATTAAAACAATAGCACCTGGTAGGTTCGGGGTGGACGTAGCAATTGAAGAAGAGAAAACCAGAATTGTAGGCTCACGTGATGTACTAGTACTTGAAGCAATCGGAGTTGATGCGTGACATGATGGGAAAAATGTACTCTCGCATGTGTGTGGACTTGATGTGTGGCCGCAGCCCGTGTTGCTTTTGACATGACTTCGGGAGCAGTAGAAGCTTAATCCCCTCGTGACTTGTACTTTGCAGGGAGCAACTCAGATCACTATTTGACCTTTCGACCATGAATCTCTTGAGCGTGTGAGCCTTGCTTCTCTGTTTGAGCACCAGGGAGCAGCAACAACTCAGATTTTTATTTTTCTTGGCGGCGCTTCTTCATGGAATGCTATGCATCATGCATGATCATTAGACCCACAAGTCCCTAGGTCTAGCCACTACAAGTTGTTGACGTAAACATGAGCATCTGGCATTGATCACTGGGAATTGATGAAGTGCTCCGATTGAAGCTGGGGTTTTCGCAATTTTTGCATCGATGTGGATCGAATCTTCTTGTGCCGTGTACAGCAAACGATAGAGCAAAGTCGGACAACAACGGCGATCGGACGCCGCGCATCGACGCTGCAGAAGCTTTGATGAAGAAAAAACCATCTATCTATGCACACCGGCCCTGCTCGGCCGCTGTTGCCCGGTTACTTTTTTACTCCGATCTGACTTACGCTTCTGTTAAAACTTTTTACATCTTGACTAATGAACCCAGAGTCTACCAAAATTATTTAGTGCCGACTCTTCTTCATTTGGCCAATTCACGCGCTTCTCGATCCCTGAAGAGCTCCCTCCAAGAACATAACACCACCATGCACTGGGCCCATGGTAGGCGTCAACTGTCATGGTTTTGTCACGGCAGATGTCCTCGTGAGAGAACTTAGGTGTGAGGCCATCGCAACTAGGTGGCAGCTTGAACGGGGTTGGTCGGAATCGAGGGACGCGAGTTTTACCCAGGTTCGACCCCTCGCGGTGGAGGTAAAAGCCTACATCCTGCTTTGGTGTTATTGATGATGATGATGATCTCGATTACAAGGGTGCTAGATCTCTACCTCTAGTCTCGAGAGTTTCTAGTTTGATCTCGTCTAAGACTTATCTATCTGCCCTGACTAAACTTGTCCCTCTTGGGGTGTGATACTTGTGATCTGCGTTGGGTTTTCTATGAAGAGGAACGGGTAATTGCAGCACAATACGGGTAAGTATTTCCCTCGGTTAAGAAACCAAGGTTTATCGAACTAATAGGAATATCAATCCACATCCATCTTCAGTGGCTGCACACAAAAGAGCAAACAACTTGCACCCAACGCGGCAAGAGGATTGTCAATCCCCTTGATCTCATTATTTGCAAGCAAGTGAAGTGTGTAGATAATAGTAGATAATTGTAAATTGCAAAATAAAATAAAAACAAATAAATGGCAGAAAGGTAAAGATAGGATTTGTAAATATATAAGTGAATAGACCCGGGGCCATAGTTTTCCCTAGCGGCATCTCTCATGTAGGCAAGATACGGTGGGTAAACAAATTACTGTTGGGCAATTGATAGAAAAGCGCATAGTTATGTGCTATTCACGGCAATGATCATGTGTATATAGGCATCACGACCATAAGCAAATAGGCCGACTCCTGCCTGCACCTATTACTGTTACTCCACCCATCGACCGCTATCCAGCATGCATCTAGAGTATTAAGTAAAACAGAGTAATGCTTGGAGAACATTGACAAGATGTAGACAAAGAGAATTCAATTAATATGAACTAACCCCATCATTTTATCCTTAGTGGCAACAATACAAAGACGTGTCTTGTCCCCTTCTGTCACTGGGATATAGAGCACCGCCAGATTGAACCCACTACAACGCACCCCTCTCACCGATGAAGTATCAATCTAGTTGGCCAAACTATTTCAATAATTCGGAGAGGATTACAATGATATAATGATCATGCAATTAAGAATCATAATATATATCAGAGGTGACTCAAATACTTTTCATGAATAATCTGAACATAAACCCACAATTCATCGGATCCCAACAAACGCACCGTACAAAAGAATTACATTGGATAGATCAACGTGAGGATGCGATGATCATTGTATTGAAGATAAAAAGAGAGAGAGATAGCCATATAGGTACTAACTACGGACTCGTAGGTCTGTGGTGAACTACTCACACATCATCATGAGGGCAGCAAGGTTGATGAAGAGGCCCTTCGTGATCGATCCCCCCTCCGGCAGGGTCCCGGAAAGGGAGCTCCAGATGAGATCGCGGCGGAACAGAGACTTGTGGCGGCGGAAAAAGTGTTTCGGGATGCCCTTTAGAGTTTTTGGAATATATGTGAATTTATAGGCCAAAGAATGGGGGTAGGAGGTCCACCAGAGGGACAAGCCATCAGGGCACGCCGACCCCCCTCGGCGCTCCCTGTTGGCTTGTGCCTCCCTCGTGCGGCCTCCGGTCTTCTCCCGAAGCTTTCAGGCCTTCTTTTGGTCCATAAAAAATCATAAAAAGGTTTCGGGGCAATTGGACTTCATTTGGTATTGTAAACCTAAAAAGTAAAAAACACACAGAAAACAGCAACTGGCACTGGGCACTGGGTCAATAGGCTAGTGCTCAAAAATAATATAAATTGGTAAATTATTACTCAAAAAGATCCTAGAATGATAATATGTCAGCATGGAACAATCAAAAATTATAGATACGTTGGAGACGTATCAGCATCCCCAAGCTTAATTCCTACTCGTCCTCGAGTAGGTAAATAATAAAAACAGAATTTTTGATGTGACATGCTGCCCAATATGTAATCTTTTGCATGTATGCTCATTGAGAAACGATGAATTAACAAACATCAACATCGTAATATTTATAAGCACAGGCAACATAACTATCAATCTTTCAAAGTATACGATCCTAAAAGAATGTTTACCCCCATTCATTTTATCATATTTGCAAGGCATGGCTCCGTCTTCACCACGGTGTCCAAGTCAGGCAACTAGATCGTACTTTTTCAATGTGCATCAACTTTTTATTCTTCACGCAATACATTAGCGTGAACCATGGACATAGCTTAAGGGTGGAATAGAATATGGTGGTAGATATCAAAGGGGTAAAAAGTGGATAAGAAAATCTTGCATCAACTAAGCATATCAACGGGCTATGGAGATGCCCATCGATAGATGTCAATGCAAGGAGTAGGGATTGCCATGCAAATGATGCACAAGAGCTATAAGTGTATGAAAGCTCAACTGAAGTTAAGTGGGGTGTGCATCCAACTTGCTTGCTCATGAAGACCTTGGGCATTTGAGGAAGGCCATCATCGGAATATGCAAGACAAGTTTATAATAATGAAAAAGTAATTCCCACTAGCATATGAAAATGACATAACATGAGACTCTCTATATGAAGAACAAGGTGCCACTTTGAGGCACAAGTGTGGTAAAGGATAGCAGCAAAGTCCCTTCTCTCTTTTTCTCTCATTTTTTATTTTTTTATTATGGTGGGCTCATTTGGCCTCCCCCATTTTTATTTCCTCACTGGGACAATGCTCTAATAATGATGATCGTCACTCTTTTATTTACTTACAACTCAACATGAAAACTTGATATGAAGAACTATGAAGCAATATGACTCAATATGAATGCCTCTGGCAGTGTACCAAGATGTGCAATGATCTAGCGTGACATGTATCAAAAATATGATGAATGGTGGCTTTGCCACAAATACTATGTCGGCTCTATATGATCAAGAAAAGCAATATGATAATGAATGAACTAGTCGTATGATGTAACAGTGGAATTTGCATGGCAATATATCTCGGAATAGCTATGGAAATGCCATAATAGGTAGGTATGGTGGCTGTTTTGAGTAAGATATAAGAAGGCTTATGTGTGATAGAGCGTATCATGTCACGGGGTTTGGATGCACCGGCGAAGTTTGCACCGATCCTCAAGGTGAGAATTGGCAATGCACGGTACCGAAGAGGGTAGCAAAATATGACGTGGTGAGATTGCATATGTCCACAGGTTCACATTTGTCACAAAGAATTCATATAATTATTGCAAAGTTTTATTAGTTTTATCACAAATCAAAGTACTACTCGGATGCCCAGAGGGAGGAGGTTGGGACGAGTTAACCATCGCGCGCCTCCGACCGGAAACAACACTAGGATTTCAACGAGGAATAGAAATGCTCACACATACCCACCATGCCTTTTTAACATTTAGACAAACGGAAAATTAACACCTCTTAATACCGATACTTCTACGAATCAACAATGATGCACTCACACCTTTTTCATATTACCACATCAATATCATTAACCCACAATTTCTCTTTTATGTGCTACATGATGGTTTTGATTATCACTTATTGAATACCTATTATTTTTGGACTACTCTTATGACCCATGCAAATTACTGTCACTATTTATTAACTATCAAACAAATATAAGTGAAGAACGAGAGTGCAATTATTTCTACAAAATCTATATGCCACCGTGCTCAAAAAGATATAAGTGAAGTACTAGAGCAACTGCTAAGCTCAAAAGATATAAGTGAAGTACATAGAGTATTCTAACAAATTATGAAGAAGGTGTGTATCTCCCAAATAGGTATTTCCTGCAAATGATGAGTGTGGCAAACTAAACATAAAAGCAAACAAAAGCAAATGATGCTCCAAGCAAAACTCATATCATGTGACGAATAAAAATATAGCTCCAAGTGACATACCGATGGATTGAGATGAAAGAGGGGATGCCTTCTGGGGCATCCCCAAGCTTAGACGCTTGAGTCTTCCTAGAATATTACCTTGGGGTTCCTTGTGCATCCCCAAGCTTAGGCTCTTGCCACTCCTAATTCCTTCATCCATCGTGATAACACCCAAAACTTGAAAACTTCAATCACACAAAACTCAACAAAACTTCGTGAGATCCGTTAGTATAAGCAACATATCAAATACATTAGGTACTATTATAAATTGATTCATATTTCATTATTTCATAATAGGTACTATATTCTAACTTCTCCATGGCTTATACCCCCCGATACAATCCATAGCATCATCAAAACAAGCAAACCATGCAAGCAAAAACAGAATCTGTCTAAAACAGAACAGTCTGTAAAGATCTATAAAGAACCTATACTTATGTAACTCTAGAAATTCTGAGAAATTAGTAAAACCTGAAGAATTTGTATATAAATACTTTGTAAAAAATTCAGATTAAAAATACGTTCCAGTAAAATCAGTGAAATTCTGCACTGGACGTTAAAGTTTCTGTATTTGCACCGTATCAATTCTACTCATCTTGTAAGTCATCCCAAAGGATTTACTTGGCACAAACACTAATTAAAACATAAAAATACAATCATTACAGTGGAAACAATCATGTTATAAAAAACAACCAGAAATTAAAAAATCAAAATCTAAAGATAAAGATAACTATTGGGTTGCCTCCCAACTAGCGCTATTGTTTTATGCCCCTAGCTAGGCATAATGATTTCAATGATGCTCACATAAAAGTAAAGAATTGAAACACAATGGGAAAATCATGAAGCATATGACAAGAACATTTAATCCTAACCCACTTCCTATGCATAGAAATTTTGTGAGCAAACAATTTATGGGAGCAAGAATCAACTAGCATTGGAAGGCAAAACAAGCATAACTTCGAAACTTTGAACACATCGGGAGGAAACTTGATACTATTGCAATTCCTACACGCATATGTTCCCCCCTCATAATAATTTTCAGTAGCAACATGAAGGAATTCCACAATATAACTATCACATAAATCATTCTTTTCATGATCCACAAGCATAGAAAATTCATTACTCTTCACATAAGCAAATTCCTTTTCATTCATGGTAGTGGGAGGAAACTCAACAAAATAACTATCATGTGACACTTGATTGTCATAACCAAATTGAAAAATAAAATAATGATGGCAAGTTTCATGGTTAACATTACTAATTATAGCATACGTGTCATCACCACAATCATCATAAATAGGAGGCATGAAATCATCATAATAAATTTGCTCATTAAAACTTGGGGGACAAAAAAAACATCTTCATCAAACATAGCATCCCCAAGCTTGTGGTTTTGCATATCATTAGCATCATGGATATTTAGAGAATTTATACTCATACGTCTCCAACGTATCTACTTTTCCAAACACTTTTGCTCTGGTTTTGGACTGTAATTTGCATGATTTGAATGGAACTAACCCGGACTGACACTGTTTTCAGGAGAACTACCTTGGTGTTATTTTTGTGCAGAAATAAAAGTTCCTGGAATTGGAGAAACTTTTTTGAATTATTTCCGGAATATATAATGAATTATGGAGAGAAGATCCACCGGAGGGGGCTGCCTATGGGCCACAAGCCAACAGGGCGCGCCCACCCCCTGGGCGCGCCCTGATGGCTTATGGGGCCCACGTGGCTCCCCCGACCCTAATTCCACTCCTATAAATACACATCTTCGGAGAAAAAAATAAGAGAGAAGAGTTCATCGCGTTTCACGAGACAGAGCCACCGCCACCTCCTGTTCTTCCTCGGGAGGGCTGATCTAGAGTCCGTTTGGGGCTCTGGAGAGGGGGAATCGTCGCCGTCGTCATGACCAACCCTTCTTCATCAACACCGCCATGATACTCACTATTGGGACTGAGTAATTCCTTTGTAGGTTTGCTGGACGGTGATGGGATTGGATGAGATTGATCATGTAATCGAGTTAAGTTTGATAGGGCTTGATCCCTAGTATCCACTATGTTCTGAGATTGATGTTGCTATGACTTTGCTATGCTTAATGCTTGTCACTAGGGCCCGAGTGCCATGATTTCAGATCTGAACCTATTATGTTTTGATGAATATAAGAGTGATCTGGATCCTATCTTGCAAGTTGTATGCACCTATTACATGTCATGATCCGCATACCCCAAGGTGACAATAATTGGGATTCTTTCCGGTGATTGCCGTAGTTTGAGGAGTTCATGTATTCACCATGTGTAAATGCTTTATTCCGGTTCTCTATTAAAAGGAGGCCTCAATATCCCTTAGTTTCCAATAGGACCCTGCTGCCACGGGAGGGTAGGACAAAAG
This sequence comes from Elymus sibiricus, assembly GCA_039707655.1. NCBI lineage: Eukaryota > Viridiplantae > Streptophyta > Magnoliopsida > Poales > Poaceae > Elymus > Elymus sibiricus. The sequence goes on from CM077675.1 coordinate 357,810,408, forward strand.
ATGTCATACAAGTTCTTATCGCAAGCACGTATGACTATATACGGAATACATGCCTACATTTCATTGATGAATTGGAGCTAGTTCTATGTCGCCCTAGTGTGTAACTATTACATGGTTGATGTCATCTAAATCATTATCCATCACCGATCCACGTGCCTACGCTTTACATATACTGAATCTTGCTAAGTTACTATTGATGATGCTACTGTCACAACTGCTACAAAATTACTGCTGTCACTACCACTGTTACTGTTGTTACTACTATTTGCCGTGCGACTAAAACTTTGCTGCAGAGAGATATCCCAGGTGTGGTTGAATTAACAACTCAACTGCTAAGGCCGATAAATATTCTTTGGCTCCCCTTGTGTTGAATCAATAAATCAGGGTGAAATACTACCCGCGAAGACTGTTGCGATCCCCTATACTTGTGGGTTATCAAGACCTTTTTCTGGCGCCGTTGCCGAGGAGCATAGCTATATTTATTGTGTTAACTTGTGGATATCCAATTGCTACTATAAAGAATCTGAAAGATACTCGAACTAAGATCATCCCCTCTCGCACGAGAGCAGGCAAGTAACTGCGATCCAGCTCTGCTTTTGATTCACCTACTGTTTTGAATCAGCTTGTTACACCACCACCTGTTGATCGTCCTAATATGTCACATGAACTTGAGGATGCTACTTCTGAAATTAATGATGATACTACTGCTACACTTTATGAAACTAAAACTGTGCCACTCAATGAATTACTTAATGCTCATATTGCTAAAGCTAGAGAACTTGAGAGTGCTGAAACGGATAAAGATTTTGAATCACCTGTTACACCTCGCTCTCCTAATAGATATGAATTTCCCGATATACCTGAGAGTTATGTTATGGATGAGGAAGTAACTAGGGATTTTCTTGCTTGTGAGAATAGAGATGATTTGAGGAAACTAGTTTGCAAAGTGAAAGAAAAATCTATGATGGAGAAAATGAAACATGATCCTAAATTTGCTACTTCTCCTATATTTGTTATCGATAAGGATTATGAATGCTTTGTAGGCCCTAAGTTAATCCCTATGGTTGAGTCTGATCCTTTCCATGGTTATGAAAATGAAACTGTTTTCGAATATCTCATGAAACTGAATGATATTGCTGTTTTGTTTACTAATGAGGAAAAGATGTGCTACTACTTTATCCTTAAGCTTTTTTCCTTCCTCGCTAAAAGGCGAGGCTAAAGAATGGTTTATTTCTCTTGCTCCTGGTTATGTGCGTAGCCCCCAAAATATGATATATTACTTCTCTGAAAAATATTTTCATGTTCATAAGAAACAAGCTGCCTTACAGGAAATATTTAACTTTGTGCAAATTGAAGAAGTGAATCTCCCTCAAGCTTGGGGGAGGCTTCTCCAGTTACTTAGAGCTTTGCTTCATCATCCTCTTAAGAAAAATGAAATACTTGATATCTTTTATAATGGACTAACCGATGCTTCTACGGACCTCCTAGATAGTTGTGCTGGTTGTGTTTTTAGGGAAAGAACTGTTGGACAAGCTGAAGAATTATTGAATAACATATTGCGAAATGCCGATGATTGGATACTTCCTGAACCACTGCCGGAACCTATTCAAAATAAGAGAGGTATTCTATTTCTCAGTCCTGAAGATATGCAAGAAGCAAAAAGATCTATGAAAGAGAAAGTTATTAAAACTGAAGATGTTAAGAAATTACCACCTATTGAAGAAATACATGGACTTGACACCCTGACACAGGTAGTAGAGGTAAATTCTCTCTGTACCTTTAATGAAAGTGATATAACTTATACTTAAACTCCTAGTCAGTGCATGGATGAGCTTGATAATTACGTTGTTAAGCAAGAGCACTTCAATAATTATGTTAAGAATCAATTGAGACGTAATGCCATGATGATAGATCGCTTGAGTGACTTGATGTTTAGAATTGCTAATGATGTTAAGGGTCTAGGTAAACATTCTTCTATGGTTCACACCCAACTAGACCAAGTGGCTAAGTCACAAAATGATTTGCTTGCTGAAAAAATAATAATATGAATGATCATGTTGTTAGAGTAATGACTAGAGGATTTAGAATGACTCAGGAACCTCTTTATCCTGAAGGTCATCCTAAAAGAATTGAACAAGATTCTCAGAGAATTAATGATGATGTACCTAGTTTATCTAAGAAGAAAAGGATAAAGAAAGATGATAGGACTTGCATGCTTCTAGTGAACCTGTTATAGAAAAACCTACTGAGAAACATAATGATGTTTCCATTTCTGATGCTGAGACACAATCTGGTAGTGAACATGCACCTAGTGATAATGAAAATGATAATAACAATGATGATGTTCACATAGATGCTCAACCTAATGATAATAAAGAACATGACAATGATGTGGAAATAGAACCCGCTGAAAATCTTGATAACCCACATCCCAAAAACAAACGCTATGATAAAAGAGACTTTGTTGCTAGGAAACACGGTAGGGAAAGAGAGCCATGGGTTCAAAAACCCATGACATTCCCTCGCAAGTCTTCTAAAAGTAAGGACGATGATGATTTTGAACACTTTGCTGAAATGATTAGACCCATTCCTTTGCGCACTTGTTTGACTGATATATTGAAAATGCCTCCGTATGCTAAATATATGAAGGATATTATCACCAATAGAAGAAAAATACCTTATACCGAAATTGCTACCATGCTTGCTAATTATTCTTTTGATGGTGGAGTACCTAAGAAGTTGGGGGATCCGGGTATACCCACAATACCTTGCTCTATTAAAAGGAAGTTATGTTAAAACTGCTTTATGTGATTTGGGAGCCGGTGTTAGTGTTATGCCTTTCTCTATATATAAAAGACTTGATTTGAATAAGCTTACACCTACTGAGATATCTTTGCAAATGGCTGATAAATCCACTGCTTTACCTATTGGAATTTGCGAGGACGTTCATGTTGTAGTTGCAAATGTTACTATCTTAACAGACTTTGTTATTCTTGATATGCCCGAGGATGACAACATGTCGATCATCCTTGGTAGACCCTTTCTAAATACTACATGGGCTGTTATTGATTGCAACAAAAGCAAGGTTACTTTTCACGTCAGTGGCAAACAACATACCATGCATTTTTCGAAGAAGCAAACTTTGGTTAATAATATTAATGTCATTGAGCCAAGTGTCACGATTATCATTGGAGATTTTAAAATCCCTCTAACTACTGCCAAGAAAAAGTATTATAATCTTATTGTTGGGGAGATGCAAATCCCCATTGAGGTAACTTACTGTTATATGAAAATTCTTCGGTTTCATGCCAATCGAAAACAGTTATTAATAAGACTTTATGAACCTTATTAATGGATCCTTTTTGAAAGACATGTGATTGATGAATTTAGTATGCACAACTCTCTGTATCCCAAGTTTACCCTCTGTTATCTTTTTAGTTGAATAAAATAAAATGCCATGATTATCTTGTTTTCTGTTTTTTCCCGTGCAATAAAAATGACCCAAAAATAAAAAGTATCAGGTTGCTTCAAAATTTTAACATGAATTTTTCTGGAATATTTAAGAAATTTTGGTATTAAAATAGCAGCAGGGAGGTGCACATGTGGGCCACAAGCCAACATGACATGCCCACCCCCTAGGCGCGCCCTGATGGCTTGTGGGGCCCACAGGGCCCCTTGCCTTATCCCTTCAGCTCACTTCATCCCTTACCTCCAGAAAAAATTCTCTAGCTCTCTCTCTCTCCCGTGTTCTTCCTCTAGAAACTAAAATTTTCGACCTCTTTACTCGAAACCTCATTTCCGAAACTGTTTTAAGGAATTGCTCCTTGGTATGTAACTCCCCCATTCCTCCAATTAGTTTTTGTTTTAGTGGTTTATATTTTCAATATTTTGTTGCACTTGGTGCTATAGAAAATGAGCTTGCATGTTGAATTCTTTGAGTTCTAAGTAGTATGAATGCTTGATATGGCCTCTAGGTACCTATATGAGTAGTTGCTATCAATCTTACAAAGTTTTATTGACATAAATTTGTGGCTCAAAAATTTCATAAATTTGTGCCTAGGAAAATGAATTTCCTAAGGAAAGATTCTTTGAGTCGAAGCCCCAAGGGAGTTGTTGGGAGGACTCATGATCTTGACATCGACATTTTCTGCAACACGGAGGTTAGGCCCTGTGAATGGCCACATGCACCCTTCATGAACGAAGCGGGTTTCTATGAAGAATTTATGCAATTTGTTGCAAATGTCGGGCTGATCAACTTCCTCGCAGATGAGAATACTATCTCCTCACTAATTCCTTCGTGCAAATGTTTTACTTCTCGAATAGGCCCGGTGCTCCCACAGTACACTTTGATTTATATGCAACAAACTATGAAATGCCTCTAGATGAGTTTTGTGAAATATGTTTGCTTCCCTCCGATGGGGGAATGTGTGAACCTAAGCCCGAGGAATTCGAGGATTTCCTCCTCACTTTAACTGTGGGAGAAACTAGGGGCGTATCGAACGCCAGGGCCACTAGTCTGCATTTTCCTTCCGTGCATTATTTTTCTCTGTTTATAGGAAAATGCATAACTGCTATGGAACATGGTGGTGGTCTTAGTGCCCCCCTTGCTATTTTGCGCCGCGCACTTTATGGTGATAACACATACAACTTAGGAGTTATTGTCACGCGCCGCTTGCATCTTAACCGAACCAAGGGAGATGGGGTTATACCCCTGGGTACGCCAAGACAAGAGGGTTCGGGCCTTTTTGAAAATTGTACAGCCGACTGGTCCGAGGCCGGCTGGCGAACGGCCAGCAGGCCTACTGCCGGCTGGCACATGGCTCGCTGGTCAGGAGCCGGCCGCCCGACCCCTGGCCAGCCTACAGCCGGCCGCTCCATGGCCGGCGCTCCCGCTGACCTTTGGGCGGGAAAGCACTTGTCCCCTCCTATTGCGACCAAGTACAACGACAAGACGCGACCTCCACGATGAACCCCAGCGTGGCTACAGCAACCGCTGACGCACGGGCACGCATGGCTACAGTTCGGCCGGTCGTACCGCTGACCACGACCGATCGAGACCCGGCGGGGCAACAGTGCAGCCACGCCACCGTCCACTCCATTACCTGCCCCGGCATGGCTACAGCGCGGCTGGCCGTACCGCTGACCGTGGCCGGCAGGCACAAGACAACGCCGCGTAGGGCGGCCCATGCCGCGGCAGGTAGGCGCGGGCCAATAGCGGCGGCCGGCTGGCGGGCCCCAGCCAGCGATGGGACCGCGCAGCCGGCGGGCCCTACGGGCGACGAGACGGCCCAGCCAGTGGGACCACTGGCCGGCTGGAGAGGCTGCCAGCCGGGTCCCCCCTTTTAGTACCTTATGTATATTGTAAGCAGGGGGTTGGCCTATAAAACCCCCCGACGCCCCCATGCACGGGCAAGCATTCTCCCCATCTCTCACACTCACTCCCACATAGCGAGGCAAGAAGGGTCGGCTGCTCCTTCTTCCTCCTCTAGCCAACAGCTCAAGGAGCACCACTGTAATCCCCATCACCCATCAACTAGACAAGCAGGACTAGGGGTGTTACCTCCCACGGAGGGCCCCGAACCTGGGTACATCGCGTGTCTCTCACCGCTTGTCCCCAATCCCGTCACCGGAGCCCGTCGGTGTCCTTCGGCCCCAACCACTCTCGATAAGCCACCCCATGGCATCTGCCATGAGAAAACGACGACAGTTGGCGCCCACCGTGGGGCCGTCCGCGGCGCCGGCCGGAGCCATGCTCCGGGCGGGACCCTTCGCCGACTCCGCCGGACGCCTTGCGTCCGGACCGGTCTGCATGCCCGTGGAGCCGGCCCTCGCAGAAGCTTCCGCGGCACCCAGCATCGTTTTCGCCTTCTCTGCGGGGGAAACTGCCATCCTCCCCGTCGAGCCTCGCCACGGCGAGGCCGCGACCGGGCTCGACGGCCTCGACACGCTCCTTGGCGAGCTTCGCCTCGCCGACGCACCGACGCTTGATGAGTACCCTTGCAAGGTACTCGACTGCAGCGACCCCCCGCCATGCGTGGACGTGACTGCCGCGGGCAGCGCTGAAGTCGTCCGCGTCCACGCGGAGGGATTAGCTACCACTTCCTCCACATCCTCCGGCCTCGCAAGGGCCGAAGCGGCCGCGGACGCGGCTGCCGCCCGTGCCAGGGCGACAGCGGACGCGGCTGCCGCTACGGCCCGTGCCGACACCTCCGATCCCATCGGCTCCGCCCTACGGGGCCTGAGCACTCCTATCGCACCAGCGGTCAACCCGGACGCCGCCAGGGCCTGTAACACCCTGGTTTTCGCTCCCTGTTTTTTTTCCTTTGCGGGATTTGACTCCCGTCTTTTTTCTCGGTGTTATCGGATTTTCTCTCACTCTTGGCTATAAGAAGATGGTCATTTAGCCTTGCCTTTCCTATCCAACCGGAGATTCTTTCCAGTCCAACCTTGCCACCCGAGATATATTCTCAGGGTTTTGCCGCCGAAACCCTACCTTCCGAGTTGCCGGAGGGGAAACCCCAATTTCTTCCGTTACAAAGGAACCCGAATTTCCTTTGATCTGTTGCCTCCCATACTTTTCCAAGTGATCATCCTTTATCCATAAACCCTGGATATGCAAAAATATTGCCAAGTCATTTGCAATATTTTTCATTTATAATTAATTCCTTTTTCTGCGAGTTAAAGGAATTAAATCCAGGAAAATATCTATTCATCTCCAAAGTTCATGAAAACTTGTGGAGATATTCCTTGTGATCATATTGATCTCCCGTAAAAATATTGGCCATAATTAAATAGGGGAAATTGCCTTTTCCTATTAAATGCCAATATTGCATTTTGGGCAGTTTCTAAAGGAACTACCATTTTGGTAGCCAGGAAAAATCCCAAATAATTTGTGGAGCTTCTCCTATCCATATCTTCACCATTTCCATCTAATTCCCAAGTTCCATAGTTCAAATTTTGAGCACAACATCAATTTGCAAATTCTGTCCAATTCGGCAAATTGCAAAGGAAGTGCTTGAAACCCTGATCTATTTGAGCTGAAAATTTTCATGGTGATTAACATGGATAAATCACTCATGGAAACCAAAAATCAGCTCAATCCATCTATCCATTCATCCACAGCAATTTTCCCAAGTTCCTGTCCATTTGAAAGCTCTGTGAAGGAAGTATCATTTTGGTATTCTCAAATGAGCTGAAACTTTCCCAATATCTCCAAATACTCAAATCATCACTCTCCACCAAATGTGAGCCACATCCATCTAGCCATTTTTTCCCAGCACCCTATTTTGCATTTCTGGCCAGTTTGGCAATTTGCACAGCAAGTACCATTTACCCTCATCTTTCTGGGCTGATATTTTGGCTCAGTGGTTGCCTTAGTAGATGACCACACTCACCCTAATCCCATGTCAAATGGAGCTGTGTATTGGCTTATATGTCTATCAAACAGTTTGCTGCTAGAAACTTCTTCAGAAAGTTTCCCCCACCCCAGAGCCTTCCAGTTGACTCCAACCTCATATCTCATCCATTTGAGCAGTGGGGGAGTTATTTGACAAGATTGCACAGGGAGGAAAGAGACAAAGCTTGTAGAGTGCGTGGTGACCACGCGGATGGCCTGCCATTCGACGCGCTCTGGATCTCGGGGCCCTCGGCCACCGTCCAACCATCGAGCTCGCGCCACCGGAGCATGTTTAGCAGTTCCGGAGCATCCTCACGCACCCTCTGGATCCCTCTGTAGGAGATATGCCCTAGAGGCAATAATAAATGTTATTGATTATCTCCCTGTTCATAATTAGGTTTATGTTCCATGCTATAACTGCTATGGTTCTCGAGTCTGCAATAACTACGAGGCTCGGAGGAAGACTCATATGCACATGTGGGATAATAAACGGTAAAATGTATTCCTAGTCTGGCCTCTAAGACTGGCTCAAGTATTGCATGATGATCCTGTTTTCCTGATCATGGGCATGGCTATGCCGGCAATTTTGAGGGCGCAATGTTGCTAGAACACTTGTGTTGAATCGACCCGAATTGATGTTATGCTATGAGATACATTCGTCACAAGTTAATGGTTAATAACACAGAGATGGTTAATGTTTGCATAATTCCTTAGACCATGAGAGTATCGAGTTTCTTCATGCTTGCTTCATGAACTTTGGGGTTTGTTAAACGTCATCCGTAAATGGGTGGCTATTACAGCGGCTTACGGGTTCATGGAAAAGTATGTCAAGTAACTTGATAGCTCAAGATTGGGATTTGCTCCTCCGACGATGGAGAGATATCTCTGGGCCCTCTCGGTGTTACGGTCTCCATCATCGTCTGGCCAGACACTTTGTGATTTGATCACGGGGATGCCGGAACACGGGAACGAGAAAAGAGAACAATACCGGTAACGAGGTAACTGGCATAGTGGATGAGTTGTTGATCCACGGGGATGCCAACATGTCTCACCTCAGGTATTTGTAACATATCGCGAAGCAACAGGAATAGCACACGGCAACTGGAGGTTCACTCGAATATTTATTCGTGTGGGTATAGGGGTCAATATGGGTGTCCACGGCTCCGATGTTGATCATTGATCGGAAGGGGTTCCGGGTCATGTCTATACTTCACCGAACCTATAGGGTCACACGCTTAAGGGTCATCTATCTGCTGAATACTAGACAGGGAGTATGAGAGAAATTCACCGAAAAAGTTTCGGAGACAACGGAAGAGTTCCGGAGAGAGAGAACACCGGAAGAGTTTCGGTAAAACCAAAAGGTTGTTTCGGAGTGTACCATAAAGTCAAATTGGTTTCGGCACATGCCTGGAAATTATTGGAAGGTACCAGAATTGTTCCGGTAACTTCTCAGATTTTTCAGAGACAAAAACCGGAAATGTTCCGGACTGCCGGAACCGCTTTAGTTGCTTTTCACAGATGAAAATCACTAAACCGAAAAGTTGTTTCGGAGTACACCATAAAGTCAAAATGGTTTCGGCACATGCCTGGTAATTCTTGGAGGGTGCCAGAATCGTTCTGGAAACTTTCTGGAATTTTCCGGGATGAAAACCGGAAATGTTCCGGAGCTGCCGGAACCGCTTCAGATGCTTTTCGCAGATGAAAATCACTAAACCGGAATTGTTTCGGATCGCGTCGAAAATTATTTTAGTGGGTACTAGAAATGTTCTAAGCCCACATAAATATTTTCGGTTCGAACGGACGCTGAAAAATGTCGTCGTGAATAGTGAAAGTGCTTTTTGGGTGGCTTCTTGCAGAAGCCACCTTGAGGGCCCTTTGGTATTTTCCCCCTTGGCTTCTTGGAGAAGCCACCCTTGGGCTTGGCCTATAAATAGGGGTGGAGTGGGCTGCCTAAAGACTTACTCTTTCTCACATACACATGCCATCTGATGTTATCTGGCTTCTCTCTCCCTCCCAGCGAAATAGTTTCGTAGAGCCCAAAGGCTGTCTGGGTTCCGGTGGGAACTAGTTCTGGATGGCGAAGCCCTGCCGGATAGATGACACCGTATGTGTGCAACTCTGTAGAGAGATCGTTGTTTCGGTCTTAGTTCGAGAGTGCCTCCCGAAGGGCTGTCCGAGTGACCGTCCGAAATTCTGAGGTCCTCCCGAAGGGCTGTCCGAGGATCCGTCCGGTGGGACTATCCGAGGGACTGTTCTGAGGTCCTCCCGAAGGGCTGTCCGAGGATCCGGCCGGTGGGACTATCCGAGGGACTGTTCTGAGGTCCTCCCGAAGGGCTGTCCGAGGATCCGTCTGGTGGGACTATCCGAGGGACTGTCCTGAGGCCTCCCGAAGGGCTGCCCGGAGATCCGTCCGGGGAGCAGGCGAGGGAGTACATCCTCGCGGTTGGGAGGTTGTAAATCCTCGCTGCGGGGATCTGCACCGCCGATCGTCATCGACTCTACTTCCGCTGCGCTACGAGTCGGTAACGGAATGGATCAAACCTTGTATGCAGTCTCCATAGTGGTCCTGGGCTGGTGTGTAGGTCGGAAATTTTTGTTTTCTGCTACGTAACCCTACACCCTCTTCCCCTCCTCTCCCTTCCTCCTCGCACCACGGCGATCGCCGCCGCAGTTCTGCTCACCCGTGAGCGTCGTCGTCTTCCTCCTATCCTTGGCCTCTTCCTCACCGTCGCGTCGTGTCGTGCTATGCCTCGTCAGGTCGACACCACGTGCGTCCAACGCCAGCTCACCACGAGCTCCAGTATGCGGCTAAGACCGCCACGGCGGCCATCCTCATACGCACGCCTCGGCCGGCTATAAAAGCCGCGGCCCGAGCCCTCCCCGAGCATCCCCAGCGCTCCCAGCCTCCTTCCCTCTCCCTCTAGCTCCCTCCTGCACCCTAGCCTGACCGATTCCCTCGCCGGAGATCTCGAATTTCCGGCGAGCTCCACCCTCTGCCCGCTCTCAATTCCCGCACCCAACCGCCCCAGTGCCCGTGGACCTCACCTATGGATGCTCCACTCTCCGGCGACCTCGCCCATTCCCTCGCCTAGCCTTCTCGGCCACCGGAGTACCTCCCTCGTTGCTGCGGCCAACTACGGCCAACCCCGACGCCCTCTCCACGACCCACGGGCGCAGGGTGGATCGGCACATCCATCCCCGGCGGCACCCAAGCCCGCCGTGGCCTCCTGTCGCCGGTGCCGGCGAGGCCGAGCCCTCCTCTGCCTCCAGGCGCGTTGGAGAAGAAGGAGGCAGGGGAGGAGAGAGAAGACCACGCGGGTCCCTCATGTAAGCGACCCGGCGAGGGGGTACAGTGGCTGACGACCGGGCCCGGGGTATTTTAAGTGGAAGCGCATTTTCTCAAAATACGTTTTCAGAATTGGAAGGCGTATTTCTGTTACACTACGACCAAAAGTGCACTTTCCTTTTCAGGAAACGTAAACTACCCAGTGCGCCTTCGGTTTAAGCCGCCAGGGGCCTGTCTGTGAATACTTTATTTATAGATTGGTCCCTATACTTCAAACAGCTATATCTTTTTAACTGAGACTCCGATTCAGGTGAAACCAACGCCCACGTCTTCACTGCGTTGAGCCCGTTCCGATGAGGTCACTTTCATGATGTTTACACATTCTTAAAATGACCATTTTGCCCTTGCCCTTCTATCAGCCCCCTCCGAGAGAGAACGATTTCCGGCGATCCTTTCCGCGGACTCTCCGCACGTCCTCCCGGAGTATTCTTCACCCCAGGCAAGCCGACCATATGATATATGCCCTAAAGCATTGCTCTGTGTTATTCTCGCATGTTTAATTAATGAATATGCCTGTGATAGAAATAATTAAACTTCTGCTAGATTGCACTTACTGTTTACTTCACTTTCATTTACCTGCTATATAATAATTCAAAGTAAATTGATTTAATGCTTAGTGGATGCCATCTCAAGTTATTGTGATAAACCGCCATGCTTGCTAAATGAAACCTAGTCGGTTGGTCTAGAGTCACCTGTCCGGACTTATTCGTGCAACCACATTTTCCGGTATGGGACGGCCTTGACTTGGTCTGATCGCGTGGTCTTTCACCGGTACCTCCAGACAGGGAAGGTTATGCGCGCGCGCTACCCTGGCCCGGTAGGCGGCGATAACCTTGTGAGCCCAGTTGAGTTTTGTGCCGGCGTCCCCGTTTGGGACAGTTTAGTTTGGCCACGACGGTGGCAGGTGTCACGAGGTGACACAGGGGCCACCCAGGGCAGGACTCCGGGGGAGGATGAATGCCGGTGGTACGATGGGAGAGCCACGGGTCAGGCGGGTTTCGTTGGAGCCACGCTGGTCCACCCGAATGGGATCACGAGGCCAGGTGCTCCATGGTGTGGGTAAAGTGCGCAACCTCTGCAGAGTGAAGAATCTATTCGAATAGCCACGTCCATGGTATTGGACAGTCGGTCCAGGCCTCACTAGGCGGTCAACCGTAGTAATGATAATATTGATGGAAGAACTCGTCTGGTGCAGACATAAGATGATGTCAGGAATATGATATGTTAGCCATGGGATGGCTATGAGATGAGTGGTCGGATGACCACATGATTTGGACTGGATTTGGATCAGATTCAGATTGGATCGTGAGAATGTTCGGAGTATGGAATATTTACTTAGTATGCTTTACTTTACTGCATTTACTTCAGTAGTTATCTTGCTAGATAATCCTGTTATGCTATGATAATTAATATTGCTCTAATAAAAAATGCATGCTTGAATGCCATGGATTGCCTTGCTTGGTGTATATGTTAGTTTGGTTTGCTTGCGAGTACATTCAAAAGTACTTAGCGGCCTTCAACGTGGCCAGGTTCATATAAGGATCCGTCGTCCGTCGTCGAGGAGCCGGAGTGTTCGCGGGCTAGGAGAGTAACCCAGTCAGATCCCTGTGGATTGGAGCCGCACCAAGACCATGCTGCCTTAGATAGAGCTTTTCCGCTGCCATCACTCTTGTAATATATCTTGTAAGACTTATATATCCATTAATAGAAATGCATGTGTTCATGATACTTGTTGTAAACGCGCATGCCAGAGTGATTTCCTGGGCTGGCATGCATGGCGACCGTCTGGCTACAGTGGTAATCAGGCGGGGCGCCACAACGGATGGTATCAGAGCAGCCAGACTGACTATAGGTTACCCTAGCCAGACTTCATTGTCTTGTGTACAGTAGAAAGCCCAGATGGATTTCAGCCATCTTTGTCACCTGGCACGGCTACTATTGATCATAAGGCAACCCCATAGGTCTTTGGCTCCATTAGACCCCAACTCTCGTGGCCCTTGCCTCTGGTGTGAAACGCTCGCACCCGGCAACGACCCATGAGCCATGAACCCCTAGGTAAACCAGATACCCTTACCCTGCTTGCTAACCATGGCATTTCTCTTCTTACTCTAGTTTCCTTTGGGAAACGCTTATAAATTCTATCTCCCCCCGATAACCCTAGGATCGTTGACCAAGCCACTTTGGCTATGCTCCTGCATCGAGTGTGATGTTCTCTAAGGAAGTAGTAGGAGCTTGACACCAGTGCTACCAGGAGCATTGTGTGGTTTCGCTTCTAAATCCTTAGAGGTGCATCGAGTGCGCTATATTAGTTATACTAGTGAATCTTCGGCCATGTGTGTAAGGTCCGCAAAAATTTGAGCTTTATTTGCTTTTTGGTTCTTCGCGGTTCTTGTTTATTTTGTCGATTCCGTCTCTCCGCTCCGACTGGATCCATCCGCAAGAGTTGCCTAAGAAGATTAGCATGCAATTGGGATAATACCCAATAATCCCAATTCAGCAAGAGTCCTGTCCAGCCAACTACCTGATATTCAGAACATTACCACGGGATCTGTCAAGAATGAAGAATGGGTCAGAAGCAGAATCCGTGTGCAACAGACAAGGCCAGAATATACCTGAGAGATTTTGCCTCAGAACAAATCATGCCTAAGGAACAGGCAGATGAGCTACTAAGAATGAACATTAGTAAGGACAAATTATTCCGTCCGCGATACAGGGATTATTTCAGTCAGTGAAGTGAACCCCGAGTCTTCTCTCAATGGACCCAAGAATCATTTATTACCCACAGAAGACATATTTCAAGAATGTGAAGGTGCCGAGAGCAACAACTAAACTCTGGTATGATAATACGAATTTCAAAGCATATCTTGGAATTCACCGATGCCAATACAAAATTTTCTTGGCACTGTGAACAAGGTTTGCGAGAAATATGGATAAGTTTACGGTTGCCTAGAATCAATGAGAACTTCAAATGCTTGGAAGTTCAACTAAATCAAATGGAATTATCTGCCGACTATGTACTACTGGCAACATATGGTATTCAGGATTAATTGTGAACATGAGGTCTGCATCAGTCATGCAACCTTTACAGCAACAATAATCAGACCAGCAGAAGGACAAGCGATGTGCATGATCAATGGAATATCTTAAGTCAAGGTATGGCCTATATCAAGTTTTGGCTCTGCTATGGGTAAAATTCCGGATACTTCGGAAGGAAGCCAGAACCGGCCATAGATCCGACTATACATCACAGCAAAATGCTTCTGGTATAAGGAAACCAGCCTTCCTCCGCAAGCTATCAAGAAGAGCTTACGACACTAGACTGTCAACTTTCCTCACTACGCCACTTGGTGAGAAAATCTTCTGGGGTACGGCACTCCCATCTTCCACAGCATGCTACCGCGGAAAACTTTCAGCATAAGGCACCTGACCTTCCGCAGCAAGCCACAGGAAGGAAAACTTTCGAGGCACGATACCCAGCCTTCTTCAGCACACTACCCTGGCAGAAGCTTCAAGCATAAGGAATTCAGTCTTCTTCAACAGGCCATCGTGCCCCAACAAGCGTGTCAGAAGCAAGAACTAGTCTGTACACACATTCGCCTCAGAACCCAGTGGTTATGAAAGGATTTATCCTACACCTACATATGTTGTGAGCATGCAGTCCAGTGGATCAGTTCATGCGAGCCACTCGTACACGGGAATGACTGTGTCCAGAGAAACAGTGGCCTCTTACTTCAAAGAAGGATATGAGCACAGCAGTCCCTACGAGGAATGCAAGAGTAAGTTCTGAGAACAAGCCCGACAAACCGGGAAAACAATCAAGGAGCCATGTTGGCAGGTCATTACAGGTCCATCAAAGGAGTCCACAAGCACAAAGAAGTTGTGGACAAACAACCTCCATGACGGTCAACAAGATATAGCTTCACGGACAGAGTGGTAATACCAATCCTTGTCAGACTCTTGCATATACGGCCACAACAGTGCAGCCCGCATGTCATACTCATCATAAATATGGGCCATCAACCAAGATAAGAGGCTATGCTCCGAAAGATACACCAGATGATAGCAATACTATGCTTAGCTCAGTGGTCACAGCAAGGACTACAGAGGCTATATATATGACAGAGCCATCTCTATGAGCGATAGAGTTTGAAACAGGACATTCAGATAGAATGGCTCAAAGCACATCAGCATCAACAGCTCAGAGACATCATGACATCATTGGAATAAGAGATTACTGTCTATGATTACTTTGTGATCATGCCCGACACTTCAGTTAGGGATATGGCAGCAATAGCTCAATCATGTTGTTCCTTCAATTACGGGTCACCTAAGGGCAAAGTCAGGATGCATAAGCCAGAAGGAAACATCAGAACGGAACCCACAGCCAGGTTGAGCATTTTGACATGGCAAAAAGAAAGTCACCTCTAGCTATCGAGGTCATACGAGCACACGAGCCTGGTACCAGCAAAGGATGTCTTGCCCATGATAGTCAGGGTACGAAGAATCACAATTAAACCTGAAGCAGTTGCTTCCAGATCAAGGAAACCAAGCTGTTTGTTGGTATTACCCGCTACTTCACCCAGCAACACTACAATCCGGACAAAAGATTTACCTGACAGAAAGAGAAGGATTCAAGCAAGCTGTGTGCAGAGACAACACATGAGGCAGTTAAAGGGTCAGTGAACCAACGAAGACAAGACCGCTGATGGATCCAAGTCGCACACAGGTAAGTCCCCCTTCACCGGGAGGTAAGCCTAGAAATCTCGAGGACGAGATTTTCTTAAGGGGGGTAGGTTTGTAACACCCTGGTTTTTGCTCCCTGTTTTTTTCCTTTGCGGGATTTGACTCCCGTCTTTTTCTCGGTGTTATCGGATTTTCTCTCGCTCTTGGGTATAAGAAGATGGTCATTTAGCCTTGCCTTTCCTATCCAACCGGAGATTCTTTCCAGTCCAACCTTGCCACCCGAGATATATACTCAGGGTTTTGCCACCGAAACCCTACCTTCCGAGTTGCCGGAGGGGAAACCCCAATTTCTTCCATTACAAAGGAACCCCAATTTCCTTTGATCTGTTACCTCCCAAACTTTTCCCAGTGATCCTTTATCCATAAACCCTGGATATGCAAAAATATTGCCAAGTCATTTGCAATATTTTTCATTTATAATTAATTCCTTTTTCTGCCAGTTAAAGGAATTAAATCCAGGAAAATATCTACTCATCTCCAAAGTTCATGAAAACTTGTGGAGATATTCCTTGTGATCATATTGAGCTCCCATAAAAATATTGGCCATAATTAAATAAGGGAAATTGCCTTTTCCTATTTAATACCAATATTGCATTTTGGGCAGTTTCTAAAGGAACTACCATTTTGGTAGCCAGGAAAAATCCCAAATAATTTGTGGAGCTTCTCCTATCCATATCTTCACCATTTCCATCAAATTCCCAAGTTCCATAGTTCAAATTTTGAGCACAACATCAATTTGCAAATTCTGTTCAGTTGGGCAAATTGCAAAGGAAGTGCTTGAAACCCTGATCTATTTGAGCTGAAATTTTTCATGGTGATTAACATGGATAAATCACTCATGGAAACCAAAAATCAGGTCAATCCATCTATCCATTCATCCACAGCAATTTTCCCAAGTTCCTGTCCATTTGAAAGCTCTGTGAAGGAAGTATCATTTTGCTATTCTCAAATGAGCTGAAACTTTCCCAATATCTCCAAATACTCAAATAATCACTCTCCACCAAATGTGAGCCACATCCATCTAGCCATTTTTTCCCAGCACCCTCTTTTGCATTTCTGGCCAGTTTGGCAATTTGCACAGCAAGTACCATTTAGCCTCATCTTTCTGGGCTAATATTTTGGCTCAGTGGTCGCCTTAGTAGATGACCACACTCACCCTAATCCCATGCCAAATGGAGTTGTGCACTGGCTTATATGTCTATCAAACAGTTTGGTGCTAGAAACTTCTTCAGCAAGTTTCCCCCACTCCAGAGCCTTCCAGTTGACTCCAACCTCATATCTCATCCATTTGAGCAGTGGGGGAGTTATTTGACAAGATTGCACAGGGAGGAAAGAGCCAGAGCTTGCAGAGTGTGTGGTGACCACGCGGATGGCCTGCCATTCGACGCGCTCTGGATCTCGGGGCCCTCGGCCACCATCCAACCATCGAGCTCCCGCCACCGGAGCGTGTCTAGCAGCTCCGGAGCATCCTCGCGCACCCTCTGGATCCCTCTTCCCCTCCTCTCCCTTCCTCCTCGTACCACGGCGATCGCCGCCGCAGTTCTGCTCACCCGTGAGCGTCGTCGTCTTCCTCCTATCCTTGGCCTCTTCCTCACCGTCGCGTCGTGTCGCGCTGTGCCTCGTCAGGTCGACACCGCGTGCGTCCAACGCCAGCTCGCCGTGAACTCCAGTATGCGGCTAAGACCGCCACGGCGGCCATCCTCATCCGAACGCCTTGGCCGGCTATAAAAGCCGCGTCCCGAGCCCTCCCCGAGCATCCCCAGCACTCCCAGCCTCCTTCCCTCTCCCACAAGCTCCCTCCTGCACCCCTGCCTGACCGATTCCCTCGCCGGAGCTCTCGAATTTCCGGCAAGCTCCACCCTCTTCCCGTGGACCTCACCTATGGATGCTCCACTCTCCGGCGACCTCGCCCGTTCCCTCGCCTAGCCTTCTCGGCCACCGGAGCATCTCCCTCGCCGTGGAGCCGCCGTCCTCGGCCACCGTTGCCGCGGCCAACTCCGGCCAACCCCGGCGCCCTCTCCACCACCCACGGGCGCGGGGTGGATCGGCGCATCCATCCCCGGCGGCACCAAAGCCCGCCGTGGCCTCCTGTCGCCGGTGCCGGCGAGGCCGAGCCCTCCTCTGCCTCCAGGCGCGTTGGAGAAGAAGGAGGCAGGGGAGGAGAGAGAAGACCATGCGGGTCCCTCATGTAAGCGACCCGGCGAGGGGGTACAGTGGCTGACGACCGGGCCCGGGGTATTTTAAGTGGAAGCGCATTTTCTCAAAGTACGTTTTCAGAATTGGAAGGCGTATTTCTGTTACACTATGACTGAAAGTGCGCTTTCCTTTTCAGGAAACGTAAACTACCCAGTGCGCCTTCGGTTTAAGCCGCCAGGGGCCTGTCTGTGAATACTTTATTTACAGATTGGTCCCTATACTTCAAACGGCTATATCTTTTTAACCGAGACTCCGATTCAGGTGAAACCAACGCCCACGTCTTCAGTGTGTCGAGCCCGTTCCGATGAGGTCACTTTCATGATGTTTACACATTCTGAAAATGACCATTTTGCCCTTGCCCTTCTATCAGCCCCCTCCGAGAGAGAACGATTTCCGGCGATCCTTTCCACGGACTCTCCGCACGTCCTCCCGGAGTATTCTTCACCCCCAGGCAAGCCGACCATCTGATATATGCCCTAAAGCATTGCTTTGTGTTATTCTCGCATGTTTAATTAATGAATATGCCTGTGATAGAAATAATTAAACATCTGCTAGATTGCACTTACTATTTACTTCACTTTCATTTACCTGCTATATAATAATTCAAAGTAAACTGATCTAATGCTTAGTGGATGCCATCTCAAGTTATTGTGATAAACCGCCATGCTTGCTAAATGAAACCTAGTTGGTTGGTCTAGAGTCACCTGTCCGGACTTATTCGTGCAACCACATTTGCCGGTATGGGACGGCCTTGACTTGGTCTGATCGCGTGCTCTTTCACCGGTACCTCCAGATAGGGAAAGTTATGCGTGCGTGCTACCCTGGCCCGGTAGTCGGCGATAACCTTGTGAGCCAGTTGAGTTTTGTGCCGGCGTCCCTGTTTGGGACAGTTTAGTTAGGCCACGACGGTGGCAGGTGTCACGAGGTGACACAGGGGCCACCCAGGGAAGGACTCCGGGGGAGGATGAATGCCGGTGGTACGATGGGAGAGCCACGGGTCAGGCGGGTTTCGTTGGAGCAACGCTGGTCCACCCGAATGGGATCACGAGGCCAGGTGCTCCATGGTGTGGGTAAAGTGCGCAACCTCTGTAGAGTGAAGAATCTATTCGAATAGCCGCGTCCATGGTATTGGACATTCCATCCAGGCCTCAATAGGCGGTCAACCGTAGTAATGATAATAATGATGGAAGAACTCGTCTGGTGCAGACATCAGATGATGTCAGTAATATGATATGTTAGCCATGGGATGGCTATGAGATGAGTGGTCGGATGACCACATGATTTGCACTGGATTTGGATCAGATTCAGATTGGATCGTGAGAATGTTCGGAGTATGGAATATTTACTTAGTACGCTTTACTTTACTGCATTTACTTCAGTAGTTATCTTGCTAGATAATCCTGTTATGCTATGATAATTAATATTGCTCTAATAACAAATGCTTGCTTGAATGCCATGGATTGCCTTGCTTGGTGTATATGTTAGTTTGGTTTGCTTGCGAGTACATTCAAAAGTACTCAGCGGCCTTCAACGTGGCCAGGTTCATATAAGGATCGGTCGTCCATCGTCGAGGAGCCGGAGTGTTCGCGGGCTAGGAGAGTAACCCAGTCAGATCCCTGTGGATTGGAGCCGCACCAAGACCATGCTGCCTTAGATAGAGCTTTTCCGCTGCCATCACTCTTGTAATATATCTTTTAAGACTTATATATCCATTAATAGAAATGCCTGTGTTCATGATACTTGTTGTAAACGCGCATGCCAGAGTGATTTCCTGGGCTGGCATGCGTGGCGACCGTCTGGCTACAGTGGTAATCAGGCGGGGCGCCACAGGGTCGAGCTGGAAACGGCTCGCCTGCAACTGTTTGCGGAGGCCAACTCCCTCGCCACCGCCCGGTCCTGAATGGAGTCCATGCAGCGTGAGTACAACTCCGCGTATGGACTCACCCCGGCCGGCAATGAGCCCAGTCGGAGCGGGAGCGTCCGCGACCACGGCCGCGTAGTCACGGAAATCCTTGGTGGTCGGTTGCCCACACCTACGACACTCCTGCTGCCAACATGAGGACTGCCTAGGTGGCCTACGAGGATATGGCCGCCATGGGGGGCGAGGAGCGCGCAGTAGGAGCAACACATCAAGGACCTCATCACCGCCCCCAACGCGCAGCAAGCCGGCCTTGACCCGGCCGGCGTCGACTCCAGGCTCCCCCGCCCCGAGGGCGATGGCCTCGGGGCGGCCGACGGCCGCCATCCGGCCCAACACTCTTCCGCCCCTCGCGCCTCCGGCCGGAAGACCGACGGAGGTCGCAGCCGGCGTTCCCAGCACGGGAACGAGCAGCCGGCCGTCAACAGCCGGCGCAACGACGCCCCGGCTGGTGGCAGCCGACGTAGCCGGGACCACACCCCGCCCCCTCAGCGGGAACATGCGCGCTTGCCCCCTCCGGTAGTCCGCGCCGAGCTCGCGGCCCGGCTCGGGCCGCGTGTCCCCCACAACGAGAACGACGCCCGCCTCCGCCTGGACTAGCTGGCGCAATCCGCCCTCCTCGAGGAGGAGGGCCCAATCGGACCGGCGTGCTTCGGCCCCCGGATCCGCAACGAGCCGTTCCCCACCAGCTTCACACTCCCTCACGACACCCCAAAGTACAACGGCACGGCCAAGCCGGAGGACTGGCTGATCGATTACACCACCGCCGTCGGCATCGCCCGGGGAAACAAGCGGGTCGCCGTGCGCTACGTCCCACTCATGTTGATTGGCTCGGCCCGAACTTGGCTCAACAGCCTCCCGGTCGGCAACATCAACACCTGGACGGACTTCGAAGAGGCGTTCGTCCGCAACTTCACCGGCACCTACAAACGCCCCGACCGCCCCCACGAGCTCGCCATGTGCGTCCAGGGGCCGGAGGAGTCGCTCCGCGATTTCCTCACGCGTTGGACCGAGCTGCGTAACTCCTGCGAGGGCGTGCACGAGGTGCAGGCCATCCAATACTTCACCGATGGCTGCCGAGATGGCACCCTCCTCAAGCACAAGCTCATGTGCTCTGAGCCGACCTCCTTGGCCGAACTCATGATCAACGTGGACAAATATGCTAACGCCGACTCCTCTATCAGGATCAAGGTCAACGCTCCCGGCAAGGCCATCCAGCCGCCCGCACCCCCACGGCCGGCGGGCGACGGCCGGTCGCAGCAGAACAACAAGCGGAAGGCCGACCAGCCGGATCCCCGCTACGGGAGTAAGCAGGTGGCCACCATCGAGGAAGAGCAGCCGGCCGCCCAGGCCCCCAGCCAGCGCCCCCGGACTGGCAAGGCCGCCTGGCAGCCTAAGCTCACCTTCGAGCAAATGCTCGACGCTCCCTGCAAGATGCATTCCGGGGCGGAGCCGGCCACACACACGCTCCGGCAGTGCACCTTCTCCCAGCGGCTGGCCCGGGGCAAGGGCCTTCCGGTCCTGCCGCCTCCGGCTCTCCGTGCACCGGCTCTGGCTCTGGCTGCCAACGACGGCCGCCTCCGGCTCTCCGTGCTCCGGCTCCGGCTGCCAACGACGGTCGCCTTTGCGACCAGTTCCCCGACCAGGACGGGGCCTACGTCGTCTTCACCAGCGAGGGAACCGCAAGCATAGCCAGCGCCAGCGCCAGCACGAAGTGAACGCCACCGTCCCCTCGGTCCCCCAGTTCATGCACTGGTCCGAACGGCCGATTACCTGGAGCCGGGCGGACCACCCGGCGGTGATGCCAAACCCCGGCAGCTATGCCCTTGTCCTCGATCCCACCATCGCCTCCTCCGAGGCTCACCTGCCGCTTCTCGCGGGTGCTGGTCGACGGGGGCAGCAGCATCAACATCCTCTACCGCGACACACTGCTCAAGCTGGGGCTCAAGGAGAAAGACCTGCAGCGGAGCCGGACGGTTTTCCATGGCATTGTGCCGGGAAAATCCTGCACCCCCATCGGCAAAATCCGGCTCGACGTCCTCTTCGGCAACAAGAGCCACTTCCGCCGCGAGCCGATATGGTTCGAGGTGGTGGACCTCAACAATCCCTACCACGTGCTGCTGGGCAGGCTGGCCCTCGTCAAGTTCATGGCGGTACCCCATTATGCCTACCTCAAGCTCAAGATGCCGGGCCCCAAGGGCATTATCACGGTCGATGGCGACTAAAAAAGTCGATCGAGTGCGCGCGCGACAGCAGCCAGCTGGCCGAGGCCCTGGAAATAGCGGAGGAGAGGCGGCAGCTCGACCGGCTCGTGGCTCACGCCTCTGATTAGCCGACCGTGCCGGCTCCTCCGTCCTAGTCGCCCAGCGAGGCGTCGTTCCAACCGTCCAAGGACACCAAGCAGGTGCCACTTGACCCGGCCAACCCCAAGCAGTGTGTCACCATCGGCGCCCACCTCAACAGCAAATAGGAAGGCGAGCTTGTCGACTTCCTCCGTGAGAATCGGGACATCTTTGCATGGTCCACAAAAGACATGCCGGGTGTTCCGAGGAAGTACGCCGAGCACAAACTTCATGTGCGGCCGGATGCCAAGCCGGTCAAGCAACCCCTGCGCCATTTCTCCGAGGAGAAGCGGTGTACTATAGGAGAAGAGATCGCCCGGCTGCTCACGGCCGGCTACATCATCGAAGTGTTCCACCCGGACTGGCTGGCCAACCCAGTCCTGGTGCTGAAGAAAAACAAGACCTGGCGCATGTGTATTGACTACACCAGCCTGAACAAGGCTTGTCCCAAGGACCCTTTCGCCCTGCCTCGGATCGACCAAGTCATCGACTCCACGGCTGGCTGCGATTTGCTGTCCTTCTTGGACGCACATTCCGGCTAACACCAGATCAAGCTGGACCGAGCCGACCGGCTGAAGACCTCCTTCATCACCCCTTTCGGGGCCTACTGCTACATCACCATGTCCTTCGCCCTGAAGAATGCTGGCGCTACCTTCCAGCGCTGCATGCAGAAGTGCCTCCTGCCCCAGATCGGCACGAACGTCCACGTCTACGTGGACGACATCGTCGTCAAAACCAAGAAGCATTTCGGCCTCCTCGACGACCTCCGAGATACCTTCGCCAACCTGCGCGAGTACAAGATCAAGCTAAATCCGGAGAAGTGTGTTTTCGGCATACCAGCCGGCCAGCTCCTGGGTTTCTTCGTGTCCGCCCGCGACATCGAAGCCAACCCGGAGAAAATCAGAGCCATCGAGCGCATGCACAAGCCGGCCAAGCTGCGCGACGTCCAGAAGTTCGCCGGCTGCCTTGCCTTGCTCAGCCGGTTCGTCAGCTGGGTGGGCGAGAAGGCCCTACCCCTCTACCAGCTCATGAGGAAGATGCCCAAATTCGAGTGGACCGACCAGGCGGATGAGGCATTCCACGACCTTAAGCGTGCGCTCTCCAGCGCTCCCGTCCTGTCGGCGCCGGCTGAGAAGGAGCCGATGCTCGCGTACATCGCGGCGACCACCCGCGTGATCAGCGTCGTTCTGGTGGTGGAACGGTCGGAGGAGGGCAAATCGCTGTCGGTCCAACGCCCCGTCTACTACCTCAGCGAGGTCCTCTCCGTCTCCAAGCAGAACTACCCCAACTACCAGAAGATGTGCTACGGCATATACTTTGCCGCCAAGAAGGTCAAGCAGTACTTCCAGGAGCACACCATCACCGTGGTCAGCACGGCGCCGCTCCACGATATCATGAGCGGCCGGGACGCCACCGGCCGAATCGCCAAGTGGGCCATCGCCCTCGCCGACTAGGAGATTCGGTACGAGCCGCGCACCGCCATCAAGTCGCAGACGGTGGTTGACTTCCTTGCCGACTGGGCCGAGACCCAGTTCGTGCCGCCTCCCCCGGATTCCACACACTGGCGCATGCACTTCGACGGCTCGAAGATGCAAACCGGCCTGGGAGCCGGCATCGTCTTGTCGTCCCCAAAGGGAGACCAACTCAAGTATGCGCTCCAGATCCTCTTCGCCGCCTCCAACAACGTGGCCGAGTACGAGGCGCTCGTCCACGGCCTCCGGCTCACCAAGGAAATTGGGATCCGGCACATAATCTGTTTCGGCGACTCCGACCTCGTGGTGCAACAGGTCTCTGGCGAATGGGACACCAGGGATGCCAACATGGCCAGCTATCGCTTCCTCGTCCAGCAGCTCACCGGCTCCTTCGAGGGCTATGAGTTCCACCATGTCCTCCGGGCGGACAACGAGGCGGCCGATACGTTGGCAAAGATCAGCTCCACCCGGCAGGCCATCCCAGCCGATGTTTCCCTCGAACGGCTGCTCAAGCCATCGATCAAGCCCTCCACTGAATCAAAGTCTATCTTCGTGTCGGCTGACGCTGCCGGCTCTTCGCCAGGTCCGCTGGCTCCACCACCATCACCAACCTCGCCAGCCGTGTCGGTCCCGTCGGCTCCGACATGCGACACCCCCGCGGTGTCCGGCTCTGGCTCCACGGCCGTCATGATGATAATCAGTGCCTCCCCTCCCGTCCCAGTCTCGGGGAGTGACGGGCAGGTCCCCGGGACTGACGGGCAGGTCCCCGGGACTGGCGAGCCGGCCCCGGGGACTGATGAGCCGGACCCGTGGGCTCCGGCTGCCCCTGGCCATCCACTCGAGCTCGAGCCGGCTCCCGTCTCGGCCCCCTCGTGGGCCCAGCCCATTCTGATTTTCCTCTTGCGCGGCGAACTCCCCCCTGACGAGGCCACAGCGAGGGAAATCCAGCGCCGGGCCCCGGCCTACAGCATCATCAACCGCGAGCTGGTTCATCGCAGCACAACCGGCGTGTTCCAACGCTGCGTCGAGCCAGAGAAGGGTCAGGAAATCCTCCGCGACATCCACCAGGGCGAGTGCGGGCATCACGCCGCCTCCAGAACCCTGGTGGCCAAGGTGTTCCACCACGGTTTCTACTGGCCGACGGCTTTGGAAGAGGCAAAGCAGCTGGTCGACAAATGCGAGGGGTGCCAACGCTTCAGCACGCAAAGCCACCTGCCGGCAACAGCCCTCCAGACCATCCCACTCTCGTGGCCCTTTGCCGTCTGGGGGCTGGACATGGTAGGGCCTTTCAAGACTGCACGGGGCAGCATGACACATCTACTGGTGGCTGTCGACAAGTTCACCAAGTGGATCGAAGCCAGGCCCATCAAGAAGATGGACGGCCCCACGGCCATCCGGTTCATCAAGGACATCACGGTCCGCTATGGCGTTCCCCACAGCATCATCACCGACAACGGCACAAATTTCGCCAAAGGCGCAATGGCGTGTTTTTGCTCCCAGGAGGGCATCCGGCTCGACCTCGCTTCAGTGTCCCACCCGCAGTCAAACGGCCAGGCAGAGAGGGCGAACGGCCTGATCCTGGCCGGCCTCAAGCCCCGGCTCGTGGCACCACTCGTGCGATTGGCCGGCTGCTGGATCGATGAGCTGCCAGCTGTCCTCTGGAGCCTCAGAACCATGCCCAACCGGTCAACCGGCTACACCCCCTTCTTTCTCGTATACGGGTCCGAGGCGGTCATCCCCACGGACATCGAGTTCGACTCGCCTCGAGTCACCCTGTATACGGAGAAGGACGCAAAGGAGGCAAGAGAAGACGGTGTTGACCTACTTGAAGAAGCACGCGAGTTGGCCCTGAGTCGGACGGCCATCTACCAGCAGAAGCTCTGGCACTACCACAACAAGCGGATCCGGCCCCTCTCCTTCCGCGAAGGAGACCTAGTGCTCAGGCGGATCCAGCGAACCGCCGGCCAGCACAAATTGTCCTCCCCATGGGAGGGCCCGTTCATCGTCATCAAGGCGCTACACAACAACGTGTACTATCTAATAGACGCCCAGAAGTCACAGAAGCGCAAAAGAGACGCCTCCGGCGAGGAGAGGGAGCGCCCGTGGAACGCGGCGCTCCTTCGTCCGTTCTACTGCTAGAAAGAACCAGTGTATGTATGTATATTCCCTCCTGTTGGAACTTAATGAATGCAATGGGTGTCCCAAGCCGGCACTTGGGGCACACCCCTTTTTCAATTCCATCAAGGCATGTCATTTCTTAAACAAAGCACCCGGGCCTGGCTCCCTGGGCCCGGGGGCTCGCCGGCTCTTCTCCAAGATGGTCAAGTAGTGTGAACAAGCAATCTCCCCCCCCCCCTGCCCAGTTACAGACCGGCCCCCGGATGTTCGGCTGGCAGGACTTTGGGATGGGAAGAAACTTACCACACGAACGCCGCATGAAGAGTAGTAGCCGGTTAGGCCCAACCGGACCATTTTGTCTCTAGGAACGGGCCTCTGGCAGCTCGCCCCAGCTCTAGCCGGATGACTCTAAGGCCTACACAGTTTCCCCAAGGACGATGCCCCATCCCTGCCCCAGTCCAGCTCCTGGTTGGCTGGCAGGCGGGGCGGAAGCCAGAAGGAACCGTTGCGTGAGATACGAGTCGAAAGGTAAAAAGCAAAGGTTGAGCCAGCACGCAAACACTTCAAATTTCAAGCAAACTTATAAACAAAGGGTCAAGGCCACAGGCCGAAGATTCTTTACAATACACCCCCAATGGGTGGAAATGCATTCTAACGAGTCTTATAGCAAAAGATAAAAGACACAATAAGCGCGGGGCCACTTAGGTCTTCGGTGCACCGCCAGTTAGCTCGACAGACTGCCCTAGGGTGGCCGCCACCTTCGGATCCACCTCCATGGCCTCCGTGGCCTCGGTGTCACTGCCGGTGCTGGAGGCGGTGCTCTTGTCGGCAACCTCCTCATCCTCGGGCCCTTGGGGAATGCCGAAGGAGTCCTCGGTAACCAGCTCGCCATCCTCGCCAAGCGCCGGTAGGAACTCGTCCGGGTCGACGTACGAGGCCAGCTCGTTGGCCCGACGGACGAGGGTGCCTTCACGAGCGACCCGCTCCGCCTCGGGAACCTCGCGCATCCTGGCCAGCCGGTCCATGTCGACGCCGTGGTACCACGACGTGACGAACCGAAGGGCCATCTGCGCCCTGGAGCCGGCCGCCGAAGCCTTCCAGGACTCAAGCCGCGCCACCGCGTGCTCCAGCCACAGCGCCACGCGGCTGCCCGGGATCTCGCAACCAGGCCAGAGGGCCGAAATAACCTCCAAGCCGGCCGCGTGGAGCCGGTCCATGCAGCACTGCAGGAAAATCAGCCGGTTCTCGATAGCCAACGCAAACTCCGGCAAGTCCCAGCCAGCGTGCGCCTCAATCTCCTGCCCGCGCTGCCGCAAGCACTCCCGATGCTCCGCCATGACCCGCTCGGCATGGCGCTGAGTATCCGGAAACCGATCTAAGGGAGAGGGAAGAATCAGAAAATGGGTCGAAACAGCCGGCAGAGGAAGAAAACTTAAAGCCAAGAAGCTCACGCTGAAAGGCTTCATCCAGCTCAATTGCAAACTGGAGGCCCAAGCTCCGCTCCCTCTCCCGCGCCTCCTCCGCCTGGGCGAGGGCGGCTTCACGCCTCTCAAGCTTGCCCCCGAGGCGAGCCACCTCGTCCTGCAGGACGGTGGCCCGCCGGTTGGCGTCGGCCGCCTGCTTCGCGGCCTCCTCCCGGGCCGCCATTTCCTTTTGCAGCTCCGCGGTAAGGTGCTCCTGTGCCACCTGACCATCAACGACCAGGCCGCCCAGCCGGTCCCTCTCCGACGTGACCGCCTGGAGTTCCCGCTCCAGCCGGTCTCGTTCGGAGGCCACCTCGTCCCTCTTCTGCCGAATAGGGGTCAGGACGTCCAGTTCCTATGCAAAAAGCCCAAGTTACTTAAAGAACGAAAGACTCAAGCCGACTGCCGAGCAACCGGCCCGACTCTCGGGGGCTACACCCAGTGGGTGCGCTCGCGCGCCCCCACTGGAACATCGCGTACCTCGCGCCTTCCTTAGCTCCTCCTGAACCTGGTAGTAGCCGACCTTGCCTCGGTTGTGGATGGCGACCGCCTCATCAAAAAGCGCCTGCCGCTTGTCGTTTTCAGCCTACTCCACGCCAGGAGATGAAAAATGTTAGACAGCAAAAAAAGTAGATCCGGCCCGGCTGCCACGCGGCCGCGCAGCCGGCCCGAATCTCGGGGGCTACACCCGGTGGGTGCGCTCGCGCGCCCCCACTGAAAATTCAACACAGGCTGAGGAATCTCACCTCTACCGCCTCCTCCATGCGCCGAAAGTTGCTTTCGGTGGCCTCGGCAAACCTGGCCAGCCCCTCGCGGCAATGCGCCATGATGCGGCCCGGCTCCCCAGGCACAAGGGCCTGGCTGCCGGCTGGCGGGGGCGGGGCAGCTGGGCCTCGGGCCAACGCCTTCCAGTCCCAGAGTACGTCGAGCATGCTCCTCCTCGAGCGGCCCGCTCCGCCGCTCGACCCTGTGTCCGCAGCGGCGCCAGCCGGCGGTGGGTTGGCGGTGACCACGAGGGCGCGGGAGCCAGCCCGAGACTCCCCTACGACCGGCGCAACCAGCTCCGCCGCCTGCCGGACCACCTTGATAGCCGGGATGACCGGCTCGCTCCCTCCACCGAGCGCCGTCTCCGGCGCGACCGGGGCGGCAGGTTCCTCTGCCACGACCGGCTCAACGAAAGGCAGAGTCATAGCTGGTTCCGCTGTATGGACCGCCTCCCTGACAGGCTCGGGGGCCGCGTCCGTCGGCGTGGCTGCCTCTACCAATGGCTGGGCCGTGGCCGTCTCCGGCACCGACTCCCGCGGCTCGCTCGAAGGCGGCCTCGACATCCTCGTCGATTCCACCGTCGAGTCCGACGCGCGCGCCAGGTCCGAGCGCAGCCTCCGCCTCCCGTCGCTTGAGGCTGCCGAACGCGAGGGCGCGCCCTTTGCCCCCCCCCCCCTTCGCAGCTCGCATTTCGGCGAGCCTCCTCTTCTCCTCCCGTACCGTGGCCGCGTGCTCCTGGACCTGCCGGCTGGTAGCATCCACCGGATCGGCGGCCGACTCCGTGTCATGGAGTTCAATGGCCTCACTGGGAAAGAAGGAAGAAGGGCCCTCAGGCGCTGGCCGTCTCAAAACACGAAACCACCTACGAGAATCAGGAAAAGCACTTACCCGACAACAACGGGAAGGGGCCGCCTGGCCTGGGGCGGCGGCTTCACGACGGCCGCGATCACTTTCTTATGAGCTGGCGACTGCGCCGACGGCTGCCCCGTGGCCGGCCTCTTCTCCCGCCGAGAGGCTTCGGCCGTCCGGCCACGCGTCGGCTGCTCCTCGCTCCTTCCATGTGGCTCCCGCCGAGCTGTGGGGGGAGGCGCGTCCAAGATCCGGACGTCATCATCATCATCATCATCGGTCCAATCTCTGATCGTGGGTTCGGAGTTGAACTCACCAGCCGCTCTAGACCCGCCGGCTCCCGGATTGCCCATCGTCCCGTCCGCCTCTACTTCCCCCGAGGACTCGACCTCTTCCTCGACGCCCCCTCCCAGCTCAAAGTCCTCCAAGTCGGAGTTGGCGAGTTCCGCCTGACACACCTGAGGGTGCGGACCGTTCGCTGTGTTCTGTCATACAAAGTGATGCGGTCAGCATGGCACGTGAGCATGGAGACCGGCTGAAGAAACACGGAAAATAGGAAGGATACCGCGACGTGACGTACCAGGGGCGCCGGGTCGAACCGGTTGTACGGCAACTTGCCGAAGTGCCATGTGCGCGGCGCCAACTTGAAGGTGGTGACGGCGTTCACCCGCTCCGCCACCTGGGCCGCGGTCAGGTCGAAGGTGGATAGCCGGCAAGGGTCTCGCCGGCCTCCCATGTCGCACATCCGGTGCGGCCTCAGCTGCAGGGGCAGCACCCGGCGGTCGATGAAGGCCGCCACCAGATCGGCCGCGACCAGCCCTTCCCTGCTCCTCATGGTGTGGAGCCGGCAAAGCATCCCGGCAAGCTCCTCGGCCGCCACGTCGGCCGTCCAGTTCGTCCCCGTGGACGGGACGTTGACGAAGGGCGGCAGCCGGATGTAGTCTCGCGCCGGGTCGACGTTCTTCACGTAGCAAAACGTTCGGTTCCACTTCTTGACGGATTCAATGAGGGTAATGCGGGGGAAGAGCGTGCCGCGGACGCACACCACCGCACCCCCGCAGGCGTACACCTCGTTGCCGTTCTTCAAGCTCTTGAGATAGAAGAGTTTCCTCCACAGATCCACAAAGGGGAGAAGGCCGAGGTAGCCCTTGTAGAGAGTCACGAAGCTCGACAGCTGCAGAATGGAGTTCGACCCCAAATGATGCGGCTGAAGATCGAAAGTGTCAAGAAAAAACCTGAAGAACTGGCTCGCCGGCAGACCGAAGCCGCGCGAGAAATGCGAGGCAAATACCACACACTCCCCCTCCTCGTGCTCTGGCACCACCTCACCACCCGGAGGACGGGCAGCGACGCGGTCCTCTGGCGGCAGCATGCGGGCGCAGCGAAGGTACGCAATGTCCCCCTCGGTGACGGTGGAGCCGCCCCAGCTGCCGGAGGGACCATCGGCCATCTCTGAGAGGGATCGGCGCGGAGGGACAAGCGAGTGGTGCGGCGGCGCGGGCTCGATGCGTCGGATCGTGAGAGGAGGAAGACGGCGGGGAGAGGGGCGCGCTAACTGCCTCCGCCTCTCCTCCTTCCCTTATAAATAAGGGAGCGAAGCCCGGGGGTCGTGGGGATTAACTATGCGCACGCCCCCGGGAAACCCGCGGGGCGTGGGCACGTCGGGTCGTGGCCTCCGGGGTCTGGGCGCAGAAGATCCTTGCCTGCAGCCCGAGGCCTGCTGGGCTAGGCCCGTGGCCTACTGGGCTAGGCTCGGGGCAACGTCCCGTCGCAGCCCGGCGCAGGGTCTGAGGCGGCGCAGCAGAACCCAAGGCGCTGGGCGCGGCCGCCGGCGCAGCTGGCCGATCGGCCCCACATACCAGGACGGTGCTGCCGGATGAATCCGCCGGCTCCCCCTCGTCGGAACGACGCTGGCCCCCGCCGGCTTCGGGGACAACTGACGGGGTTATTACCCCTAGGTACGCCAAGACAAGGGGGTTCGGGCCTTTTTGAAAACTGTACAGCCGGCTGGTCCGAGGCCGGCTGGCGAACGGCCGGCAGGCCTACTGCCGGCTGGCACACGGCTGGGTGGTTAGGAGCCGGCCGCCCGACCCCTGGCCAGCCTACAGCCGGCCGCTTCACGGTCGGCCCTCCCGCTGACCTCTGGGCGGGCAAGCACTTGTCCCCTCCTATTGCGACCAAGTACGACGACAAGACGGGACCTCCACGATGAACCCCGGCGTGGCTACAGCAACCGCTGACGCGCGGGCACTATGGCTACAGTCCAGCCGGTCGTACCGCTGACCACGACCGATCGAGACCCGGTGGGGCAACAGTGCAGCCACGCCGCCGTCCACTCCATTACCTGCCCCGGCGTGGCTACAGCGCGGCCGGCTGTACCGCTGGCCGCGGCGGGCGACTCGTGCCGCGGCAGGTAGACGCGGGCCAATAGCGGCGGCCGGCTGGTGGGCCCTAGCCAGCGATAGGACCACGCAGTCGGCGGGCCCTACGGGCGACGAGATGGCCCAGCCGGTGGGACCACTGGCCGGTTGGAGAAACTGCCAGCCGGGTCCCCCCTTTTAGTACCTTATGTATATTGTAAGCAGGGGGTTGGCCTATAAAACCCCCCGACGCCCCCCATGCACGGGCAAGCATTCTCCCCATCTCTCACACTCACTCCCACATAGCGAGGCAAGAAGAGCCGGATGCTCCTTCTTCCTCCTCTACCCAACAGCTCAAGGAGCACCACTGTAATCCCCATCACCCATCAACTAGACAAGCAGAACTAGGGGTGTTACCTCCCACGGATGGCCCCGAACCTGGGTATATCGCGTGTCTCTCACCGCTTGTCCCCAATCCCGTCACCGGAACCCGTCGGCGTCCTTCGGCCCCAACCACTCTCGATAAGCCACCCCATGGCATCTGTCGTGAGAAAACGACGACAAAGGGCAAGGTTCATGGTGGTATTTATGCCACGCGCTTAGCAAAGCGTTTTAATGTCGCCATACGCCCCACTGACTACTTGTTGCCCAAGGTTTATCTTGATCACCAGTCTATGTTAGAGCACCAGTTCATTGAGGAACCTCAGCTACCGCAGCACATTCGCTACAACTTAGTATTTAGCAAGGACACTCGCGATATTATTGTGTTGCATGCACCCTCTTTGTTTAACTATCATGCCAGGAACGGACATACCATCATGCCACCGGACATAATTGCTTCCCGGGATGAGTTGACCGAGGCGGAGGCCGCAGCCCAAGCGTGGGACGCTGAGGTGCCTCAGCCGAACTACTTTCCTCCAAGACCAGATGGATTCTTTGGATGGTGATTACCACGCTAGGCAAACGCCTAAGCTTGGGGGAGTACTTATTCTCACCGACATTACATTCATGTTCGCACATTTCATATAAATTGTCGGTGTTCATCCTCTTTCATTGTATATCCATGTTAGCTTTATTTTTCTGCTTTCTTCTTGTGTGTTTGAAAAACTTTGAAAATCCAAATATAGTTCTCACTTGTTTTCGGGTTTTCTTTCCCGTTTAACTAGTTGTAGTATTAAAAGAAAACCCAAAAAGATTTTCTTTGCATGTTGGGAGCTTTCCCGTGTAAATAATTTTTCTTGTTCTTGTTTTTCCTTTGTTTATTTGCTTTCTTGAGAAAAACAAAAACTCCAAAAATATTTCAGTGTGTTTCTTTGAACTTTTTTTTCTTTTTATTGAGTCATGAAAGGAGAAGACCACGATGAAAATGTTGAGTGGCTCCCATATGCTTTATTGTTGATCTAACAAAGAGCCAATATTACCTTGTCTTCTCCTTTCACTACTGAAGGATGGTCCAAAGACGACACATCAATCAGAGAACCTTCGACGAAACTGTGTGCGATGCACGAATCACAAATGTTATAGTTCAAGCTCCGTCGCCAATAACACGAACTGTGTGCGATTACAGACCCATCAAATATGATTCATAACATAGTTGCATGTGCGATCTATGGCAGGCAGTTTGTTCATATAAACCTTTTGTGATTAGCAAAGATAACAGAAACGGTTACACAGATCCAGATGTGTGTGATAGAGGGCACACAGTTCACTAACACAAATTGTGTGATATGATATAGAAGAACACAAACGATTCGGTATAACAAGATGTGTGCGATATAGGGCACACAGTTCACTACCATAAACGGTGTGCGATAATATAGCAGAATACAAACGATTCGGCATAACAAGATGTGTGCGATATAGGGCACATAGTTCACTACCATAAACTGTGTGCGGTGATATAGCAGAACACAAACGATTCAGCATAACAAGATGTGTCCGATAGAGGGCAAACATGCGAGTAATTAGAATCATGTGCGAACACCAGAAATAACAAACGATTGGTGTTAATAACATGTGTGTGTTGTGGGGAAACGCTTGCTGGTATACAATTTTTTAGCAATCGATGAAATCATCACCGACGGGTTTCGTAGTTTTGTTCGCTTGTACTATGATTTGCTCTGTCTGCACAACATCTATGCTGCCTATAGGTCACTTGGGTGAACTATTTGCGATGAGCCAAAATAACACAAACGGTTGCACAGATCAAGATGTGTGTGACAGACGGCATACCGTGCGCTCAGATGAAATATGCGAGCCAAAATAACACAAACAATTTGGCGTAACAAGATGTGTGTGATGCCTAGCAAACAAGTCAGTAATCTAAATTGTGTGGAAAGACAGAAAATAACATAGACAGATAATAACACAGACGATTCCTGGTAATAAGCACCTGATTCAGAAAATGATAGCACAAATTATCGTTCGCACTCCTACATAATCGACTAAACAACATAATAGCGACATTACATATCAGCAAAGTTCAGAAAATGGCAAAATGGAAACAGCTACTCGTCGGCGTTGTTGCGGGGCTGGCCTGTTGGTTCGCCAATGTTGAAATATTGTTTGCACTCATGCAACATCCTCTCTATGGAAGAAGGATCCACTTTCGGGTCGGCAAGGACCATGTTCTTGAATGCTTCATAGGCCCGGCCTTTCCTTTGCTCCTGCTCCATCATAGTAGCTCCGGTCTCATGAAAAATCCCGTCCATGGCCAAAGGCGTGCATGCGACCCTCTCATGACGGAGATTTTCAAAGCGGTCGTAAACAAGAAAGCCATAAGTTGCGCGCTGTGCTAGAGCGGTAGCAGACTCTAAGGAGGTTGCTGCCCTTACCGCAGCCAAATCCACGCGAGCCACCAAGGCAACCGCAAACTGATCGGCGCATGATGCCCTTTCGAAGGCCACAGTCGCGCGTTCCGCATACAGAACCGCACATGCCCACAACCGATCTGGTGTAACCTCCAGCTTTTATGCTCTTGCCGCCAAGGCCTCCGGACCCTCAGCAGCGCGTACCGCCCAGGCCTCCGAACCCTCAGCAGCGCGTACCGCCGCCGCCGCCGCGGGCTCCTCCGCGCATAAGATCTACCTCAACTGCGCGCTTTCTAAGATGGAGAGGCGTGGCCTAGATTCGGATGACATGTCTAATGTTGAGGATTTTGTGGAGGCGAGGACAGTGGGGAGAAGAAGGCCAGATTTGGGGGTTGTGAGAGGGGAAAGAGACGATGGAGAGCGAAGAGTGGTGATATTTATTTATGACCCTATACACGATTGCACACAGTTGTTACATTTTATCCGTGTGTGATTATGTTTGCACCAAAAAAACGAATCGCCTCCGATGAGTGACGCAACCACACACGGGTTTAAAGTACCAAATGTGTGGCACGACTCGTCGCCCATCGTCACCATACCCTCACTCACCAATGGTGGCTGGTCGTCGCTCATGGGCTCCATTAGTCTTCCCGCCCTCGAGCCAATGCTTCCCACACAAGCGCAAGCACCAGCCACGGCGGTAAATTGTAAAATCCCCAATCCCCTTGGCCTTGGCAGCAGCTAGCTATAAGTAACACAGCGATGGCCGGCGAGGGCGAGCTGAGTTAATGATCCCCTGGCTAGTTGCCACACATACCGTGAAACCCCCAATGGCCGATGACAGGATGGAGTTGGGCGACGACGGAATCCAGGCTGCCGGCGCGATGGTCGGCTTGAGGGTCGACGATCATGCCGCCACCTCTCCTGAAGACAGCCAGAGGAGGCAGGAATCATGAAACAAGCAAGCCAGCAGGTTAGCCAGGGTCATCTTGAAAGCAGCTAGGGATCGCCAGCGGGCGCTATTGCGGGCTCGGTGCAGAGTGCGACGGATGGTGCGGGCGGCGAAGCAGGAACCGCGACGCCGCAAGGACAACTGCGGCAGTGGTCGCCGCACGAGGCGCAGGCTTATGTCCCAGATGGAGGAGGATGCAGCTCCGGACGTCGGGGGAGGCCTGGCGGTCGTTGCTGCAGCACCGGCGATAGCCAGGGTCTCATCGGCCACCGGGACGATGTACGAAGACCCGGCGGACGCCGCCGTCCTGGTGTGAGCCGCGTCCGAGGCAGTAGCGGCGATCACCAATATCGAGGATGACCCTTCCTCGGTCGATCAAGGTGTAGGTCATCGACTTGGCGACCTCCTGTACTCCTGAACCAAGGAACGACACGATGGCAGCTGTGCGTGTTCCATACTTGCCCACTCGAGAGAGAAGCACTCAGAACTATTCCATACTTGCCCCATCCTATTTTCTGAGAGAGAGCCACCTACTCATGTGTTGAGACCAAGCCATTCCACTCTATCCATATGAATCTTGATCTCTAGCCTCCCCAAGTTGCTTTCCACCAAATCAATCTCTTCCACCATAGCCAAATCTGTGAGAGAGTGATTGTGTGTTGAGGAGTCTATCATCTTGAAGCACAAGAGCAAGGAGTTCATCGACATTGCCGAGCCTATTACCTTTTGGAGGGTGGTGCCTCCTAGATTGGTTAGGTGTCACTTGGGAGCCTCCTACTTCATGTTGTGGAGTTGAACCAAGAAGTTTGTACGGGCAAGGAGATCGCCTACTTCGTGAAGATCTACCCATAGTGAGGCTAGTCCTTCGTGGACGGAAGCCGTTATGGAATAGTCAAGGTTGCTACTTCGTGGACCCTTATGGGTGGAGCCCTCCGTGGACTCTCACGACCGTTACCCTCCGTGGGTTCAAGACTCCATAAACGTGGACGTACGATAGCACCACCTATCGGAACCACGGGAAAAATCTTCGTGTCTAGAAATTGCGTTTGATCTTCCTTCCTACCCTCTACAATACATGCTTGTTGTTACTTTCCGCTGCTATACTCTTAGACATGCATGTGTAGGGTGTGCTTGATTTGCTATCATCGCTAAAATCTGCCAACACTTAAAATTGGGAATAGGTAGAATTTTTATTTGGTCAAGTAGTCTAGTCACCCCCCCCCCCTCTCTAGACATACTTTCGGTCCTACAAGTGGTATCAGAGCCTTGGTCTCCGTTGCATTGGTTTCACAACCTAGGAGAGTATGGCGTCTAGTGAGGGAAATTATCACCGTAGAGGTTCGTACTTTGATGGCACTAATTTTGCTAGTTGGAAGCACAAAATAAAAATGCATATTCTTGGTGATAACCCCGCCGTTTGGGCTGTTGTTCGT
This sequence comes from Elymus sibiricus, assembly GCA_039707655.1. Taxonomy (NCBI): domain Eukaryota; kingdom Viridiplantae; phylum Streptophyta; class Magnoliopsida; order Poales; family Poaceae; genus Elymus; species Elymus sibiricus. The sequence continues at coordinate 357,846,571 of CM077675.1, forward strand.
GTTGGCTTGCAAGGTAAATTCTTTGGTGATGGGAAGGAACCGGATCGTGAAGCGACCGTGGATGAATTGAAGATGTTGCAATACAATGCTCAAGCATGTGACATTCTCTTCAACTGCCTATGCCCCGAAGAATTCAACAAAATCAGCCATCTTGAGAATGCAAAAGAGATTTGGGATACTTTGGTTGATATATATGAAGGTACCGAATCCGTGAGAGAATCCAAGTTGGACGTTCTTCAATGTCAGCTTGACAAGTTCAAGATGAAGGATGGTGAAGGAGTCACAGAGATGTACTCTAGGCTAGCTCTCATCACAAATGAGATTGCCGGCTTAGGAAGCGAAGAAATGACCGACAAATTCATCATCAAGAAGATACTTTGAGCTTTGGATGAGAGATATGACACCGTGTGCACATTGATCCAAATGATGCCCAACTACAAAGATCTCAAGCCTACGGAAGTCATTGGAAGGATTCTTGCTCATGAGATGACACTCAAAGACAAAGAAGAGCTTCACAACAAGTCTAGCGGTGCTTACAAAGCCACAAGTGATGCTCCCGCAACTTCAAGCAACAACATTGTCACCAATGAAGAGATAAGCCTCATGGTCAAGAAATTCAACAAGTTCTACAAGAATAGAGACAAAGAACGAAGCTCCAACTCAAGATATGAAGAGAAGCGTTCGTCAAGTCGTGACCGAAACTGCTACAATTGTGGGAAGCCTGGACAGTACTCAAATGAGTGCACGGCTCCCTACAAATGAAGAAAAGAGTCACCTAGAAGACGAAGCTCAAGGAATGAATCGCCTCAAAGAGAGAGGAGGAGTAGAGATGATCGTTATGAACGAAGACCCTCAAGGAGAAGTAGGGACTCAGAGAAGAAGGACAAGTACACCAAGAGCTACACAAGAAGAAGACATCAAGCTCATGTTGGTGAATGGGTTTCCGGCTCCGAATCCGACAACAACTCCGAGAGAAGCTATCACTCCAACTCCGACTATAGTCAAGATGAAGGTGTTTCCGGACTTGCACTAGTGACTACCAACTCCTATGATCTATTTGATTCACCAAATGAAGGGAGTGGAAGTTGCTTCATGGCTAAAGGCCCCAAGGTATCACACCCCGAGTATCTTGATTTCAATAGTGATGAAGATGACTTACTTTGTGATGATGACTTGCTCTTTGATAAAACTAGTGATGTTAGTCAAAATGAACTTGATAATTTTCATACTAGTCAAGATAAGTCGTGTGATGATGATAAGATGGAAATAGGACGACTAACTAAATAATTAAACACTCTTAAGTTAGCCCATGAATCTACTCTCGAAGATCATAGAGAGCTTGTAAGAACTCATGAGAAGCTACGCTTCGAGAAGCTCACCTTGGAGCAAGAACATGAGTTTCTTAAAGCTATCAATGACGATCTCCGAAAGAAGACTTCATCTTATCTAGCCAAACGACTACTCTTGTCTACATTCATTCCACAAGTTAAGTCTAAGCAAACTAGTAACAAAGTCAAGAAAGGTTCTTCATCTAGTAGCAACAATAAAAATGCTAAATCTAATGATGTTGCTCCTAGTAGTTCTATTGATTCCACTAATGATGATTCTCTTAGCCAAGTTACACTTGAGCAACAAAACAATTTATTGAAAGGAATTACATAGAAAGGTATCTAGAAGAGTCTTGCCGGGTGTAAGCAATTTTAGGAAATTGTACGCAAGCACGGAGGATACCGGAAGAACCATGGCATTGGCTACTTCAACGCAAATGGAGTTGAATGGGAAGAAGGTCAATACCCCAAGCCCAAGTTTGTTCCTCAAAAGGAGAAGTATGAACATACTACTCCCAAGGGAACAAACACTCAAGATGACCTTCCACCACAAGACCACAAGCTCAAGGGCAAGAACAAACATCATGAGGACATTGACTCATATGAAGATGAATCCCAAGCTTTGGTGGAGTGGGTTCCCAAGGCTACTTCAAGCTCAACTTCTACAAGTGCTACTTCAACACCAAGGATCCCCATCAAGTTAATGTGGGTCCCCAAGAAGAAAAACTAGAGAAGTTCTTGAGGGGTGACTCCGCCAATGAAATTCACTCACATTCATTATTGGCAGGAACTAGTTGCAATCAACGTCAACATCATGCAATAGTTCAAGGAGTCACACATTCCCTCAAAGGTAAGCAAGGGACAAGGTAATCAACAAGTCCATGGACATCATTATGTATGCTTTGCACTCCATGTCCATATATATCCTTGTATTTGTCTCTTCTGTGTTGGGACTAACCCATGTAGGTGAGGAGAGTAAGGAAACAACAAGGATGCTCCCAACTCTTGGTGATCTTCATCAACCTTGAGCATCCACCACTACATCACCAACATGAAGTCTTCATCGACAAAACCCAAGGTTAGTTTATCCCTCCTATGGGGGGATGTCACATCAAGGGGGAGCTTTACTCTAAGACTTGAGTCAAAGCATCTCATGGTATGTGACAACATTAAATGCTTTATGTAAAAGTGGTAACCCCACTTGTACTTAAACGATGAGTATGACCTATGATCAAGTATCCTTACTTGGCTCCTAAGTCAATATACTCATATATAGATGACTCCGTCATCGCCAAAATGCTTGATAGATGCTAGTATGTATGTGCATGTTTGCCATGATTTCATTTGACATCTTATTGTGTGAGCATGTTGGTCTGCATTTATTTATCCATTCGAGGACATCCAATTGTTTTTATTTGGCTTTTGATTTTTCTTTTGCCAATTGGATGGACAAGAATGCCTAGGACCACTCTCTAGCTATCTATGCTTTCTCATCTCATATTCGATTCTTGCTGCATCACAAAATTTGAACAAGGACTTTTCGATCTCTCTGTGTGAGGAGCACTCGGAGTTCCGTATCGACAAAGGACTGACCATTAAAACCTCCCAAGTGCATCTCGGTGGAACCAACCCAAAATCTTGGTCTCATCGAATGCCTAGGGTTGATCTGGTTTTCTATCTCGGTACCACCGATTCCATCTTCTCGGTTACACCGAGTTTCCCTGTCAGCAGACAGTTGAGGAACTCGGTGACACCGAAAAGTTAGAACCGGTGTCACTGACAGCCATGGGTTTATATAGAGGCGGACCCGACTTTTGAAATCTATTCCTCAAACGTCATCCCCTCCGAAACCCTTGCTGCTGAACCAAGGCCCCTGGTCATCGCCTTCGTCTTCCCGAGCGCCTCCGCCGTTGGAAGTCCCCGCCGTCGACGGAATCCTCTCCCCCGTCGCCGCAGTAGCGAAGTCGTCACCAAGCTTGGGTACGATTTCATCCCCTCATGCACTCCAACCTCCGAATCTCGCGCATTAGGACTTTTCCATCGTTTATCCATAGTTTGAGATTGATTCATCCACAAGAAACTCTAGAAGAATAGCGAACGAACGATTTTTTAGGGTTTGCCGTCCGCAACTGGAATCTCGGTGGAACCGACGCAAAAGAATCGGTAGCACCGATTCACTTTTCTGGTCGACTGAGAACAATCTCGGTGAAACTGAGTGCCCATTTTCGGTCTCACCGAAAGTGGTGCCAAGTTTCTGTTATGGAGATTGTCTGTCTCGGTAGGTCCGAAATGTTTGCTTCGGTTATACCGACATTCACTTGGCAGAATGCAAAACTTGAGAAATTTTAGTTCAATCTTTGTGATGACTCAACCCTTCCATTCTTCTATACTCTATTCACAGGGTCAGAGATGTCAGGTTTAGATGACAGTCAGAATGATCTCAGAGAGCAGAGTGATGACATGAGCTCAGGCACTAGTCATGAGGGGAGCTATGATGATGTTCCTAGCTCTCCTGATTTGCCCAAGGCTGCAACCAGGGCAAGGAGGAAGCTCAACTCAGATGAGGAGGATGAGGATTTCATACCCGAGGAGCTATCCAAGAAAGATGATGCTGCCAAGAGCACCACTGCTGCCACTACTTCCAAGAAGAAGAAAGCCATCAGGAAGGAGTATGCTAGCTCAGGGTCAGCAAGAGCACCAGAGAGCTCTAGGGCAACATTGACTGTTGAGCCCTCCAAGAAGTTTATGCCTAAGAAGGCAGGGGAGAAGAAGAGAGAAAGGACAAAATTTGTCAAAGCAAAAGTTCTTCCATCTACTCTAGAGTATCTAGATGAGGAAGAATAGGAGGAAGAGCCAGCTGCAAAGGCTCCTCCTAAGAAGAAGAAGAAGCTCATGGAAGATGCTATGCCTAAGGCCACTTCATCCAAGGGCACCAAGACTACCCCCAAGAAGGCTGCTGCAGAAAAACCCAAGAGGTTCTCCAGAGAGATACCAGCTTCCAGCAAGAACAAGACCTCCACCTTTAGGGAAGTTGAGGATGATGCTATGTCAGCTTTGATGAAGCTAAGACCACACCTTCCAGAATACAATGCCAGCCACTTGCTTGCTGAGGACATGAAGAAGAGGAAGGACTCTGGTTTGAGAGAATGGAGAGCCATTGATCCATATTCTCAGAGAAGGAAAACAGCTGTGGACTACAGATTTTATACCAAGCAGCAACAAGATTTCTATGAGACAATCTTGCTTGATAAGAGCCCTGCTGTAAGTGACATGAGGTATGTAGATTGGAAGTATATCAAGGAGAATGAGGACTACTTCCTGAGTGTGCAAGACAACTTTCACTGCATAGGTCTGGATGAATTTGTTGGCAAGGAATTCACTGCATGGAACGATGAGATGATCATGCAATTCTACTCCACTGCTCACTTCTATGGAGATGGTAGAATTGTGTGGATGACTGAAGGAGCAACGTATGAATCAACTATTGAGGAATGGGCTACCATCTTAGGAGCCCCAAAGGTGGAAGAAGGAGATCTGGATGTCTATTCTGAATCCAAGGAGAGCCATGATGCTATGAAGAACATGTACAATGAGATCCCTGCTGCAAACTTGAAATCTCACAAGTTAGGATCCATTTACTTCCTCCAGGCTGGTCTCCACACCATGAACACCATCTTGAGGCACACCTTGATGCCTAAGTCTAGAGATGACAAGATGATAAGAGGCTATTCCATCAACATGCTGATCCATCTTGATCGACACACCAGGATAAGGGTGATGGACTTGATTATTGAAACTGTGAAGAGGGTTGTTGCTGATCATAAGCGCTCATGCTGCTATGCACCCTACATTCAGATGCTTATCAACTCCAAGCTGGAGAAGCACATCTTTGCTCTTAACAAGCCACATTTGGCCCTACAGCCAGATCTAGAAGACAGCATTGTGGTGATGAACCCAGATCATCCCACCTCAGCTGCAGCACAGGCAGAGGCAGAGGCAGCTAGAACCACTAGTGCTCAAGTCCCTAGATCCAGGAATGCGCAAATGGATCTCTTGATCAGTACCGTTCAAGGCATGCAGAAAGATATCAAGGACATCTTGGCGAATCAGCATAGTCTTGTGAGGATCATGGAGAACAGGATCAAGACACTCAATGACAAGGTGGATGGGCTGACCAAGACCGTGAACGAGCTCAAGAAGGAAGTTGATAGCATGCCCAGTCCCCACACTACAGATGATGAGGATAACTCACCTCTCAGGCCAGGCACTCAGTTCACTACTCAGGCAAGATCAGCCACAGTGCCAGCTCCAGAGTTGAGGCCTTCTTCATCAGCTCCTGCTACAGCCTTTTCAGCTCCATCAGCTCCTCCAGTTCCTCCAGTTGCTACTCCAACTCCGTCCATGACGTCTGCTGAAGTCTTCGCCGAAGCCGTTCTCTCGACTCCTTCATCAGCTGCCGGAGGAGATCAGCCCCAGAAGAGTGCTTATATATATACCTTTGAACTTTTTGGTAACTTGTTGCCAAAGGGGGAGAAGATGTATATAGATCTTTAGGCTTCGAGAGAGAGAGCATTGGTTTTTATCGCCTTTCAAAACATTTGATAACTTTTGGTTTGCTTGTGTTAAACTTTGCAAGTGTTTGATCATACACTTGATGTGTATTGCTACTACTTCCTATCATTATGATGCTTATGAGATGATCATTCACCTTTGCTTGATTGTGTTGTGCTATGATATTCATTCTCATTATTCTCGCACACCACCATGTTGTATGTGACATGAAAGAGTGCCCTATGTACCTAATCGATTGTGCATTTGCATTCAAATGCAAATTCAAAATAATGCACAAATTTAGAGGGAGCTCTTGCTTATCACATACCTCTCAAAGCGACGATTATATTCATTGATTATATCATATGTCGAAGCTTTGATCTATATGTTGTCATCAATTACCAAAAAGGGGGAGATTGAAAGCACATTTGCTCCCTTGGTGGTTTTGGTAATTAATAACAACATATATGTCGTTGAACTAATGTTTCCACTAAGCATGTTTCAGGAAAAGTTCAATGATAGGGATGGCAAAAAGGATTGTGGAGAAACCCCAAGATGCAAGGAAATGGATTGGCAAAGCTTCAAGTAAGAGGACTCTACATTTTACTTTGTGAGAAATCACATTGAGTCCATAGGAAAGCCAATACTATTAAAAGGGGGTAAGGTACTGTTGGTGAACAAGATGCTCCACGTGCACAAGTGATAGTCACCAAAAACACCCACAAGCTCCTCCACGAAAGTCTGTCCAAAGCCAAACATCCAAAATCGGTGCAACCAATTATTCCCACTCGGTCCCACCGATTCCCAAACTCAGACAGACCCATGCCAAACCCTAGCCATTCGGTGCAACCGATTCTGCATCGGTGCCACCGAGTTCTGTTGCCAACTTTCTGTTTAGCCATTTTCAGTCTTCGGTACCACCGAGTTTTGCCAGTCGGTCTCACCGAGTTTTTGGACCAACTCCCTGGATAGCCATTCACAAGCATCGGTACCACTGAGAATTGTGAATCGGTCCCACCGAGTTTCTGGACCAACTCTCTGGTCAGCCATGGTCAATAATCGGTACCACCGAGATGTGAGAATCGGTGTCACCAAGTTGTGCAATCTGACCGTTGGTCACCTAATCGGTACCACCGAGAGTTATATATCGGTCTCACCGAGATTCAAAATTTACTGCCTTTTGGTCACTTCGGTACCACCAAGATTCACACATCGGTGTCACCGGCTTGGTCACTTTAGGTGTAACGGTTGGATTTTTGGGGGTGCCTATATATACCTCTTCACCACCACCCACTTGAGAGAGAAGCATTCAGAACTATTCCATACTTGCCCCCATCCTATTTTCTTAGAGAGAGCCACCTACTCATGTGTTGAGATCAAGCCATTCCACTCTATCCATATGAATCTTGATCTCTAGCCTCCCCAAGTTGCTTTCCACCAAATCAATCTCTTCCACCATAGCCAAATCTGTGAGAGAGTGATTGTGTGTTGAGGAGTCTATCATCTTGAAGCACAAGAGCAAGGAGTTCATCGACATTGCCGAGCCTATTACCTTTTGGAGGGTGGTGCCTCCTAGATTGGTTAGGTGTCACTTGGGAGCCTCCTACTTCGTGTTGTGGAGTTGAACCAAGAAGTTTGTACGGGCAAGGAGATCGCCTACTTCGTGAAGATCTACCCATAGTGAGGCTAGTCCTTCGTGGGCGGAAGCCGTTATGGAATAGTCAAGGTTGCTACTTCGTGGACCCTTATGGGTGGAGCCCTCCGTGGACTCTCGCGACCGTTACCCTCCGTCGGTTGAAGACTCCATAACCGTGGACGTACGATAGCACCACCTATCGGAACCACGGGAAAAATCTCCGTGTCTACAAATTGCGTTTGATCTTCCTTCCTACCCTCTACTATACATGCTTGTTGTTACTTTCCGCTGCTATACTCTTATACATGCATGTGTAGGGTGTGCTTGACTTGCTATCATCGCTAAAATCTGCCAACACTTAAAATTGGGAATAGGTAGAATTTTTATTTCGTCAAGTAGTCTAATCACCCCTCCCCCCTCTAGACATACTTTCGGTCCTACAGGAATACATGCCTACATTACATTAATGAATTGGAGTTAGTTCTGTGTCGCCCTAGTGTGTAACTGTTACATGGTTGATGTCATCTAAATCATTATCCATCACCGATCCACGTGCCTACGCTTTACATATACTGAATCTTGCTAAGTTACTATTGCTGCTACTACTGTCACAACTGCTACAAAATTACTGATGTCACTACCACTGTTAGTGTTGTTATTACTATTTGTCGTGCTACTAAAACTTTGCTGCAGAGAGATATCCCAGGTGTGGTTGATTGACAACTCAACTGCTAAGGCCGGTAAATATTCTTTGGCTCCCCTTGTGTCGAATCAATAAATCAGGGTGAAATATTACCCGCGAAGACTGTTGCGATCCCCCATACTTGTGGGTTATCACATACTAACAACATTCATGTCATGCTCATCATTAAAGGAACTTACATTAAGCATTTTCATAAATTCTTCCTTCAACAATTGAGCACAATTTTCCGAATCCTTATTTTCATGAAAGACATTATAAAGACAAAGCATATGAGGCAACCGAAATTCCATTTTTTGTATTTTTGATTTTTATATAACTAGCAAAATATAACAATAAATAAAAAGAAGAACAAGTGAATGATAATTTGTGTGAATATACTTGATAGTTGGTGATGATATTCCCCGGCAACGACGCCAGAAATCATTCCTGATACTTGTGATCTGCGTTGGATTTTCCGTGAAGAGGAACATGTAATTGCAGCACAATACGGATAAGTATTTCCCTTAGTTAAGAAACCAAGGTTTATCGAACCAATAGGAATGTCAATCCACAACCGTCTTCAACGGCTGCACACAAAAGAGCAAACAACTTGCACCCAACGCGGCAAGAGGGTTGTCAATCCCCTTGATATCATTATTTGCAAGCAAGTGAAGTGTGGAGATGATAGTAGATAATTTTAATTGCAAAATAAAATGAAAACAAATAAATGGCAGTAAGGTACAGATAGGATTTGTAAATATATAAGTGAATAGACCTGGGGGGCATAGTTTTCCCTAGCGGCATCTCTCATGTAGGCAACATACGGTGGGTAAACAAATTACAATTGGGTAATTGATAGAAAAGTGCATAGTTATGTGATATTCACGGAATTGATCATGTGTATATAGGCATCACGTCCATAGGCAAATAAGTCGACTCTTGCCTGTACCTATTACTATTACTCTATCCATCGACCGCTATCCAGCATGTATCTAGAGTATTAAGTAAAACAGAGTAATGCTTGGAGAACATTGACATGATGTAGACAAAGAGAATTCAATTAATATGAACTAACCCCATCATTTTATCCTTAGTGGCAACAATACAAAGACGTGTCTTGTCCCCTTCTGTCACTGGGATATAGAGCACCGCCAGATTGAATCCACTACAACGCACCCCTCTCACTGATGAAGTATCAATCTAGTTGGTCAAACTATTTCAATAATTCAGAGAGGATTACGAAGCTATAATGATCATGCAATTAAGAATCATAATATATATCAGAGGTAACTCAAATACTTTCATGAATAATCTGAACATAAACCCACAATTCATCGGATCCCAACAAACGCACCGTACAAAAGAATTACATCGGATAGATCAAAGCGAAGATGTGATGATCATTGTATTGAAGATCAAAGGGAGAGAGAGAGATAGCCATATAGGTACTAACAACGGACCCGTAGATCTGTGGTGAACTGCTCACACATAATCATGAGGGTAGCAAGGTTGATGAAGAGGCCCTCCGTGAATGATCCCCCATCCGGCAGGGTGTCGGAACGGAGCTCCAGATGAGATCGCGGCAGAACAGAGACTTGCGGCGACGGAAAAAGTGTTTTGGGATGCCCTTTAGGGTTTTTGGAATATATGTGAATTTATAGGCCAGAGAATGGGGATAGGAGGGCCACCAGGGAGGGACAAGCCATCAGGGCACGCCGACCCCCCTGGGTGCGCCATGTTGGCTTGTGCCTCCCTCGTGCGGCCTCTAGTCTTCTCCCGAAGCTTCCACGTCTTCTTTTGGTCCAGAAAAAATCATCAAAAAGTTTCGGGGCAATTGGACTTCGTTTGGTACTGTAAACCTGAAAAGTAAAAAACACGCAGAAAACATCAACTGGCACTAGGTACTAGGTCAATAGGTTAGTGCTCGAAAATAATATAAATTGGTAAATTATTACTCAAAAAGTATCCTAGAATGATAATATGTCATCATGGAACAGTCAAAAATTATAGATATGTTGGAGACGTATCACGGTGCCTTGCCCCTCCTTATATAGGTTGAAGGGGCATGCTTACATGTAGAGTCCTAGTAGGACTACAACTAGTCCGGGTCTTGCTTCGCTTAATTGGAGTCCTACTCTAAATCTTGTAGGTCTTCTTTGTCTTCCAAGTTGAGAATCCCTCTTGAGTATTCTCCATGAGCCGGCCCTTCGGGGTCCCTCCATGAGCCGGCCTTCTGCCAGGTCTCATTCTAGGCCTTTGGGGCCCTCTCTGCGATCTGGCATATTGGGCTCCTATCGAGCGGGCCTCCTACCGGATCTCATCACTGAGCCCTGGATTCCATCTTGTCATCTTATCTTCACCCGGAAAATGGGGTGACCCAAAGAGATTTCAAGCTCTAGGCCGGGTCAAACCTTTAGCTGGGTTATAACCATGGGGAATATCCCCAACAGGTAGGAAGAGAGATCCGACAAAGCTTTGGAGGAAGAAGGAACAATAGATTGAACGTTAGATTATATTTACCTCTCCTCGGGCTCACATGACCAAAACTGGTGGTGGTACGAGCGTGTGTGCTTGTACCATGCGCCCTCAAACACTATGTTTTCAAATTCTTGTTGATACACACCTCGTATGACCCATGGTATGAACTCTCGTACCATATGAAAGCACAACTTATCCCTAGGTGGTTTTGGTAATTAACAACAACATATAGTTCATTGAACTAATGATCTTATCAAGTATATTTCAGAAAATTTGAATGAATGGATTGGCTAGGAATTGTGAGAAGGATCCCCTAAGATGCAAAGAACACCTATTGGCAAAAGCTCCAAGACTCTACATTTTGTTTTATGTGAGTAATCACAATTGAGTCCATAGGAAAGCCAATACTATTAAAAGGGGATGAGGTATTGATGATGATCTGGTTGCTCAAGTGCTTAGAGATATGCCACAAAAAGCCTCAACCAAATTCTCACAAAAGATTCTGTCCAAACCCCTAAACTACCAAAATCAGATTTTCACTTCGGTCTCACTGAGTTAGCCCTAGACAGAACCTATGCCAAACCCTAGCACCTTGTTAGAACCGAGACCATAGTCGGTGGAACCGAAAAGCAATGACCATACTTCTATGATCAAAATATTTAATTTTAAAATTTCTGAGTTTTATATTTCGGAGCCACTGAAGCACTAGATCTGTTTAAGGTTAAGTTGAATCGGTCTCACCGAGATGTTTCATTCGGTCTCACCGAAGAGCCAAAAGCTAGGACATTTTGCGCTAGTCAGTAGAACTGAGTTTTAACTTCGGTGTCACCGAGTTGGGCAATAATGTTGTAACAGTCGGATTTTTGGAGATGGCTATATATACCCCCCTCCACCCCTCTCACTCGTAGAGAGAGGACTCAGAATGAACCAACACTTCTACCATTCATTTTCTGAGAGAGAACCACCGACCCATGTTTTGATATCAAGATATTCCATTCCTACCATATGATTCTTGATTTCTAGCCTCCCGAAGTTGCTTTCCAGAAAATCATCCTCTTCTACCAAGTCAAATTTTGTGAGAGAGTGATTGAGTGCTGAGGAGACTATCTTTTGAAGTACAAGAGCAAGGAGTTCATCATTCATACACCATCTATTACCTTTTGGAGAGTGGTGTCTCCTAGATTGGTTAGGTGTCGCTTGGAAGCCTCCACATCATGTGGAGTTGAACCAAGAAGTTTGTAAGGGCAAGGATATCGCCTACTTCATGAAGATCTACCCCGATTGAGGCTAGTCCTTCGTGGACGTAAGCCATGGTGGAATAGACACGGTTCCTTCTTCGTGGACCCTTCATGGGTGGAGCCCTCCGTGGACTCGCGCATCCGTTACCCTCTACGGGTTGAAGTTTCCATCAACGAGGACGCACAATGGTGATATCTCCTTTTTATTGATCTAGTACTGGAACAAGAAAGGGTATCCCAGACCTATTTCCCCAGAGGCGACCCTGGGTATCGAACCCATGAGAGGAAGATTCCATTGAAGCAATGGTCTCTAGCAAGCTTTTGCCAAAGTGTCAAATCCAACTTTTGATCGAATCGGCAAGCAAATTGTGATTCAAACACTTATAATGAAAAGAAGGTACGGGGGATGAGGCCTTAATGCTTACAACCATGTATTGGTGTTGGGATAAAAAATGATGTTAGTTTGTGCTCAGGAAGTCACCCATCAAGAGGTGCTTGCTTCGTATCAGAGTGGGGGATGTGTCCAAATAACATCTTGACCGACACGAGTCCTGCATCAAGAATCAATTATCCTACCGAAGGACCTATCCGTCTCGCGGGGTTGCCCCGATAAATAAGATAATAATATCAGACAAAAGCATTGGGTGTTTAATGGTTACCCCTCATGAATCCCAAAGGATATGATCCATGTTACCCTACTAAACCTTAGTGTCATCGGTGTTCGGTATAACACTTCACAATCCCCTTGCTCCTAGCCTCACCGGTGCTCAACCTCCATGATCCTGGGTACCTGTAGGGATGAAGATCATGGACAAGACAAGAGACACTTCACGAAACAATTTTATTTCACACATATGACAAGTTGTGTCAAAGACTTCCATTGACCCCTTCACCAAATACCTGGGGTTGCAAGGCTCATGCCTCACCCCATACCTTACCGAACTGCTCACACATGGAGATCAGATCGCGAGAAGAAAACATTGAGGAACACATCTTGGGATTGATTGATTGCAATATGTCTTAAAATGGATGCCTTGTGCGATGCACGATTACAAGTATGAACTAGATGAGAGAGCACTATGGTGGTGGAGATGGCTATGGAGATGAAAATGGCGGCAGCTAGGGTTTGTGGATGAAGATGATGATGACGAGGTTCTAGATGTGCTTGAAGCTCCTTTTCTGATGACATTTTGATGGGGTCCCTTTTATAAAAGTTGTTCAGGTGGACGACCTGCCTCGGTTTCCATGCCAAACAGCCGCTCATGCGAGTGCATGTGGTCGCATGGAACGCCGTCTTTGACTCTGGTGGCCTTCTGGCGCCTCCTGGTGACTTATTTCTTCTCCATTTTCATTCCTATCCTTTCTCCCACGCGATTTCTTCCATTTTAGCCCATTTCCTGTGGAAAAATATCAAAGAGAGGATTTTTTGAATCATTTACATTCATTAGTCATTAGTGGCAATATCAGAGAGAATATCTCTCTTTTAATGAAATATCTCGGCTTAAACAAGGTTGAAATGAGTGTAAAAAATATCACTCATCATATAGCACCACCTATCGGAACCACGGCAAAAATCTCTGTGTCTTCATTGCGTTTGATCTTCCTATCCGTCCCTTTACTTACACTTGCAATGTCATTACTTTCTGCTGCACCACTCATAGACATGCATGTGTAGGGTGTGCTAGACTTGGTAAAATCGCTAAATCTTGCCAACCGATAAAGTTGGGAGAAGGTTAAGTTTTAATTTGGTCAAATAGTCTAATCACCCCCCCCCCATCTAACATACATTCGATCCTACACCATACACCATCTTTAAAAAGTGAACCTTCTATATGTTCTGTTGAATATACGATAGAAATGGTGGTATGAGCGTGGGCGCTCATATCGAGCACCATCTTAAAAAATGAGATCTTCTGTTACTTCTTCCCAAACGTGGCCGTACGAGCGGCGGTACGAGAGGGCACACTCATACCATGTGCCATCAAATGCCCTGGAGTCTTTGGCTTCTCCTCTCTCCTTTGTTACGACCGTTGATACAATCGCATTGGCTCATACCAAGCACCATCTTTGACCCTAAAAACTTGATTTTGCATATATCTTCAGGGCTTTTCTTTGTTGACCTGAGAGGTTAGTTCCAACACATCCAAAAGACAAAATGTCCAGAGTTTTCAATAGAGACATAACACATAGCCATTCTAATACATACGGTGTTGGTAACGACCATTTTCTTCCCCTCCTCTTGAAGATAGCTTTGATCACTCTTTATTGAAACAAACAAACTAAAAACAACTTGCTTTCTTCTATCTTATTTGCATTGGTTGCCACCATGAAGCACTTTGTTTACGGTCATTTAGCTTGACCTCAATGATGATTACTTATCTTTGTGTATGATCATGCCTAGCCCATAGCTTCGGGCGTTTAGGGTGATATTGTCTCCTATGTAGGTCTTCATCTTCCTTTTCCTAAGGAAATGCTTAACAAAAATATCCTTCAAAGGTCCAATGTCACATTACCTTCAACAAATGGTAGCTTTGATGGTCATTAGAAATGGCATGTCTAGTATGATTGGAGAAACGGGATCTTTAGACATATCAACAATGCCAAGATCAATCATAACAAGGTAATCATTAATTTGGATGACTACACCATGCCTAATCACTGATGCTTGTGTAAAGGTAGAATAGTCATGTTGAATTCAATCTAACTTGTAACAAATGGACCAAGATCAAGTTTATCATAGACAAACTTAGGGATAGTGGAAACACTATCACCTAGGCCACACCAAGATTAAACTTATTTAACCCAATCTCTATCTCAATAGTTGGTTCAGATATATCCTCTTTCTTAGCCAATCGCTTATCATAACTTCATTTCAGCATCTAAATCACATATCTTCTCTGCAACTTGATCAACAAACGTTTATAAGCTTCATCATTTGATATCTTCATGAAGTGTGCATTTAAATATGAAGTTTCTGGTACATGGCTATTATTGAGCACTTCTGAAGATTCTTCGCTATTCTCATCATTTTGACACTCTCAACCGGATTAGGTTCCCTCTTTCCAACAAACTTGGCTATAATAATTATTTAGTTTTCTGCATTTTTCAACATGTGCCGTCATGGTACGAGTTCTTTCTTCTAAAGTCTGCACGTCATTAGTGAGCCCAACAATCTTAAAGCTCATTTGAACAAACAAGCTATCATTATTTTTCAATATATCAGTAAATGTTTTTCTCTGCTCAGTTTGAGAAACTATGAAAGAACTTTGATTGCCATTGCTTGTCCCATTAAAATTATTAGGTGTTCCTTGATTAGTTGGATATGGCGGCTCAAGATAATTAGGAGCATGGCCTCAATTTTTTCAATTGGGATTATAGTTGTTGCAAGCAACAAAGTTAACCTCATTGGCATCGGTATTGGTCATGGAGTTTAAATGTACCTCTTTCTTTACCTTTGATAGTGTCCATTAATTGACTGCTCTTGGCAGACATCTCTTCATTTTTCTCCTCGAAGATAGAATTCACCTTTCTTGTGGTCCACCTTTCCACATGCCATCGGGCATGGTTTTATTGCATATCATCAAGGAATTTCTTAGCCTCTTCAATTGGTCGTCCCATGATGATTCCTCCAGCAGCTGTATCTAGCATGGTTTTTGACATGGGATTAAGAGCATTATAAAACATAAAGATAATTACATTTGAGACCCTAGATAGGGCAGACCCATTTCATTTGTCGCTAGTTTTAAAAAATTCAGTCTGACCGAGCATGTTTGCTCCACCTATGCTTTTGCCCTTTGACCATTTGACCGTCACTTTGAAAACTACATAACAAATTCTTATTAACTTGGAAACATGTAAATAAGATATCAAAATGTTCAAAAAACATCATCTATATGTGCATGTCATTTGCATTCATGTCATGCACATATAGGTGATGTTTTTCTAATCATTTTGATATCTTATTTTGCATATTTCTGAGTTAGTATGAATTTGTTATGAAGTTTTCAACGTGACGGTCAAACAATCCAAGAGCAAAAGCCTAAGAGGAGCAAGTGCACTTGGGCAAAACTAAGGGTTTTTTAAAACTAGGAGTGAAGCAAATGGGTGGGATCAAACAAGGGGCATAAAAATATTTATACCTAAAATATATGAAGAATAGGCCACTCTTCCATCCCATTGTTTGGGTAATTTATTATAGATTTCTTAATGCGGTCCCATGCAAGCACTAGTGGCTCGCGATCTTCCTGCTTAACCTAGGATCCGAGATCATAGTTGCATAATTTTTGCAGGGGAAAACTTAGATGAAAACATATTTGAGCATAAATACCATGAAGTTATAACTCCTCCAAGCAAAGCTAGAAGCCATTTTTTTTGCTTTTGCTTTTGCTTTTAAAGAAAATGAAATAGACACAACTTCAAAGCGTCAGGTTCATAATCTTTGCGTTTCATATTGCAAAGTTCAGTGACAGTATGCAGATGCACGTCGGCATCTTCAGATGTGGAGCCTCCAAATTGGTTTTGTTGAACCATAGTAATAAGATGGGGCTTAATTTTAAGGTTTTTTTACATCAGTGCCCTTGGTTTCTTAGTTGTACTCATTCATCCCCACGCTCTTAACTTTTGCTCACTTTCCCCACTCCATTGTCCGAAACCCTCAGAAATGGTCACAGCGGAGGATGCTGTCGGGTCAATGGTTTGACCGTTAACCCTGGCGAGTGGGGCCGTGTCGGAACGGCTCCTCCTTTGACCATTCTGACGCATGGGGCCGCATTGAGACATGTCGGATGGGCTTGTCTGAACCTCGAGTTCGAGCCCTACAGCACCGCGTTGCTCCGCCTCCTCCGCCGCCGTCGTGCCCACCAACCTCTAACCCCATTCCGCCTCCGCCGTCGTCGTGCCCTCCGCCAGATATACACCCACATCCCCATCTGGATCAAGCAGCGATGTCGGGGGAGTAGGCTCTCAAGCCCGTGGACCGTGGAGAGGATTGGGTGGAATCGGCGGCGGATAATTCATGGATTACACCTGGGTAAGCGTCGTTTTCCCCCCTAACTGATTTGCTGATTCATAAACTCGGCCCTTTTTGACCTCTAGTCGCTTAAATCGTTCAAATTTTGCTGAATTGTTCACGGCCTAACAACACCCATTATTTGAATCGAATAGGATTGATCCTGCGCTTGCTTTCCGGCTGTCAGTTAGGATGGAAGTTAGTGTGTTGTGCGATAGAAAACCGCAATTGCTTACTGTATTTTACTATCCGAAGGTGGTAGAAACTAGTATGACATTCAAAGATTTGCTCACGGCGCTCCGAAATTCTTCATATGGATGGAGCCCTGCCGATGCTGTTGAACTGACATATTTCAGCAGTACCCAGCAAAAATTTATACCACTAACTTGCGATGAACATCTGGGATTGCTCTTTTCTTTGAATGCTGAAAGCCGCTTCGGTAAAATCCATATCGAGGTGCTTCAGCCAGACAATGAGCGTGGGAAGGGGAAGAGTGTTCAGGAATCTTCTGCCTCTGCTAACGGAGAGTGCCCCGGCACTCCTTGTAGGTCGAAACCAAGCAGAGCCAGTGGTTCTGAAAGTCACAATATATCTGCTGCCGTTTCTTGTGCTGTTTCTCCTGTCGCTGCCGCACCCGATGTAGTATAGGATGGAGAGCCAGACGAAGAGGTGCCTCAACATGATGACGAGGATGAGAATATGTTCCCTGACCTTGTAGATATTGCCAGTAAACAAGCAATGGAAGATGAATTTCATGAGCAACCTATCAGGCGTGCTCGATTTGATGACACTGACGATGAAGAGAGGGAGGAGAACATCGACAGCTTAGTTGTAGATGAATATGATGGTGAGGACATGCCAACAATTGAGTGGAACAGGGAAGATCCTCAGCTTGGTGTGGGCACCATATTCCAGTCGATGGTGGACTGACGTAATGCAGTGACTACATACTGCATTCTCACACAAAATACATATGTGATTGAAAGGAGTGAGCCATCAAGGTTCACTGTTCGTTGCCCATATGATAGGTGTAGATGGAGGTTGCATGCATCACGTATGTTGAGGAGCAAGTTCATTCAGGTTTGTGTATTTCAGTATATACAGATTCTATGTTCAGATCATTGTGTAATGTTTTCAGATCATATTTTTTCAGATAAAAAGGAACCCACACCAGCACACTTGTCCACCTAGAGGGGGAGGGGGGAAGGCTAAAACAAAGCTAGCAAAGAGTAGATGGGTGGCAGATGCAATTTTGGATTGGTTGAGAGACAAACCAACACTTGGTCCAACAGAACTCCAAGGGAAGCTATTTGATAAGTACAAGATTGTTGTACCTTACATGAAGATTTTTTATGGTAAGGAAATAGCTCTTGACAGGATTAATGGTCCTTGGAATGAGAGCTTTCAGTTGCTCTACACATTTAAAGCTGAAGTGGAAGCTGCTAGTCCAGGGAGTGTTGTAGAGATTGAGAAGCATACAGTTCCATACAAAATAAAAGGGAAGTCATTTGAGAAGGAGTGCTTCAGGAAGGCTTTTGTTTGTTTCAAGGCTTGTTGGCAGGGGTTTCTGGATGGTTGCAGGCTCTATTTGGCTATTGATGCAAGTGCTTTGAATGGAAGGTGGAGAGGCCAACTGGTGGCAGCTTCTGCAGTTGATGGACACAACTGGCTATTCCCAGTTGCATTTGGTGTGGTGGAGGCAGAGTCCGAAGAAAGTTGGGTCTGGTTTCTGCAGCATTTGCGCAACCTTATAGGTACACCCCCAGGTTTAGCTGTACACACAGATGCTTGCAAGGGTTTGAAGAGTGCAGTGGAAATTGTATTCCCTAGAGTGGAGCATAGGGAATGTATGCGACGCCTAGCGCAGAATTTCAGAAGCAAATTCAAAGGTAAAGTTTATGATGAGAACTTATGGCCAGCATCATACACATGCAGTGAGAGGAAGCATGAGCATCATTTGAGAGTGTTGTATGCTCACAATCCTCTGGTGAAGGAGTACCTAGATGCACATCATGGAAAGTTGTGGTCAATAATATGCAAAGTGGACTATGTGACCAGCAACCTGGTAGAGTGTTTCAATTCAAAGATTAAGTCATTGAAAGGGCTTCTGATATGGCAAATATTTGATAAGATTCGGCAGATGATCATGATAAAGATGGCTCTTCGCAAAAGAATCACAGAAACAGAATATGTTGGTCATCTCATGCTCCCATCTCTTATTAAGGCATTGCATGCCAAGGCAAGAGGATTGAGCAGAATGAAATGCATTCGAGCGGCAACACACGAGGCTGAGGTAACATATACTAATAGTAAAAACAAGGAATGGAGGTATCTGCTACTTCTTGAGCTTGCGTTGGTTTTCCCTTGAAGAGGAAAGGGTGATGCAGCAAAGTAGATAAGTATTTCCCTCAGTTGTTGAGAACCAAGGTATCAATCCAGTAGGAGATACAAGCAAGTCCCCAATCTTCGCACCTACACAAACAATCAAACTCTTGCACCCAACGCTAAAAGGGGTTGTCAATTCCTTCACGGTTATTTGCAAGGATGAGATCTGATAGAGATAGATATAAAAGATTGCTAGAACGTAAAGTAAAACAAAAGTAAAAATAATGCAGCGAGGTATTTTTGGTATTTTTGGTTTATAGATCTTAAAATATAATATGCAAAATAGACCCGGGGGGCATAGGTTTCACTAGAGGCTTCTCTCATGAAGGAAAATAATACGGTGGGTGAACAAATTACTGTCGAGCAATTGGTAGAAAAGCGCATAGTTATGACGATATCCAAGGCAATGATTATACATATAGACATCACGTCCATGTCAAGTAGACCGAAACGATTCTGCATCTACTACTATTACTCCACACATCGACCGACTCCTGCCTGCATCTAGAGTATTAAGTTCATGAAGAACAAAGTAACGCATTAGGTAAGATGACATGATGTAGAGGGATAAACTCAAGCAATATGATGAAAACCCCATCTTTTTATCCTCGATGGCAACAATACAAATATGTGCCTCGCTACCCATACTTTGTCACTGGGTGAGGACACCGCAAGATTGAACCCAAAACTAAGCACTTCTCCCATTGCAAGAATTACCAATCTAGTTGGCCAAACCAAACCAATAACTCAAAGAGACTTGAAAAGATATGAAATCATGCATATAAGAATTCAGAGAAGATTCAAATAATATTCATAGATAAGTTGATCATAAACCAACAATTCATCGGATCTCGACAAACACACCGCAAAAGAGTATTACATCGGATAGATCTCCATGAAGATCATGAAGAACATGGTATTGAAGAACAAAGAGAGAGAAGAAGCCATCTAGCTACTAGCTATGGACCCGAAGGTTTGTGGTAAACTACTCACGCATCATAGGAGGGGCAATGGAGTTGTTGTAGATGCCCTCCGTGATCGAATCCCCCTCCGGCAGATTGTCGGAAAAGGCTCCAAGATTGGACCTCACGGGAACAGAGGCTTTCGGCGGCGGAAAAGTATTTTTGTGGCTCTTTTTTGGTATCCAGGGAATATTTGGGAATTTATAGGCCGAAGAATAGGGTTAGGAGGGTTGCCGTGGGGCCACAAGCCAGGGGGCGCCCCCCCTCTAGGGCGTGCCCTAGTGGCTTGTGATGCCAAAGCAGGTCTCCTGCCTTCATCTCCAAGTCTTCTGGGTTTCTTCTGGTCCAAGAAAAATCATTCCGAAGATTTTATTCCGTTTGGACTCCGTTTAATATTCCTTATCTGCAATACTCAAAAACAAGGAAAAAACAAAACTGGCACTAGGCTCTAGATTAATAGGTTAGTCCCAAAAATAATATAAAATAGCATATTAATGCATATAAAACATCCAAAACAGATAATATAATAGCATGGAACAATCAAAAATTATAGATACGTTGGAGACGTATCAAGCATCCCCAAGCTTAATTCCTGCTCGTCCTCGAGTAGGTAAATGATAAAAACAGAATTTTTGATGTGGAATGCTACCTAACATATTTATCCAAGTAATATTCTTTATTGTGGCATGAATATTCAGATCCATAAGATTCAAAACAAAAGTCTAATGTTGACATAAAAACAGTAATACTTCAAGCATACTAACAAGGCAATTGCGTCCTTTTGAAATAACATGGCCTTAGAAAGTTATCCCTACAAAATCATATGGTTTGGCTATGCTCCATCTTCCCCACACAAAGTATCTAAATCATGCACAACCCCGATGACAAGTCAAGCAATTGTTTCACACTTTTTATGTTCTCAAACCTTTTCAACTCTCACACAATACATGAGCGTGAGCCATGGATATAGCACTATAGGTGGAATAGAATATGGTGGAGGTTGTGAGGAAAAAGGAGAAGATAGTCTCACATCAACTAGGCGTATCAACGGGCTATGGAGATGCCCATCAATAGATATCAATGTGAGTGAGTAGGGATTGCCATCCAACGAATGCACTAGAGATATAAGTGTATAAAAGCTCAAAAAGAAAACTAAGTGGTTGTGCATAAGATGAAAAATTCCACTAGTTATATGAAAGTGACAAAATAGGAGACTCTCTATCATGAAGATCATGGTGCTACTTTGAAGCACAAGTGTGGAAAAAGATAGTAGCATTGTCCCTTCTCTTTTTCTCTAATTATTTTTTTCTCTTTTTTTTATTATTTTGGTGGGCATCTTTGGCCTCTTTTTTTTATTTGGGCTTCGCTGGCCTCTTTTATTATTTGTAAAGTCCAGAGACTCATCCCACTTGTGAGGGAGTCATAGCTTCCATCATCCTTTTCTCTCACGGGACAATGCTCTAATAATGAAAATCATCACACTTTTATTTACTTAAACTCAAGAATTACAACTCAAGAATTACAACTCGATACCTAGAACAAAATATGACTCTATATGCAATATGAAAGTGATGGTGCGTGTCATGAAAAACGGAACGGTGGAAGTTGCATGGAAATATATCTCGGAATGGCTATGGAAATGCCATAATAGGTAGGTATGGTGGATGTTTTGAGGAAAATATATGGTGGCTGTTTTGAGGAAGGTAGGTTTGATGCACCGGCGAAAGTTGCGCGGTATTAGAGAGGCTAGCAATGGTGGAAGGGTGAGAGTGCGTATAATCCATGGACTCTACATTAGTCATAAAGAACTCACATACTTATTGCAAAAGTCTATTAGTTATCGAAGCAAAGTATTAGACGCATGCTCCTAGGGGAGAGGTTGGTAGGAGTTAACCATCGCGCGCTCCCGACCCTCACACAAAGGTTGACAATCATTAAACAAATCATGCTCCGACTTCGTTACATAACGGTTCACCATACGTGCAAGCTACGGCAATCACAAACTTTAACACAAGTATTTCTTCCAATTCACAATTACTCACTAGCATGACTCTCATATTACCATCTTTATATCTCAAAACTATATGCAAGGAATCAAACTTCTCATAGTATCCAATGCACTTAATATGAATGTTTTTATTATATCCCTCTTGGATGCCCATTATATTAGGACGAAATTCATAACCTAAACTAATTACCATGTTGTTTAAAGACTCTCAAAATAATATAAGTGAGGTACGAGAGTTCAATAATTTCTATAAAATAAAACACCACCGTGCTCTAAAAAGATATAAGTGAAGTACTAGAGCAACATTGCCTAGCTCAAAAGATACAAGCGAAGCACATAGAGTATTCTAATAAATTCACGATTAATGCGTGTCCCCCTCAAAATATGTGTGCCGCAAGGATGATTGTGGCAAACTAAAAAGCAAAGACTCAAATCATACAAGACGCTCCAAGCAAAACACATATCATGTGGTGAATAAAAATATAGCCTCAAGTAAATTTACCGATGGATTGAAGACGAAAGAGGGGATGCCTTCCGGGGCATCCCCAAGCTTAGGCTCTTTGGTATCCTTGAATATGGCTTGGGGTGCCTTGGGCATCCCCAAGCTTAGGATCTTGCCACTCCTTATTCCATAGTCCATCAAATCTTTACCCAAAACTTGAAAACTTCACAACACAAAACTCAACAGAAAACTCATGAGATCCGTTAGTATAAGAAAAATAAATCACCACTTTAGGTACTGTTGTGAACTCATTCTTTATTTATATTGGTGTAATATCTACTGTATTACAACTTCTCCATGGTTCATACCCCCCGATACAACCCATAGATACATCAAAATAAGCAAACAACACAAAGAAAACAGAATCTGTCTAAAACAGAAAAGTCTGTAGCAATCTATAGACTTCGAATACTTCTGTAACTCCATAAATTCTGAAAAATTAGGACAATCAGGGAAATTTGTATATCAATCTTGTGTAACAATTTCAGATCAAAATCACGTTCCAGTGAATTTACAAAATTCCTGTACTAAGAGCAAAAGTTTCTGTTTTTCAGCAAAATCAAATCACAAACACCGTAGACCATCCCAAAGGTTTTACTTGGCTCAAACACTAATTAAAACAATAAAACACAATTACTACAGAGGTAATAATGTGTCAATCACTAAAAAACATAAGCAAAAACAAAAGCATAAAAATAAATTGGGTTGCCTCCCAACCAGCGCTATTGTTTAACGCCCCTAGCTAGGCATAACGCAATAGATCTAGGTATTGTCATCTTTGGTATGCAATCCATAAGTAGCTATCATAATAGATTCATAAGGTAATTTTATTTTCTTTCTAGGAAAGTGCTCCATGCCTTTCCTTAATGGAAATTGGAATCTAATATTTCCTTCCTTCATATCAATAATTGCACCAATCGTTCTAAGGAAAGGTCTACCAAGAATAATAGGACATGTAGGATTGCAATCTATATCAAGAACAATGAAATATATGGGCACATAATTCCTATTTGCAACAATAATAACATCATTAATCCTTCCCATAGGTTTCTTTATAGTGGAATCCGCAAGATGCAAATTTAAAGAGCAATCATCAAATTCACGGAAACCTAGCACATCACATAAAGTTTTTGGAATCGTGGAAACGCTAGCACCCAAATCACACAAAGCATGGCACTCATAATCTTTAATTTTAATCTTAATAGTAGGTTTCCACTCATCATAAAGCTTTCTAGGTATAGAAACTTCCAACTCAAGTTTTTCTTCAAAAGATTTCAGCATAGCATCCACGATATGTTTAGTAAAAGCTTTATTTTGATTATAAGCATGCGGAGAATTCAACATGGATTGCAACAAGGAAACACAATCAATAAAAGAACAACTATCATAATTAAAGTCCTTGAAATCCAAAAGAGTGGGTTCATTGCTATTTAAAGTTTTGACCTCTTCAATCCCACTTTTATCAATCTTAGCATTAAGATCTATAAACTCCGAATCATTGGGACGCCTTTTAACTAAAGTTGACTTATCTCCAGTCCCATCTTTATCAAGATTTAAATTATAAAACAAAGATTCAATAGGAGTCACATCAATCACTTTAAGATCTTCATCATTATTATCACGAGAACACACTTTTTCAAGCCATTCACGCTTAGCACGTATTCTAGCGGTTCTTTCCTTACACTCATCAATAGAAATTCTCATAGCCTTTAAAGACTCATTAATATCATGCTTGGGTGGAATAGATCTAATTTTCAAAGAATCAATCTCAAGAGAAATTCTATCAACGTTCCTAGCCAAATCATCAACCTTGAGCAATTTTTCTTCAATCATAGCATTGAAACCTTTTTGCGAGCTAATAAATTCTTTAATATTATTCTCAAGATTAGAGGGCATATTATTATAATTTCCATAATAATTGTTGTAGGAATTATCATAATTATTAGAGGAATTACTAGGAAACGGCCTAGGATTGAAATTGCCTCTATACGCGTTATTACCAAAATTGTTCCTACCAACAAAATTCACATCCATAGATTCATTATTATTTCCAATAAAAGAAGACAAAGGCATATCATTAGGATCAATAGGAGCACTCTTACTAGCAAACAATTTCATCAATTCATCCATCTTTTCACTCAAAGTATTTATTTCTTCAATAGCATGCACTTTTTTACTAGTAGGAGATCTTTCGGCATGCCATTGAGAGTAATTTGCCATAATATTATCTAGGAGTTTAGTAGCTTCTCCTAATGTGATTTCCATAAAAGTACCACCCGCGGCGGAATCTAAAAGATTTCTAGAAGCAAAATTGAATCCCGCATAGAAAATTTGTATAATCATCCATAAACTCAAACCATGCGCGGGGCAATTTCTAATCATTAGTTTCATCCTCTCCCATGATTGTGCAACATGCTCATGATCAAGTTGCTTAAAATTCATTATATCGTTCCTAAGGGAGATGATCTTAGCGAGCGGAAAGTACTTGGAAATAAAAGCATCTTTATACTTATTCCATGAATCAATACTATTTTTAGGCAAAGATGAAAACCAAGTTTTAGCACGATCTCGTAGTGAGAACGGAAATAGCTTCAATTTAACAATATCATTATCCACATCTTTCTTCTTTTGCATATCACACAACTCAACGAAAGTATTTAGATGGGATGCGGCATCTTCACTAGGAAGGCCGGAAAATTGTTCTTTCATAACAAGATTAAGCAAAGCGGCATTAATTTCATAAGATTCCGCACTAGTGGCGGGAGCAATTGGAGTACTAATAAAATCATTATTATTAGTATTGGAGAAGTCACACAACTTGGTATTCTCTTGAGTCATCGTGACAAAGCAAGCAATCTAGCACGCAAGCAAACGAAAAGCAAACGGAAAGACGAACGGAAGAAGGGCGAATAAAAAGGCAAATCTTTTTGGTTTTTTCTGAAAATCGTTTTAGAAGTGGGGGAGAGGAAAACGAGAGGCAAATGGCAAATAATGTAAATGCAAGAGATGAGTTTGTGATGGGTACTTGGTAGGCTTGATGTAGATCTCCCCGGCAACGGCGCCAGAAATCCTTCTTGCCACTTCTTGAGCTTGCGTTGGTTTTCCCTTGAAGAGGAAAGGGTGATGCAGCAAAGTAGATAAGTATTTCTCTCAGTTGTTGAGAACCAAGGTATCAATCCAGTAGGAGATACAAGCAAGTCCCCAATCTTCGCACCTACACAAACAATCAAACTCTTGCACCCAACGCTAAAAGGGGTTGTCAATCCCTTCACGGTTATTTGCAAGGATGAGATCTGATAGAGATAGATATAAAAGATTGCTAGAACATAAAGTAAAAAAAAAGTAAAAATAATGCAGCGAGGTATTTTTGGTATTTTTGGTTTATAGATCTGAAAATATAATATGGAAAATAGACCCGGGGGCCATAGGTTTCACTAGAGGCTTCTCTCATGAAGGAAAATAATACGGTGGGTGAACAAATTACTGTCGAGCAATTGATAGAAAAGCGCATAGTTATGACGATATCCAAGGCAATGATTATACATATAGGCATCACGTCCGTGTCAAGTAGACCGAAACGATTCTGCATCTACTACTATTACTCCACACATCGACCGACTCCTGCCTGCATCTAGAGTATTAAGTTCACGAAGAACAGAGTAACGCATTAGGTAAGATGACATGATGTAGAGGGATAAACTCAAGCAATATGATGAAAACCCCATCTTTTTATCCTCGATGGCAACAATACAAATACGTGCCTCGCTACCCCTACTTTGTCACTGGGTGAGGACACCGCAAGATTGAACCCATAACTAAGCACTTCTCCCATTGCAAGAATTACCAATCTAGTTGGCCAAACCAAACCAATAACTCGAAGAGACTTGCAAAGATATGAAATCATGCATATAAGAATTCAGAGAAGATTCAAATAATATTCATAGATAAGCTGATCATAAACCTACAATTCATCGGATCTCGACAAACACACCGCAAAAGAGTATTACATCGGATAGATCTCCATGAAGATCATGAAGAACATGGTATTGAAGAACAAAGAGAGAGAAGAAGCCATCTAGCTACTAGCTATGGACCCGAAGGTCTGTGGTAAACTACTCACGCATCATCGGAGGGGCGATGGAGTTGATGTAGATGCCCTCCGTGATTGAATCCCCCTCCGGCAGATTACCGGAAAAGGCTCCAAGATTGGATCTCACGGGAACAGAGGCTTCTGGCGGCGAAAAAGTATTTTTGTAGCTCTTTTTTGGTATCCAGGGGATATTTGGGAATTTATAGGCCGAAGAATAGGGTTAGGAGGGCTGCCGTGGGGCCACAAGCCAGGGGGCGCGCGCCCCCTCTAGGGCGCGCCCTGGTGGCTTGTGACGCCACGGCAGGTCTCCTGCCTTCATCTCCAAGTCTTCTGGGTTTCTTCTGGTCCAAGAAAAATCATTCCGAAGATTTTATTCCGTTTGGACTCCGTTTAATATTCCTTATCTGCAATACTCAAAAACAAGGAAAAAACAGAAACTGGCACTAGGCTCTAGATTAATAGGTTAGTCCCAAAAATAATATAAAATAGCATATTAATGCATATAAAACATCCAAAATAGATAATATAATAGCATGGAACAATCAAAAATTATAGATACGTTGGAGACGTATCAATATCCAGTTAACCTAGCAACTAGGGAATGCAGTTGTAGGCAATGGCAGCTCCATGGGAAGCCATGCATACATGCCCTACATCTGATGATTGTTATCGGTGGTGAAGATGGTGAAGTTGATGAGTACATCTCTGAATATTTTTCTGTTGCCAGATTCAGGGCTGCTTATGCTTCCAATGTGCCTGCACTCTTGGGAAAAGACCAATGGAACATAGTAGATCCAGGGTTCAAACTACATTCTCCTGTACTGACTAGGCCACCAGGAAGACTAAGGAAGAACAGGTACAGAAGAGGTGAAGAGGGTCGTGTAAAAAGACAGCGTAAGTGCAAAAAATGTGGAACCCTAGGGCACATTGCTAGAAAATGTACCAATCCAGTGGATGCTTCATTCGGAGAAGAGGAACAATGGGCAGCAACAAATGCAGAGGATAATGTAGCATTAGAGCAGATTACAGCTAATGCAGGGGAGGATGCAGCATTAGAGAAGATTGCAGCTAATGCAGGGGAGGATGCAGCATTAGAGGAGATTGCAGCTAATGCAGGGGAGGATGAAGCATTAGAGCAGATTGCAGCTAATCCAGAGGAGGATGAAGCAATAGAGCAGATTGCAGCTAATCCAGAGGATAATGCGGCATTAGAGGAGAATGAAGCAACTAAATTAGCATTGCCGGCAGCTTGGTATGTGTGCAACAACCATCCCTTTTTGTGCATTTCTTCTATTTTTTATCGATGCTTATACTCTTTTTTCTGTTTGATCTAGCTCTAGGGAAATTAAAGGAAAAGGAGAGAAAAGGCCGAGAGAGAATGAAACTTCGGTTCAGCCATCATCTAGACAGCAACCAACCGAAGTGAAGACCAAAAGGAAGAAGAAAAGGGTGGATATCCCAGCTAGGGAAACCAGGAGCAAGTCTGTTAAACCATCTAGGAACACAAGGAGCAAGGCAAAGATGTGAACTTTGAACATTGAATGCGAGTTGTAAACTTTGAACTTTTAGGCTTTGTAATAATTCAAAATTTGGTCCCTTAAATTTGAATTTGAACTAACCTTTCAATTTTAAGGATTTGTAATAATTCGAAATTCAAGACAACATTTGAAGTCCATTTGTGATGTGATGTTTGCAAAATTTGAATTATTGTTTGGGACTAAAGGCTTTGTTGTTGTTGTTGATGATGATGATGTCGGCAAAATTTGAATTATTACACGTGACAAAATTTGATTAATGGAAAAATAAGTTCAGATCCTTCTTATTGACACTAAGACGAAGCTTTGGTGATTTTCTTGATTTTTTGTGACGGATTTTTCATGAAAATGTTCATAAACCCACTATCACTCTCTTCTCGAACTCTATACAACCTCATACGTGATAGCTCATTTTTGTGAAGGAGTTTTCATGAAAATGTTAATAAACCAGTGTTATTATTTTTTTGTCATAACCATGTCACATACAACGGCATTGTGCGCAGGTCTTCCATTTTTTTGATTTTTTTTGAATTAGTTATGCTCATTTGAACTTGGAAATGGTAGGTCACCTCAAAAAAAGATTTATCATAAAAATGGCCCTAAACCAAGTTTATATTTTTTAATGGTAAATATGTCTTATAAAACGACGATCCACGAAGGTTTCATATTTTTTTGATTTTTTTTGATTTAGTTAAGGTCATTTGAAAAGTTGGTAAAACCTAAAATAACCCCGATGGTCGGCTCAAAACCCCGCAGCATCTCTCCAAACCCTAGCGTCGAACTGCAGCCGTCCGATCATACCCTAGAGCCAAGCGTCAGCCCTCAGATATGGCCTTCTAGAAGGAATTCTGAGGGCAGGCTGCGCGCCGTTGGATCACATGGACTGCTCCGCATCGTTGGATCGTTGGGCGATCCGCGAGACGGCGAGAGGTTGGTTCTGCTCGCCCACCAATGTGGCATTGCATCCCCTTTCCCCTTTCCTCTGCTTCTTCTTCTGTGGCGACGACACGAGCCCGTCGTCTGCTTCGTCTTCCCCGGCGACGAGATATGTCGAGCTCCACCTCAGCCTCCCGCCCCGCGTGGACCCAATATGGTCAACTGCCCATGCAGCCATCTCCTGACTGCCCACGCACCGCGCCACTGAAAGGTTGACTTCGAATGAGGACAGGAATGACAACTTTGGGCGCGAGTTCGTGAAATGCGAGAGCAAGCCAGAGGGGCAGGTTAGATCTCATGATTTTCCTCTTTGCTTTTAATTCTTTTTCGTTGGATCTGGGATTTAGGGCTCATGATTTCGTTTTAGATCATGAAGAAGTGCACACATTTTGAATGGCTGGATGACTACGTTCTAAGGCTTCAAGGGGAGGGCTTGATTCGATTCAATGGGGCCGCAACCCGGGAGCTCAATCTGCCGTCAGCCATGCAGAATTTGGTCTCTGAAAGTGATGCTCCGATAGTTGGGGATGCGGATCTAAAGGGAGAATTAAAGAAGATGAACAAGAACTTGAGGCAGATGATTCAATTGAACAAGCAGGCGAATCTGATAGCTTTAGGATTTTATTTTTGTATAGTTGCCCTAGGATTTGCTTACTTGCTGGTCATCACTCGTTAGAGATGTTATTATTGTGGTGTAAGCTTAATTTGTGGATCATGTGCTCTCTGGGTTGCTAAAACTATGTCACTGTCTCCAGCTCTGGTTGGGCCATCGCATGGCGTTGGATGTCGAAGGCCCAAAGAAAAAAGAGGCCTACAAAATAGTGCACGCGCTGGCTCTGGGTTTTTTTGGCTTACTGATTTGATTCGTGCGTGCACGCGCTTTCTCCTTGTCCGCCTCGGGGACGCGTGGCGGCCTTCCAACTACACCCACAGCCCGAAGTAAATGCGCACGCGCGGCGGGCCCCGGTAGTCAGCCACCCATGTTCGGTCATCGTTTTTCTTTGAGTGGAAACCGTGGACAGTACTTCATCCAGGTGCATAGCCTAGGCATGTATGGTATGGATTGGACTGAAAACATTAATTAGCATGTGTTTTTACATGCACTTAATGAACTATGTTGTGACAATGCACTACCGGTTGCCGTTCGCATGCACAGGTTGTATGCAAACGACTGGACAGAGGGAGTAGCTTCCACCCTTCCAAAGCCGCGCGTGCCAAAAGGTTTTATGCGTTGATACGGTGATGTTTTGAGGTTTTGTCATTTTTGAAGAAGAGGACTCCTCTGCTTGATGCTTTGATACGGTGAGGGAACATGTTTATGCGTTGTTTGAAGCCAAGGTCTAAATATCACCGAATGGGCTACAAAATAACAAGGAAAACTAGCAAGCATAACACAGATAGATAGTTCTTCATTTAGGGTAGCAAGCATAACATAGATAGATAGTTCTTACATAAAACATTATATAACACGACATACATAAAATAACATAGAAATAAAGCCCTAGGGTCTAACACCCTAGGGCAAGACAAGCTTCTTCGCGCCTCCTCTTCGCTGCTCCGCGCCTCCTCTTCACGCCTCCGCCTCCCTGCCGTTCTCGCCGAGGAGGTAGGGGAGGCTGTGGATGACGTTGTGGTTGGAGAAGATCATATCCACATCCGTGAAGATGTTGTAGGTTGTGAATGCGATGAGCTCGCACCCACACCAAAACACCTTCCCGAGCAGGTGGAACGCATCGAACCTGTTGTTGAAGGTGGCGATGAGCCCTGACGGCGGAGAGCTGGAGTTTGGACACAGTTCCTCCAGTCGGAACATGACCGGCGAGCCCGCCGGGAGGTGGGCGAAGCCCGCATGGAGGAACCAGTGGGCCAAATCCCAGCCAGTCTTCCAGCGTGAGATCGTCCACATGCGCAGCGTCTTCTCGACAACGACGCCGGCGGGGTACCGCGCCTCTGGCCTAACTGGTGGCATCTGGAAGGTGGGGCCGTAGTACTGCATCTTCACCTACCTTGGAGAGTGCTCTGGATTGGGGTGAAGAACAGAAGGGGAGCGGCACAAATGGATGTGTGGAGAATAGGTGGAGGGGTGGGCGGTTTAAATAAGGGCATCGGCCGCATGTTTGCTACGTTCAAACGCCGCATGTCGATCGGTATGCCCTAGACTTTAATTGCCACGCTGAATTGATGCTGCCGGAGGTCAAAGGTTGAGACGGTGTGAACTGTGAACTATGAATCGATCGAGGAGGCGCGTGCGAGAAGGGACGAACCGGCAGCAGCGACAGACGCTGCGTCCGTGGCGGCTCACAGGAAGGCTGCGTCCGTGGCGGCGCACATCGGCGCATGCAGGCATGCTGGCTGGATCATGTCGCGCATGCATAGCAGGCTTATCGTGGCGGCGTGCATCAGCGCATGCACGCGGGCGTTTAATGCAACGGCCCAAACGAAACCACGGCCCAACGGTCCAACCAGCGCCACCGTCCAACGCGACCCCACTTGGCAGGTCCAACGGGCGACACAGTCCAGCACGGCCCCACACGTCAGAATGGTTAAAGGAGGGCGACACACTCCAACGCGGCCCCACTTGGCAGGTCCAATAGGCGACACAGTCCAACGCGGCCCCACATGCCAGAGTTAACGGTCAAACCATTGACCCGACAACATCCCCCCGTGTGACCATTTCTGAGGGTTTCAGACTAAGGAATGGGGAAAAGTGAGCAAAAGTTAAGAGCGTGGGGATGAATGAGTACAACTAAGGAACCAGGGGCACAAGAATAGAAATCCCTAATTTTAAACTGTTCGATAGCAACATCAGGTAATGCGATTGGTGCACGTATAAAGTGCTTGTTAGGAGAAGAAAAGTCTCCAAGTTTCCTTGCCATGATAAAAAAAATTGGGGGGCAGGGTTCGTGAAACACGAACTAGATAAATAATTAAAGACAAGAAGAAAAATTGAAACGGAAACTTAAACAATAAGTCTAATCTAATGAATAGTGACATGGTGCCTCCTCGGCAAACTACATTGGAAAAGGTGGTTAATGACTCTTTGAGATCCAGTTTGGATTCCAGCCAGTCCCCTTACCTTTTCCCCAAGGAGTGATCCTGGGTATCGAACCCACGAGAGGATGTCCACTATGACAAAGACTCGAACAAGTTATTGTTCTCGTAGTAAGTTCTAGTTTTGTAACCAAACCTTTAACAACCTTTTGGAATGTAAACAATGATACGGAAATAGGCATGGGTATGAGGTATTACTCTCACAACTTTGTACTTGTGTGTGTGTGTGTGTGTGTGTGTGTTATCTTGTCTTGATAATAAACATGGTCCTGGAAGACACTCGTTACGATGTGCTCACAACACGATGAAGTGGGGGATATGCCCAAAGCATGTCATGTGCGATCACGTCCTGCATCGAGAGTCGGTTGTCCAACTAATGGACATTACCATCGCGCGGGGTTACCTCGGTTATAAAGAATTACTTCAGACAAAAGCATTGGGCGTTTAATAACCACACCTCATTTATCCACATGGAATTGCTTTCCACTACCATACTAATCCTTTATGTCACTTGTTTTCATAATAGCTGGGTACCTGCAGGGCCTTAGAATGAGAAGAAGACAAAAAACAACTCTGTTGCGAATCACGCATACAAATAATGTCAATCAAGCAAAGTTATTCCAAAGACCCCATGCAGAAATATAAAGGGTTGCAAGGCCTTGCCTCAACCGATTGCCTTAAGGAACTACTCACACATCACGATCATATCACATTAAGAAATCATTGAAGACGACATAAAGATGAATGATTGATTGATAATTGTCTTACAATAGTCTTGTGATGCATCGGTTACAAGTACGAATAACTTGGAGAGAATGGTTGTGATATCTATGGAGATGAGATGGGAAATGGTGGCAACTAGGGCTTGTGGATAGCTCCTGGTTCTCTGTTTCATCATTGGGTTGCTCTCCCAATCTTTTGTCATAAATTATACCTCAGCCCTTTATAAAGTGTGATTGTTTGGATGTGATGATGTTGATGGCGTGCGGTACAACCGCTGGTGTGAATCCCGATAGCAACACAAAGACAACGGTGTCGGAGGCGAGAGAGTATGCCCCCCTTAATGGATCGGTATGGTCGACTAGAGGGGTATTAGGCCACTAACAAAATTTTAAACTCTTTCAAAAAATTTAGGCTCAACAATAAAATAGGTTGTCTAGATAAGCATTTAGGTGGACAACCTATATGACAAGCTTAACAATAAAAAAAATGATAGCAAGAGTGAACACAAGATAATAACTAGCACAAAGTAAAGGACCGAAATAGGTGCAAGTGGAGTTGAAGGAGACGAGCATGTGTGTCTGAAGTTCCCTCCTTTTGGGGATGTACATCTCCGTTGAAGGGGTGTGAGGGCACAATGCTGCCCAAGCGTCCCAAGGACTCATCCTATTCTCCTCACATCCTCGCACAATCCAAGGTGTCGTTAATCCACTATTGGTGCCCTTGAAGGCAGCAACCGGGACCTTTATAAACAAGGCTGGGACAATCTCCACAACTTGATTGGAGGCTCCCAACACCACCACGAAACTTTACCATAATGGAATGTGGCTCCGCGGTGACCTCTTCAATCGAGGGTGCCCAAGCACCCAAGAGTAACAAGTTGATGAAGATGAAAGAGCCGGAGAACGCAAATTGGTTTGGTAGGAATGTAGATCGGGTGAATCTCATCCAATCCCCAAACTATAGGAAAGTTTGGGTGGATGGGAAGGGAGATATCAAAAATTTTCATCTTTAGCAATGGAGGGGAAAATCTAGAAGAAGATTTGAGTTAAGAGGTGAAAGAAGGGGGTATTTATACCCTCCATGGGAGATGTTACCGTTGGACAACCACAACACCGGGTACCCAGACTAAAGTAGTTCAGGCACCCGAACAAACAAGAGGAATGGCACCCTGCCCCAGGCACCCGGGGAACAAAGTCCTCGGATACCTAGATAGAACACGCGCTGGGCAGGCACAGATGGCCATGCACTCGAACATGCCTGAGGCTAGGTGTAGACTCTCTAGTGCCTCTGGGCACCTAGATAAAAAGGAGTCCGGGCACCCGGACCTGTGGATAAGGTCACATCTTTGGTGAGAAACCCTTCCGACGAAACATGGAATATATTGGGAAAAGTGTATAAGGAATATGTTTGAGTTCTCCAACTCCGTAATCTCTGCAACCCATCTTAATAGTATAGATGTTCCTACGACTCCAAAAGTAACAAAAACTTTCCGAGCAACCGAAGAACACTGTCTTTTGCCCTTTTTGTGTCGATGGGGCTACCGAAGTCCATACAACAAATAGAGAAACCAATGTCCCGAGACAAACTTGACAACCGACATTAGTTCTCACAAATCATATTGTGATAAACACAAAAATCGTAATTGAGTGACAATTGCACATTCCCCTCCTCATAAATACCGTTGTAGAGTGTGCGAAGGACCCATGACAAACCTAGCACATCGTGCCTGGACGCATGCATGTGCACGCTAACACAAATAGTGTACATGGATGCACGACTCTCACACGATAGTCAAAAGTCTCGAGAAACCTCCCCCCAAGAAGCATAGTCGGCTGAACGTGCGTCCGCACATCCGATTGGCCGAGCCTCCGCACTGCCGGCTCAACGGGCCTCTGCACAACTGGCTTGGTTGCCCTCCATATAGCCGGGTGGACGTAGAGTCGACGCATGTGCGCGACACACCACGAACACAGCACGTGCGTGCCCACATGGGGCCAACGAAATAGCCCGAATCGGGCCCCATGCGCGAGACGATGCTACGATCACTGTGCACCCCTAGCTACCGTGATAGAACCAACCCGGTGGGTGCCGACGACACTGACATGTAGCTCTGGACACGCCGTCTCGCATGGGGCCTTGCTCACGGGCGCGCCCGCCGCCGCCGAATGAGACTGGCCTCGGGCACGCACTCGCGGTCCAGCTATCATGGACCGCTCAGTCGGGTCGCCCGGACGCGCACCATCGGGGCAGATCGTATGATGCAGAGGGCCCTCGAGAGGTCCTCGCGGCACGCCACCCTGAAACGGACAGCTTAGAGGGCACTCTCACCCTTAAAGAGCCCCAGGAGGCGGGTACTCTAACATCCTTTATAGGAGTAATGTGCATTGTGCTCCGTTCATACCTTTTCTCCGTCCAGTGATGCCGACGGAGAATATTAGGGATTAGGCCAGGTCTAGACTCCCAAAGGCAAGACCCAACGAGGCTAGAGGAGGAGAAAAAAAGATGGCTCTTGGATGGGGTTCGTTAGTTCTCCAGCCATGTGACTACTCTTGGCCTAGACCCTTCTTCGGAATGCCATTTACTGCTGATGGCGGTATACAGTGTCAGAATTGTCATCCATTTTTGGATCTCGTGAAGAGAAAGCATCTTTTCCCGATTTTCTTCTCTCTCATCCGCGAAGCAAAGAAATTGGGCTTTGCTCTAGCTACCGCTATCCTTGGGAAACCTAAAGGACTAACAAAGGAAATAGGTGTAGTCTCGAGGACACGCACATGAGAAAATATCCTTTGCGCAAGTTTGTATGAATCGTGTAGAGCTTTGGCTCTTCGATAAATGAGGCAGCTAGGTAGAGGGGAAGGGAGACTCTTCATGGCCTGCCTTCCACTAATCGAAAGGAAGCTCTGCATTGACCAGCCCATTACATCACACCTAATTTGATTTTCTAAATAAAAAATCCTCTGTATTTGATATTTTTCTTTCCTTTTTTAAAAAATTCTTCCATTGATTTCCTACTTTTAGGTTTTATTTTTTATTTAATTATTACTATTTCCTTTCTATTATTTATGTTTCTTTTTGTTTTACATTTTATTTTTCTTATATATAAACATATTTTCAAAAAAATACATAAATATTAAAAAAAACACAAGAATCTTTTCCAAAACTAAATTAACATTCGTTTTATAAAAAAATTGACAAATACGTGGACATTTTCCCCTTTAAAATACAAGATTTTAAAAACAAATCTATAGCAATTTTCTTATCCCATGAATATTATTTAAAAACATGTAATTGTTCCTTTTTGCAAATATTTGAAGAATTTAATTTTTTTACGAGTTTTCAAAATCCATGAACACATTTTAAAATGCGTGAAAACTTTTTTAGGTATATTATTTTTTAAATAAAAAAATTGTGATCATTTTTCGAAATTCATTACAACACTTTTCTATGTCATATTGTTTTTTTAAAAGATGATAAAACTTTCGAAAAATATATGAATGGTATGAACATTATTTAAAATACATAAATACTTCTAAAATGTATCTAGACATTTATTTAAATATGAATGTGAAATAAAAATATAAAAACATTTCATATGCAAGAATGGAAAAAGTAAAACACAAATGTAAAACAAAACCTTACAAGAAGAAAGTGCCATACAAGAAATAAACAATGTGGAGTGCTCAGTGACGTAGAAACACTAGCTCACTGAACGCTAGCCTAGATTTTACTCTAGACAAGTGTATCAGAGAAAGAAAAAAACAAGGAACAAGCGCAGCGATAAGAGGTGAAAACGGGCTGGTCCAATAGCGAAGCACTGCGGGCGATGTGACGTTGTTACTCGCAGCTGGCGATACATAGCAGCGCCCTTCTTTCCGTGTGGTGGGATTGGGAACAAAGATGCCAAGCAAGTTGAGACGTGCACTTTCCTAAAAACAAAAGGTAGAGACGCGCACCGTGCTGCTGTCCTGGGGAATCCATGGAAGCGGCAAGGCGAGCTCGGTGGTAGGATCGAGGGTTGAATTCGCGAGGCCTTGGCTCAGACCCAGCGGCGGCCGCGGCCGTCCTCATACCCCTCTCTCGTTTCGCCATCTGCCATGGCCGACCTCGCGCCTCGTCCGCAGCAGAGCAGACCGGACTCGGGGCGTCGTGGCCGCCGCAAACCCTCACCAGCAGCAGGTCGGAGCGGAAAGAGGAGAGGCGATGGAGCCCGAGAGGGGCAGCCCCGGTGAGGTGCGTGTTCTTGCTTCCCCTTCCTGTTACGATTTGTCCGTGTGTGACGGCGGCGAGCCCCATCCATCATGCGGCGGATCTGTATTGCAGGTGAGGGAGGAGATTGCGAGGTGCTACGAGCTCGTCCGCCGCCTTGGCCGGGGCGCCGTCTACCTTGGCTCCTCCAGGGTGCCAGCCGCGCATCCCCACTACCACCAGACCGCCCAGCTCGCGGCGGAGATAGCCAAGCTGCTGGACTGCACCACATGGACAGGCGCCGGCCCCGGCCTCATGGATGCTGCCATCCAGGGCGCCCTCGAGGCAGGCAAGCCGGTCGGCGGCTTCAAGATCGGCAAGGAGGCCGGTGAATGGACAACCTCGAACTTCCACCCTTACCTGCCCTCGGAGACTTACCTCACCTGCAGGTTCTTCTCGGCAAGGAAGCATGGCTTGGTGGATGCTGTAGTGCGCAACAACTCCGCGGATAAAACCACCATCGTTGCATTGCCCGGCGGCATTGGGACGCTGGATGAGCTTTTTGAGATCATGGCGCTGATTCAACTGGAGAGGATCGGGTCTGCGCTACCGGTCCCATTCTTGCTGATGAATTATGACTCTTACTACTCCAAAATGCTGGAGTTTCTGAATGACTGCGAGGACTGGGGCACAGTTGCTCCAGGGGAAGTGGCATCGCTATGGAAAATTTGCAATGGGAACCATGAAGCGTTGGAGTACTTGGCACAGTTCTACGATGTGCCTACTGGTGAAAGGAATTATGGCATATCGCCGCCGTCGAAGGACCTTCATACACCGTCACGAGATGACACGACACAAGCTACTCTCACCAATGTTCTTTCTTTCCCCCCCTTCTGCAAAATATCATCATTGCAGTAATTCTCATTATGTTATGGGAATGTCAGCAATAATCTTATGGGTAATATCGATTTGTTTTGTTACATGTATTTCCAACCGTTGAATTAGCAATGCAGGGATGGGTACAACAACAAAAATAGAGCCTCCTTACCATTTTACAAGGATTAAGGTCATATCAAGGAAATATCATCATTGCAGTAATTCTCATTCTGTTATGGGAATGTCAGCAATAATTTTATGGATCATAACGATTAGTTATGTTACATGTATTTTCCAACCGTTGAATTAGGAATGCAGGGATGGGTGTGACAAAAAAAAGAGCCTTACCATTTTACAAGTATTAAGGGCATATCAAGGAAATATGTACGCTACTAATTACTAAAGCTTCATCAAATAATACAAGTGCCATCACTCTTTGACCTCCTACTGTTCCTTGCCTTGTGTGTATTGATGTTAAATCAATACCTTTACCAAAAAAATCTTCAGGATGCTGTTATAGTACCTCAGCTATTGGTCAGATTTTTACTTTTGCGGGTAAACACTTGTATTACTCAAACATAGTCCTGATTACAATCTACTCCCTTTAGTGTTCTAAACTTACTCCCTTTAGTGTTCTAAACTCTCTTATATTTCTTTACGGAGGGAGTACTT
This sequence comes from Elymus sibiricus, assembly GCA_039707655.1. Classification (NCBI taxonomy): domain Eukaryota; kingdom Viridiplantae; phylum Streptophyta; class Magnoliopsida; order Poales; family Poaceae; genus Elymus; species Elymus sibiricus. The sequence goes on from CM077675.1 coordinate 357,885,417, forward strand.
TGCAACGATCAACTGCAACTGGTGGCCCTGAGCCCAACAAAACCACAGTCCTATTTTCAGTTCTAGCAAAGTTTGCCAAACAATCACTAACCAAACTTTGGCTATGCTTAATACTCCATCCGTTCCAAAATATAAGTCTTTTTAGAGATATCAATATGGACTACATACGAAGCAAAATGAGAATCTACACTCTAAAATATGTCTATATACATCCGTATGTAGTCTGTATTGAAATCTTTAAAAAGACTAACATTTAGGAACGGAGGGAGTATTAGTAATACAAGTTTTACCAAGAGATAGCAGATACTTAATCTCTGCCACCAAAGAGGCAAAAAGTCATCTATCAACAGCTTCATCCTTGAGAATGTTCACCAGAGACTGAATCCACTTCCATTGGTCAGAAGTTAGCACTGCAAAAAATTCAAAGAAAGCAGCAATAAACAGTGTGTATTGGGAAAAAAATCAGCAATAAACAGTGTGTATTTTGGTAAAAAAAAAATGATAGAAGACACCATATATATGTCCCACGGACAATGTCGGTCTTATACCTTTTCTTTTCTGAAATTATCAGCTATGCTCTATCAGATAGTGCCTTAGAAACCATAACAAACAAAGCACGTCTACATATATGGAATAAGATGCACTCCAAGAAGTTCTAAGTTCACATTCAGTTGCTTCAGCAGTCATTGAATATTTGTTCATCTCTTCAGTAGGTGTCATAGTTTGCATACATATAGACAAACCTTCTCAGGTGATAATCAATCAGTTTTCCTAGTTTTAATCGTCATGTAAGCACCAGTGTGTAACAAATAAACTGTTGTATTTTCAAACAAACATGTCAATGGTGCATGTGGTATCATAACAATAGAAGAGTGAAACAGGTTAAGCCCTACTTGACCCTCTCTGCCAAGGAGGCGCCAGAATAGTGAGAATAGTAAGGCCTTCTTCAGTATATGATTGAAAGTTTACACAGGCAAAGAGAACCAAGAAATTTGAATTTGTTCTTCATGCTTGGTTAATCATTGTAACCGTAATTTGGAAGGACATAAGGTTCATCTTGTAAAAAGAAGATTGGCCGTAACCAAGAGACAAGAAATTACCAAAAAAGAAGACATGAAAGACTGGATGCAAACCTGAAATATTTTCTGTAGAACTTTATTTTGGTAAAAGTTTTATAATTTTTGACAAGAGAGTTCAATCCATCAAGATATCAAAAATTTATACAAATAATGGACAACACATAGAAGCAAGTTTATACAAAGAATGGGCAAGACAAATAGCAAAAAAATTATGCAAAAAATGGACAAGACAAATAGAACAGATAAATTGAAGCAAGTACTTGCCACCATGGTTTATACGAAGAAGGTGGCGGCGGCTAGGTTAGGAGGCGCAAAAAAGTCTCGGACGGGGTTTGCGTGAGTTAGATGGGGTCTAAGTCTTGCAGGGCTAATACCATTTGGTCTTTCTTCTAATTTATTTTTTATCTTTTGAGCATTATTTTTTCTTTTTTTTTAGCATCATATTTTCTTTTCTTGGCAAACATAACGCTGATTGTGGGATATCTTCTTTAGTTGCCGGCCTGTTGGGCTATAAGAAGGCCGAGATTATGGTGCTCCCGCTTTGTCCGCAGGCTCAGGCTTCCGTTGCTATTTCTCAAAAAATAAAATAAAATAAAGGTCTTGGTTGCTCCTGTGCATACTGTTAGTACCACATCGCTTCAGGGAAGGAAAGGTGAGCTCCTTATATCCCGACCTAAGGCCGTGGTTAACACCGCATGGGACATGTGGTTAGCCAACTAAAAATTCACATAGAATTGATATTTGTCTATGGGCATGCTTGTTTCAGCCATTAGCTTGGTCGTCTCGTTACATGCCTTCTACCACTTCGATATGGAGTGCTTGCATTTTTATTTGCAATTCTGTCTATTTTTCTTTGCAAAAAATGGTCGCAGGGTTATGGTGAATGGATGCTTGGCGATCTCTTTTCTTTCTCTCTACTAGCACATATGACCGTGCGTTGCAACTGGAAAGATAATTGATTTGTCCATCGAAATATCCGTTAGCACAGTTCAACAACACTTGAATTGTGCCCGTCGACGGCAGAGAGGCGCACACTAAAGTCTAGCATAAATTCATATCATTAGGCCAACTCCAGCACATGATCCCATCCTATCCGGGCGCGTCCGTTTGGAGCAAAACGAACATATCAGACGGCCCAGCGCGCGGGCGCAAACGGACTTTTGTCCGTTTTCTGTCCGCTTTTGACCCATCCCCGACCCAAGTTTGGGCCGCGTTTGGGGTGAAACGGACAGCGCGCGGACGGGCAGGACGCGCGCGCTTGTCCTCCCCTGGCCCGCCCGTCGGTGGCACAGAGCACCCGCCCGGCGCCCCATTTCGCGCCATTTCCCCCTCCCTTCCCCCCCAAAACCCTCCCACGTCCCGATTTCGCCTTCGCCCACCACCATCCCGCCATGGCCGACGCCCCGCCGAATTCCGGCGGCCAGGCCGTAGACCCGCCCCGACAGGTGAAGAAGAAGGCGACCAAGGCGTCTCGGGCGGATCTCGCGCCGGCGGAGCTCGCAAAGTTGGCCGCGGAATCGGCCAAGAGGAGGAATCGGCGGGCGACGCAGAAGGGCAAGGACGTCGCGGCCATGCTCGCCGTCGAGCGCGCTGCGTTGGAGGCCGTGCGGTACAAGGCCGACGTCGACGAGAAGGAGGACATCGTCAACAAAGCGCACGCCCTCCTCATGCTTGGGCTGTGGCGTCCGACGAGCTTCCCGGGCCCGGCGAGCACAGGCTCGTCGGTCGCCCGGCCTCCGCAGTGCCCCTCGCCGACATCGAGGACCACCCCATTGCCGCCAAGGTACGAAGGCTAGACCCGTTTCTCGGGGTCGTCGGACGTTGGCGTGATGGCGCCGTCCACCCCGCGCCCCTCGGCCGTCATCGACCTCAACGTCACGCCGGGATCCAGCAGCGGCGGCCGCCCGTCCGTCGAGATGCAAAGAAAGCAAGCACGGCCGCCGTCTACGGCCACCATGTCGTCGCCCCGCGTCCTGTTCGGCGGAATGCCAACACCAACGTCGACGGTCGAGGACCCCGACTACAACGAGTTCATGGAGAATGTCATCTACGAGGGCCGTGGCGAGGCCTTCCAGATGGGTGGGCATGGCGATGCCTTCGATCCCGAGGAGACCCAGAGTCAGGATGGCCGCGGCCAGTACGTTGCCGATGAAGACTTTGAGGCCGACGACCATGGTGACTCGTGGCATGAAGATGATGACATCTATTCCGAAGGTGAAGGTGATGAAGAAGAAGAAGACGGCGTCGATATTGCGGGCGAGCCATTGTTCATCGACGAGCTCACCCAAAGAGCGGAAGCACAAAAGAGGAAGAAGAGCATTCGTACGGGATCATACACACAAGATGAGGACAAGTTGATTTGCGAAAGTTGGAAGGAGATTGGCCAAGATCCGAGGGTCGATGCGCAACAAAAGGGACTTGTTTTTTGGACAAGAGTTCACAAAACATTCCATGAAAGAAAGTTGTTTCCGCCCTACCAATTTACGAGCGATCGTAGCATCAACTCGATTCAAAAGAGGTGGTTGTTCATCCAACAAGAATGCAACAATTATCAAGCCGCACTTGAAAGCGTTGAAGCACGCCCCGTGAGTGGTCTCGGCATTGGGGACATGGTATGGTATCTTATCTTTCGTGGCTACGGCCGAGGTTTCGGCCTTCTCTATGTTTGCATGTCCAATTCTTGTTTGATCGTGTAGGCATTTCAATCTTTGGAAGCATTCAAGGCCCGACACAATGACAAGCCATTCACTCTCACGCATTGTTGGACGATCATCAACAATTGCCCTAAGTTCAAAGATCAATACCGCGAACTTCAAAGGAAGAGAGAAAGAAGACGACCGAGTTGGCCGGAGGTGGAGACGGTGAGGCGTTAAAGAGGCCGAGGAGCAAGACCAACTCCAAGATGGATGACAAGCGTGATGCGGCATCCTTTGCCTTGCATGAGACTTTGCACGGCATGATGTCTCAAAAGGAAGTTAGGGACGAGAAAAAGCGACAAGGCAAGGAGGAGCAAATGAAGCAATACCTAGAGCTTCAAACGAAGAAGCTTGAGATGGAGGTGTTGGAAATATGCCCTAGTGGCAATAATAAAGTGATTATTATTATATTTCCTTGTTCATGATAATCGTTTATTATCCATGCTATAATTGTATTGATTGGAAACTCAATTGCATGTGTGGATACATAGACAACACTGTGTCCCTAGTATGCCTCTAGTAGACTAGCTTGTTGATCAAAGATGGTCAAGGTTTCCTGGCCATAGACAAGAGATGTCATTTGATAACGGGATCACATCATTAGGAGAATGATGTGATGGACAAGACCCAAACTGTGAACGTAGCATATGATCGTGTCAGTTTATTGCTATTGTTTTCTGCATGTCAAGTATCTGTTCCTATGACCATGAGATCATACAACTCACTGACACCGGAGGAATACCTTGTGTGTATCAAACGCCGCAACGTAACTGGGTGACTATAAAGATGCTCTACAGGTATCTCCAAGGGTGTATGTTGAGTTGGCATGGATCAAGACTGGGATTTGTTACTCAGTGTGACGGAGAGGTATCTCAGGGCCCACTCGGTAATACAACATCACAATAAGCCTTGCAAGCAAAGTGACTAAAGTGTTAGCCACGGGATCTTGTATTACGGAACGAGTAAAGAGACTTGCCGGTAACGAGATTGAACTAGGTATAGAGATACCGACGATCGAATCTCGGGCAAGTAACATACCGAAGAACAAAGGGAACAGTATACGGGATTAACTGAATCCTTGACATAGAGGTTCAACCGATAAAGATCTTCGTAGAATATGTAGGAACCAATATGGGCATCTAGGTCCCGCTATTGGTTATTTACCGTAGAGGTGTCTCGGTCATGTCTACATAGTTCTCGAACCCGCAGGGTCTGCACACTTAACGTTTGGTGACGTTTCGGTAGTATTGAGTTATGTATGGTGGTGACCGAAGGTTGTTCAGAGTCCCGGATGAGATCCCGGACGTCACGAGGAGCTCCGGAATGGTCTGGAGGTAAAGATTGATATATAGGAAGTCCCATTTTGGTCACCGGAAAAGTTTCGGGTATTTCCGGTAGTGTACCGGGAGTGCCGGAGGGCCATCGGGAGGGGCCACCCACGCCGGGAGGCCACATGGGCCTAAGGGGGGTGCACCAGCCCTTAGTGGGCTGGTCAAACCAGCCCCACAAGGCCCATGTGGCTAGGAAGGTGGGAAAGGAAAAAACCCCAAAGAGAGGGGAGGATTCCAAGTAGGATTGGAATCCTACTTGGAGTAGGATTGGAGGTGGACTCCTCCACCTCCTCCCACTTCGGCCAAACCCCCTAGGGGGAAACCCTAGGGCTGCCTCCTCCTCCCTCCCTCCTATATATACTAGAGGAATAGAGGCCCCAAAGACACAAGTCCACGTGCTAGTTCTCTATTCCCTACTTTCTCCACCAAATAGATTCCGACGGTGCTTAGGCGAAGCCCTGCCGGAATAGTTCCACCACCACCACCGCCGCGTCGTCGCGCTGCCGGAGAAATCATCTACCTCTCCGCTCCCTCTTGCTGGATCAATAAGGCGGAGATCGTCATCGAGTTGTACGTGTGCTGAACGCGGAGGTGACGTCCATTCGGCACTAGATTGTGATTGGATCGCGGGACGATTAGCGATTTGGATCGCGAAGACGTTCGACTACATCAACCGCATTTCTTAACGCTTCCCGCTTAGCGATCTACAAGGGTATGTAGATCCACTCTCCTTCTCGTAGATGCTCATCACCATGGATAGATCTTGCGTGTGCGTAGGAATTTTTTTGTTTCCCATGCAACGATCACCAACAGTGGCATCATGAGCTAGGTCTATGCGTAGATGAGATCACGAGTAGAACACAAAGGAGTATGTGGGCGTTGATGCTCAGATTGCTTCCTCCCTTAGTCTTTTCTTGATTCAGCGGTATTGTGGGATGAAGCGGCCCGAACCAACATTACTCGTACGCTTACGAGATACCGGTTCCATCAACTGACATGTAACTTTCTTGCATAAAGATGGCTGGCGGGTGTCTGTCTCTCCCACTTTAGTTGGATCGGATTCGACAAAGGCGGTCCTTGAGAAGGTTGAATAGCAATTTGTGTATCACCGTTGTGGTTTTTGCGTAGGTAAGAATCGTTCTTGCTAGATACCCGTAGCAGCCACGTAAAACATGCAACAACAATTAGAGGACGTCTAGCTTGTTTTTGCAGGGTATGTTGTGATGTGATATGGCCAATTACATGATGAGATATATGTGATGTATGAAATGATCATGTTTTGTATAGAATATCACGACTTGCATGTCGATGAGTACGGCAACCGGCAGGAGCCATAGGGTTGTCTTTAATTAATTTTTGCCATTTTTGCTTTACTTTATCGCTATGAGTTAGCAATAGTCGTGGAAGCAATAGTTGGCGCGACAACCTTATGGCGACACGTTGATGGAGATCATGGTGTCATGCCGGTGACGATGGAGATCATGCCGGTGCTTTGGAGATGGAGATCAAAAGCACAAGTTCATGACCATATCATGTCACTTATGATTTGCATGTGATGTTAATCCTTTTATGCATCTTATTTTGCTTAGGACGACGGTAGCATTATAAGGTGATCCCTCACTGAAATTTCAAGATAAAAACTGTGTTCTCCCCGAGTGTGCACCGTTGCGAAAGTTCGTCCTTTCGAGACACAACGTGATGATCGGGTGTGATAGACTCTACGTTCGCATACAACGGGTGCAAGCCAGTGTTGCACGTGCGAAACACTCGGGTTAAACTTGATGAGCCTAGCTTGTACAGACATGGCCTCGGAACACAAGAGACCGAAAGGTCGAACATGAGTCATATAGTAGATATGATCAACATGAAGATGTTCACCAATGAAACCACCTCATCTCACGTGATGATCGGACTTGAGTTGGTGAATTTGGATCATGTGACACTCGAATGACCGGAGGGATGTCAATTTGAGTGGGAGTTTTTTAAGTAATATGATTAACTAAACTCATTATCTTGAACAATAGTCTAAGTTGTCTTTGCAAAATTTATGTTGTAGATCAATGGCTCGCGCGGTAGCACCCCTGAATTTTAATGCGTTCCTAGAGAAAGCTAAGTTGAAAGATGATGGAAGTAACTTTGTGGACTGGGCCCGTAATCTAAGGATTATCCTTACGGCTTCCCAAAAGGCTTATGTCCTTGATGCACCGCTTGGTGAACCACCCGCTCCAGTAGAGTCTACAGACGTTGCGAACGCCTGGCAGGCACGTTCTGATGATTACTCAATGGTTCAATGTGCAATGTTGTATGGCTTAGAACCGGGACTTCAAAGATGTTTTGAACGTCATGGAGCATATGATATGTTCCAGGAGTTGAAGTTTATCTTTCAGAAGAATGCCCGGATCGAGAGGTTTGAGACCTCCGATAAGTTCTATGCTTGCAAGATGGAGGAGAACGGGTCTGTCAGTGAACACATACTCAGAATGTTTGGGTATTCCACCCATCTGGCTGAATTGGAGATGCCCCTTCCGCCAGAGGCGATCACTGACAGAGTTCTTCAATCACTGCCACCTAGCTACAAGAGCTGCGTGTTGAACTATAACATGCACGGGATGAACAAGTCAGTCGCCGAGCTGTTTGCGATGTTGAAAGTCGTTGAGTCTGAGATTCAGAAGGAGCATCAAGTGTTGATGGTCAATAAAACCACTAGTTTCAAGAATAATGGCAAGGGTAAGAAGGGTAACTCCAAGAAGAGTGGCAAAGCAGTTGCCCCTCCCGTGAAGAAACCCAAGGCTGGACCCAAGCCAAAAACTGAGTGCTTTCATTGCAAGGGAACTGGTCACTGGAAGCGGAACTGCCCCAAGTATCTGGCTGACAAGAAGGCGGCCAACACCAAACAAGGTATATGTGATATACATGTTATTGATGTGTACCTTACCAACTCTCGTTGTAATGCCTGGGTATTTGATACCGGGTCGGTTGCTCACATTTGCAACTCAAAACAGGAACTGCGGAATAGACGGAGGCTGGCAAAGGACGAAGTGACGATGCGCGTGGGAAATGGTTCCAAGGTTGATGTGATCGCCATCGGCACGCTCGCTCTTCGATTACCATCGGGATTAGTGATGAACCTGAATAATTGTTATTTAGTGCCTGCGTTAAGCATGAACATTATATCTGGATCTTGTTTATTGCGAGACGGTTACTCATTTAAATCAGAGAATAATGGTTGTTCTATTTATATGAGTAATATCTTTTATGGTCATGCACCCAATGGGAGGGGTTTATTCTTATTGAATCTCGATAGTGATGATACACATGTTCATCACATTGATGCCAAAAGATGTAGAGTTGATAATGATAGTACCACTTTCTTGTGGCACTGCCGCTTAGGTCATATTGGTGTAAAACGCATAAAGAAGCTCCATGCTGATGGACTTTTGGAGTCACTTGATTTTGAATCACTTGACACATGTGAATCATGCCTCATGGGCAAGATGACTAAGACCCCGTTCTCTGGAACAATGGAACGGGCAAGTGACTTGTTGGAAATCATACATACTGATGTATGCGGTCCGATGAGCATTGAGGCGCGCGGTGGATATCGTTATTTTCTCACCTTCACTGATGACTTAAGTAGATATGGGTATATTTACTTAATGAAACACAAGTCTGAAACGTTTGAAAAGTTCAAGCAATTTCAGAGTGAAGTTGAGAATCATCGTAACAAGAAGATTAAATTCCTACGATCTGATCGAGGAGGAGAATATCTGAGTTATGAGTTTGGCAGTCACTTAAGACAATGTGGAATTGTTTCACAATTGACACTGCCTGGAACACCACAGCGTAATGGTGTGTCCGAACGTCGTAATCGAACCTTATTAGATATGGTGCATTCTATGATGTCTCTTGCCGATTTGCCACTATCGTTTTGGGGTTATGCATTAGAGACAGTTGCATTCACTTTAAATAGGGCACCATCGAAATCTGTTGAGACGACGCCATATGAACTGTGGTTTGGCAAGAAGCCAAACTTGTCGTTTCTTAAAGTTTAGGGATGTGATGCTTATGTCAAAAAGCTTCAGCCTGAAAAGCTGGAACCCAAAGCGGAGAAATGCGTCTTCATAGGATACCCAAAAGAGACAGTTGGGTATACCTTCTATCTCAGATCCGAAGGCAAAGTGTTTGTCGCTAAAAACGGAACATTTCTTGAGAAAGAGTTTCTCTTGAAAGAATTGAGTGGGAGAAAGATAGAACTTGATGAGGTTGTTGAACCTTTACTTCAACCTGAGAGTAGCGCAGCGCAGAAAGATGTTTCTGTAAAGCCTACATCAGTTGAAGAGGAAGTTAATGATGATGATCATGAAGCTTCAGATCAAGTTGCTATTGAACCTCGTAGGTCGACAAGGACGCGTACTGCTCCTGAGTGGTACGGCAACCCTGTCTTAGAGGTCATGTTGTTGGACAACGATGAACCTACGAGCTATGGAGAAGCGATGATGGGCCCGGATTCCGAGAAATGGTTAGAGGCCATGAAATCCGAGATGGGATCCATGTATGAAAACAAAGTATGGGCTTTGGAAGTATTACCTGAAGGGCGAAAGGCCATTCAGAACAAATGGATCTTTAAGAAGAAGACGGACGCGGACGGTAATATTACCGTCTATAAAGCTCGACTTGTGGCAAAGGGTTTTTCACAAGTTCAAGGAGTTGACTACGATGAGACCTTCTCACCCGTAGCGATGCTTAAGTCCGTCAGAATCATGTTAGCAATAGCTGCATTTTTCGATTATGAAATTTGACAGATGGATGTCAAAACAGCGTTCCTTAATGGTTTCCTTAAGGAAGAGTTGTATATGATGCAACCAGAAGGTTTTGTCGATCCAGAGAATGCTGACAAAGTTTGCAAACTCCAGCTGTCCATTTATGGACTGGTGCAAGCATCTCGGAGTTGGAATCTTCGTTTTGATGAGGTGATCAAAGCGTTCGGGTTTATACAAGTTTACGGAGAAGCTTGTATTTATAAGAAAGTGAGTGGGAGCTCTATAGCGTTTCTAATATTATATGTGGATGACATATTGCTGATTGGAAACAATATAGAAATGTTGGAAAGCGTGAAGGAATATTTGAACAAGAGTTTTTCAATGAAGGACCTAGGAGAAGCTGCTTTCATATTAGGCATCAAGATCTATAGAGATAGATCGAGACGCTTAATAGGACTTTCACAGAGCACATACCTTGACAAAGTTTTGAAGAAGTTCAAAATGGATCAGTCCAAGAAGGGGTTCTTGCCTGTATTGCAAGGTGTGAAGTTGAGTAAGACTCAATGCCCAGTGACTGCAGAAGATAGAGAAAAGATGAGTGTCGTCCCCTATGCTTCAGCCATAGGCTCTATCATGTATGCAATGTTGTGCACAAGACCCGATGTCGGCCTTGCCATAAGTATGGCCGGAAGGTTTCAAAGTGATCCAGGAATGGAACACTGAACGACGGTCAAGAATATCCTTAAGTACCTGAAAAGGACTAAGGACATGTTTCTCGTTTATGGAGGTGATCAAGAGCTCGTCATAAAGGGTTACGTCGATGCAAGCTTTGACACTGATCCGGATGACTCTAAGTCTCAAACCGGATACGTATTTATTCTTAATGGGGGTGCGGTAAGCTGGTGCAGTTCCAAGCAAAGCGTGGTAGCTGATTCTACATGCGAAGCGGAGTACATCGCTGCCTCAGAGGCGGCGAAGGAAGGTGTCTGGATGAAGGAGTTCATGACAGATCTTAGAGTAGTGGCCAGTGCACTAAACCCAATGACCCTGTTCTATGACAACACTGGTGCCATTGCTCTGGCCAAGGAACCAAGGTTTCACAAGAGGACCAGACACATAAAGCGACGTTTCAATTCTATCCGCGATTACATCAAGGAGGAGGACATAAATATTTGCAAAGTACACACGGATCTGAATGTCACAGATCCGATGACTAAACCTCTTCCAAGGGCTAAACATGATCAACACCAGAACTGTATGGGTGTTAGATTAATTACAATGTAAATCACATAGTGATGTGAGCTAGATTATTGACTCTAGTGCAAGTGGGAGACTGTTGGAAATATGCCCTAGAAGCAATAATAAAGTGATTATTATTATATTTCCTTGTTCATGATAATAGTTTATTATCCATGCTATAATTGTATTGATTGAAAACCCAATTGCATGTGTGGATACATAGACAACACCGTGTCCCTAGTATGCCTCTAGTAGACTAGCTTGTTGATCAAAGATGGTCAAGGTTTCCTGGCCATAGACATGAGATGTCATTTGATAATGGGATCACATCATTAGGAGAATGATGTGATGGACAAGACCCAAACTGTGAACGTAGCATATGATCGTGTCAGTTTATTGCTATTGTTTTCTGCATGTCAAGTATCTGTTCCTATGACCATGAGATCATACAACTCACTGACACCGGAGGAATACCATGTGTGTATCAAACGTCACAACGTAACTGGGTGACTATAAAGATGCTCTACAGGTATCTCCAAGGGTGTCTGTTGAGTTGGCATGGATCAAGACTGGGATTTGTTACTCCGTGTGACGGAGAGGTATCTCAGGGCCCACTCGATAATACAACATCACAATAAGCCTTGCAAGCAAAGTGACTAAAGTGTTAGCCACGGGATCTTGTATTACGGAACGAGTAGATACTTGCCGGTAATGAGATTGAACTAGGTATAGAGATACCGACGATCGAATCTCGGGCAAGTAACATACCGAAGAACAAAGGGAACAGTATACGGGATTAACTGAATCCTTGACATAGAGGTTCAACCAATAAAGATCTTTGTAGAATATGTAGGAACCAATATGGGCATCTAGGTCCCGCTATTGGTTATTTACCGTAGAGGTGTCTCGGTCATGTCTACATAGTTCTCGAACCTGCAGGGTCTGCACACTTAACGTTCGATGACATTTCGGTAGTATTAAGTTATGTATGGAGGTGACCAAAGGTTGTTCGGAGTCCCGGATGAGATCCCGGACGTCACAAGGAGCTCCAAAATGGTCTGGAGGTAAAGATTGATATATAGGAAGTCCCATTTTGGTCACCGGAAAAGTTTCGGGTATTTCCGGTAGTGTACCGGGAGTGCCGGAGGGCCATCGGGAGGGGCCACCCACGCCGGGAGGCCACATGGGCCTAAGGGGGGGGTGCACCAGCCCTTAGTGGGCTGGGAAAACCAGCCCCACAAGGCCCATGCGGCTAGGAAGGTGGGAAAGGAAAAAAACCCAAAGAGAGGGGAGGATTCCAAATAGGATTGGAATCCTACTTGGAGTAGGATTGGAGGTGGACTCCTCCACCTCCTCCCACTTCGGCCGAACCCCCTAGGGGGAAACCCTAGGGCTGCCTCCTCCCCCTCCCTCCTATATATACTAGAGGAATAGAGGCCCCAAAGACACAAGTCCACGTGCTAGTTCTCTATTCCCTAGTTTCTCCACCAAATAGATTCCGACGGTGCTTAGGCGAAGCCCTGCCGGAATAGTTCCACCACCACCGCCGCCGCGCCGTCGCGCTACCGGAGAACTCATCTACCTCTCCACTCCCTCTTGCTGGATCAAGAAGGCAGAGATCGTCATCGAGCTGTACTCGTGCTGAATGCAGAGGTGCCGTCCATTCGGCACTAGATCGTGATTGGATCGTGGGACGATTAGCGATTTGGATCGCGAAGACGTTCGACTACATCAATCGCATTTCTTAACGCTTCCCGCTTAGCGATCTACAAGGGTATGTAGATCCACTCTCCCTCTCGTAGATGCTCATCACCATGGATAGATCTTGCGTGTGCGTAGGAAATTTTTTGTTTCCCATGCAACGATCACCAACAGGAGGAGGCGACCAAGAAGAGGAAGATCGACATGGAGGAGGCGTCCATGCAGAGGCAACTCGACATCGAGGCCACCAATGCCGCGGCCAGGCAGAGGCAGCTCAACATCGAGGCCGCCAATGCCGCAACCAAAGCAAAGGAGGTGACGCTAGCGATCATGAGCGTCGACTTGAGCAAGATGAGCGAGAAGACGAGGAGCTGGTTCGAGGCCCGGCAGAAAGAGATGTTCGACGCCGACGGCCTGAACTAGGCGGTCTGTTCGGCTGTGGCATGGGGTGCCGGCCTCTGGCTGTGTGCCGGCGAGAAACCTATTCATTTTGGAGGCTGGCTGTGTTGCCGGCCGCTGGCTGTGTTGCCGGCGAGGTCGTGTAGGCTGGCTGTATTGCCGGCGACAAAACTATTCATTTTGGAGGCTGGCTGTGTTGCCGGCCGCTGGCTGTGTTGCCGGCGAGGTCGTGTAGGCTGGCTGTGTTGCCGGCGTGAACCAGGACGTGGTTTATTCGAATATGTGTGTTTGAACGAGGAGGCGGACAGGATGGGGCCGAAGGATGCGTCCGCGCGTTGGGCGCACGGCCACCGCATCCTAGAAAAGGCCCGGATACGACCCCATTGCCCGCCCCAAACAAACAGAATCCGGACAAAACGGACGTCCGTTTGGGGTCGTGCGCTGGAGTTGGCCTTAGTACGTTAAGAAGCATGGTACACATGCAATACTTTTGGTATGGTTTTTGTACGACGATTCTGATCTTAAAGAGCCTAATTTTCAGTTTTTTCATATCAAGATATTATTTGTAAGTTGAAGCAATATTTGGAAATTGCACTAAGTCGTGAGAAAAAAATTCAATAAAAGGGTTCTATTAAATGTGTTTCAAACGTCTCTCGATACTCACTTTATGTGTTCGGTTTATTTGGTTTACATTGTTCGATTTATACGGTTTTTCGGTTTGTATGGTATTAATACTTCGGTAAATACGGTATGGAATTTAGATACGGTTCGGTATGGGTATATACCAAATTATTTCGGTATATACCGTATAAACCAAAGTTGACGCGAATTTGAAAATGACATATAACAATTTACAAATTTAAGACTCAAAACACATATCTTTTTATACGAAGAGTATATAACTATATGCAAGTGTATATGCATGCATGAATCCGATGGTTATGGACGTGCTTAGCATTCTTGTGAAGAGAAATATGACTACATTACAAGAAAAACAGATGCACTTAACAGAAAATCTGGCTTCTGCACACAAAAATGATTACGTGTATGGTTGTTCGCCCCAATATATATAAATATATTTTGTACTTCGGTTTATTCGGTTAACCATTCGGTTTTTCGGTATATTGTAGGGTAACGCAGCAGAAAACAAAAAATTTCCGACCTACGCACCAGCCCAGGACCACTATGGAGACTGCATACAAGGTTTGATCATTTTCGTTACCGACTCGTAGCGCAGCGGAAGTAGAGTCGATGACGATCGGCGGTGCAGATCCCCGCAGCTAGGATTTACAACCTCCAAACTGCGAGGATGTATACCCTCATCCGCCCCTCGGACAGCCCTCCGGGAGGCGGTCGGACAGACCCCCGGATGGTGTCGCGGACAGCCCTTCGGGAGGACCATCGAAACTCGAACAGTCACTCGGACAGCCCTTCGGGAGGACCTTCGAAACTCGTACGGTCACACGGACAGCCCTTCGGGAGGCACTCTCAAACTAAGACCGAAACTACGATCTCTCTACAGAGTTGCACACATACGGTGTCATCTATCCGGCAGGGCTTCGCCGTCCAGAACTAGTTCCTGCCGGAACCCAGACAGCCTTTCGGCTCTACGAAACTATTTCGCTGGGAGGGAGAGAGAAGCCAGACAAGTCAAATGGCATGTGTATGAAAGAAGGTGTGTGAGATGGCAGCCCTCTCCACCTCTATTTATAGGAAAGCCAAGGGGTAGGATGGGTATTCAAAATACCAAAACTTGCTCATGAAGGAAACACTTTCCAAGGGCAAAATGGGAAAGCAAGTGGGCAAGTGGGGCTCCAAGGTGGAGCCCCCTTCTTGGCCGGCCACAACCCTTGTGGGGCCCCCCAAAAGTGGTCCTCATCCATCCATCCCTTCTAGAAGCCTTTTGGGAAAATATCCCAAAAGGTGACTTTCCAAAAATATCCCAAAAAGCACTTTCACTATTCACGACGACATTTTTCAGCGTCCGGTCGAACTAAAAATATTTATGTGGGCTTAGAACATTTCCAGTACCCACTAGAATAATTTTCAATGCGATCCGGAACAATTCCGGTTTAGTGATTTTCATCTGCGAAAAGCATCTGAAGCGGTTTCGGCAGCTCCGGAACATTTCCGGTTTTTCTTCCGGAAAATTCCCAGAAGTTTCCAGAATGATTCTGGCACCCTCCAAGAATTATCACGCATGTGCCGAAACCAATTTGACTTAATGGTATCCCCTGAAACAACTTTTCAGTTTTACCGAAACTGTTCCGGTGTTCTCTTTGCGGAACTTTTCCGGTGTCCGAAACTTTTCCGGTGTCCGAAACTTTTCGGTGTTTTTCTCTCAGACTCCATGTCTAGTATTCAGCAGATAGATGACCCTTAAGCGTGTGACCCTATAGGTTCGGTGAAGCATAGACATGACCCGGAACCCCTTCCGATCAATGATCAACATCGGAGCCGTGGACACCCATATTGATCCCTATACCCACACGAATGAATATTCGAGTGAACCTCTAGTTGCCGTGTGCTATTCCTGTTGCTTCGCAATATGTTACAAATACCCGAGGTGAGATTTATCGGCATCCCCGTGGATCAACACATGTCCACTATGCCAGTTACCTCGTTACCGGTATTGTTCTCTTTTCTCGTTCCTGTGTTTCGGCATCCCCATGATCAAATCACAAAGTGTCTGGCCAGACGATGATGGATACCGTAACACCGAGAGGGCCCAGAGATATCTCTCCATCGTCGGAGGAGCAAATCCCAATCTTGAGCTATCAAGTTACTTGACATACTTTTCCATGAACCCGTAAGCCGTCGTAATAGCCACCCATTTACGGATGACGTTTAACAAACCCCAAAGTTCATGAAGCAAGCATGAAGAAACTCGATACTCTCATGGTCTAAGGAATTATGCAAACGTTAACCATCTCTGTGTTATTAACCATTAACTAGTGACGAATGTATCTCATAGCATAACATCAATTCGGGTCGATTCAACACAAGTGTTCTACCAACATTGCGCCCTCAAAATGGCCGGCATAGCCATGCCCATGATCAGGAAAACAGGATCATCATGCAATACTTCAGCCAGTCTTAGAGGCCAGACTAGGAATACATTTTACCGTTTATTATCCCACATGTGCATATGAGTCTTCCTCCAAGCCTCGTGGTTATTGCAGACTCGAGAACCATAGCAGTTATAGCATGTAACATAAACCTAATTGTGAACAGGGAGATAATCAATAACATTTATTATTGCCTCTAGGGCATATCTCCTACAGACTCCCACTTGCACTAGAGTCAATAATCTAGTCAATGCTAATGCACTTTACACCTATGGCATACTGGTGTAAAATATGCTTCGCATGTGGTATAGCCTGATGTCCAACGGATCTGACGACTTCAGCTCCGTGTGTAACTTTGCATATCCTCGCGTTTTCACGCTTTCACACAATTCATATTTTGTGTGGACTTGGCTTTGCATATGTGTGAATCATTGGTCAAAACCTGATTCCTCAGAATGAGCTATGGAGCAACTATCTGCAATAGTGTCCCATAGACCAAAACCATCTTGGAACCATACTAAGTTCATGAATGAACTATATGATTCAAAAACTTCTTTGTCGCTTCTTAAGCGTCAACATACTTAGCCTTTGTTATAGAATTCGCCACAGTATCTTGTTTGGAACAATTTCCAACTACCGTGCCACCATATTGTGTATTACACAAAACCCTTAACTTAAATCGAAAATCGCATGGAGCATTGATGAAGACTGTATCGATGTAATTACTTACAACGAGCACTTCATAATCTCTGCTTGCGAGAAAACATGTCATCAGTACTGCTCTAGTACTCAATGACATCTTTCACTGTTGTCCCATGATCAGTACTTTGATCACTTTGGTATCTATACTCGCAACAACTTTGGAGTATTGGACATATCTGGTTGTTTTACATACCATGGAATACATGATTAATCCAAACACAAGAGTGTGTGGAATCACCATCATGTATTTTGCTCATCAGTGTTTTGGGACACCGAGTCTTGCAAAAACTCTTTCCATGTGACTTCGGCAAGAATCACTCCTTGGCGTTTTAAATGCTAAAAAGTTTTAGCATCTTGTCAATATGTATCTTTGCTCAGCCCCATTAGCTAAATCTATCTCCATAGATCATCATGCCTAATATTAAGGCTATTTTGACCAAGCACTTCATCGAAAAACCCTTTTCAAATGAAGTCCTAATTCATGTCAAGAAATTTATTTCCAATTAACAATGTGTAAAGCACACAACGTTTTTAGAAATATTATTATGCTCCCACTTACTTTCTTGAATCACAAGCATCTTCGTTACCCATTGATGAAGTCAAACCCCTTTGACCATTTCATCAAAACACGAAGAATCCAACTCCTCTTTGCTCTCTTCTGTCCATCGCTGGAACTCTGAAGTTTGCATACCTACTAGCATCCTCTGGATCGACAAATTACTTTGGACTGTATCACATACAAGTCCTAGGTTTCATTTCCATCAGATAGAAATCCTTTTGTCATCCATGTTTCATATCTCATGATTTGAAATATGTATTAATTGCTAGTTCAACCCGAACCGACTTTAAGCATCGCTACGGTGAGACAATCTCATCATAGTCAACTCCTTGAACTTGTTATTGCAACAAGTCAAGCTTTATGGATAAAACATTTTATCCGTATCAGTTTTTAGTTTCATAAATATTCGTTAGACTCTAAGTCTTCCGAAAGGTGTATCAAGATTTTAATCTTGAATCACTTATATGGAAACTATCTCGGATTGTATTGGCATTTAGCCAATTCCGGAGTCAGGGCCCATCACCGCTTCCTTGTGTATCGTAGGTATACTGTTGTCCAACAACAATATCTCGTTTGCACACCTGAGAGGTTTGCACGAGCCTTGCCTACGAGGTTCAGCTGCAAGTTCGACCGAAGTCCATACATTTTATTGTAGAGACTTCCGTATCAGTCGCAGTAGGAAACCCTAGAATCACTTCCAAGGTTCCTTTCCTTTGACCTGATGACGAAGATACTGTTTATCTCGTCGAGTTGCACTGTTCTCCCACTCACCTTTTTGAAAGAACCATTTTCTTCAAAAAGCATACCGTTCTTTGTGGCAAACCTATTTGCCTCGGTATAGTGGTGGGGGAATACCCAATGACTTGGGATAACCTACAAAGTAGGACTTGTCTGATTTGGAATAGGTTTGTAACCTTTTACACAAGCCCCATATTCCAAATGTTAAGAAAATATATAACATGGTTGGGCGTACCATACCATGGCGTCATTTCAACAGACCCGATGGAGCTCTTTTCAGTGTAAAAGCCGCAGTCTCTAAAGCATCACTTTAAAAGGGATAATGGCAAATTTATTTATGTCATCTTTGATCTTACCATGTCATGAATGGTTCGATTACATCTACACGGACTCTCCACTTGCACTGGTGCTCCGGGAGGTGCAAGTTATGAAACCCCTTTCACAACTCATCAGACATTCGCTAAACTTGTAACTCAAATATTCCCTTCTGCAATCGAATTGTAGAAACATAATTTTTCTTGTTACAACAACTTCTACTTCATTTTGAAAACCTTATGAATGAATTCAAAAGATCCAGACTTACGTCTCAACAAGTAAATATCCACATATCTACTTGAGTCATTTCTGAAGATAGATAAATCCACTACTTGGAACAACATTTATTGGACTACACACATCATAATGTATGATCACCAATATGTTCTTTGCTCGTTCCTTATGGCCTGTGAACGGTATTTCAGTCACTTCACTTTTCAGAGGAAAGTTGCAAGTGTCAGATGATTCAAAATCAAACGACTTCAAAATCCATCATAATGGAATTTTCCATGCGGGTTTCTCCAATGTGACCAAATGCAGTGCCACATTTGTGTGGTATTCTTTTAGTCTTGCGACATTTAGCGTCAGTGTTATGGATGTATCATATTTCCATCAATATTCATAACATACATCCCATCTAGGATGGAAGCATGGCACTTCATCTTATTCATAATACTGAACAACAATTGTTGTTTTCATGAACAACTCTTTTGCAACAAACATTGTGCAATGGGCTAGAGTGTATGAAACTCTAAAATGAATTATGAAAGTAAACCCAGAGGTTATGTATTATTATCAATATTCATAACATACGTCTCATTCATAATGAAAGTATAGCCCTCATGTTGTTCATAACACCGAACAGCAAAAGTTCTCTTATGAACAACCTTCTTGCAAGATACCTTATGCAAAGGGCTAGAGTGTGAAACTCTAAAATGAATTATGAAAGTAAATACATAGGGAATACACCTATGGAAGGCATAGTAACATTTACTATGTTCCCTGCATGTATCTAACCTCATTCCTGGCTAGTCTTTCAGGCCATAGTAGTTCTTACATCGAGTTGCAACAGAATGCAATCGAGCGGGTATCTTTGTGATTAACTCACAATACCCAAGAATTAGTGATTAACATGTTTAACCATAATTCCCAAGAACTATATCTTTGACCAGCCTTCTATACATCAAAAACTTGTATGACATTCATACATGAGCTGGATATTCCAGTCTTCTTTCCTTTTGCCTTTATACTTCTAATAGTTTAACTTTCAGTATTTCTCCTACTCTCAGAAGAAGCACCCAACTTAAGAGTGGCGATAGCCCCGGACTTCCTAGGCGTGAAAGTTTCACTAACACCCTTCGGATACTTCCTTTCTCTTTAAGTTGTTGTTTTATTCACCATCATCATATGACAGGCGTTCTTCTGGATCCCTCTCTTATCAGTCTAATGCACAGTAAACTCCTTTACTAATAGTTTGCAAACAAACATTGCTTTGGATATCTCATATCTTTTAGCCTTTGTCTGTCTCGAAAAATGATTTTCAGATTCCATGAATATCACATAACTATCCAAACTTTCGAAGTTCGGGTCTCATGGAAGCAAACGTATTGCACTTGACTGAAACAGAATTCTAGCTTTTGGATCGAAGGACGAGAGTCACATGATCCATAGCATTAGCGGGAGAATACCGAAAGTATGCGATAGGACAAAGTCCTTCTCAGCACTATTGAGGACAATCCTCACATTACGTTACCAACCATAAAGTTTTAACTAGATATTTAACAGCTTATTCAATTTTAACAGGGAAGGTGGAAACGCGAGCCATTATTCTATAACTATTATGCAAATCACACTTAGACAGTGTTCAAAATTAATTACACTGAGAATTTAAACAAGTTAATTCTACAGTGCGCTCCCACTCAAATCAATATCTCTCATAATTGATTGTGAGCAATTCAAGATCCAAACTACAATTCAACGCCAAGGATGTATCCATCTCAAGTGACGAGAATTGCAATCGGTAGGCCAACTTGCCAATCACATCTCTATGTGACTCTTGTTCATCTTTCGATGGGCGTGTTCCGAGCTCAGGACTTTCAAGCTAGAACGTCAAGACAACCAAGTGATCTTGCTGCGAGGTCTCAACTCACCCGCCTCACACTTCTCTAATCGTTCGTACCCATGTATCCATGTGATACCCCGAAGAGATAGGTGCCGTGACGGTGCTACACTTGGGAGAACACGAACTACTTGATATTTTTGTGAGAGATCACCCTAATAAAGCGACTACCGCGCAATCAAAAGGGTGCATCATAAGGGATAAACATCTTAGGCAATTCATAATAGCATGATATGGTATAGCCCTTTCTGACGGAGAAGTCTTTCATTTCTTCGTCTTTGGCATTCGCGTTGGTGTTCACCTTCGCGAAGATTGCCACCACCTTGTCGATGCACCAGATAATATTGCTATCTCTATAGCTAATAAAATAAGTGCATTACATAAGGTTGACACGCAGGTCATTAAAGTGCAATCATATGGCTCCAGCCATCATGCCGAATCATGACACGCAGGTCATGTTAATCAAATTACATCACATAGTCATCTCATACATAATCAAATTAATATGAGCATTGCTATACCACATCATATGCACATGCAAACCATCCTGCAAAACCAAGTTAGACGCCTCTAATCGGTTCATGCAAAAACTTGTTTTACGTGGCTTCTAAGGTTTCGAAACAAACCGAAGCTACCAACGTCCATCATCAAGTATGATAATTCAAGTTGCTAGATTAACTTTCCAGGGTGTATGAAACACGAGATAATAAAATCTCGAGCCCCATACTAAACTTCGTCATACGCGTGACCCCCGTGCAGATCACATCTGCATTGCCCTTTCGTCTGCGAAACATCCATCTTTCTCAACTATGGTGGAACCCAAAGAACTGTTAGCACTTCGTTGATCTGTCAATCAGCATACTCAGGAGCAGCATGAAAGGATCGCGGATTGCCAGAACTTTGTGAGATTCCACCATGCCGTCAAGATCAGGACTACTTGATGCCACTGTAGGGTAACGCAGCAGAAAACAAAAAAATTCCAACCTACGCACCAGCCCAGGACCACTATGGAGACTGCATACAAGGTTTGATTATTTTCGTTACCGACTCGTAGCGCAGCGGAAGTAGAGTCGATGACGATCGGCGGTGCAGATCCCCACAGCTAGGATTTACAACCTCCCAACCGCGAGGATGTATACCCTCATCCGCCCCTCGGACAGCCCTCCGGGAGGCAGTCGGACAGACCCCCGGACGGTGTCGCGGACAGCCCTTCGGGAGGACCATCGAAACTCGAACAGTCACTCGGACAGCCCTTCGGGAGGACCTTCGAAACTCGTACGGTCACATGGACAGCCCTTCGGGAGGCACTCTCGAACTAAGACCGAAACTACGATCTCTCTACAGAGTTGCACACATACGGTGTCATCTATCCGGCAGGGCTTCGCCGTCCAGAACTAGTTCCTGCCGGAACCCAGACAGCCTTTCGGCTCTACGAAACTATTTCGCTGGGAGGGAGAGAGAAGCCAGACAAGTCAAATGGCATGTGTATGAAATAAGGTGTGTGAGATGGCAGCCCTCTCCACCTCTATTTATAGGAAAGCCAAGGGGTAGGATGGGTATTCAAAATACCAAAACTTGCTCATGAAGGAAACACTTTCCAAGGGCAAAATGGGAAAGCAAGTGGGCAAGTGGGGCTCCAAGGTGGAGCCCCCTTCTTGGCCGGCCACAACCCTTGTGGGCCCCCCCAAAAGTGGTCCTCATCCATCCATCCCTTCTAGAAGCCTTTTGGGAAAATATCCCAAAAGGTGACTTTCCAAAAATATCCCAAAAAGCACTTTCACTATTCACGACGACATTTTTCAGTGTCCGGTCGAACTGAAAATATTTATGTGGGCTTAGAACATTTCCAGTACCCACTAAAATAATTTTCAATGCGATCCGGAACAATTCCAGTTTAGTGATTTTCATCTACGAAAAGCATCTGAAGCGGTTTCGGCAGCTCCGGAACATTTCCGGTTTTTCTTTCGGAAAATTCCCAGAAGTTTCCAGAATGATTCTGGCACCCTCCAAGAATTATCAGGCATGTGCCGAAACCAATTTGACTTAATGGTATCCCCTGAAACAACTTTTCAGTTTTACCGAAACTGTTCCGGTGTTCTCTCTGCGGAACTTTTCCGGTGTCCGAAACTTTTTGGTGTTTTTCTCTCAGACTCCCTGTCTAGTATTCAGCAGATAGATGACCCTTAAGCGTGTGACCCTATAGGTTCGGTGAAGCATAGACATGACCCGGAACCCCTTCCGATCAATGATCAACATCGGAGCCGTGGACACCCATATTGATCCCTATACCCACACGAATGAATATTCGAGTGAACCTCCAGTTGTCGTGTGCTATTCCTGTTGCTTCGCGATATGTTACAAATACCCGAGGTGAGATTTATCGGCATCCCCGTGGATCAACACATGTCCACTATGCCAGTTACCTCGTTACCGGTATTGTTCTCTTTTTTCGTTCCCATGTTCCGGCATCCCCGTGATCAAATCACAAAGTGTCTGGCCAGACGATGATGGATACCGTAACACCGAGAGGGCCCAGAGATATCTCTCCATCGTTGGAGGAGCAAATCCCAATCTTGAGCTATCAAGTTACTTGACATACTTTTCCATGAACCCGTAAGCCGCCGTAATAGCCACCCATTTACGGATGACGTTTAACAAACCCCAAAGTTCATGAAGCAAGCATGAAGAAACTCGATACTCTCATGGTCTAAGGAATTATGCAAACGTTAACCATCTCTGTGTTATTAACCATTACGAATGTATCTCATAGCATAACATCAATTCGGGTCGATTCAACACAAGTGTTCTACGAACATTGCGCCCTCAAAATTGCCGGCATAGCCATGCCCATGATCAGGAAAACAGGATCATCATGCAATACTTGAGCCAGTCTTAGAGGCCAGACTAGGAATACATTTTACCGTTTATTATCCCACACGTGCATATGAGTCTTCCTCCGAGCCTCGTGGTTATTGCAGACTCGAGAACCATAGCAGTTATAGCATGGAACATAAACCTAATTGTGAACAGGGAGATAATCAATAACATTTATTATTGCGTCTAGGGCATATCTCCTACATATATACCATAAAACCAAACTTAGAAACGGTATGAAAAGTTCATACCATACTGAAACCATAAAACCATAAAATTGGTTCGATTCGGTTTATTTTTGGTGTGATTTTTCGGTTCGGTTTTGAAATGCATAGGGTGACTCGATACGCTCAAAAATTAATTAAAAAATTCTATCTCTGAGCGAAACGACCCTAGTTCGTTGCATACAACTCAACGTTCTTATTTTTGTTGCACATGATGGTCGCACATTGCGCAACAACGCATATATGTGTGCCCCTCCTACGTCCCTCGGTATTCGTTTATTTTTAATATTGTGTTTCATGCATGTCACGCCTTGGTATTAATACCAATTACTTTGTGTTATTCTTTCCTTCATATTTTTTGAATCTCCCATTTTTTATCCCTATTGATCGTGTCCTTTATTCTCTTCTTTCTTTATTACTCCTACATGTCAATTGAAATTATCATTCATATTCCCCCCTATCCATATTGCCCCTCCAGACATATTTCACATATATAAAGGTTATGTAAAAGTTACAAGTGAAAAGTTTTCTTTTTTCACTTACCGATGGTATTGGGGGTATTTTTTTTGCAACTTCAGAGATATTTTAGATGACGGTGCACGGACAGAAGCAATCCATAATTTATTAGTAAAAAATAGCAAACATGGCCATGCGTTGCAACGGGAGAAAATAAGTTCACGTGCTTCCCAGCGAAGCAAATGCCAATTGTCCCAATTACGTTCGCCAGGTAGGGGATAAGTTTGATGACCACAAAAATGATGGATCAATTAACAGTTGGATTCGTTGGGGCGCTAGTTCGGAACATGGGTCATGAATCCAAATTGCGTGCCTTTATGAGAGTTTTCTAGAATGTGTTGATTAAAAAATAAAACGATTAGATTATGCATCATAAATACATCATATGTAGCTACTCATGAATTAATTTAATTACACTGCACATAAGTATTGCTCCCTCCATTCTCTAATATGAGATATTTTAGCTTTTTTTTGAATCGTATGTATTAGACACATTTTAATATGTATGTTCACTCATTTTAGTATGTATGTAGTCAATATTGAAATAGCTAAAAGATATTACATTAGTGAACGGGGAGAGTAGAGAATATGTGTTGTTTGAATAGTAATGGTTTACTTCTTCCTTGAAGTTCAAGTTATTTGTTGTTGCAGAAGGGTTTGGAAATTTATTTTCGTTTGAAGTGCAGGCTATATATATATTAGCCTTCCAGTTTCGTCCAGATAGTCACATAGTATGAGTTTGTGAGGGGCACAAACAAAACTAAATCCAACCTGATAAAAAAAATTGGTATGAAGCAATGTGTGTATGTTTGGAGAACAAATACATGTGTGCACGCTAACAAGCCCGCGTGATGGAGTCGTTGATATTTACCCTCTGTTAAGATCCAACGAAAACGCATAGTAGTGCGCGCGCGTCCACTGGACGTATCGAGCGGCCGGGCTTCACACCCATCTGCATGTGTTATGTTTTGTCTACTAGTGCATGTTGCTATTAGCATTAAACGTGTTCACACTGGTTAGTTCGGTTTGAAAGAAACAGCTTCACATTCATTTATTTCGGTTTTGCGAATTTTGAAAAAGCCATATCTTTCAAACCGCGCGTCGGAACTCAGATCCGTTTTTACTGTTGGATTCTTTACGACGAGATCTTTGAAACTAGACCCCGCATGGGTATGTTTCGACGAATTTTTTTAATGCCAACTTTGGTGTTATGATGCAAGTTCAGTACTGCATTGTGCAACTTTAATACTACATGGTGTAAATTTTTTCAAAACCAGTTTTTAGAGCTGCATGATCTAACTTCACCTGAGGTTGCAATCTAGCAACCATGAAAACTTGATGTGCAACTAGTCCACTGTCCCGACCAACTATGTAGTAGTCGATGTGCAACCCTTGTCCCTACTCGTGGATGTGTAATTTTTTTTATGATTGACACAGCCTGCCCCACCTTCCCTACTAGTGATTTGTGCAACTTAGCTTGTTGTTCGAGCCAACTTTCTATTACTTGATGTGCAACTCCTTCCCCTAACTACTTGTGGATATGTAGTTTCGGTTGGCAGGGGCAACAAACGGAGTTGCACAAAGTCTGCTAGGCAGTTGGCCGTAGCAACATATAAGTTGCATATCTCACGGGGAGGGATAGTTGGATGGTGAAAATTTCACATTCATGGGGGTAGTGAAAAGTTACATATTCATGAGGGTAGTAGAAGTTGCATATAAACGGGGTGCTAAAGTTGCACATCCCAGTAGAGGGATGGTTCGGAGTGCTAGTAGGGAAATTACACATCCATGAGGTATGAGGGATGGTTGCACATCATTGGTAGACAGTTGGCGGTGATAGTATCCGAAGCTGCACATCCACTACTAGACAGTTGGCCAATGCAGCAAACAGTGAAAGCACAACCACGGATAGGAGGGAAGTTGCACATGAACTACTAGGCAGTTGGCCTGGGCAAAACACGAATTTGAACATCTCACTAGGAGGAGGTAGTTTGGGGGTGGATGTGCCATTACTGAAAACTACACTTCCACAAGGTACGTAGAAAGTTGCACATCCACTGTCAGGTAGTTGCACATTCACTGCTAGGCAGTTGCACAAAACGGAGGCTAAATTGCACACAAAAATTTCGTCGAAACATACCCATGCAGGATCTAGTTTCGAAGATCTCGTCACGAAGAATCCAACGGTGAAGACAGATCTCAATTCCGACACGTGGTTTGAAAGATATGGCTTTTTCAAAATTTGGAAAGCCCTAATTAAATGCATTCACATCAGTTCACGTGGGTGGTTTCCTTTTTGGTCCAAGGAGGATCAGGTGGTTCTCCGGGCGCTCGCTAGCGATCCCAGGCCGGCCGCGACTCGTCCAAGATCCAAACCCAATCAACTTGTAACTAAAAACAGGAAAACATTTACCAGTCAACATGCATGTACTTATCACCCAAAGTTTCACGTTGGCGGATTGCTAGAAGAACATCCGTAAAAAAATGATTGCAGCTAGAAGAAACCGGCCGCTTTGTTGTGCTGGTGTGCTCCACGCGTCATAGCTCCCCGCTCACAAGGTCGTACACGTTATCTCTTTCCGCCTCTCTCTCTCTCTCTCGGCACCACACCACCTCACCACGGCTCTGCTTCCCCTCGTACCCTGCTTGCAGTGTGATACATCTCCATCGTATCTACTTTTCCTAACGTTTTTGCTCTTGTTTTGGACTCTAATTTGCATGATTTGAATGAAACTAACCCGGACTGACGCTGTTTTCAGCACAACTACCATGGTGTTGTTTTTGTGCAGAAATAAAAGTTCTCGGAACTGGACGAAACTTTTTGGCGAATTATTTTACAATAAATAAAAAATACTGAAGCCAAGAACCACCGAAGGGGGCGTCCTGGTTGAGCACGATACACCAGGGCGCGCCAGAGGCCCCCGGCGCGCCCTGGTGGGTTGTGCTCACCTCGTGGGCCCCCTGACCCTAATTCCAGCGCTATAAAATCCTATTTTTGGAGAAAAAAATAGGAGAAGAAGTTTCATCGCGTTTTACGATACGGAGCCGCCGCCACCTCCTGTTCTTCATCGGGAGGCCAGATCTGGAGCCCGTTTGGGGCTCCGGAGAGGGGAATCTTCGGTCTTCGTCATCATCAACCCCTCTCCATCGCCAATTCCATGATGCTCCCCACCGGGAGTGAGTAATTCCTTCGTAGGCTTGATGGTCGGTGAGGAGTTGGATGAGATTCATCATGTAATCGAGTTAGTTTTGTTAGGGCTTGATCCCTAGTATCCACTATGTTCTGAGATTGATGTTGCTATGACTTTGCCATGCTTAATGCTTGTCACTAGGGCCCAAGTGCCATGATTTCAGACCTGAACCGTTTATGTTATGACCATTATATATATGTTCTTGATCCGATCTTGCTAGTCATATGCACCTGCTATGTGTTATGATCCGTAAACCCCGGAGTGACAATAGTCGGGATACTTTCCGGTGATTACCATAGTTTGAGGAGTTCATGTATTCACTATGTGTTAATGCTTTGTTCTGGTTCTCTATTAAAAGGAGGCCTTAATATCCCTTAGTTTCCTTATGGACCCCGCTGCCACGGGAGGGTAGGACAAAAGATGTCATGCAAGTTCTTTTCCATAAGCACGTATGACTATTTACGGAATACATGCCTACATTACATTTATGAACTGGAGCTAGTTCTGTATAGCCCTAGGTTATGACTGTTATATGATGAATATCATCCAACGAGTTCACCGATCCAGTGCCTACGAGTTTTCTACATATTGTTCTTGCTATGTTACTTTTGCTACTGCTACTATTACGATTGCTACAAAACTATTGCTATCACTGCTATCGTTACTGCTACTGTTACCACTGCTATCAAACTATCATACTACTGTGCTACTGATGACTTTGCTACAAATATCAAATCTCTAGGTGTGGTTGAATTGACAACTCAACTGCTAATACTTTCAAATATTCTTTGGCTCCCCTTGTGTCGAATCTATAAATTAGGGTTGAATACTCTACCTTCGAAAACTATTGCAATTCCCTATACTTGTGGGTTATCAAGACCTTTTTCTGGCGCCGTTGCTGGGGAGCATAGCTATATTTGTTGAGTCACTTGGGATTTATATCAATTGATCACTGTGAAGAATCTGAAGGATCCAAGAACCAAGATTTTTCCCTCTAAGACGAGGGGAGGTAAGGAATTGCCATCTAGTTCTATACTTGATTCACCTTCAGTTATGAGTATACTTGCAACACCACCACATGCTATTAATCCTGATATGTTGCAAGTTATTGATGATGCTACTTCTGCTATGAATGATGCTTATGATGATGCTAGTACCATGCTTGATGATAATGTGCCACTAGGTGAATTTCTTGATGAACAAATTGCTAGAGCTAAAGAGAATGAAATTATTGAAACTGATAAGATTACTGAAATTGATGAAGTCCTTGAAACTGAGAACTATGAAACACCTATTAGACCTAGCTCTCCTAGATTTGAAATGCCTAAGATACCTGAAGGTTACGTTATGGATGAGGAGATAGCTAGAGAAATCCTTTCTTGCAAGGATAGAGATGATCTTAAGAAGTTATTATGCAAGTATAAAGAAAAGACTTTGAATGCTAGAATGAAATGTGATCCTAAGTTTGCTACTTCACCTATCTTTGTTACTGATAAGGATTATGAATTCTCTGTCGACCCAGAGTTAATTACTTTGGTTGAATCTGATCATTTCCATGGCTATGAAACTGAAACTGTAGTGGCACATCTTACTAAGTTGAATGATATAGCCACCCTTTTTGCTCATGACGAGAAGATTCGCTATTACTATATTCTCAAATTATTTCTGTTCTCATTAAAGGGTGATGCTAAGATATGGTACAATACTCTTGCTTCTGGTTGTAGCCCCTAGGATATGATTTACTACTTCTCTGAAAAATATTTCCCTGCTCATAAGAAACAAGCTGCCTTACGAGAAATATTTAACTTTGTGAAAATTGAAGAAGAGAGTCTCCCACACGCTTGGGGGAGGCTTCTCCAATTGCTTAATGCTTTGCCCGATCACCCTCTTAAGAAAAATGAAATACTTGATATCTTCTATAATGGACTAACCGATGCTTCTAGGGACCTCCTAGATAGTTGTACTTGTTGTGTTTTCAGGGAACGAACTGTTGAACAAGCTGAGGAACTATTGAATAATATATTGAAGAATTATGATGATTGGACTATCCCTGAACCACCACATAAACCCACTCTGAAGAAGAGGGGTATCTTATTTCTCAGTCCTGAAGATATGCAAGAGGCAAAGAAATGTATGAAGGAAAAAGGTATTAAAGCTGAGGATGTTAAGAATTTACCACCTATTTGAAGAAATATATGGCCTTGACACACCACCACCTCCACAAGTGGTAGAGGTAAATTCTTTATTAAAGTTTGATGAAGGTGATATCCCTTACAATAAACATCCTAGTCAATGCTTATATGAGTTTGACAACTACAGTAGGAAACAAGATCACTTCAATGCAAATGTTCTGAACAATTGAAATATAATTTTGATATGATTGCTCGCTTGAGTGACTTGTTATTTAGAATCAGTAATGATGTTAGAGGTGTAGGAAAACATGCCTCTATGGTTCGAATCCAGTTAGAACAAGTTGCTAAATCTCAAAAAGAATTGCTTGATGAAATGAATAATAATATGAATGATCATGCTATTAGAGTCGTGACTAGAGGAGGTAGAATGACCCAAGAACCTCTTTATCCTGAAGGTCATCCTAAAAGAATTGAACAAGACTCTCAAAGAATTAATGCTGATGCACCTAGTCCTTCTAAAAAGAAAAAGGAAAATGATAGGACTTTGCATACTTCTAGTGAACCTGAGATAGAAAAACCTCCTAAAGATAATTATGTCTCTGTTTCCGATGCTGAAACTCAATCTGGTAATGAACATTCACCTAGTGATAATGATGATGTTCATGAAGATACTAAACCGAACAATGATATAGAACCAGATAATGATGTTGAAATAGAGCGTGTTGTTGATCTTGATAACCCACAACCTAAAAATAAACAATATGATAAGAGAGACTTTGTGGCTAGAAAACACGGTAAAGAAAGAGAGCCATGGGTTCAAAAACCCATGCCTTTTCCACCTAAACCATCTAAGAAAAAGGATGACGAGGAATTTGAACGCTTTGCTGAAATGATTAGGCCAGTCTTTTTGCATACCCGCTTAACTGATATTTTAAAGATGGCCCCTTATGCAAAATACATGAAAGACATCATCACTAATAAAAGAAAGATACCTGAAGCTGAAATCTCCATCATGCTTGCTAATTATTCTTTTAAGGATGGAGTACCTAAAAAACTTGGAGATCCTGGAATACCAACTATACCTTGCTCCATTAAAAGAAATTATGTCAAAACTGCTTTGTGTGATTTAGGACCTGGTCTTAGTGTTATGTCTTTCTCTTTATATAAAAGACTTGATTTGAATAAACTCACACCCACTGAAATATCATTACAAATGGCTGATAAATCAACTACCATACCTATCGGTGTTTGTGAGGATGTGCCCGTTGTTGTTGTTGCAAATGTTACTATCTTAACAAACTTTGTTATTCTTGATATGCCCGAGGACGACAACATGTCGATTATCCTTGGTAGACCCTTTTTGAATACTGCAGGGGCTGTTATTGATTGCAATAAAAGCAAAGTCACTTTTCATATCAATGGTAATGAGCATACGGTGCACTTTCCGAAGAAACAATTCCAAGTGAATGGTATAAATGTTATTGAAAAATCTCCGACACTCACTATTGGAAGTTTTCAGCTACCTCTACCTACTGCCAAAAAGAAATATAATATACTTATTGTTGGGGACATGTATATCCCCGTTGAGGTAACTTAGTGCTTTACGAAAGTTCTTCGGTTTCATGCTAATCGAAAGTGGTTGTTAATAAGACTCGATCAACCTTATTAATGGATCAGTTTTGAGAGGTATGAAGTTGATGAATTTAGTAGGCACAACCTTCTGCCCCCCACTTTTTGTTTTCTGTTTTTCTTAGTTAAATAAAATAAAAGGCCATGTTTATCCTGTTTTCTGATTTCTTCGTGCAATAAAAATGACCCAAAAATAAAAGTTCTCAGAATGTCCTGAAAATTTATCACGATTTTTTCTGAATATTTCTGAATTTCTGGTGCAAATAACATCAGAGGGGGGGTGCACCTGGTGTCCACAAGACATCAGGGCGCGCCAACAGCCCCAGGTGCGCCCTGGTCGGTTGTGGGCCCCATGTGGGTCCCCTCACTTACTTCTTTAGCCCATTCCATCTCCTACCTCCACAAAAAAAATCACCATAGCTCTCTCTTTCTTGTTCTTGCTCTCAAACCCGTGGATTTTGATTTCTTTGCTTGAAGCTCCGTTTCTGAAACTATTTTGGGGGATTGCTACTTGGTATGTGACTCCTCCATTGCTCCAATTAGTTTTTTATTTAGTGGTTTATTTTTAGAATAATTAGCTACTCTTGGTGCTGATGTAGGTGGGCTTGCATGTTGAATTCTTAGAGTTCTAAGTAGTTTGAATGCTTAATATGGCCTCTATGCATCCTTGGGAGTAGTTGCTATCAATCTTACAAAGTTTTGTTGATAAAAATTGTGGGGCCAAATTTTTTTAGAAATTTGTACGCGAATAAAATGAGTTTCTTCAGAAGGAGTTCTTCGAGGAGAAAGTCCTCAGAGGCATCATCGAGTAGTGGCTCAATACGACGGTCTTATGTTGAGCCAAGTGCAAGCTCGATGCGGGATACCGCTACCAAATCATGTTTATGGCCATGTAACGAATTCATGGAAGGTGCGGGTATCAAGGAGGAATTCGATCAATTTATCCACAATGCAGAACTTGCCCCCTTCATCGTAGACGAGTGCATTCAACATCTCGACCTCACAAAAACATTCACAAGGAAATTTAAATATTTTCCTCGTGAGTCTAGAGTTTCATTTAACCTGTATGGCCACCCATTTACCATGCCTTTAGATGTGTTCTGTGAAGCGTGCAAAATTCCATATTGGGGTTCGCTAGACGAACCACCAACCTCCGAATATGAGGCATTTTTTACTAGTCTTTGCTACAGCGAAGATAGAGGAGTGACACAAGGTAGAATAAAAAGCATCCATTTTCCATCCATACATTACTTTGCACTCTTTAATGGCAAATGCATTGTAGGCAAGCAAGATTGCAGCACACTGTGCGCCCCTGATTTGAGCCTTATACAAACTGCTATCACAGGAATTAAATGTTATAATCTTGGAGCAATCGTTGCACGAAGATTGCAAGACAACGCTAATAGTGGTCACTTTTATGGTGGAATCTATGCCTCCAGTTTAGCTAAGAAGCTGAATGTATCACCTTGGCCTAACGATCCTATTTTACCTACTCAATACTTAGACTTTGAGGCCATGAAAAGTCATAAGTTCCTTAAGGGCACAATCACTAATTATACTTACAACTTGAGGTTCAATAAATATCCCATTGTACCTATTGTCTTGCCTGCTCCTGCTCTCTTTGATTATCACAGCAAGAGAAGATACTACGTTCTTGAGAGTGAGGCCCGCGCATACAATGCGGAGGTTGAAGCTGCCAGATGGGCTGAGGAGGCTGCGCCAAGAGCCTCGGTGGGCTATCACTCAGAATATTATCCAGGCTATGGATGGTGATTACCAAGCTAGGCCAAAAGCCTAAGCTTGGGGGAGTAGGTATTTCCACCGACATTATATTCATGTTCACACATTTCATTCCAGTTGTCGGTGTCCATACTTTTTCATTGTATTATCCATGCTAGATTTATTTTCTCGCTTTCTTTTTGTGTGTTTGAAAAACTTTGAGAAAATCCAAAAATATTTCTTGCTTCTTTTCAGTTTTTCTTCCTAGTTCAATTAGTTGAAGTACTAACAGAAAACCCAAAAATATTTCTCGTTTCTTCTTTTGCTTGTTGGGAACTTTCCCGTGTAAATAGTTTTTCTCATTTTTGTTTTCCTTCTCCAATTTGCTTTCTTCAAGAAAAACTAGAAACTCCAAAAATATTTCAGTGTGTTTCTCTAAAATTCTTTCCCTTTTACTTAAAGTCGTACCAAGGAGAAGACCATGATGAAAATGTTGAGTGGCTCTCATATGCATTATTGTTGATCTAACAAAGAGCACAAATTACTTTGTCTTCTCCTTTTGAATAAAATATTTGCAGATTCCAGCTTAGTCCACGGCACCCTTGCACTATTATTATTTTCATATCGTTCGGTCGTGCAAGTGAAAGGCAATAATGACGATATTTGATGAAGTGACTGTGGCAGAGAGAAGCGGGTATGAAGCCAACTTGTTTTTGTTTTTGTAAATATGTTTAACCTAGTATCCATGATTCAGCATATTATGATCAAACATGTTGCAATGACAATTAGAGATTATAGTTGCTCATGCCATGATTAAGTAGCTAGGAGTGGATAATGATTTATCTTGGATGTCAACATGCATTAAAATGGTTGTGATGTAGTATGATGATATGGTATCCTCCTCTGAGTGTTTCAAGTGGCTGGACTTGGCACATGTTCACGCATGTAGTTGAATCAAAACCAACATTGCCTTCATGATATTTATGTTCATGGTGTCCATATCCTACTCATGCTAGTATTCAATGTTTATTATTCATAATGCATGTTCATGACCGTTTTCGCTCTCTAGCTGGCCGCTTCTCAACCTATTTGCTAGCCTTCACCTGTACTAAGCGGGAATACTGCTTGTGCTACAAAATCCTTAAACCAAAGTTATTCCAGATGAGTCCACTATATCTACCTATATGCGGTATTACCCTGTCGTTCCAAGTAAATTTGCATGTGCGACCTCTAAAATTTCAAATGAACATACGTTTTGTGTGCCTGGACCGCTCATGGAGCGACAGGGGCGGTCAATATCTTTCATGCTAAGCGGGTTATTCTCATGATGAGTGTTTATTCACTCGTCCTTACACGAGAGGGGCGGTAATAGGGATTCCCATTCCCGAAAACAAAAATTGTAAATAATTAAACAAAACTCCCCCATGAATGTTGTTGGTATGGACGGTACCCGTGGATTCGGCTAGCCGTGGAGTGTGTTTGTTGGTGGAGGGGGAGTAAACCTTTACTTTTACCGCTTGGGAAGCGCCGCTAACGTGTTTAGCATGGAAGATATTGATAACTCTTGGTCGTAACGTTGACAGGAAGGGTGTACCTCCCAAAATTACATTTATCTCAGATTTAAGCTTTGAGCTCTGGCACCTCTGCAAATTCCTGCTTCCCTCTGCGAAGGGACTATCTATTTACTTTTATGTTGAGTCATCATCTTCTCAAATAAGCTCCAGACCTGAGAGCACTAGTGTCATCCTCATGCATTGTGTATAGTTAATGTTGGGTGCAGCATGACTGGATCTTTTCTACCATGAATTACAATGTTTAGTCGTTGCTTGAACTTTGGAGGTGCTCTGCATTTATGTTTTACAGTCTCGGAAAGGACTAGCGAGATACCACTGTTGTCATATTATATCATGATTGTTTTGACAAAATGTTTGCATTTGAGATATTTTATTATTGCTCGCTAGTTGCTTATGACATTGATATGAGTTAATATAATTTCTAAGAGTTATTGTTGACATGGTTAGTCATAATCTTTGCTGAAAACATGGGTGCTACTTAAGCATATGTATGTAAACAAGAACAAAAGAGTTCGTAAAAGTTTTTCTTTCTCACTTTCAGTTTGTCAACTAAATTGGTTGAGGACAAGCAAAGGTTTAAGCTTGGGGGAGTTGATACGTCTCCGTCGTATCTAATTTTTCTAATGCTTTTGCTCTTGTTTTGGACTCTAATTTGCATGATTTGAATGAAACTAACCCGGACTGACGTTGTTTTCAGCAGAACTACCATGGTGTTGTTTTTGTGCAGAAATAAAAGTTCTCGGAACTGGACGAAACTTTTTGGAGAATTATTTTACAATAAATAAAAAATACTGGAGCCAAGAACCACTAGAGGGGGCGCCCTGGTTGAGCACGATACACCAGGGCACGCCAGAGGCCCCCGGCGTGCCCTGGTGGGTTGTGCTCACCTCGTGGGCCCCCTGACCCTAATTCCAGCGCTATAAAATCCTATTTTTGGAGAAAAAAAGAGGAGAAGAAGTTTCATCGCGTTTTACGATACGGAGCCGCTGCCACCTCCTATTATTCATCGGGAGGCCAGATCTGGAGCCCGTTTGGGGCTCCGGAGAGGGGAATCTTCGGTCTTCGTCATCATCAACCCTTCTCCATCGCCAATTCCATGATGCTCCCCACCGGGAGTGAGTAATTCCTTCGTAGGCTTGCTGGTCGGTGAGGAGTTGGATGAGATTCATCATGTAATCAAGTTAGTTTTGTTAGGGCTTGATCCCCAGTATCCACTATGTTCTGAGATTGATGTTGCTATGACTTTGCCATGCTTAATGCTTGGCACTAGGGCCCGAGTACCATGATTTCAGATCTGAACCGTTTATGTTATCACCATTATATCTATGTTCTTGATCCGATCTTGCTAGTCATATGCACCTGCTATGTGTTATGATCCGTAAACCCCGGAGTGACAATAGTCGGGATAGTTTCCGGTGATGACCGTAGTTTGAGGAGTTCATGTATTCACTATGTGTTAATGCTTTGTTCCGGTTCTCTATTAAAAGGAGGCCTTAATATCCCTTAGTTTCCTTATGGACCCCGCTGCCACGGGAGGGTAGGACAAAAGATGTCATGCAAGTTCTTTTCCATAAGCACGTATGACTATTTACGGAATACATGCCTACATTACATTTATGAACTGGAGCTAGTTCTGTATCGCCCTAGGTTATGACTGTTATATGATGAATATCATCCAACGAGTTCACCGATCCAGTGCCTACAAGTTTTCATTGTTACTGCTACTGTTACCACTGCTACCAAACTATCATACTATTGTGCTACTGATCACTTTGCTGCAGATATCAAATCTCCAGGTGTGGTTGAATTGACAACTCAACTGCTAATACTTGCAAATATTCTTTGGC
This sequence comes from Elymus sibiricus, assembly GCA_039707655.1. Lineage (NCBI taxonomy): Eukaryota > Viridiplantae > Streptophyta > Magnoliopsida > Poales > Poaceae > Elymus > Elymus sibiricus. The sequence continues at coordinate 357,921,829 of CM077675.1, forward strand.
TCCCCTTGTGTCGAATCTATAAATTTGGGATGAATACTCTACCCTCGAAAATTGTTGCGATCCCCTATACTTGTGGGTTATCACAGTGTGGCTCAGCGGCTGCCCCCTGCTTCTCGTACCCTGCTTGAAGTGTGGCGCAGCGGCTGCCCCCTCCATCACCGCCAGATCACTGGAGGAAGAGCAATGGTCCTTTCTTCCTCGCCTTCCCTCCTGTCCTGCTGTGCAGGTCACCCCGCCTCTCCTGCCTCTTCCTTCTCTGACCAAATCAATTGCCCTGTTGTGCAGGTCACCCCGCCTCTTCCTTCTCTGACCAAATCAATGGCCCTCTTTACGTATTGTCCTCTTTTTGGTTCCTTCCTCACTGGTACCAGTCTGGCCTTCCTCCTCAGATGTTTTTCGGTTGGTGATGCATGTATGCGGCATGCCTTGCCCTCTTCTTTTTGGTGCCTTGGCTTGTTTATTCTTGCAACTTGACACGAATATAAGTTGCTAGGATTTGATCTAAAGGAGCAGTACGGGACTATTAATGACAAAAGGAGTCAAAAAATTAAGCACACAGAGCAACTTTTTAGTGGCCCGTAATAGAAATTCAAATCCAACCCATGTGACTTCCGATACCGGACGAACGAGGAATACGTAGGAAACTGGACGGTCGAGGTGGACGGACCAAAGACGGACGAAATTACGGTGGTAAGAAGCAATCACCCTTTTATTATTAGGTAAAGATAGCGGATGTTGGGCGATCTTTTTTCTTTCTCTGATCGGGTATACTATCCGCTGTAGGTGAGCATCTTCCTCCTTTTCCCACACTATAATCTCTCACAATCCAGTACCTGGTTAATGTTTTAACCAGAACTAACAATCAACTTTGTAGTTATAATCAAACTGCAAGCAACTTATGAACTTAATAACACTAGGGTGTATGGGGAGGAGTTGGCTTCAAGACCAACAAGTTCAATGACCACTGCTTCAAGGATGTGCAGGTGGATGAAGCTTTCTTGTGGATTTGGAAGTCCAGTTGCACCACAGACCACACAATGGAAAATGTTCCTGTGGCTTCTGTTGGCAGATAGATTAAACACACACAATATGCTCAAACGGAGAGGCTACAAAATAGCTGATGACTATAGCTGCTTGCTCTGTGACAACCCACCAGAAGAGACCTTGATTCATCTGTTCTTCAAATGTCCCTTCAGTGTAGCATGCTGGACCAAACTGGGTATTATCTGGCAGGATGTTGATCGCAGGCTACAGATGATTCATGCTGGGAGGAATTCCTGGAACAAACCTATGTTCATGGAAATATTTGCCGTAGCTGCGTGGGATCTGAAAGGAGAGAAATGACAAGCACTTCAGGGGAGTTCCACCATCCATGCGCTCTTGGCTGGCCAGGTTCATAAAAGATTTCGGGATGATGAAACATAGAGCCAAGCAGGGCCTAGTGCCTTTTGTTAGGCTCTTTAAAAACAACCCCCCCCCCTCCCCCCCGATCATGTAAATTATGTAAAGTCCTGTGTGCTTGCATTGGCAAGTTAATACAAAGTCAGTGGGAGCCTTTCCCACTGTCATTTCGCCCTCAAAAAAACTTAATAACACTAGGCCAATCACTGCATGGGTATTCGGTAGTTGCTTTTATTTTAGTTCGTCGACCGGACGAGGCTGCCTTTTTATTACATCGCACACAAACCATTTGCTACATAAGGTTTTGTTTTATTACATCACACACAGACCACTGCTACACAAGGTTTGCCTCAGCCTCATCACGACTTCTACATTTGAGCCTGCTTAACTTCAGTGCAGCTCCTTGAGGAAGTCCGCGTGATCCACCAGAACCTGCAACCGGAGAAATAACATTAGTCACATACTTATACTGTGGCTGGCTGGTTGCCAAGGATAATTTGTTTTCAGTAGTAAAAGCGGTCACTACATCATTTAGTAATTATGCGTGCAACCTAGTTTACATAGTAAGAAATCAATCATGTTCAGTAACCGTTTCAAAAAAAAAAATCATGTTCAGTATGACAGCCATGCTGCACGAGAAATTTGAGCTGAAGTTCCATCTCACTATTAATTTGCTTGCCACCTAGGATGCCTGCTTCCTTTGAATGTGTTCTGCCAATTAAGTAGGTGTCGCCTCAAGATTACTAGTTATATTCCATTATCTAGGCAATGGGTGGTGGTGAGAGAGGCACAACTAGAGGAACTACAGTTCGGACTATCAATATAAACCTCCTTAAGATGATGTTGTTTTCCAAGTTTCTATTTTACAAAGTAACAGCTTGTTCTTGAAGGTGCCAATCCAAGAGTAGACTTTGAAACTATGTACGTACTAACTGGCAATAATTCGTTTTTACAGAGGAACTGGCAATTAATCTGTGACTACAGTAGTTGTGTAGGCCAATTGAATTGTTCTTGGTTTCGTTCAAATTAATTCATTTAACTGCCAGAGTACATTGACTATGGTAAGCTCTTCAAATTTTAAACCAAGCATTGACTACAGCAAGCACATCTTGCATTCATCATTAACTGTTAATGACCCCCTCGATTCAAATAAAGCAGTGTTATGCACAAGAAATCCAGAAGACATACCACTTTCCAGCCATCTGGGTCAAGAAAAGAGGTGATTTTGGTGTTCAGCCCCGGTAGTGGCCCTGGCTGCCTTAGAATCTTTCCACCTAGTTCTTTGGTAACCAGTTCAACTGCTTCAGCGCTCTTGTACACATCGTCAGTGCCAATAGCAACCTGCACTTAGGCAACACAATCATTAAGAAATGCTAAAACTTAAAATAGGAAATAAGAGCAGAAGAAAACCTGTCGATACCTGAGCATATGCATTGCCCTTGTTATATTCCATGACACCATAGTTGTATGTCAACTCCAGAACAGTGGTCTTGTCCTCCTCAGCATAGCCCATCATGGCAATAGTGTACTGCACAAATCATAAACATGCTCAGTGTATCAAAATTTAGAGGACAAATGGCATCAAAACAACAATTGGCATGTGATGTACCTTATACTGAGGCACATCCTTCTTCCTCAGAAGCTTCATCCCAAGGGCCTGCATAAAAGTCAAATGTTAGAATATCCCATATAAAACTATAGTTCTAGAGAATATACAGAAAGGATATTGTCTCTAACATTTCAAACAACCTCCCATTTTACAAAACAATACCTTCTCATAGAACATGATAGCCCGATCAAGGTCACCAACACGAAGCATAACTTGACAGAGAGGCTCAGGCGTCGGACCCCTCTGGATAAGCTCAAACATGTAACCATCTGGGTCTTGTGCAAAGGCAATCACAGTGGACCCTCCCTTGACAGGACCAGGTTCACGGGTGATCTTACAACAATAAGATGATTTAATTGTCTCAGACAGCTTGTACACCTGCATTGCATCCATGACATCAAACAAGCCCAAGGGTCTGTAACATGAAGGGTAAGATGTTGCAGGTAAACAATACATACATCCTCATTTGCGATGGCAAAATGTCCAAAGCCCGCTCCAATGTCGTACTTGTCAACACCATAATCTATCAAACGAGAACGAGCATATTAGCACAACAGGAGGTGGAAAATAATGACACTATGGTCCCACGAAATAGTTTATTGGTTCATATGTAGAGAAAAGAACAAGGCCCCGTTAGTTTGCCAGTCTTCTCACTGAGGTGGATACACACGTTGCCCAAACATTAACAAGAATATCAAACCGGCTGCGTTAGAAGCAATTGTGAGTGGACCAATGAACATACTGTAAGTCAGCTCAAGTGCAAAATTAGTATCCTCAGGTCCAAACCCAAGAAACGCATTGGTGTACTTCTCTTCTGGGACATCTCTTTTCCTCAGCAGCTTCATCCCAAAGCATTCCGTGTAACACCTATGAGAATTAAATCACTCGCATTAGCCCAAACATACTGGTAATGATAGTGCAAATATCACCATCTACCAAAAGTATAGCCAACATACTTGATGGTTTTGTCAAGATCTCCCACACGGTAAACAGCATGCAGCATCCTCTTTTTGTCCTGCTTAGGCCACTCCAGCACGGCCTCAGTGGACTTTCCAGCTTCGCTACCGGTAGCCATCCCTGCTGTAACCTGTAAGAGTTGTTATGCATTCAATGATTAGAGCAAGAAAAGAGGTAAGAGCATCTCAAGCAGCTTCTGTATATGTCTACATAGACAATGGTCAAAAAAGATTCCCTCTCGAAAATTTCAAGATTCCCAGCATTGTCTATATTGTCTCTCCTATATATCATAGAAAATCAGAAGAATACAGTAGTCCTCTATCAAAATTATCCTAACTAAGTAACAGCAGCAGCACTGGATAAATTAGCAGCTCCAGCCCCAAATCCCTGGACTGCGGCGGCAGGATCCAACCCCCTCATGAGCACCTCCCCACAGCCCAGCCGCTGGGTTCTGCTAAATCAAAGTTAAAAAAAAAAACTACAACAACCCGCACACACATAGTTGGATTGGGGGCGGCTCTAAAAAAGTTGGATCGGGGGGGTTTTCCCATGATTCTACTCTATTTTCCAAAAATCCTGCCCAGCCGCAGTGCCTGAAACAAATCAAACCATATACAGGTACGAATCCTAAGAACAAAGGGAAGGAGGCCATCTACTTGTATCAGAAACCTAAGAAATCTAAGCAGACAGAAAGGAACGGGGAACCGGAACGCACCGGCGCGTAAAGGAAGCAAGGGGAAGGGGAAACGAAGGAGATGGATTTGGGGGTGCTCACCCTGGAAATACGATCGGGCAGAGATCCGTCCCCCGCTGATGAGGAGCTCAGTCTAGAGGCTTCCAAGGAGAATAGAGGAGGGCACCGATGTACTAATACTCACGAGCATGATTGAGTTTTTTTTTAGGGTGAGTTTTTTTTTTTTTTGAGAATTTTTTTAGGGTGAGTATGATTGAGTTGATGACGACGTGCTGCCTCACAGGCTGTAAAAGCGCATCCCTCCAAGCTGTTCAGATGGGCCGTGGGCCGCGTGTCGGCATGGCCGAGCCTGGTGCGGCACGGTTTATAAATGGGCCATGCCGGCAGTAGGCAACCCTTGGGTCGTGCCTGCGCTACGAGGTCACGCTCGTGTGCCGGCACGACATGACCCGTTTACTTTTTTATTTTTGTATATGGTCTAATAGGCTGAATATAGTCTTAAAATAGCCCAATAGGCTGAATATTACGTGGGCTAATAGTCCAAACGTGACTTCGGAACGACCCTTTACTATAGGGGTCATGTTTGGACCAAGGTGCATGGCATACGGGCCAACACCGCATGAGGACCGTGATGGGTTGCGTCGTGTGAGGCACGTTTAGCCCAGGTCAGGTCGTGCGACCCATCTGACCAGGTTTGGCCTCAACGGGTCACAACTGTTCCTATGAAACGAGCTTACGCACCGTCGCTTCGGTCGCCCTTCTCTTCCCCGTCCGACGGCCTTGTCAGCGGTAAGAGGAGTGAGGATCCGTTCGTCTCGTTTTCTTTTTTCATTAGGTTTTTGTTTCCCTTAAGACATCGATGAAGTGGTCATGACGATGTTGTTTCGAAATAATGTCTCTTTGGTCTCTCCTCACCTCGATGACGTCTGATGGAACGCCGAAGAAGGGTCTATGCGAGTTTCTGTCAATATGTTGGTTTTGTTCAAATCTTGTATGTTGGTGTGTCTTTCAAGGAGGGTTGTTGACTGGCTTTTCGTGTGGTGACTTCGACATCTTTTTCCGTGTGTTCTACAACATGAGCATGTTCCTCCAACCCTTTGATCTAGTAATGATGGATTGCAAGCTTATACTACGTGGGGTAATACTCCAACGGTCATGTTTCAGTGATTTCTAAATCTCGTGTCACGGTCTTCAAGGCCTGCTATAGCGAGGACGTTTGCATGTGTTTGCATCCTTTAATCTTGGTTTAGTGTCATCTTCATTCTTTGGCGAATGACGTACAATCGGAAGAAGAAAAGGCTAGTCTCATTTTCAATGTAATTAAAAAAAATTATTGGTCGTCATGCCCCTAATTGTCTCTCCACTGTAATATCTTTTGTTTCTTTAATACAAGGGTGTCTTTATTTAAACAAACTCCTTTTCATCCTCTTAAGAGCATCTACAACAATAACAACAAAGACTTTATATATTCAAAGAAAACAAAGACTTTAGTACCAAACAAATTAGGGTAGACAAGAGTTGAAACCCAAAAGGATGTCGAAACTAGCTCATGGTTCTGGCACGTGGATAACTAACTTTCACGTACCCATGTTCATGGTTAGTTCTTCGGTGATATTTCAGTCATTCGTATCTCTCTTTACGGAGTCATCCCATGTCAAGTTGGTCTACCCCGACCCATCTTGACATCATCAAGAAACAATGGAGGGAGTACTTGCGAGCCCTTATAAGGGTATACTCATGGGTATTAGTGAGTTACGCTAGCACCGTGTTATCTTTTACATACCTTTTCACTCCCGTAAATATTGTTTTTGTTGCAAAAGTTCTTCCCAGGTGTTCCCGGCAAGCAAGTGTTACAAAGAAGACATAGAATAATTGCTAGTTGATTACTTTGTTTAAATTACTAAAAGGCTTATGTTAATTATCTTGACCTAACCTACTTGCATAATAACCATTCCGTCGCTACAGTTGTGCTAAGTTTTAAGGTGAAGAAAGCGGTGGGCTATCTAGACATACAATCATTAGTGAACCAAATCATCTCATTATTTTGGGGAAACAACTGAGATCCTTATGATTTCGTTTCTTGCATGACGATGATCAAGTTTAAGCTTGGGGGATGATGAGTATATTTTTTACACTCTTCCACCATTGTTTTAACCGTATAATCCCGCATGTTTTGAGAGAATCACTATGATCTTATCACCAGTGACTAATAAATGCAAAATATTGCAAATCGCTATGTTTGATTTGTTTTCATGGAAAATTGACCATTTGAGCCACGCATGGAAATATGAAATGTGGAGATCAAGCCAAATCAATCAGAGGCGCAAAAGAGAAAACAAGGGAGAAGACAACGTCCTGTACGAGCACTCTCAACTCCCTGACGTATGCCCCAACACACTTTATAAAAGGCACGAGGCCCCGTTCGCAACGGAGAGTCGTCGAAAGCCATAGAGACTTGCTAGGATCACCACCACCGTCAAAGAGACATTCCTAGGAGAAATGCTAGCCGCTACCATCTCCATTGCCATTCTCCTCATAGTTTGTTATACTTTTAATCGATACATGGCATATGACGACATTCTAAGACTCTCATCAATCATTGATCTATCAATGCCATCAACAATGTTTTCCATCTGCGATATAATTGTGATGTGTGAGTAATCCCCTCATGGCATAGGGTGAGTCGTAGCCTTGTGATGACCCACAAGTATAGGGGGTCAATCGTAGTCCTTTCGATAAGTAAGAGTGTCAAACCCAACGAGGAGCAGAAGGAAATGATAAGCAGTTTTCAGTAAGGTATTCTGTGCAAGTGTTGTAAGTAACAGTGATAGATAGTTTTGTAGAAAGATAATTCGTAACAAGTGACAAGTAACAAAAGTAGCAAGTGTGCAGCAAGATAGCCCAATCCTTTTGTAGCAAAGGACATGCCTGAAAGTACTCTTATATAAAGCAAAGCACTCCCGAGGACACATGGGAATTTCCGTCTAGTCATGTTCATCATGTTGAGTTGATTCACGTTTGTTACATTGATAATTTGATTTGTGCGTGGACCGGTGCTAAGGTGCTGCTCTTACTTGAACAAGCAACCCACTCATGATTAACCCCTCTCGCAAGCATCCGCAACTACGAAAGAAGAATTAAGATAAATCTAACCATACCATGAAACTTGTGGATCCAAATCAGCCCCTTATGAAATAACGCATAAAGTAGGGTTTAAGCTTTTGTCACTCTAGCAACTCATCATCTACTTATTACTCCATAATGCCTTCCTTTAGGCCCATTATATGGTGAAGTGTCATGTTGTCGACGTTCACACGACACCACTAAAGCAAGCAACAACATACACATCATCAAAATATCAAACGAAGACCAACTTCACATGATTACTTATAACAAGACTTCTCCCATGTCCTCATGAACTAAAGTAACTAGTCAAAAATCATCACCATGTTCAAGATCAGAGGTGTAATAATTATGAATAAGGACCTGGACATATTATCTTCCACCAAATAAACAAACAAGCATCAACTACAAGATGTAATCAACACTACTAGTAACCCACATATACCAATCTGAGGTTTTGGGACAAAGATTGAATACAAGAGATGAACTAGGATTTGAGATGAGATGGTGCTGGTGAAGATGTTGATGAAGATTGGTCCTCCCACGAAGGAGGGATCATTGGTGATGATGATGGCTTCGATTTCCCCCTCCCGGAGGGAAGTTTCCCCGGCAGAATCTCTCTGTCAGAGAGCAAAAGAGCCTCTGCCCAGGTTTCCGCCTTGAGACGGTGGCGCTTCATCCTGAAAGTATCTTCTTATTTTTTTTCTAGGTCAAAACCCATTTTATAGCAGAAGAGGGAGGCCGAAGCACCTGGGAGGTGCCCCCAAGCCATCAGGGCACGCCCAGGGGGGTGGGCGCGCCCTGTTGGCTTGGCACCAACAGGTGGCCCCCCTCTAGTATATGTTTGCTCCATAAATTCACATATATTTCACAAAAAGTCCTCGTGAAGTTTTAGGTCATTTGGACTCCAGTTAATTTTCAACCTTTTTCTTGGTTTTCAAATCCAGAATTCTAGTTCCCGACAATTTCCCTCTTTGTAATGTACCTTGTAAATTCAAAGAAAAAAAGCATAAGAATTGTATCATAAAGTGGAATAATGACCAAGAATGATAAAAATATTATTATATTAATAAAAAATCATGGTGCAAAATGGATGTATCAACTCCCCCAAGCTTAGACCTTGCTTTTCCTCAAGCGAAAGCCGAACTCAATAATAATGACCACATAATTTGAGAGATAGGTGTCGATAAAAACAGAATAGAGACATCAGAGTATCATGAATATTAACATAGTAGCAAATTTTTCATCATATGACTTCTCGTAAACAAGTAACAATCTATCCACAACATTGAAGTATGAAGCATAAACTTTATTGACAATCAACAAACTATGTTCTTAGTCATTGAGACAATCATATTCATCATATTTCAGAGAAGAGTCTACGTAAGAGCTTTCATTTTAGCAAGTTCACATACTCAACTATCATTTAGTCTTCTATGATTGCTGACGCTCATTTCATAATTTTGGAGCTAATGTTTCCATCGGACACATAGGAAGATAGGGGCTTTATTGTTTTCGTCACCCAACTTATTTACCTCAAGGATAATGTTAACAGTAATGACTCATGATCACCCACATCCAACTGGATATATGTATCTGGATCTTTTCCCAACACATGATGCTTGCTAACTAAAGAATTAATAGGTTGGAATAGGGATTGGCATTTATTGATTCTTGCATGAAGTAAATACAGAAAAGTAAATTCATGGAAGTAAAAGGTAGGCCCTTTGCAGAGGGAAGTAGAGGTTGTCATGCACTTTTTATTTTGGGATGTGCAAGCTCTTAATGTAAATGAACGTCACTTTATATTGCCCCTTATGATAGCAAAATTTATGACAAGATCATACAAAGCTTATTTTCCCTTACAATAAAATATGATAAATATTTAGGAGCAATTTTTTTATTGCTTTATGCACCGATAACAAGTTACTTGAAGGACCTTATTCAAAATATGTGAAAGCATGCATGGTAAATCGGTAGCTTCAAATGATTGGACCCTTATCTCGTCTCTATTTTATTCTAAAATTAACTCCTAATGCTCTGTTTTATTCTAAAATTGACTCCTAATGCATGTTAAACCACATCACAAAAAGAACACTCACTAAATTATATTGAGTAACACCATGAGATGTTGATAGTTGAGTCCTACAAATAATTCTGTTCTTTTGTTAAAAGGCACGTTCTTTGGTGAAAAAATGTCTCTTTGTGAAAAGACATGTACCTAGGTGAGAAGGCACGTTTGTTGGTGTGATAATGTCTCTTCATTGATGGACATACATGGCATTTCTTATTTTTAAAAAGCAAGACATGTTAGATTAATATGCTATCAAATCAGTTTGTAACTTCCCAAAAGATTCGACCATTGAAATTGACTTAAATGTGAAAGAAAACTAATGCGCCAAATAATTTTTGTACAAACTAATGCACTAAAATTTTAAAAACACCCTCCTTCGTGAAAAGACACCACCGTTCGTGAGATGACGTCTCTTCATGGCAAGACATGTCAAGAGAGAGAAAAACATAATAGTTGTTAGATTAATCCATTACAAAAATCAGCTTGCAACTTCCAGAGAGATTCAACCATCGAAGTTGTTTTAACTCTGTAAGAATACTATGCGCTCGACTTTAACATTTCCATTTTTGTACAAACTAATGCATCGAAATTAAATATCTCAATTTTTATGCACTTCGACGACATTTAAACTTCACAATTATATGCATTAAACAAATACAAAAATACGTATATAAGTATTTTAAGATAAATTCATTGAAAACATCTAATAATACTCACGGTAAAACGTGGACTTTACACTAGTAAATTAGCATGGTTTAGTTTTTTTTTTAACGGTAATTAGCATGGTTTAGTTGGCAATTGACTTGAGTACTATATCCTGACTATTTGGCAACATAAGAGTTAGAAAGGAATAAAGCCTCGTTTTTATTTTTACGTGCAGAATCAAGCCGAATAAAGCCTAGTTTGGCTGAACATTTTCCCTAAAGACCGTAATAATCTAAAACATCACCATTCTTATGTCTGGGCAGTGAATACAGTTCTGTTAAAAAAACTTTGCACTTCCTCAATTTTGTCTTTTTGTACAGAAGAAGACTACAAATCAATGAAAAATTTGCAAGGATGGAGCAGAAGAAGATTTGGCAATGTCACGCGGGAGCTTGAAAAGACACGTAGAAGACTAGACTAGCTGCTGCAATCCAATGGTGACCAGCACGAAATCAGAAGACTCTCCGACTGCATGAATGTACTACTCTATAAAGAAGAACTCTTATGGCTGCAACGATCGCCGGTTGATTGGCTAAAGGAGGGGGGCCGAAATACTAAGTTCTTTCACAACAGATCTGTCTGGAGAGCACGTAAGAATAAAATCCGCAAATTGAGAGATGATGAAGGAGTTTGGCAGTCTACACCGTCGGTTATGGAGCTGATGGCCTCATCCTTTTTCAAGGAACTGTATACTCGTGACCCGTCATTAAATGCAGATCAGATTGTCGGTCTTATAGAGAAAAAAGTAATGGTTGAGATGAACGAGTCACTTTGCAAAGAATTCTCAGAGAAAGAAATTGCGGATGCGTTGTTCCAAATAGGACCCCTAAAAGCTCCAGGGCACGACGGGTTTCTAGCACGGTTCTATCAAAGAAACTGGGCTGTCTTAAAGGATACAGTTGTTGCCGCGGTTAGGCTCTTCTTTGTCACTAGACACATGCCATCAAAAACAAATGCCACTACTATTGTGTTGATCCCAAAATCTGATCAGCCAGAGACACTCAAGGAGTTCCGACCCATTAGTTTGTGATTGGTGAACCGGTTACGCCCTTTGCTTGGTGAGATCATCTCCTTAAACCAAAGTGCCTTCGTCCCCGGGCGTATGATAACCGATAATGCATTAGTGGCATTTGAGTGCTTTCATGCAATTGAGCATTGCAAAAAGGAACATGAATCTTTTTGTGCGTATAAACTGGACCTATCAAAGGCGTACGACAGAGTTGATTGGGAATTTCTCAAAAGAATGATGCAGAGTCTGGGTTTCACTCCTCGATGGATGGATTGGATAATGTCCTGTGTGACCTCGGTGAGCTATTCGGTAAAATTCAATGGAACCCTGCTTGATTCGTTTTTTCCAACAAGAGGTCTTCGCCAAGGTGATCCGCTATCCCCTTTTATGTTCCTTTTTGTCGCTGATGGCCTCTCTGCTCTATTGCAACGTGAAATGACCTAGGGTACAATCACTCCGCTGAGAGTCTGTCGAAGAGCACCATGAATTTCTCATTTGCTATTCGCAGACGACGCCTTATTGTTCTTCAAGGCAGAGTTGCGGCAGGCAGAAAGAGTGAAGCACGTTCTTGAGGTGTATGCTAAGGGAACAGGGCAAATGTTTAATCCAAACAAGTGTTCGATCTTGTTCAGCCCAACGTGTCAGCAGGGAACCCAAGAGAGCATTAAAATCACTCTTCAGGTCACGCAAACTACCTTTGAAGCTAGATATCTCGGCCTTCCAACCCCAGACGGCAGAATGAATAAAGGGAAGCTAAAAAGCCTGCAGGAGAAATTAGCAAAAAGTCTGATGGAGTGGGGTGATAATCATTTGTCCATGGCAGGGAAGGAGATAAAAATTAAAGCGGTTGCGCAAGCTCTTCCGGTCTATATCATGAGTGTGTTCAAGGTACCAGCTAGCCTGTGTGAGGAGTTAACAAAGATGATTCGTCGCTTCTGGTGGGTGCAAAAAAGGGCAAGCGCAAGACTCATTGGGTTAGTTGGGACATCATGTTACGTCCGAAAGGAAGAGGCGGCATGGGATTTAAAGATCTTAGATTGTTTAATCAGGCCTTGTTAGCGAGACAAGCATGACGACTTATTGAGTTTCCGGACAGCCTTTGTGCACAGGTACTCCGAGCCAAGTATTATCCCTCTGGCAACATCACTGATATAGTTTTCACAGGGAATGGGTCGACTACATGGCATGCCATTGAACACGGTCTCGAACTGGTAAAGAAAGGATACATCTGGCGTGTCGGAAATGGGGCCAACATTCGTGACCCCTGGATTCCAAGGGGGGAACCTTTCAAACCGATCACACAAAAACGCCGATGTAGATTGAAGTGGGTCGCTGATCTTTTGAATACTGACGGGACCTGGAATGTAACTCTCCTCCGGCAGCATTTCTTCCAAATGGATGTCACGAAAATACTAAAAATCAAACCCTCTAGCCGGATGGTAGATGATGCAATTGCACGGCAACCAGACAAGCATGGTCGCTTCTCAGTCCGTTCCGCATACAATATGGCACGTGATGAAATCATTGCCCAACAAGATGTTGGTGACTCGAGCACCAGACCTGATGGTACTAGACCGGCTTGGAAACTGCTATGGAATTGTGGAGCTCCACCAAAAGTTTGCATCTTTGCATGGAAAGTAGTTCGTGAGGCACTAGCCACCCAGGCGAAAAAGCATCGTAGGCATATGGAGACAACTAGTATATGCACGATCTGCGGGCAAGAGAATGAAACGGCCCATCATGCACTCATCCGATGCCCCCATGATCGTAACCTTTGGAATGAAATGAAAATCGTCTGGAATCTTCCGCCTGATGATGCGCTCAGAAATTCTGAACCGGACTGGCTGCTAATGCTCCTCCAAGAACTGAATGATACACAACGCATGTTAGTTGTCATGGTATTCTGGTGTGTGTGGCATGTGCATAATGAACTGACCCATGATAAGCCAATGATTCCGATTGAAGCATCTAAACGATTTTTGTGTGGATACGTGGACTATCTGCTCATGATCAAGCACTACCCGCAGGCGGACATTATTAAAGGAAAATTCCCGGCTGACCCGAGTCGATGTATCACAACGAGTACTCATTTGCCAACCCGTTCACTCCCTGATGTCAAATGGGAGCCCCCTCCAGCAGGACATGTCAAGCTCAACTTTGATGGCTCTTACGTCGCAGCAGAGGGCGAAGCAGGCGCATGTATGATTTTACGTGACCATGAAGGACAGGTAATAGTTGCTGCATGTAGATGGTTATTCAACTGTCATGGACCTCTCAAAACTGAGCTAGCAGCGTGCGAGGAGGGGCTTAGGCTAGCCCTACACTGGTCCCAAGCGTCGCTACTGGTGGAGACCGACTGTGTCGAGATCGTTGCTTTGATCAATGCAGGGACAACTGGCCGGTCTAGAAACATGCACCAAGTCGCCAAAATGGTTGAGCTGCTCAAGGAACGGCAATCCGGATTTCGAAAGATTAGCCGTATGCAGAACAAAGCTGGCCATGCCATGGCAGCAATTGGACGCGGACAACAGCGAACAGCGTGTTGGCTTGCAAACGCACCACCGAAGATTAGCATTATCGTTGCGGATGAATGTAAAACTTTTAACACTTGAGTAATGAAATGCTTTCTCCCCTGCAAAAATAAAAATAAAAAAAATCAACGAATCCCAATTTCATGTTGGGCACTGAATTTGATTTTCCTTATAGGAAAGGCCGTAGAATTTTTATTTTTTTTAGACAGGTCGCAGAATTTGAATGAGTAGTGCGTGACCGCCAAGCACCATGTGCTGGGCTTTCCGTGGCACCCAAGTTTTCGTTGGCCCATCCACAGCCGTCCGTTCCCCTGAACTGTCTACAATCAACGGCCCACACACACAATGGATCTTCTTCCCAGAAACTTCCAGAACACAGACAGGAGCGCACGACCACCATCAGGAACCTTCCCGAACCGCCTCCCAATTGTCATCCTCCACCTCCACCATCCATGCCCTCTATATAAGCCTCCCCCCATCCAATTAGGTGGCACGAAAAGAGAGAACGAAAGGGGCAAGGAGAAGATAAAATCTACAGAAAAAACAGGGGAGAGGCAGAGAGAACAGCGGGAGCAATGCCGACGGGTAGGATGAGCGGCAACATCACGCAGGACTGGGAGCCGGTGGTCCTGCGGCGGTCGAAGCCGAAGGCGGCCGACCTCAAGTCTGCCAAGGCCGTGAACCAGGCGCTGCGGACGGGCGCGCCGGTTGAAACGGTGCGCAAGGCGGCGGCGGGGACGAACAAGAAGACCTCCGCCGCGGCCGTGGCGGCGCCCGCGCGTAAGCTGGACGAGATGACGGAGCCGGCGGGGCTGGAGCGCGTGGGCGGCGACGTGCGCGCGGCCATCCAGAAGGCTCGCGTGGCCAAAGGGTGGAGCCAGGCGGAGCTGGCCAAGCGCGTCAACGAGCGCGCGCAGGTGGTCCAGGAGTACGAGAGCGGCAAGGCCGTCCCCGTCCAGGCCGTGCTCGCCAAGATGGAGCGCGCCCTCGAGGTCAAGCTCCGGGGCAAGGCGGTTGGGGCGCCCGCGCCCGCCGGTACAAAGTGATGGGTTCGTGGGGACTGCTTAATTTGACCTGTGAATTTGTGATGAATGGTAGTCGAATCTGTAAATCTCGGGTTGCTCTGTGGTAGATTGGGCTGTAAGTCGTGCAAATTGATATCTAAGGAGACCTATACTGTGAGCTGATTTGCTATTTTATGGACCGGCCCACTCGTCGAATTCTGACGTTCTATCGCTGAGATCGTGTAACCGATTTGAGTTCTCCTCTTCCACAAGGAACGTCCGTTCTCACACTTCCCTTCTTATCCACCAAACAAATCTGAAATGTTCTAGAAAAAAATTCCCTTCTTATCTACGAAACCAAACAGGAATCTTCAAAGGCTTAGAGCAACTCCAACAAATCTTTATGAGGACATTCTTCCTTTGATAGATAGTTTACCTTTCCAATTGCTTATTTTTTTTAGTTTGTCCTTGATGTGTTTTTATTTAACTTATGAGCTTCAATAATGTATCGATATCTCCAAATAACTGATCGGAAATTGAAACAATCTACAGCCGAACAACTCGGTGTACATGTGAGCCTCGACAGAATAAAACAATTCATTTTTATTAAAGTTTATCTTAAGATCTGAGAAGGATGATAAAATTAATTTTGAATTTTTTTGTTTTATGCAGGTCATGATCCATAAAGAGAATAGTATCATATGCATATTAAAGGATAAAACAGTCCACCATCTACAAGATGATTAACTACCTCATCAATTAGACTATCAGTCTTTGCACCCTCAGTCATGATGGTTAACATATCACCACTATATTGAATAGCATGACGATAATAGGTCATTTTCTCAATCCTTTCTTCATTTGAAAATAATGGTCAACGTCATTATTGATTTTAATGGTCACACTGCCTCCAGCAACGAAGCATGAATCGGAATGCATCACTTTGCAGAAGCCTTCATTCTAAAAATTTGTTGGAGAAAAAGGCTGTTTGTTTTTATCGATCGATTATGTTTGGGCCATGTCTTGACTTTGTAAAACACTTCAGATGTTTGGTATGTTGCTTTAATAGAGATGGTTGTCTGCAGGCCATGTGTTTAACCTCTTATCGAAGAAAGAGAAAATGGCTCTGACCGACGCTCCTCCAAAATCCAAAACAAACCGTCACCACTGCACCAAGTTTGCCCGCCAGCTCATGCGAGGGTGGGGGGCTAACCTTGGCGCGGACTTGCGGGCTCGTAAAGGGGCATTGCTGGCCCAGATCAAGGTGCTCAATGAGGAGGCCGACTCGGCCGGCCTATCAGCCGACGATTGTCTTAGGCGGTACGCCATTGAATCCTCATTGAGGAGATATTTAAGGGTGATGAACTTTTCTCGCAACGCCCAGGGGGCAGAAATGACTGCTTCAAGGTGATGCCAATACAGCCTATTGTCGGTGTCAAAACCGGCGGATCTCGGGTAGGGGGTCCCGAGCTGTGAGACTAGGATCGATGGTAACGAGAGACGAAGGGGACAAGGTTTTACCCAGGTTCGGGCCCTCCTATGGAGGTAATACCCTACGTCCTGCTTGATTATATTGATTGTATTGGGATTACAGAGTTGATCTACCATGAGATCGTATGACTAAAACCCTAGATGAGTTCTGTTGTCCTACAACCTAAAACCCTCCGGCTTATAAAGACGCCGGGGGTCCCTAGGGTTTACACATGGTCGGTTACACGTCGAAGGGATAAACATGCCTATTACTACTCCAAACGTGGAGGACAAGCCACGATTCTCGAAGCCTCCTTCTTGGAGATGAGGTCTTCAATTCTTCCAGTATTCAGCAAGTGGCCCATATAGTCCGGCCCATAAGACATAGGCCGGCCTCCCGAGGACCCCTTAAACCAGGACTCCCTCAGTAGCCCCCGAACTAGCCTCCAACGCCAAGGGTCCAGGCTCCAGCTGCTTCGAGTGATCAGAGTCTTCGGCTTGCGAGGCGAGTTCCTTTCTCCAAACAGTGATCGGCCGGGATATAGTTCGGCCTCCGTCGACGTGTAATGTTTCCGATCATAGATCGTCCGTATACCATGAGTAGTTCGGCCTTGAAGGCCAAACGTCAGAGAACCAATAGTGTTTTCTGACAACTTTTCAGATGAAAGGCCACAGCCCACCACGACCTCTAAACCAGTCGTGAGGACTCGGTTCGCGGTTCGAGGCCGTTTCCACCAGCACGATCCATTAATGCACAAATCGTGCCCCGTTTTACACGGGATATGTTTAATCATACGCATATAACGGCACACACGCCTTGGGAAGCGGAGAGATTCACGGCTTCGTGAAGGGAGGCTAACCAGCAGCAAGCCTTAATAAAAGGGGAAGAAAACCCCAAGGCTTATCCGCACCCTCCCATTCGCATCCCAGCTTCCCCAATCTTCCGAGCTTACCGAGCCCAGATCTAGGTCTTCCATTCTTCCCCCTCCGAGCTTAGCCATGGCCAGCTCCGGCTCCAACGGCAAGTGGGAGGCGTCCACGGTCACAGACCAGGACATCTGGGATCTCAAGGACGGCGGCTACCTCCCCGCCAATGTCTTCCACCGCGCCGCAGAGGAGGGCCAGGTGATCCCCACCCCAAAACTAGGCGAGAGGGTGGTCTTTGTCCCTCACTTCATCCGGGGACTGAGCTTCCCGCTCCACCCCTTCGTGAGGGGCCTAATGTTCTTATACGGCCTCGACTTCCACGACCTCCCACCGAACTCTTTCATGCATATATCGGCCTTCATCATAATCTGTGAAGCTTTCCTGCGAGTTGAGCCACACTTCGGACTGTGGCTCAAGATCTTCAACATCAAGCCGAAGTGTGTCGCCGGCGCACACACGGATTGCGGCGGGGCAGTCATCGGCAAGCTTCCGCGTGCAGTGTGGCCATCTGGCACCTTCATCGACACTATCAAGACTTGGCAAAAAGAGTGGTTTTACATCACCGAGCCAAAGGAGGAGGGCGGAACTGTTCCTGCCGAATTCAGATCTGGCCCCCCGACCAGATTGACCTCATGGGTCCGAAAGGGCCTCGACTGGGGGTCGGACACAGAGGTGGAGGACCTGCAGAGGGGCATCGCCTCCTTGATCAGGGAAGGAGTCGGCCTGACCAACGTGGTCCAGGTTATGCTTCGGCGGCGCATCCTCCCCTGCCAGCGCCGGAGCTCTCCTATGTGGAATTATCGGACTGACGACGATCCTACAGTTCGTCAAATCTTCTGTACCACGCGGGAGAAGCTATGGAAGGCGCTGTTCAAGGCGCAGGAGAACTGGCCGGGCAAGAAGGAGGACAAGGGCTTGAGCGCCATCAAGCCCACACCCGAGGTATAGCATAGTTTCATTTCACCGGTTCTATCTTCCCAAAGATAGTCTAAGCACTTTCCGATCACCTTTCATAGGAATGGTTGAGCAAAGCCACGGGCATCAAGCGTCCGGCTCCACAGCCCGAAGACCCCAAGTCTCCGCTGCTGTTGGAGATGCTCGTCGTGGCGCCTTACAAGGCGCCAGAGAAGAAGGAGAAGAAGCCAGGCCGAACAGGCCTGCGCAACAGGGACCAGCCAGGGGCTGTGTCCGAAGAGACTCATGCCTCCTCGAATCCAGAGGAGGAGCACGAGGCTGAGGAGGGGGGCGATTCTCCCCTCACAGGAAAGAGGGCGGCGTCATCGGACGCCTCGGAGGAGATAGCTCCTCTCGCCCAGAAGAAACCGCGCCGGACACAGGTAGTCCCGTCCGACGATAGTTCGGACTCGAACACTGAGTTCGAGGACTTCGAGAGGGTTCCGCGAAAGAACCTCAGGGTCAAGCCCCTACCTCGAAGGTACAGATCCGAAGACCCTTCCGTGCTATTGATGCAAAGCTTCGAATGTTACTAACACGTGAGCGCTTACTGTCTTGCAGCCCACCACAAGTCCTCCCCACCGATCAAGTTTCGAATGGGGAGACCCCACCCGCCGAGCTAGCGGAAAGCGGGACGACGTCGCACCCCTCTCCTCCGGGCGCAGCGAAGGACACCGCGGAGGCGTCCTCCCAACAGGCTCCCTTGGAGCCGGACTCTGGAGGCAGGGGCGACGAAGTCATGGCCGAGGCAAACACCTTGGCCGCCGAAGACCCGGGGGAGAGGCCCCTCCCGGATACTGAGGAGACCGGACCAGAAGACGTCCAGTCACCTCCAAGGCGGTCTCCGGAGCGTACCATGCCTCCGGAGGTACCGATTCAATCTCCGGTTGGAGATCGGATCAACCGATCCCCACCGGCGCCACCGACAAATGTGTGGAAGGCCATGGGGGAGGCTCTATCGAGCGCCTCCATCTCCGGGGAGCACCGCACCCTTATGGGTGCGGTACTGCAGAGCATTCAGTCCGTGGATTCCGGACTGAAGGAGGCCTTCAACGGTCTCCTGACGGGCTTTCAGGTAAGCCAAGTAATGCTCTACTTTGTGAAATATTAATTTCTGTGAGTTATGATTATATGCATGGCAGCCCCCGAGCCCTAGGTGAGTTTGGAAAAACTTACCTGGGGGTCAAATCATAGATCCTTATCCGAACTATGCATAGGACAATATATGTTCGGATCGTTCTGTCAGCCCTTAAGAGGACCGTTCACAGGATTATTTTAGTGACAGCTCGGAGGTTGTAAGCCCCTGTAACGTTATATGATGTTGTTTGTTACAGGCTTCGTCGACGGCAACGGCCAATAACGCTGCCGAGCTAGAAGAGCTAAATCGGAAGCTCAAGAGCTCCGAAGACGAGCTTGACGCTCTAAACAAGAGATTCGACGAGGCGCAAGGTAAGTCGAATCTAGAGTAAAAAAACTCTTTGTTATCGTACTGTCAATGCAGTGTTGTTTGATATGCTTAATGCTTGTGCAGCCTCGGCGAAAGAGATTGAGAAGCTCAAGATCGAACTTGAGAAGGCCAAGCAGGAGGCTGCGGTGGAGAAGGCGGCTGCCAAAGAAGCGGCTACCGCGCTATCCGCCCTAAGAGCCACCAGCGACAAGCACGAGGCTCGGGTGGAGGAAATCCAGCAGGAGCTCAAAGACGCTGGGCGGAAGTGCGAGGATCTGGAGCGGAATGGCAAGGAGCAGGCCGCCGAACTATCCACCCTGAAAACCAATCTCCAAAAGGAGCGGTGGATAGGCGGTCATTTGAAGAGGAGCTCCGCCAAGCCAAAGCTATCCTGGATGGTAAGCCGTATTCATTGCAGTGTATCTTCGGGGACGGCAAGTTCGAGTTGCTTACCCAAGTATGGCGTTCCTCAGGCGCCTGCTCGGACCTCCAGAAGGACTTAGCGGACGCGAAGCAGTTCTATGCTTCGCGGGGAGAAGGAGATGAAGCTCGGCTATTTTGGGCGCAATTCGAAGCCCCCGAGCGTTCTCCTCTTCTTGTGGAGCGGTTGAAGCAGCTGATGGAGCTACACCGGATGGCGGAACCGGCCATGAAGGATCTCTGTATCCGGCAATGGCCCAATGAGCCACTGCCGGGCAGCTACTTCGGCCTGGTGCAGAAGCTGAGCGACGCCACTCCTCGGATCGACGCCTTGAGGCGGTCTTCCTGCATCGAGGGGGCTAGGATGACCTTCGCGAAGGCCAAGGTGCACTGGCCGGGGCTGGATCCGATGAAGGTAGCCACAGCTCCTCCGCCTCCTGGAAAGGGTCATAGGCGCCCCGAGCTGTACTTCTCCGGAGTTATGGAGGGTGCTCGGGCCATAGAATCACAGTGTACGAGAGAGAATGAGTATGAATAGATTGATGTACTATGTCCGAAGACTTGTCAGCGTGTATGTATTTAAAATGCATGGTTTTATCATGTCTTGTATGTTTTGCATCCTTTATAACTCCTTTGTGGCCGTTAACCCTGAAAGCTGCGAGTCGTCGGCTTCAGCCCCCGTGTAGATACTACACAAGGTGTCTCTTCCAACCGCACTGTAACCCTTAGCCGAACTATCGGCACCCGAAGACGGTAGTGTGGAGCGGACAAGGCAATCGGACCATAATGCTTTATTGCTTTCACTTAGCCATAGGGGCGCGAGAAAGGAGTGCGGGAGCTGATAACTAGCCCCCAGGTGTTTGTGATATTCAGATGAACTGCGGCCAAAGCCTATATCACCTGGTTTGTGCTAACACCAAACCCATCGTATGACACGGAATAACCTCTGACGAGATTTAGTTAAGCTCGGATTCGCAGACCGGTTCTCGCATACCATGACAGTCGGTTTTCGGCTTTCTCCGCTGAGGCGCTTAACCAGACTAGCCGGAAGCACAATCGCAACGGTGCTCCCTTTGCCCTTTTAGCCGAACGAGCGGAACATAAAGGGGCAAGCACAGGAGCCGGGCAACCCAACCATTGACCCAAGACACGGTTCGGAACCAATGCATATAAAGCGGAATTCCAAGACGCCGAACACTTAAAGAAATTGTGATTAGGGCGATTTTTAAGGTCGAGCCCCCGGTCTATTAGCCGGTTGCATCGTGCAGTATACGAAACAGGTTCGCAAGAAGAGGGAGAAAACAGAAAGTGTTCCGAAAAGGGACATCAAAGAGAAAATGATATATCTGTATTTTACTCAACAACTCTTATTGTTCAATTTGCCGATGCAACTGTTTACAGGTATTTGATAAATGAAATATAAATTTTACAGGAGAGTTTGTACCAAGGGCCTTCGATAGGTGACCTGACGTCCTTGATGTGCTCCGTCGCTTATCTGCTCCTGCAGCTCCTAAGGAGGTGTATACCTTTATGGGCTTTGTTAGTTCGGCGAACGGACCTTGAAGAAAGGGTCTTGAGAAGTCGCCAAGGTATGGATGAGCTTGACGCCTTTAGCAGGCACTTTATGGTACCTATAGTGTGTCCGAAGACGTGTTGACGGTAATAGTTCGGTCCAGCCGAACACCTACCCTCTAATAGTATGTCCCCACCGCTGCCCATGGAATTTTGAGCGCGAAGTTGTGCCTCCGTGGCACGTACCTTGCCGGTTCTAGGGCCGTGCGATGGGGGGCGAGTCCCTATTTACGGGGAGTGAAAGGTTCTGGTACCTCGGATTGAGACCGAGCTCTTTTCCCAGCCTTGGGTGCCTTGACGGCAGATGTCAGCGATTGCCAACCATCGGTGTAATGGAATTCGGCCGCCAGAGCCAACGCATGTTCCTCAGTTCGGAGGGAGCGCTCTGTATTGCCATTAACTATAATGACTCCCCTAGGGCCGGGCATCTTGAGCTTGAGGTATGCGTAGTGAGGGACGGCGTTAAAGCGAGCGAACGCTGTACGACCGAGCAGGGCGTGATAGCCGTTGCGGAAAGGTACGATGTCGAAGATCAAGTCCTCGCTTCGAAAGTTATCGGGCGAGCCGAACACAACCTCCAGGCTTTACGGAGCCTGTGCACCAGGCTTCAACGCCTGGGATCACTCCTTTGAAGGTAGTGTTGCTGGGTTTGATCCTTGACGGATCTATGCCCATCTTTTTCACCGTATCTAAGTAAATCAGATTGAGGCTACTTCCACCGTCCATTAGGACTTTAGTGAGGTGGTACCCATCTATTATCCGGTCTAGGACGAGTGCGGCCGAACCCCCGTGACGGATGCTGGTCGGGTGGTCGCGTCGATCGAAAGTGATCGGATATGCCGACCATGGATTATACTTCGGGGCTACAGGCTCTATGGCGTAGACATCTCGAAGGGCGCGCTTCCTCTCCTTTTTGGGTATATGAGTGGCGTAGATCATGTTTACTGTCTTTACCTCTGGAGGGAATTTCTTTTGACCGCCACCGATCGGACCACGGGGCTCATCCTCTTCCTCGCTGCGTGGGCTCTTGCCTTGGTCCTCGGATGCGAGCTTGCCGGCCTGTTTGAAGACCCAACAGTTACGGTTGGTGTGATTGGCGGGCTTCTCTTGAGTGCCGTGGATCTGGCAAGGCCTCTCTAGGATCTTGTCCAACGGGGTGGGTCCATCGTGTTTGCCTTTAAGAGGCTTCTTCCGCTGCCCAGGACGGGAATTGCGGAAGCCGGCATTGACAGCCGTGTCATCGGCATCACTATTATTGTGCCGGCGCTTGTTCTTGTTGCGTTTTGGTTTCCCGTTTCCATCCCGAACTTTAGAGGTTCTAGGGTCTTCGGGGTTATGGCTACGTCTAGCTAGCCAATTATCCTCGCCCACGCAAAAGCGGGTCATGAGTGATGTGAGGGCGGACATTGTCCTGGGTTTGTCCTGTCCGAGCTGTCGAGCAAGCCATTCATCCCGAATATTGTGCCTGAAGGAGGCTATAGCTTCGGCGTCCGGGCAGTCTACGATCTAGTTCTTCTTGGTCAGGAAACGGTTCCAGAATAGCCGCGCGGACTCTCTGGGCTTCTGAACGACGTTACTTAGATCGGAGGAGTCCGGCGGCCGAACATAAGTGCCCTGGAAGTTAGATCGGAATGCCTCTTCTAGGTCCTCCCAACACCCAATGGAGTTTTCGGGGAGGCTATTTAACTAGTGCCGAGCTGGCCCCTTGAGCTTCAGGGGTAGGTACTTGATGGCGTGGAGGTCATCTCCTCATGCCATGTGGATGTGGAGGAGAAAATCCTCGATCCATACGGTTGGGTCAGTTGTCCCATCGTATTGTTCTATGTTTACGGGTTTAAACCCTTCCGGGAACTGATGCCGCATTACCTCGTCTGTGAAGCACAATGGGTGGGCGGCGCCTCTGACCCGAGCTATGACGCGCCGGTGATCGGTGTCTGTCCTAGCTCGAGCTCGTTCCCGATCTTCATTGCGGTCGAACCAAGGCCTGTACCCTTCCCGTCTATCGGGTGAGTATCCTCTGGATCTGTAGATGGATCGCGTATGGCCTGCTCTATAGTCCAGGTTGTGTCGCAGGTCGAACCTGTCATCAGGCTCTAGTGGCTCCTTTCCCCGTCTACGGGGTATCGTCGGCCTATAGCCGGTATCATCAGCCGTCATGTCGCGTCCTCGAGGGGGGCGGTCTGGCCTGTCGTATGGGGTATGCTTGGGAGACGGCATATCAGTGAGTTCGTCGTCGAATTGTGGCAGCAGCCTTCTGCGTGGGTAGCTCTTAGGTTGGTCCGATAGACCAGTGCCGTGTTCTTCCTCAGCGGAGAGGACTCTCGTCCATTGGTCGTTGAGGTCGTCGTGTTCGGCTTTGAGCTGCCGTTCTTTTGCTTTTAGGCTGCGAGCCGTAGATAACAGCTGTTGCCTGAATACTTCCTGATCTGCAGGATTATCGGGAATAGCAAAGTCATCGGCTTCCGCATTGTCCTCCTCCTCAATAGAGCGGAGGTAGTCGTCGTCATCAGGATCATCTGGATCATCGGGGTTGCGATGGTCTTCGGGCCTCTCCTGACCCTCTAACGGGTGTTCGGGGATTTTGGGGCCGCCGATGTCTTCCGGGGTATCTCCTTCCCCGGTGCCATCGGTAGACTTTCACCCCTTATTTCCTTTTGACCGTTTATGCGGCTTTCGGCGTCTTGACGGCGCTTCGTCTGATTTATCATCGTTGTTTTTCGGAGTGTCCACCATGTAGACGTCGTATGTAGAGGTGGCAGTCCACTGCCCGGTCTTAGCGGGGGTGAGGGAGTAATCTTCCTCATCCATGTACTCTGCTTCCTCGGAAGCATAGTCTAGCATGTCGGTTAAATCCTCGACAGTGGCTATCAAGTGGGTGGTGGGTGGGACGAAAAATCTGTCCTGACCCGTCTGAGGCCTGATCTGAGAATAGATCGGGGTTGGGTCGTCGTTGATCTTCATCGACGAGATCCGATCTAGAGCCTCGTTGAGTATCGAGAGCTCGATCGGACCGGTTTGCCCAGAGCTTCCGGAGTGAACCTCCGATGCGTCCGTGCAAGAAGAGTGTTCGTCGAGAACCGATGTCCGGACGTCGGGTACTATGACCTGATCTGGACTGAAGGTCGTGCCCTCGCCGGGGTAGATCCCATGGGCGGGGCTGAAAGATGGGTCTGGGGTTAAGGCCTCAAAGTCTTTGGGCATGGCAGGTGAGACCGCGAGCCCGGTTAGTGATAGATCGCCTCGAGAGTCTACGGAGAACTCTAAGTTCCCGAATCTGACCTCTTGATCAGGGGCGAAACTTCCGATGCGGCCTAGATGGCCGGTCGGGTCGGCGTGCAGCACAATGCTGCCGAAAGCGAAGATCTGTCCGGGCACAAAATTGCCCGGATTGCGGACCTCTTCGTTGATAAGAAGGCGAGCCATCGATTCCTTCTGGCGATCACAGCGGGACTCTCAATGAAAGCACCAATGTCGGTGTCAAAACCGGCGGATCTCGGGTAGGGGGTCCCGAGCTGTGAGACTAGGATCGATGGTAACGAGAGACGAAGGGGACAAGGTTTTACCCAGGTTCGGGCCCTCCTATGGAGGTAATACCCTACGTCCTGCTTGATTATATTGATTGTATTGGGATTACAAAGTTGATCTACCACGAGATCGTATGACTAAAACCCTAGATGAGTTCTGTTGTCCTACAACTTAAAACCCTCTGGCTTATAAAGATGCCGGGGGTCCCTAGGGTTTACACATGGTCGGTTACACGTCGAAGGGATAAACATGCATATTACTACTCCAAACGTGGAGGACAAGCCACGATTCTCGAAGCCTCCTTCTTGGAGATGAGGTCTTCAATTCTTCCAGTATTCGGCAAGTGGCCCATACAGTCCGGCCCATAAGACATAGGCCGGCCTCCCGAGGACCCCTTAAACCAGGACTCCCTCACCTATTTCCAGGCGATTGCCAATGGGCACCATCAGAAATGCTCTATTCCGTGTCTGTGGGAGGGAGAAACCCTCCTAGAGCACCCAGATGAGATTAGGTCTCACACTGGGGCTCTTCACGGCAGAACCCCATGATGGGGTGTCCTTGGCTGAGGATTTATGGCCAGTAGCAGACATAGTATCTGACACTGAGAATGCAGAGCTAACTCTTCCGTTCTCACCGGAGGAGGTGGGCAGGGCTATTGCCGCTATGAAGGCGGGGTCGGCACCGGGGCCGGACGGCTTGCCGGTGGCCTTCTTCCAAAAATTCTGGCATGACCTGAAACCGATTATCATGCCGATGTTCCAAGAATTCTACATTGGGACCTTCGACATGTCTCGAATAAACTTTGGTGTAATTACCCTAATCCCCAAAATAGTTGGGGCGACGGACATTCGGCACTTTAGTCCGATAACGGTGATTAATGTCCTTGAGCGCATCTTCTTGAAAGTGTGTGTATCGCGACTAGCCCCTATTGTCATGCCCAAGATGCGATCCTATCCTTATTTTGGCACGAGGGCTTCGACAGGGATAGAAGCGCATCTCGTCGTTTCGCAAGAATGGATATCATTACAAGTACATGTAAAGAAGAGATGAGTATATGGAATTGGCTTACACTCGCCACAAGCTACATACAACAACATATCCAAACATCATACAGAAGAGCAAGGTCCGACTACGGACGAAAACAAACGATAAAATGACATCCATCCTTGCTATCCCAGGCTACCGTCTGGAACCCATCCTAGATCGATGATGAAGAAGAAGAACTCCAAATCAAAACAAGCATCGCGCTCACGTCAAATCATCGCATTACCTGTACCTGCAACTGTTGTTGTAGTAATCTGTGAGCCACAGGGACTCAGCAATCTCATTTCCAAGGGTATCAAGACTATTAAAGCTTAATGAGTGAGGTATGGTTAAGTGGTGAGGCTGCAGCAAGCACTAAGCATTTATTTGAGTGGCTAACTTACGACTACAAGAATAAAGGGGGATGATTGTCGCATAAACGGTCGTGAACTAGTAATGATCTCTAAGAGATCCTGAACACCTACTTACGAACAAACATAACCCCACCGTGTTCTCTCCCGGATAAGGACTCACGAGAAGAGACAGTCACGGTTACGCACACGGTTGGTGTATTTTATTTGAGTTTACTTCAAGTTTGCTATGACCGGGTGTTAAACAAAGTTTCCAAGTTGCCACGTAACCGTGGGCACGGCTTTCCGAAAGATTTAACCCTGCAGGGGTGCTCCAACTCATCCATCACAAACTAACCACACGCCGCAGGAATAACCTCGACCACAAATCTCGTGATCTTCCTAGGAAATTCCACTGGAAAACCGCAACCTCGAGATAGCCCGAAGTATTTTTGGAATTCCTCGCACAAGACGTTCGAGAAAGGTAAAACAATCCCAGCAAGGCCGCCCGGCGTGTCGACGTACCCGATAGGAGCCGCGTATCTCGTTCTCAGGACACGACGGATGAGCTATGGTTACCACGCCAATCACCGAGTTGCCCCGGGTAGCGTTAATAAGCTGCTCTGGGTTGGACCAACACTCATGAGGAGCACTGGCCCGGGTTATTGATTAAAGATCCTCGGGTTAATTACTCCCTTGCAGGTTTATTAGTTATTAGGCAAATGTATTACCAATGTTGGGCCTTGCCAGACAAGTTTTATCCTAAAACGAAAATCAAGGGGGTCCCCATAACAACCCCGAGCATGTTAGGAGCGCTCAATTATGGAACATAACACCGGTACACAAGTAACTAGGGCGGCAAGAGTGGAACAAAACACCGAGCAAAAGGACAAGCCTTCCACCCTTTACCAAGTATATATGTGCATTAAATTAAATAGCAACAATATTGTGATATATCAAGAGGATATCCATGTTGGCACATGGAAACAATTTGCACCTGCAACTAGCAACGCTATAGGAAGGGCTGAGCAAGCGGTAACATAGCCAAAAAATGGTTTGCTGGGATGTGGAGGGTTAGAGGCTTATCATGGCATTTGGGAGGCTTGACATACAATTGGTAGGTAGCGAGACAAGCGATAGAAAACGAGACATCTAGCATGGCAATGATAGTAATGGTATCCAGGGAAATGATCATCTTGCCTGAGATCCCGCTTGGAAGAAAAACGAATCCATGAAGAAGACGAGCCAACGTAGTCGAACGAATCCTCACACTCCGAACGCTTTCGGAAATCTATCGAGAAGAAGCAATCCGGAACAAACAATCAACACACGATACACCATGACATATGCATGACATGATGCACAATCAAATATGATGCATGTTATGCATGACATGGCAAAGCACAACAATCAACTTCTACACATTAAGTGAAGCTCAATATGCAACGAGTTGCATATTGACGAAACTCCACGTTCGAAGCATTTAGTTCACTCTCGTTTATTTACACGACAATATTAAATGTTGTTAAACATGTCAAGAGGTGAAGCATAATGAAACTACACTATCTAGGCATCTCAAATGAGGTCGGAAACAACTTATAGCATTTCCGAAACGACCCCATATGTTAATTTCGAAATTGGTCCAGATCTGAACTAATCATGTTTTATATTTATTAAACATGAAAATAAAGTATACCATGCAATTCTACACATCATTCTAGTCGATTTACAT
The DNA here is from genome assembly GCA_039707655.1 of Elymus sibiricus. Taxonomy (NCBI): domain Eukaryota; kingdom Viridiplantae; phylum Streptophyta; class Magnoliopsida; order Poales; family Poaceae; genus Elymus; species Elymus sibiricus. The sequence goes on from CM077675.1 coordinate 357,950,356, forward strand.
GTATAGAACATCTCAAACGGAGCTACGGTCTAAAAGATATGACCTGCACAAGATTATATGCCATGAATGCAAAATGCATGAAAATGACAACCACAAACATACCAAATCATGGATTCAGCAAGATATTATGAAACTACATGAGATTCTAAGCAAGTTTCATATATGGCATGCCCAAAACGGAGCTACGGTTCAACCACAATCACCAATACAAGTTTTAGTTCAAATCTGTCCAAAACAGCAAGATAGCATATTGCACACATGAAAATAACAAGCTACACGATTCTAAAATGCACAAACTAAGCATGGGGCAGTAGCATATGACACACACATCATTTCATCTTCACATATCATACTCAAAAGAGTCATGAAACACATGGTAGGAAGCTCACAACATGGCAATAAAATATAGCAGATTAGGACTTAGTGAAAATAACAGTTTTTAGCATAGCAGTTTTTCACGAAGGCATATTGGCAGCAGCAAAACTATATGCTACAGGGCATATTATGGCATGAAAATTAACAGCATGGTAGTAGACATGATGCACTACAATTAATTCCATGATGGCAAGGTCTAATTATGCATAGAAACATGGCTAGCATCATCACCATGGCATTATGAAGAAAACAGATTCTCAGACTTAATGAAAATAAGAGTAGACATGTGCAGCAGTTTTAAACAGATTGACATGTTGAACAGCAGAATTAATTATGATGCTAAACCTATTCATGCAAACTATTAGCACAACATGATAGGCAACAACATGCTTAACAAAAGACTCCTTGGTGGCAACCACAAAAGACTCCTAGATCAATAGCAAACCACATGACAACATGGCAACAAAATAACAGTTTCAGACTTAGTGAAATTTAACAAACTCCCAAAACTGCAGTATTGACTAGGCATGTAGACATGACAATAACAGTAGCATATCAACCCTCTATGAGCATGGTACACTAACATCAAGAAGACATGACACACAACAAAACATACCATTGGCACATGTTCATACGGGTCATGGGTTGCTTAATATGATGCTCACAAAACGGAACTCTTCGTTAACAGATTTCAGTTTTAACACGATAGCACATTGAGAGCAAGAAATGAACATGGTAATGATGTTCTACATGGCAACCAATGGCATGTCATCAAAGTAGACATCACATAGAGCAATACTCATGAAGAAACCACATGCAAAAGGCCTGCGGATTAGATGCAACCATCCACGCAAGTTTGAATAAAAATAACAGATTTGCATCTAACGACGGGATGCACTTTTGCAACAGAGTTTTGAGCCTCTAGATGATTCCTATAATGCATGCAAATGATGCTAACATATAGGGCACGAAAAATAGAACAATTTTCATATATAACACTTTGTCATCGGATGCACCGTTACCGAGATACGAGCGTCACAAAATGCAATTATGCGCAAAACATGCATGGTCCATGGACTTAGAGAAAAATTAGCCTCGCAAAAAATTGGACGGGTTGGATCCGGGACGAGGCGGTACAGGCGCGGTGCAGACGTTTGGTTGGGGGAACACCCGGATCTGGGACGGGACGGTCCCGGCGGCCATGGACGACGGGAGTGGCGACGATGCCGCAGCTCCGGCGAGCTTGAGGCGGCGCGACGCCGAGGAAGGGCCGGATCCAGGATCTCGCCGGATCTGGCTACGGGACGGCCGGAGCTCGGGGCGGCGAAGCTCGGGCATGGCGCGGCGGCAGCGACTCAGCGCGGGCAGTTGGGGCGCGGCTCCGGCGAGGGGCTCAGCCCCGGCAGCGGTGTTGCCGGAGGTGGGCGCGAGGCGGCGCTGGAGAGCTCCGGTGAGCAGCGGCGGGGCGAGGCGGACTAGCCGGCGGCGGGGTCACGACGGGAGCTCGGGTGCCAGGGGAGCTCGGGGCTGGTAGCCTGCACTGGCTCGCGGGCGGCGGCGGGCGGTGCCCGGCCCAGATCGGGCCAGGGGCGGGCCTGGCTTGGGCCCCGCGGGCCGCGAGGAGGGCTGGCGGCGCTGGGGGGAGGAGCTGGGCGACGTGGCGTGCCCTGAGTGGCCAGGGCGGCGGCTCAGGTGGGGGCGCGACCGCTGGGGCGACGCCAAGTGGCGGCGGGGCTGGCCGGCGCCATTTTCGAGGAGGTGGCGGCTAGGGTTTGGGCAGGCATGGAATTCGAGGAAGAAGAGGGGCTAGGCCATTTTGGGAGGGGAGACCTCCTTAAATAAGCAGGGTTAGGGTTTGAGGGTGCTTAGGGGGGTTTCGGAGCCCTCCGATCACGATCTGAGAAAGTTTTATACACACTTTTGAAAACAATATTTTATCGATGCCGCGGGCGCGTGCGTGTGTGGTTGGACTCGAAACGGTCGATGACACGAACGGAGAGAACCGGCAGCTACGAACAGATGCAAGTTTTTTCAAAAACGAGTGAGGATGCTATGCAGATGATGCGAATGATGCGATGATGAATGCGACAATAAAACGAATCACATGACGAGAATGGAAATAAAAGGGGAATCTACTGGAGCGTCAGTCCCGGGCTGTTACACCTATAGCAGAGCGGCTTGATCACCCTCTTTAGACTGCATTCCCAAAGGGGCGACGAATTCATGATGGGATCCTGACCCTTCACGAGATTGAACATGAGGTTAAGTCGCAAGGGCATAAGGGCTTCTTTATCAAGTTGGACTTCGAGAAGGCATATGACCGTTTGGACCGGTCCTTCTTGCAGTTGATACTCCAACGCCGTGGCTTTGATGATAGGTGGTGCTCTTGGGTGATGAAGTTGATCCAGTCTAGCAAGACGACAATTAACATCAACGGGGACGTAGGACCTTTCTTTACCTCTTTGGCCGGAGTAAAGAAAGGTGACCCGATTTCACCCCTTCTCTTCAACCTCGCCGTTGATGCACTCGCCGGTATCCTGGATAAAGCTAGGATGTCAGGCCACCTGGCTGGGTTGGTTAGTCACCTTATCCCGGGTGGCAGGGTTACACACCTCCAGTACGCCGACGACACCATGATTATGGTGGAAGGGTCGGACCATGACATTGTAAATTTGAAGTTCCTCCTCCTATGCTTCGAGGCTATGCCAGGACTGAAGATCAACTTTGACAAGAGTGAGGTGATCGTCTTAGGATACTCGATGGCGAACCAACAACGGATTGCAGACAACTTAAACTGCAAGTTGTCGTCGTTCCCCATCGCTTATTTGGGTATGCCATTGGCTGGCACAAAGATTATGTCGAGTTGCTTCGACCCGCTGGTCGGACGCGTAGCGTCGCAGGCCGAGCCGTGGCGAGGAAGGTTTACTTCCAAGGGAAGCAAATCGGCCTCATTAACGCCGATCTGTCGAGCATCCCCATGTATATGATGGGGTTGTATATCCTCCCGAAGAGCGTCCATGGCTCCTTCGATAAGGAGCTTGCTAGGTTCTTCTCGCAGGCCTCGGACGGTCGCCAGAAGTACCACATGGTCAAATGGGCAGACATATGCATGCCCAAGGACCGAGGTGGTCTCGGTATTATGGGATCTCATCGGATGAATGTGGCGCTAATGCTGCGTTGGGTCTGGCAGATCATGCGGGGTGAGGGTGGCCTATGGCTTCAGCTACTCCAGGCTAAATACCTGAGAGGGGAACCCCTCCTAGCATGCTCATGCTCGGGAGGATCTCAATTTTGGCGCGTGATTCAAGCGATCAAGGAGGAAATCCGCTTAGGGATTTCCTTCGTTATAGGTAATGGTGAGGGACCCAATTTTGGTTGGACCCATGGATAGGGAACAAGCCGCTAAGAGTGTGGTTCCTTGTCCTCTAGTCGATCTGCACTGACCCGGGTATTCTCGTCTCCGCGGCTCTCAATGCGGGACGATGGGAGATTCGGTTTCGACGCTCGTTTGGGTAGGCAGAGGCCGATGAATGGTGGAGGCTTCGGGCAGCGCTCCCACTAGGGCTTCTGGCGTATCCGAACACCGTGGCATGGCGGTTATCACAGTCGGGAGTGTTCTCCGTTAGCTCGGCCTACAAGGCACTATGTCGGCACCCACTATCCATTGGCTGTCGCACATGTGGAAGGCGCCTTTGCCCTTGGAAATCAAGATCTTTGCGTGGCAACTATTGCGAGACCGCATTTTCTCAGGGACTGAGGTGCTTAAGCGGCATGGACCGGGGACTGGCATGTGGCCACTATGCTTGGTCCCTGAGACGGGGACCCATATCCTTTTCTCTTGTACGGCTGCGCGGGTCCTTTGGACATTTATACGCGAGGCACTAGGGCCCGACTGGGAGACCCGGGACCTCGCGGAGTTCCGCTAGGCAAGGGCTACCCAGAATGGGTCATATCGCCGCTTGTTCTGGCTTATTTTCGTGGCAATGTCGTGGACTCTCTGGACGACTCGTAATAAGATGGTTATTGAGCCGGTCTTTCCAAGACAGGCCTCTGACTCTTTTAAATTCCTTGACTTCCTGCAACATTGGCACCTGCTTTCTAGGCAGCAGGACCGAGATCGACTAGCCGTCATGTTAGATGCGCTTCTGGCTACTGTGCGTCACGTATCTTCTTCGTAGCGCCGCTCGGCGGCTGCCACTAGGTGGCTTTTCTCTCATTTCTCTTATCTTTTTTGGGCATGTTTGTGCTGCTGCCCTAGCCGTCATTATGCTCCGGATTGACATGTTAGATTGTATGAACCGTTGCTTTATCTATAAAACGGGACGAAAGCCTATTTCAAAAGCTCGCCCACGTATATATGGAGCACCAATGCAAATTACTGGCAGGCATTATTACCACGGCATCGACAAACAACGCCTCTGAAAGAACAGTGTTTCTCGATTTCTCGTCATTGCTGCTTGTCCTGGTAAACTAACTGTGCCAGACAAGAGAAGCAAACAAGCTAGAGGGAGGTAGCCTAGAGCCAGGGCGAGTCGTAGACGGGGGTGACGACGGCCTTGACGGCAAGGAACTTGTCGAGCGCGTGCATGCCGTCGTCCTTGCCGAACCCGCTCATCTTGCGGCCCCCGAACGGGCAGTCGGCGTCCATGGCGAAGTAGCAGTTGACCCACACCACCCCGGCGCGGATCGACCGCGTCATCCTGTTGGCCACGTCGATGTCCTTGGTCACCACCCCCGCTGCCAGCCCGTACCTCGTGTCGTTGGCCCTCGCGATCGCCTCCTCCACCGATCTATATGTAGAAACATAAAAAGATGTAACTTTCCCTGTCAATCTCTCATCGCAGATTCAGAGTGCAATGACCAATGTACGCCGATCAACCGGGATGGACTTACCTGAACTTCATCAGGCACATGACGGGTCCGAAGATCTCCTCCTTTGCTATGATCATGTCATCCTGTACGTGTAGAGAAGCTAGATATAAAGTGAAGAGTTTTTTGCGGACTACGATTTGAGTTTTCGCGGTGAATTTTGACCTTAACATCGGTGAAAACCGTGGGCTCGATGTAGTAACCTCTCTGCCCACACGGCTTCCCTCCTGTAAGGACGGTGGCCCCTTCTCTCTTGCCATGGTCGATGAAGCTGAGCACCCTCTCATACTGAGCCTTATCCACCTACACACCGGACATGAACATTGAGCAGCACTGCTGAGTTTCTGATACAACAACAAAAAAATCAACCTGTGTCATAGAAACAACAGGGGTTCGACGCCAGAATTTTAAACCTGAGGCCCTTGATTGACGCGGGGATCGAAAGGGTCCCCGACAACCCAACTCTCCATGCGGTGCACCAGCTTCTTCACGAATCGATCGTAGATGCCTTCTTGCAGGTAGACACGGCTCGCCGCAATGCAAGCTTCTCCCTGCAAATTCCCGGTTCAGTCTTCAGACCCATGAATGATCCGTCCGTGGTCCAGTACGACCACGATGGCATCATTTAGATTTTGTTCACCTTGTTGAAGAAGTTGGCGCTGATGGCGAGTTCCACGGCCATGTCCACGTCCGCGTCGTCGAAGATTATGAGCGGAGATTTGCCGCCCAGCTCCAGGGACACCGGCTTCAGGTTGCTCCTCGCCGACGCCTCCATTATGAGCCGCCCAACTGACGTCGATCCCGTGAAACTGACCATGTCGACGTCCATGTGAGACGCGATCGCTGCTCCTGCCGTTGGGCCGAAGCCGGTGATCACATTGATCACCCCATCTGGGACTCCCGCCTGCTCAAGAACAGAGCGCCAAATGTTGAGAACAGAAGAGCTATACAGAAATACATTGTGCGTCTCGTGTCAAGTGACCGATCTGACCTGCTTGGCTAGGTGAGCAAAGTAGAGCGCACTGAGCGGGGTCTGCTCGGCCGGCTTGACGACCATGGTGCAGCCGGCGGCCAGCGCCGGGGCGACCTTGCAGAAGAACATGATGGCCGGAAAGTTCCAGGGGACGATGAGCCCGGCGACGCCGATGGGCTCGCGCAGGGTGTGCCCCTGGAACTGCCTCGACATCTTGAGCGTCTCGCCGTGGATCTTGTCGGCTGCGCCCGCGAAGTAGCGAAGGGACCTGACGGAGGTCCCCATGTCGACCGCCCTGGTCGCCGTGCACGGCTTGCCGGCGTCCAGGCTCTCCAGCAGCGTCAGCTCGTCCGCGTGCTGCTCCACTAGGTCCGCATACTTCATCATGATCCGTCCTCTTTCCTGCGCGCCATTGATCGTTGTTTTCAGATTGGAAATGTAAACATTCTTCGGGCCATTCGTGATGAGTTGATTGATGAAGAAAGAATCGTACGGATCCGGGCATGCGAGGCCATTTGCCATGATCGAAGGCTTCTCTTGCCGCTTTGACCGCCAAGTCCACATCCTCCTTGTCACCTTCAGCGATGCTTGCGATCACATCCCCGGTGCGCGGATCCCTGGTCTCGAATGTCTTACCTGATCAATAAGAAATCCGACATCCAAGTCACTAGAAAGTAGAAACCATTGAAAAGAAAGTCATAGCATTTTTTTAATCTGACAAGAGTTCTTAAAAATATCTGAGTATGTTGACAAAACAAGAAATATTTGGTGAGCGGCATGGAAAATCCAAAAATTGTTAAATGAGAAGAATCAGAAATTTTAGAAAAGAGATAAAAAATCATACGCGTTATAAAAATTCTAGAACCATGGTGATTTTATGAATTGTCACAATTCATTTGTGATTCTTATTGAATAATTATGAGCTAATATATTTTCTAATTTGTAATTTTATTTCATGTTTAAAGTTTCCACCCTTTTTAGCAACTCTAATGAAATTTTTTGAATTTTCAAATCTATTTTTTGTACTTTCATGTCGGTTTTCTTCATTCTTTCTAGCTAAAGACTTGTTTTCTTTAATTCATTTTTTTCACTGACTGCTTTGAAATTTGTTATTTTATCATTTTTTTTATTTTCTACATTATTTGTATTATCTAACATGCGAGAAATTGTCGTCGTCGTGTCAAGTATTTGTGATAGGATAAAAATCCTTCCTACCTATAATTAAAGATCAGATCTACTGATACAAACTTAAATAAAACCCATCTAATAGCTAAGGCCGGAAAATAAACTTTACTTAAACTCATAATCAGTAAAATCCGAATATGAATTATCGTGTCCAAGTTTAAGCACGCTTGCACACCTAATCATCAATTATACTGTACATTGCATGTGTCAGGTGTCTCTTGACGTCCCGGTCTATTCATGAAATATTTTTGCATAAGGGGGGATTAAAGGACTTAATTTCCCTCACAAACTTCTCGCGTGCAACCCTAGTCGACACATGAGATCTAGGTTGTTTAGTTAGGCATTTGGATCTCTATGGCTTCTGCTCCAGCCGCTGAGATGGCAACAACGAATAAGTTTGCTCAGAATCTCTCGACGAAGCGGTGGCTTTCTTTGCTATTGATGTTGGATCTGGGAAGTAGCGTCTATGACGTCTTGGTCACGTGAACATGGTGCCTGAAGCAGATAGAAGGGATGCTCAGTCCGAATAGTCTACAACACAGCTAAACCTACCAAACCCAAAACCAAGAGTGGCCAAGCCAAACCAGCCTGAATTTCAAAATCACCCGAGCCACTACGATGGACACCACGAGCGAGAAAGATAGCACCTTCAAGAAGGAAAACTACATGGAGACGCCGTCGTCATCCGTTCTGGAGGAACCAGACCTAGGGTTTCCCCTGAGCTCGAAGAGGGGCGCAGCTGAAGGCCTTGGCAGCGCCTCCAAGAAGGAAACGACACCCGTAGGTGCCGCTGTTGCCAGCACCGACAAGCCGAGCAGGCATTTCTCCCTGGCCTGAAGCTGAGCAATCCCATAGCCACTGAATTGAGGATCGAAGATGAGGAAGCCAAAGTTGGTCGGAACCACCGTGTCGGATGCGGGTTGGCGGGGCTGCACCTGCCGTTGGAGGGTGGCACCGTCTCCAAACCCAGGAGCATTGGATCTGACAAAAGGAAGAGGCTTTGAGGCGTACAGGGAAGGGCAGGCGACGAAGCAAAACCATGCGTGGGGTTTGGGCGACAACATCAGCAATGCCGGCAAGCAAGGACTGGAGGGACACAGATCCAAGCTTTCATGGCTTTGCCGTCTGGATGTCGGCGAACTAGGTGAGCCGGAAGGGACGCAACCACCTGGTCGCCGAGGCCGGAGCTGCCTGACAAAGGGCACGACGACGGGGGACACTGGAAGAATGCGGGCCCCACCAGGGCCGAAACAGTGCTAGCAAGGACCCGTCGTGAGGTGCCCCGTGTCTATCACATCCCTAGAAGCATCGCCGCCTCCATCCAGGAGCCTCCACCATGGCTCAAGGGGAGGAGGTGCCGCCGGAGAAGAGGGGCGCCTGCATATGGAAGGCCGCAGGTCCCACACCCCACCCATGGCCGGCAGCAGCACCAACAGCGGTGGGCCACGCCGCCACGGGGGATGAGGAAGACTGTAGGGGAAGGCGCCCAAGGCCAGGAACGCCAAACCATCGCGGGACCGACAAGCATACGGAGCAGCTGGAGAAGACGTCGCGAAGCGTCGGGGAAGAGACCAGGGTCGCGCGGGGGGGGGGGGGGAGGGAGGTGGGAGTGTGGGGGTGGATGCGCCCTCGACAATCGGGGGGGAGGGGGGGGGAGCTCGGGGACGGGGGAGTCAGGGCGAGCCTGGAGCGGCGGGGGGAGGGACCGGGTCCGGTCGCTCAGCATGGCATGGGCACACCGCAACCTCGCCGGACCGAGCAAGGAAATCCGTCGGGGTAGGGAGCGCGAGAGGCTAGATCCGCCCCGCCGCCACCTTCCTAGGGCCCGACTGTGATAGCCTGGCATATTAGGGATGATAGACTACTCATATCAATAAGGAATTCCTTCTTTTCCGGGAGTCCATTCGAGCAGAACTCCCAAGTTAAGCGTGCTTGACTTGGAGTAGTTTTAGGATGGGTGACCGACCGGGAAGTTGGTCCCGGGTGCGCACGAGTGAGGACAAAGTGCGCAGAAAAGACTAGTATTGATATGTGGGTCCAGTCTATATCCCGCCAGGAGTAACGACCACCGGCGGGTGTGTCCGGGGCGTTACAAGTTGGTATCAGAGCCGACCCTCACGATTAGACGGATGTTTGCGGACAGGTGCGCGATCATGTTGTTCATGATGTTTGTGACCCGTCGTGGCAGGACTGGATGCATAGACGTTTGTGCCAAGAGGGAACGTTCCTGTGGCCCGACGAGGACGTCGGTTCCTCTGAGTGGGGGTGTATGTGAATTCCTTCTTTTCTGGGAGTCCATTCGAACAGAACTCCCAAGTTAAGCGTGCTTGGCTTGGAGTAGTTCTAGGATGGGTGACCAACCAGGAAGTTGGTCCCGGGTGCGCACGAGTGAGGACAAAGTGCGCAGAAAAGACTAGTATTGATCTGTGTGGCCAGTCTAGATCCCGCCAGGAGTAACGACCACCGGCGGGTGTGTTCGGGGCGTTACACCGACCGGCCCTCTGGCGGCGGCGATGCGGGGATGAGCGGCAGAGGCAGCCGCTAGCTACGATGGCTATGGTTCCCTCGTGCCACCAGAGGAGGAGGACGCGGGGGGGGGGGGGCACCATCGATTAATTAAGGAGAAGAGAATTGCCCAGTTAATTAACAGAAAGCCGGGCGAAAACCGATACAACCCAACCACACATGTACTACTCACAGAGCATGCAACCCCATAAGCGCATCCAACAACCATACCCAACACGCATCGACCACCAACCCTCACACTCCTACATCGCAAAGAAATTCCCAACAAGAGTACCAACCACAACCCAAAAGAGTGATGACCATTCATCAAGCAGCTGCAGACACCTTTCTTGTGGCGCCACTCTTCTTACTTTTGCTTCTGAGAGCCTCCTCCACGATTCTCTTGCCAGATCCAGGGCTAGCCGCCTCCAAACATTTGAGCAAGCTATGAATCTCTATTTAAAACAGAATCGCATCAAGCTTGTCACGCACAGATTCCACCTGCCCAACAGTCACGTGCGAGTGGGTGACCGCACTGTCGGAACCTCCACAATCCACAAAGATGAGTAGTCGGCTGGTCTCCGAAGGATCAGGCGCCAACATACCGACCACCGCAACATCAGCAGCCACATGTATCTCCTCCATGATGGACCCAGACGACTCCGGTTGCTTACATGGTAGAGGCGAGTCATATCCCTCACACGAATTCGACGATGAGATGACCTCCATATATCCCATAGACAGAGGCGAAGCAGGTCTCACACATTGATGTTGAAGCTCGGGCATGATCTGCAGCACCGGGGCCACAAGTGTGGCGATGTACGCGTCCTCAGAGGTAGGCAAGATGGGAGATATGCCAGGTTCCCCACACAACACCTGCAACTCGGGCATAATCTTCAGCACTGGAGACACAACCTCAGCGGAGGCCTCACCCTCGAAGTCCGGCAAACACAGGGGGCGTTAAACTAGACCCAGCATGAGGCGAGAAGCTACCAAAAAGCTCCACATCCGCCTCATCCATGAAGCCAACAGCAGGCACAACCATAGGAGCCGACGCAAGAGGGAGCTATGGCAAGTGGCCCAGCCGGCCAGCAACAACCTCCTTCCGCTCCAAGAATTCCCCCAGCAGAGTTGTCCACCCCTGCAAAGCAAGCATCATGTCGCGAAGGGGCTGGACCACCTCCTCCAAACAAGACACGGTCATACTGCATCTCAGGGTGCAACACTTCCATCTGAGACGGAGGGAGAGGATTGAGCAATCCCAAATCAGCAGCAACACGCTGGTTGGGATCCGGTGCAGCCGAAGGGGCAACAATCGAGGCCCAAGAGCATCATTGCGGATGCGTAGATCCAGGAGTCGAGCGGCTGTAGTGGCGAGGAGCTTGGCGGTCTAGTAGGTCCCTCGGACGATGCGGGGAAGCCAGAGACGAGCAAGGATGGAGGTGAGGACCTTCCCCCAATGGTTGGCGTGAGGGACAAAGTCAGCGGTATTTACAACGTAAGACTGGCTCTTGGAGACTGGAGTGATGTTTTCCCAGCCATTTTTGCAATAACGACGAGTCAGTGGCCCCTTTTTCACCCATCAGGTGTCTTCCTGACTTGGTAGATTGCTATTTGGCGATTCACGCTCCCTCTCCATTATCGCGGTGTTCACTCTGCCATCGTTGTTAAGCTAATGAAAGCTTTGTTCGGCATTGGGATTTTGATGTACGCAAAGCTTCTAAACCTTAGAGCAACTCCAATGGGCCGACCCAAAGGGACGCCCGCTTTGTCCGCTTTTGTCCGTTTGGGTCGGCACGTCCGCCCCCTTTTTTGTTTGGGTTGGCCGTGCGTCCAACGCGCGGATCCAATTCTTGTCCGCGTAGGAAGCAATATGAGTTTATAAAAAATCCCGCGGCCATAGATCATGTCAGTGGCCATGCCATCGCCCAGAGTTCATGTCGGCGCCATGCCAGCGACCGACACACATGCCAGCCTCCAAAAAGATCACCACACAGTTCGTGCTGGCACATTTGCCAGCGGGCGGCACACATGCCAACACACAAAAAGGGACGTGAGTTCAACCATTTGGGGGAAAGAGTAGCCCATGCCATCTTGGCCTTGCGTGAAGGGGTCGGCTTGGCCTTGACCGAAGGTGTCGATGTGGCGGCCCTGAAGGGGCCTCGGCCGTCTTGGCTTTGTGTCTCGTCAGGATCGATGGCCGCGACACCCACACCACCTTCAAAGATGATGTTCTCCATGATGAAACGGTTGCGACACTCTTCGTCCTCTGTGGCCGGCGTTCTTGTCGAACAGGTTGCGAGCGTCGGGATGCATGCCGACTAGGATCTCCCGCGGGCGTTTCCTCTGGCCTCCAGCCGATGATCCACTGGCCATAGGTGTGGCGTTGAGGTCGATACAAATGGGCGCGGGCGTGGCCAGCGCAACATGCTCACCTCCGGCGAGCAGTCCCCGAAGAAACGAGAGGCTTGCGGGTAGGGATGGAAGTCGGGCATCGACGACGCGGTGGATGTGGGTGGCGACTCAGGAAGTGGCACAAGAGGAAAGGCCGACGAGCCCATGCTGGTCGCGGCCACGGCGGCGGCGACGAGCCCGTGCTGACCTGGGTTCAACCCTAGGTTGAGTAGGGCCTCCCTCGTCGCCGCAGCAAGGAAGGCCTTGTTTTCCTCTTGTTGCACGGCGGCGGCAGACGCGGCCTCGATCTTGTCGGCCTGCACGTGCCTCCGGCCCTTCCTCTTCGCCGACTGCACGACCCGCTGCTCGGAGGAGGCGAGGGAGGCGAGGTCGGCGCCGGCATTGAGGGTCGAAGTGTCGTCCATGGCGAGCGGAGCGGGAGCACGAGCCGGAGAGTTTTGGGAAAGTGGTCGAAATGGGGGTGGATGTGACGCCGACAGGCAGGCTAGGGAGATAAGTAGGCGGACGTCGCGCGCGTCCGCTTCGTGTCTGCGCCGACACAAACGAGGCTCAGGGCTTGAAATGGATCGCGTGGCAGATAAAAAACGGATGTGCGTCCGTTTGGGTCGACGGTTTGATTGACTTTGGTGTCCGTTCCATCCAAAAAGACACACGCGGATGAAATGGGTTGGTGGGTTGGAGTTGCTCTTATCACCGCTATGGAGCTGCGGCGGCGACGCGACGTTGGCTGGTGCGAGAGTGGAACCAGAGTTGTGATCTCTTTGTTTCCTGTGTCTTGTGTGTACTATCATTGAAAGCCTTTAATACAAATGCAAAGACTTGTTTACAAAAGAAAAACATCTGACAAAATGGGCAGTTCTTTTTTCCGCTGGAAAGGGCACCCGTGGAGGACCGTGCTCTGGCTCACTCCTCACTGCAAACAGCCTTGTCATATTGCGTCTGGGAACGTACTCCCGGGCGAGCAGCCTGGAAGGCTGGAGCATGCAGACAAGCAATGGGGCCAAGCCAGTGACGCGAACGTGAGCGTTCGCTTCTAGAAGAAGGCGACGGGCCTCGACAGCGGCAGACCCTACTCGTTGTCCGTTCCGTGTCGTGTGTCCTTGGAATCGGATTTCCACCATCGGCCCCGAGGCACATCTCACGATCGCATTCTCACGGGCGCACGCGTCAGAGGGAACAATCGGGACCAGACGATAGATAGGGTCTCGCGCACCGGAACGAAAGGAAGGACACGCGGGAGTGCGGGTACTGGGTACAGGGACAGCATCGTCCTCGCTGCGCTGCAGATTCCCCCATGCTCTCTCCGTCGCATACCGCACGTGAAATGGTACTACAAGGACTGCACTGCACATGAGCTTCTAGAAGAACACTCCGCATGTAGTATTGTTTTGGCCATTTTAACATGCCCAACTAATGGCTCCTACGAGTTCATCAGTCGCATTGGGGTAGAGGTCGGATGGGCTAGAGCTTCATTGCCATATTTAGGTTAGCCGGTGTGCGCCGTGCTGTCTTGTCTTACTTTCAACTCCTTCCTTTGTTCACAAATATAACTTGTTCTAACTTTGTTCTCAATCGGATGTGTGTACTTGTTCACGCAGTTTTCAGTCTCTATGTAGTTCATATTGAAAAGAACATCTTATATTGTGAACGGAGGGAGTAATTTACAAGAAGCTAACCATGTTGCTCTCGTGAATTGCGCTTAGTTCGGTGCATCGATCGGGTTGCCGGTGTTATATGATACTGGTTTTCTCTTTGGGTCTCTGAGAAAAAGAAGAGGGGAAATTATGGGTACTGCTTTGCTGGCCCGTGAAAAACGACCCGGCGCGAGGCTGTGGAGAGCAGACATGCCATGTTCCCCAAGAACTGTGCATCATGGACATGCGGCACGGCGCCAGAAACTGGCCTCATATCCTGCCCTTTTTAGCTCGACGAATAGTAGATGGAGAATTCATTATTCAGGGTTCAAGGTTCAGAGAGTAACCACGACCGAAGCTCACCACAAACCACACGAAACAGCAGTTTTTAAGTTTGCAAAATTGCGCCTTAGTTCATCACCGAAGTGGTAGTAGATAGTATATTTGCTTTGACTGCACTAATTGTTTCCAAGCAAGCTCCTGGTTCCTGGGATGGCCAGTGATGGATGTGTACGCAAGAGAAAGGAGATGCGTAGGCACGTACCGGAGACGGCGTCGACGAAGGCCCCGTTGATGAAGAGCTTGGTGTACCTGATCTCCGGCATCTCCAAGGACACGCCGCCGCCGCCGCTGCCGTTCTCCGCGTGCCCGTCGCCGTTGCCGTTCTCCGTGCGCGCCTTGCCTCCGTCGCCATTGCGCTCGCTCGCCATGGCCTCTTCTCCCTCCCGGACCGTTGTCGGCTCTCGCGTAGTGTGATGTGTGTGGGGAGTGGACCGTGGAGCGAGGACAAGACGAGGGCGGGTTCGTGTTTTAATGATGCGGCTTGGCTGTGACCTGCCCGTTCTGTTTGCTTGTGAAGTGATGGAGGGGTCTCTCACACGGCGGCCACGACGTCTGCGCGTGTGAAAAAACTATTAGCCGCTCACACACATCTCAATTTTATTTTATTATTACCCTCAAAAAAAATATTTTCTTAGAGTTTTATTAATTAAGGATCGTCCTTACAATCATCTTGGCACACATTGCCAATCTCATCAGGGCCATGTCTCGGCTAAACAGCCGTTCTAGTAGAAGATCTACCTAATTGAGCAAGGGAACGGTCTTGGCTTCTGCCCACGTGCGATACTAAATGCTCACGACCAGAGACCCGTTGTGCTCACTATCTTGATCATCTTGACAACAACGCTGCAGTCAAGTAAATAGAAAAAACTATCACATTACAGGATAGGGTAATAAAAAAACCACCTGTTTTTTAATTTCTTAAAAATCTACCACAAAATTGGTGGGCCGTTCCAAAATAAACCAAATGACCGCGTTGTTTAAAATTAATCCGGATTATGACAGCTCGGGTCAACTCCTAACTAAACCGTTTGTTGACCGCTAGCTTTGACTGTTAAGTGGCATATGGGAGCCACATGTCAGCTCTTTCTTCCTTCTTTATTTTCTCTCCCTATCCTTCTCTTATCTCTCTCCGTGCAGCCACCGCCGTAGCTGGCCGGACCATCTTCATTGCTCCCTCCGACCGGCGGGTCCTTCTTCTTCGGCCGCGGCCCGCTCACCCTTGTTGTTCCCAGTTCCGCTCGATGCCGACGTGTCGGCGTACGACACCTATGGGATCGCGTGGATCCCTTTTATGGTTCGGCAGGGAGAAAGGCTTGCACAAAGAGCAGATCCAACGATCAACACAAGGGATTTTTACCCAGGTTCGGGCCGCTAAGAAGCGTAAAACCCTATTCCTGCTTTGATTGTATTGGATGTGTTTAAGCCCAAGTTCTAGGAGCGCTTGCGATGAACAGTACGTTCGAGCAGCAGCTGCGCATGCAGAATGGGCCAAAAGGTCCTCCTTCTGTAACTATGCTTTGGGCCTCCTTTTATACGTCGAAGGGGTCATCAACAGTGGCGAAGTACAAGAGGTGTAAAGTTGCTACAGTGTTATTATACCTAATACTCACGACTTAGAACAAACGCATTAAATGCTCCGTTTAGGTGTCCCTTAGCTTCTTGGGGACGGGAAAAGAGCCCGTCCCATCAGCACCACTTACGTCCCTTCAGCACCGCTTAACCTCATCCGTCGTTAGTGCCTTGACACGCACCCAGGAGGACAAAGCCTAAACGACAGGCTGGTCGCTGCGCTGGAGCGGTGACAGGGTGGCGAGGCCATGCCGGGTACGAACCTTGCCGGGGCTTCGCAAGCCATCCCGGCAAGAATCTTGCCGGGGTCCCAGCCTTTGGTCTTCTGTGTTCTGATCATCGGCTTGAATGCCTTCTTGATAGTCTTGTGCTTGCATTCAACTGTCCCCCGGCAGGCCTTGCCGCTGGTGTGGCTACAATCGCCCGTGCACAAGTATGGGGTACTAAAAACAACCCAAACTTTAGTACACCGACAGGAGCCCCCGGGCCTAGGCCATACACGGGTGCGAGGCGTTGTTGGGCTAGGCCCAAACAGTGCACGAGCACGCGTGGCAGGAGTTAGCTGTTGTAATCATTCCGCTTATTGCGTGCCCCCACGACGCACATTGAACGCGCGACGTGGGATACGTGCGCGGAGCGGCCGTAACTGCAGCGCGCTCGCAAAAGCGTTTTCACATTGATTAGTAAAGAGGCAGCCCCGCGCCTTCCCCATAAAAAGGAATCCGCAGAGGCGCTACTCATTTACCTCCTGTCCTTTCCAATCTGGAAACCGCCGTCGTCTCCTTCCTCGAGCCCGAAACAGAGCCTCTCCCATTCATCCGCCGCCTCCACGCCCTCACCGTCCTCGGCCTCTGCTCCCACAACCGCCATGCCGCCCAAGGCGAGCAAGGGCAAGGAGGTGAAAGCCGCCGTCCCGGAGGGCGAACTGGCGAAGATGCGGAAGAAGCACGCCGTCTTCACTCTGACGCTCGATGCGAGTGCCCTGAGGGACCGATACCTGTGCATGTGGGCTAGGGAGATGAAAGCTCATCCTGCTACTCGCGTGAGCCCAGGTTCCTCCAAGGGTGGCCCAGATAAATTTCCTTTCTTTGTCGATTACTTCTACCGCGGGCCCTGTCCCCCGTTTTCTGATTTCTTCGTCGACATCATGTACACATATGGCTTCCAGCTCTTGGATTTTACGCCGAATGCCGTGACATGCATGTCAGTTTTTGCGTACCTTTGTGAAAATTTTGCCGGAGTAGTCCCCAACACAGCCCTCTTCCGCCATTATTTCATTCCTCGTATTCAAAGGGGAGAGGCCCTTTCTGGTTCCATCACTTGGATTCCAAGGACATGGAACAAAGAGATATACCCAGACGGGGTCTACCGCGAGAAGTGGGAGGAATGGCGGGCCAAGTGGTGCTGGATTCAGGAGAAAGACCCTCAGCCCTTCTGTTTGCCTCGACAAACGAAGATGGCGCGCGGCAACGATTGGAGCGCCCTCGATCCTCAGGATGAGAAACTCACAATTGCAGTTACCAGGATCCACCGCCTCAAAGCTGACGGGCTCACAATAGAAATGATCGGCACTGATTTCCTTCGCCGGCGCATCGCCCCTCTGCAGAACAAGGGGAGACCAGCCTGGGAGTTCCGGAATGCGGCAGATATCATGAGGCTGCGCCCTGGCTTGAATAACAACTTTACGGTCATGCAGCACACAGCCCTCTACCACAAGCTGTTCAGGACTGACGTGAGATTCAAGCTGCCGGCTAGCGTAATTCCTCTATGCAACAACTCCGCCTTGGCCTCAATCATCGCCATGATGCCGGTGTGTAATGCTCACGGCCTTGACGGAACTTGGGAAGAGCCATCCACAGAGCAGGCACAAGAATTCTTTGACAACTTGTCGGAGAAGGCCATTCGGGAAGAAGCGAACCTCATCCGCCCCACCACTGAGGAAGAAGTGGCGTATATTGCCAGCAGGGCTGAAGAGGCGGATCTTGCCGCGGAGGCCGGCAGCGCTGGCTTCACGGAAGGGGAAGCCAATGAAGAAGAAGTGATGTCTGAAGGAAAACTTGTCGGGCAGGACGAGGTTGCCGGAGAGCAGAGTGGCACATCTGTCGGGGGCCCTTCTGCAGAAGATACAGCCGAGGAGGAGCTGCACGAGGAGCCCCCAGCTCCCGAGAAGTAGACGAAGTGAGTTCTTCGGAAAGCCACCTCTGGTGCCTCAGCCCACCAACCTTCCTCTTCTGCCGCAGCCAAGCGACCCAGGACCACTTCTTCACCTCCTCGCACGGACACCGTGGCGGAGGTCGACTTCGACCTCTCTGCCTTCAGCTCGGAAGAAGAAGAGTAAGGGTCCTGTCACATCCTTTATCTTCTGAATTTCCGGTTTTGCTTAACTAATTTGTCTTGCTTTGGCCTGTCTCCGCAGAGATATGGAAACGTTGGCGCAAAGGATGGCGAAGAAGGCGAAGACTTCGACGGGCGATGAGCTGCCGGCAAGCACCTTAGGTGCGCCAGAGCTGATTAACATCAGCCCGGAGTCCAGCCCACGACGCAGCCCCCGACACAGCCCCCAGCGTGAGTTCACTACTCACTTTCCGTTGGCAAGTGTCGGGGTGTGTATCTTCAGTGCTAACATTACCAGGCTTGTAGGAGAGGAGCAGCAACAAGGAGCACCATTAGGAGCAACCCCTAACGTGCCGTCTCCATCAACCATGCCACCCAGAGATGAATCTTCAACAAGGGTTTCCTCTAGCGAGCTCTATCGCGATGAAGAGGAGCCGCCAAGCGCGGGCTCTGGTGGTCCTACTTCGGCAACTGGTGTTGCCGGGAAAGGAGAAGCCACCTCTCAACAGCTTGACACAGGTAAACCGTTTGCCTCAGAATACTTGTCTTTCCGTCTTTCTTTTTGTCTTCTTGAACTTCCACCTCAGCCTCATCTTGTTTGTTTTCTTGGCCTTCAGATCTTCCCTCGACGGAACACATGGATGTTGATGCCGTTATCGAGGAGACCGCCAGGGATGCTACCGCCGAGGCCGATAGAGTTGCCACTGACGAGGCCGCCAAGAATGCTACCGCCAAGGCCGCCAAGGATGCTGCCGCTGAGGCCGCCAAGGCCGCAAAGGAAAAGACCACCAAGGAGTCTGCTGAGAGGGCCGGCAAGGAGACCGGTGACCATACTGACGGCATTCCTGCCGCAGGAGCGCCAGGCGCTACGCCGGCCACGGAGCCCCCAGTTGCCGGTGAGGCGGCTGTTGAGGATCAGCCGTCAACATCCGAAGCCCCCTCTTCAAGTAGATATCTCAAGGTTGGCGACAACCTGTTCATCAGCATACCAGGAACGGCAAGCACTGGGGTGCCAATCGAAGGGGAAATCTTTGACGAAGACGTCGTCGCCGCTGCTGGGCTCAAGATTGTTGACGAGCCGCGCACCAGCAGCAGCAAATCCGAAGAAGAACAGCTCCTCCAGGCCATGAGCAACAACTTTCAGAAGCTCCAAGCGCTTCACTGCGCCCGGAAAGAGAAGCTGGACTCCAGGGCAGCAGTTGTCGAAGCAGCGGAGGCAGATTTCTAGAAGCGCGTCGAGGAAACGCAAGTCTGGTATGCCGAAGCTTTTCAAGAGCTGAAGGCGAGTCAAAAGCAGCTGAGTCAAAGCTGGAACGAGCTCCTCATGAAGCAGTCTGATGTTGAGAAGGCGCAAGAGGAGGCCGCACAACAGGCCGCTGCAGAGGAAGCTCGCCTAACAGAGCGCCGTGTCGGGCTCGATGCTCATGAGGAGGAACTTGCCGCTCGCGAGAAGGCGCTTGCCGACAAGCTTCGCGGCAAGGATGAAGAAATTGAGAAGCTTGTCGCGCAGCGGACCCAAGAGATGGAGCAGAAGCACAAGGAAGCACTCGAAGCTCTGGTTGCAGACCACGCCGGCAAGCTGAAGGAAGCCGTCAATGCTGCCGAAGCTGCAGAGGCCGCCAAGAGTGAACTGGAGCAGAAGGTGAAGAAGCTGGAAGCAGATCTTGCGGATTACGGCAAGGAGCTCTCGACGCTCAAAACCGAAAGAGAGAAGACTCTCTACAGCCTGGCGGAGATGCAAGTCGCCATATCCGACAAGACCAAGCAACTCACCTCTGCCAATGAATCTATTGCCGATCTGAAGCTGAAGCTGGCCACGCTGAAGGAGACTCTTGAGAGCGTCGAGGCTCACGAGAAGACCCTTATCAAAGACCTCCAAAACGAGAAGGACTTGCTCAAGAGTGCTGCTGCCACCTATAATGACTTCGAGAAAGGCGTCAAGATTTGGACTGAACGCCTTGTCGATGTCGCAGAAAGGCTTGCAGCAGAACTATCCTCCATGGGCCTGCAGAACTTCAGGTATTCTTCTGATGAAAGAGTGTCTCCGAGCGCCAAGGTGACCTTGTTCTTCGAGGGCATGGTTGACGCCCTGAAGCAGCTCCATTCTGATCGAGCAACCCATCTGGCCAACGAATCCCGCAAACTCTGCCGGGGCGTCCTCCTCAAGGTGCTCATCAAGGTGGTGCACAAGAACCCTGGCATCAACCTCACCAACGTTCTTGACCGCTTGCCGAAGGACGTCGACCTCAAGGCACTCGAAGAACTTGTCGTGCCCATCGTTGACAAGGTGAACCAAGTCAAGAGGGTCAAAGGCCAGCACAGGGACTAGCTGCTTCACTTCTTTTTGCCGCCACCATTCCATGCCAAAGACAATTTTGCCTTATGTTAGAATCGCGGCAGCTATTAATGTAATATAACTTGCTATGTTCTGGATGAATGCATGCTATTTCCCTTGTTTTATTTCTTTCTGTATGGTACACGCCCTACGCTTTATTGGAAACTTGCCGGCGCACGCACCCTTGTCGCGAGCGCTAGGTGTGGGACTTTAGCAGCCTGCTGGAGGTGCTGCTACCGGCAAGAAACCCTGACATTTTCAGTGCGGCCAGCGGACTCGAAACAAAGTAAGGGCGCAACCGATCATGACAAGGTTCCTTCGCGTGCAGGTTTTCCATACAAAAGTTGAAATCGTTCAAGGAAAATAACCTTACAAAACAAGATTTTGTTTAAAGTCTCTGCAACTTAGCTTTTCGTTGCTGTACTCCTTCCGGCAAGATGTCAACCTTGAACGTCGCTTGTCGGTATCCATACCATCATTCTCCCCGGCAAACTTGCATGCGAGGGAACCTTCTGTCCTTTGAGAAAAAGAAAGAAGAGAAAATAGAGATATGGAACCTTGGCGGTTCGTTAATGCTTACCGGAAGCAAGTGTAATACAATATCTCAGATAAGCATGCATATAAGTAAACATGGAAATCGACAAGAATTGTAAAACACTTAATTTTATTCAACTATGCACAGGGTCTGCGCCTGGCTTTGTACAAAGGATTACATGCCATTGGCGGCAAGACTAGTACAAAAGGTGGTTGCCGGGAGACCCGGCAACCGCGCCTTATGGATAGAACTTACGAAGATGTTTAATATTCCAGGAGTTGCTCACTGGAACACCATCTTCGGTCTTCAGGCGGACCGCGCCAGGCCTGGTGACTCGTACTACCCGATAAGGGCCTTCCCACTTCGGCGTCAACTTGTTGGAATTCTTGGCCGACTAAACACGCCGAAGAACAAGGTCGCCTTCCTCAAGACTTCGGGCATGAACCTTGTGGCTATGATAGCGGCGCAAGGCTTGCTGGTAGCGTGTAGCTCGCATAGCAGCCTGAAGACGATCTTCCTCAAGGAGCGTGACGTCATCTTGCCGCAACTGCTCTTGCTCAAGCTCATCATAGGCGAGCACTCGAGGTGACCCGTATGTGAGTTCCGTGGGGAGAACTGCTTCCGCCCCGTATACTAGGGAGAAGGGTGTCTGGCCGGTGGCTCGATTTGGTGTCGTTCTGATTGACCAAAGAACTGCCGGTAGCTCATCAATCCAGCGTCTTCCGCACTTGCGCAGCTTGTCGAAAGTTCTTGTCTTGAGGCCTCGCAACACTTCAGGATTTGCCCTTTCCGCCTGGCCATTGCTCCTTGGATGAGCAACAGAAGGAAAACAGATCTTGCCGCCAAGGTCTTGGACATACTGCATGAAGGTGTGGCTCGTGAACTGTGTACCGTTGTCGGTGATGATCCTATTAGGCACACCAAAACGGCAAACTAGTCCTTTGAAGAACTTGACGGCTGATTGTGCTGTCACCTTTCTCACTGCTTCCACTTCCGGCCACTTTGTGAAATTGTCGATTGCGACGTACAAGTACTCAAAGCCCCCGGTAGCACGGGGAAAAGGGCCCAATATGTTGAGCCCCCAGACCGAAAATGGCCAGGAAAGAGGGATTGTCTGAAGAGCTTGAGCTGGTTGATGTAATTTCTTTGAATGGAACTGGCACGCTTCACACTTGGTTACTAGTGCAATTGCATCCTGGAGAGCAGTGGGCCAAAAGAAACCTTGCCGGAATGTCTTACCAACAAGAGCTCTTGATCCTATGTGGGAACCACATATGCCTCCATGAATCTTTGCCAACAGCTCCAGTCCATCCTCCCGAGGAATGCACTTCAATTTCACACCGTTCGGTCTCTTTCTGTATAGGACATTGTCCACAAACTGGTACATGTTAGACCGATGGGCTACTTTCTCCGCTTCTTCCTGTTCTTCGGGGAGTTCTCCCGTTTGGAGGAAATGGACGATGTGTTGTGCCCATGCTGGAGCCTGGGGATCGACAACAAGGACTAAAGGTATGTCCTCTGCCGTGGGAGCGTTTGTCTCTACAGCAAAGGCCCGGGGCCCTGCCGGAGCCTGTTGCTCCCCGGCAAGCTCGGCGGGAGCGTTTGTCTCTACGGCAAGAGCTTGAGGCTTTGCCAGAGCCTGTCGCTCACCGGCAAGCTTGGCGTTGTTCCCGGCAACTTCTTTGCCGGCGGCCTCTGGGAGCTCTAACGGAAAATACTTGCTGGAACTCAACTTCCTCCTTTTTTCTTGTCCCATCGATGGTGCTATTAATGGTTGAGTCAATCGGAGCACAAAAGTTCCTGGTTCCACAGGTAACTTAAGGGCGGCGCGCTTTGACAAGTCATCAGCAATGCTGTTTTCCGCACGAGGAAAGTGCTCCATTTGCAGACCGTCAAAACGCTCTTCCAATTTCCTCACCTCATCGACATAAGCTTCCATCAACGGACTCTGATAATCTTTGTTGACTTGCTTGACGACAAGCTGTGAATCACCTTTGACGATGAGCTTCTTAATTCCAAGGTCTGCCGCGATCCTGAGGCCGGCAAGCAGCCCTTCATACTCTGCAGTGTTATTTGTCGATCTCTCCCGGGGAAAGTGCATCTGAATCACGTATTTGAGGTGCTCTCCGGTGGGTGCGACAAGCAGCATGCCAGCACCGGCGCCTTGCAGCGAGAAAGCCCCATCAAAATACATAATCCACTCTTGATTCATTTCTTTGCCGGGGAGAGCTGTCTCCGGAATCTCTTCGTCTGGCGTTGGGGTCCATTACGCAATGAACTCCGCCAAAGCTCTGCTCTGAATGGTTGAAGTACTCTCAAACTTGAGACCAAAACTTGACAGTTCCAAAGCCCACTCCACAATCCTGCCGGTTGCATCTGGATTTCGTAAAATCCTCTGCAATGGAAAGCGAGTGACAATGGTGATCTCATGTGCCTGAAAATAATGGCGCAGCTTCCTCGAGGCCATAAGGAGGCCGAAGAGCAACTTCTGCACGCCAGAATATCTTGACCTAGCCCCCTGCAAAAGGGAGCTGACAAAATAAACTGGGCGCTGCACCATCTTCTTCTTCTTCTGTGTTGCTTCATTTGTTTGCGCAGATCCTGCCTTGTCAGCACCAGACTCTGCCGGGAAAGATCCCAGCTCGTCGCTTGGCGGTCTTGCCATTGCCGCTGCTTCTTCGTTGACTTCTCTCTCTGCCACTAACGCAGCACTCACCACTTGATTCGCTGCCGCTAAATATAGCAGCAACGGCTCTTGTGGTTTAGGTGCGACTAGTGTTGGCGGAGAGGAGAGGTACCTCTTCAAATCCTGCAGCGCTGCCTCCGCTTCCGGAGTCCACTTCATTGGACCTGCCTTTTTCAAGATTTTGAAAAAGGGTAGGGTGCGCTCAGCAGATTTGGAGATGAACCTACTCAGAGCAGCAACGCAGCCGGCAAGACGACGCACATCTTTGACGCGTCTTGGCGCTTCAATCTGCTCAATTGCCTCGATCTTGTCGGGATTCACTTCGATCCCACACTGAGATACAAAGAACCCGAGAAGTTTGCCGGACGGAATGCCAAACACACACTTCTCAGGATTGAGCTTCAAATTGATCTTGCGCAGATTCGCAAATGTCTCTTCTAAATCTTGTATGAGCGTCGCCTTGTCCTTGGTTTTGACAACTATGTCATCCATATAAGCTTCCATATTTCTATGTAGCTGGGGCTCAAAACCGATCTGAACCGCTTGCAAACGTTGAACCAGCACTTTTCAACCCGAAAGGCATACGTAAGAAGCAATACATACCACATGGGGTGATAAATGCAGTTTTCTCTTCGTCTTCCTTTGCCATGAAGATCTGATGATATCCTGAATAAGCGTCAAGAAATGAAAGCAAATCTCAGCCGGCAGTGGAGTCCACAATCTGGTCGATGCGCGGCAAGGGAAAAGGATCTTTTGGACAGGCTTTATTGATATCTGTATAATCAATACACAACCTCCGTTTCCATTCGCCTTGCGCACTACAACTGGATTGGCCAACCATGTTGGATGGAGCACTCCTCTTACCAAACCTGTTGCTTCCAATTTCTTGATTTCCTCGGCAATAAATTCTTGCCACTCCAAGGCTTGCTTCCTAACTTTCTGCTTGACGGGCCGCGCATGAGGACAGACAACAAGGTGGTGCTCAATTACTTTTTTGGGAACACCGGGGATATCAGATGGTTGCCATGCAAACACATCGATATTCGGCCACAGGAAAGCAATGGGCGCGCTTTCCTATTTGTCGTCGAGGGTGGAACTTATGGTGAAAGTTCCTCCCGTACCATCCTCCTTGACGGGCACCTTCTTAGTTTCCTGTGGAGCTGCCTTGGATTTCTTGCTCTTGCCGGTGGAGCTCTCTGGCACATCCTCAAAAGGAGCGCAGCACTCCGAGGAGGTGCGTTTGCCGGAGTGTGTGCTAGAGGTCTTGCCGGTCTTCTTCCTCCCGGGAGCTTCAGCGGCAGGAGCAAGTGCCTTGGCGGCAGATGCTGCAACTGCCTCCCGGTAAAGTTGATCGGTGCAGATAAGTGCATCCTTCTTGTCAGAGTTGACAGTGATGACGCTCATCGGCCCGGGCATCTTCAATGTATTATAAGCGTAGTGCGATGCCGCCATGAACTTGGCCAGCGCTGGACGGCCAAGGATCCCATTATATGATAATGGAATCTTGGCGACGTCAAAAACAATCCTTTCTGTTCTGAAGTTCAGGTCACTACCAAATGTTACTGGTAGTGTGATCTTACCCTTCGACTGGCTCCTTTCTGGATTGATCCCTTGAAACGTGCCCGTTTCCTCGAGATCTTCATCAGGAATTTGCAATCTTTTGATTACTTCGGGTGAGATCAAATTCAAACCGGCCCCACCGTCAACTAACATTTTCGTCACTTTGAGGTTGCGAATCGTTGGCGAAACCAACAATGGCAGACACCCGACCGTAGTTGTGCGATCAGGGTGATCCTCAGCGTCGAAAATGATAGGCGTGTTGGACCATTTCAATGGTTTCCTGGCATCGACAGATGGCTCGGTCGCATTAAGCTCACGCGCCCACTGTTTAAGTCGGCGGTGGGAAGAATGCAACGAGGCGCCTCCGTCAATGCACATGACTTCTGTGGCTTTTTGAAATTCTTGCTCGCTGGACTCGTCGTCCTCCTCGTTGTCATCGTCACCCCCCTCTCCCTTGTCGCGGCCTCAAGCGGGCCTCTCCTTCTGTTGCTTGGCCTTGCCGCGGCGGCCTCCTCGGCCACCGCGTTTCTTGCCGGACCCCTCTGCACCATCCTGGGCCTTCTCCTTATCTCGCCTTTCATACTCAGCTTTCTGCTTCTCGACAAGCTGCTCAACTTGCCGGCAGTTTTGGAGATCATGGCCTTTGGTGCGATGGATCTTGCAGTACTGCTTGTCGGAGCCCTCTGGCTTGTCGGCAGCCGCCAAGGCCTGACAGGAGGCACACCCGGCAACCTCTTTGCCGGGGCCGTCAACCTTGATCTTCTTGGCGGTGCCGAGGTTGCCGGATTCCTCGACGGCAAGCATGGCCTTGCCCTTGCGTTTCCTGTTACGCCGTCGACCTTTCTTTGCCGGGGCGGCGGCGTCTTCGTCTTCAGAGTCGATTCCTGCGCCAGCATCTTCACCGAGGAATCTCCTCCCTTCTTCAGCTCGAGCACATTTATTATCCAGAGCATAGAGCTCGGCAACATCCTTGATTTGTTCATCTCCAGCTCTTCGCGCATTCTGCGGTTGCGCACGTTCTGATGGAACGCGCTGACAACAGCGGCAGGATGAACGTCTGGGATGTTGTGATGTATACGGCTGAATCTCTGTATGTACTTGCGCAAAGTTTTGCCCTCTTTCTGGGGGATGAGATGCAAATCACTTTCCTGGCCAGGAGCTTGGTGACCTCCGGTAAAGGCGCCAACAAACTCATGACACGGATCTGCCCAGGAAGAAATGGAATTTTTTGGCAGATGCATCAACCACGACCTGACGTTGGGCTTAATGGTGGGGCGGACGACACCTATGCGATCGCGTGGATCCCTTTTATGGTTCGGCAGGCAGAAAGGCTTGCACAAAGAGCAGATCCAACGATCAACACAAGGGATTTTTACCCAGGTTCGGGCCGCTAAGAAGCGTAAAACCCTACTCCTGCTTTGATTGTATTGGATGTGTTTAAGCCCAAGTTCTAGGAGCGCTTGCGATGAACAGTACGTTCGAGCAGCAGCTATGCATGCAGAATGGGCCAAAAAGGTCCTCCTTCTGTAGCTATGCCTTGGGCCTCCTTTTATACGTCGAAGGGGTCACCAACAGTGGCGAAGTACAAGAGGTGTAAAGTTGCTACAGTGTTATCATACCTAATACTGACGACTTAGGACAAACGCATTAAATGCTCCGTTTAGGTGTCCCTTACTTTTTGGGGACGGGAAAAGAGCCCGTCCCATCAGCACCACTTACGTCCCTTCAGCACCGCTTAACCTCATCCGCCGTTAGTGCCTTGACATGCACCCAGGAGGACAAAGCCTAAACGACAGGCTGGTCGCTGCGCTGGAGCGGTGACAGGGTGGCGAGGCCTTGCCGGGTGCGAACCTTGCCGGGGCTTCGCAAGCCATCCCGGCAAGAATCTTGCCGGGGTCCCAGCCTTTGGTCTTCTGTGTTCTGATCATCGGCTTGAATGCCTTCTTGATAGTCTTGTGCTTGCATTCAACTGTCCCCCAGCAGGCCTTGCCGCTGGTGTGGCTACAACCGCCCGTGCACAAGTATGGGGTACTAAAAACAACCCAAACTTTAGTACACCGACACGACGCAACAGTGAGCAGCAGCAGCAAGCAGCTGCTGTGGCGGCGAGCAGCAACACACAACGGCGGTGGCGATAGCATGAGCACTCAATAGCAGGCAGTTGCGGCGGTGGCGAGCAGCAACACACATCGGCGGTGGCAATAGCAGTAGCACTCAGCGGCGGCGGCGGCGATAGTAGCGACACTCAACAGCGTCGGCGGCGACATCAGCAACACTCAGCAGCGGCGGCGGGGACATCAGCAGCACTCAACAGCGGCGGTAGGTGATGACACACAAGTATAGGGGATCAATCGTAGTCCTTTCAATAAGTAAGAGTGTCAAACCAAACGAGGAGCAGAAGGAAATGAGAAGCGGTTTTCAGCAAGGTATTCTCTGCAAGTGCTGTAGGTAACAATGATAGATAGTTTTGTAGCAAGATAATTTGTAACAAGTAACAACTAACAATAGTAGCAAGTGTGTAGCAAGATAGCCCAATTCCTTTTTATAGCAAAGGACACGCCTGAAAGTTCTCTTATATAAAGCAAAGCGCTCTCGAGGACACATGGGAATTTCTGTCTAGTCACGTTCATCATGTTGAGTTGATTCGTGTTCACTACTTTGATAATTTGATATGTGGGTGAACCGGTGCTAAGGTGTTTTTCTTACTTGAACAAACAACCCACTTATGATTACCCCCTCTCGCAAGTATCCGCAACTATGAACGAAGAATTAATATAATCTAACCATAGCATGAAATATGTGGATCCAAATCAGCCCCTTACGGAATAACGAATAAACTAGGGTTTAAGCTTTTGTCACTCTGGCAACCCATCATCTACTTGTTACTCCATAATTCCTTCCCTTACACTACTGCGGGATGGTCCAAAGACGACACATCAATCAGAGACCCTTCGACGAAACTGTATGCGATGCATGAATAGCAAACGGTATAGTTCAAGCTCCATCGCTAATGCCACGAACTATGTGCGATGGTGGATCCATCAAATACAATTCAGAAAATAGTTGTGTGTGTGATGCAGGGCGTACAGTTGGCGCTTATGAACTGTTTGCGATTAGACAAGATAACACAAACAGTTTTCAAAATACATATGTGTATGAAGTACGGCATACTGTTCATTCGGACAAACTGTTTGCGTTGATCGAGCTAGAACACAAACGAGTTACCATAACAAGGTGTGTCTGATACCAGGCAAACAGTTCATTCGTCAGAATTGTGTGGGAAGACCAATAATAAACTAAGCGATTCGTGCTGACAAGCTGTCTGGGTTGTTGGCAGACGGTTGCTGCCAAACAATTGTTAGCGATGGATGAAATCATTACCGATGATACGTCTCTGTCGTATCTATAATTTTTGATTGTTTCATGCCAATATTCTACAACTTTCATATACTTTTGGCAACTTTTTATACTATTTTTGGGACTAACATATTGATCCAGTGCCCAGTGCCAGTTCCTGTTTGTTGCATGTTTTTTGTTTCGCAGAAAATCCATATCAAACGAAGTCCAAACAGGATAAAAACTTACGGAGATTTTTTTGGAATATATGTGAATTTTGGGAAGTGGAATCAACAGAAGGCGGTGCCCGAGGGGGCCACAAGCCAGGGGGGCGCGCCCTACCCCCCTGGGCGCGCCAGGTTGGCTTGTGGCCACCCCGTAAGGCGGTTGGTGCCCTTCTTTCGCCGCAAGAAAGCTAATATCCGGATAAAAATCATGTTAAAATTTCAGCCCAATCAGAGTTACGGATCTCCGGGAATATAAGAAACGGTGAAATGCCAGAATCAGGGAACGCAGAAACAGAAGGAAACAGAGAGAGAGATCCAATCTCGGAGGGGCTCCCGCCCCTCCGCCGCCATGGAAGCCAAGGACCAGAGGGGAAACCCTCCTCCCATCTAGGGGGGAGGCCAAGGAAAAATAAGAAGGAGGGGGGCTCTCTCCCCCTCTCTCCCGGTGGCACCGGAACGCCGCCGGGGCCATCATCGTGACGGCGATCTACTCCAACAACTCCGTCATCTTCACCAACACCTCCATCACCTTCCCCCATCTATCTATAGTGGTCCACTCTCCCGCAACCCGCTGTACCCTCTACTTGAACATGGTGCTTTATGCTTCATATTATTATCCAATGATGTGTTGCCATCCTATGATGTCTGAGTAGATTTTTGTTGTCCTATGGGTTGATTGATGATCATGATTGGTTTGAGTTGCATGTTTTATTATTGGTGCTGTCCTATGGTGCTCTCCATGTCGCGCAAGCGTGAGGGATCCCCGCCGTAGGGTGTTGCAATGTGTTCATGATTTGCCTATGGTGGGTTGCTTGAGTGACAGAAGCATAAACCCGAGTAGGTGGGTTGTTGCATATGGGAGTAAAGAGGACTTGATACCTTATAATGCTATGGTTGGGTTTTACCTTAATGATCTTTAGTAGTTGCGGATGCTTGCTAGAGTTCCAATCATAAGTGCATATGATCCAAGTAGAGAAAGTATGTTAGCTTATGCCTCTCCCTCATATAAAATTGCAATAATGATTACCGGTCTAGTTATCGATTGCCTAGGGACAATTCCGCAACTCCTACCACCACTTTTCCACACTCGTTAAACTAACTTAGTTGTTTATTTATCTAAGCAGCCCCTAGTTTTTATTTACATGCTCTTTATTATCTTGCAAACCTATCCTATCACACCTACAAAGTACTTGTAGTTTCATACTTGTTCTAGGTAAAGCGAACGTTAAGCGTGCGTAGAGTTGTATCGGTGGTCGATAGAACTTGAGGGAATATTTGTTCTACCTTTAGCTCCTCGTTGGGTTTGACACTCTTACTTATCGAAAGAGGCTACAATTGATCCCCTATACTTGTGGGTTATCAACCGATGCTATGACGTGCTTGGACTGCTTCGGTATTTCCCCAAAGAGGAAGGGATGATGCAGCACAGCATGATTTGTTTAATGATTGTCATCCTTTGTGTGATGGGTCGGGAGCGAGCGATGGTTTACTCCTACCAACCTCTCCCCTAGGGGCATGCATCTAACACTTTGCTTTGATGACTAATAGACTTTTGCAATAAGTATGTGAGTTCTTTATGACTAATGTGAGTCCATGGATTATACGCACTCTCATCCTTCCACCATTGCTAGCCTCTCTAGTACCACGCAACTTTCGCCGGTGCATTACACCCACCATATATCCTTCCTCAAAACAGCCACCATACCTACCTATTATGGCATTTCCATAGCCATTCCGAGATATATTGCCATGCAACTTCCACCGTTCCGTTTATTATGACACGCACCATCATTGTCATATTGCTTTGCATTATCGTAAGACAGCTAGCATGATGTTTTCATGACTTGTCCGTTTTTTGATGTCAATTGCTACGCTAGATCATTGCACATCCCGGTACACTGCCGGAGGCATTCATATAGAGTCATATTTTGCTCTAAGTTTTTGAGTTGTAAGTAAATAAAAGTGTGATGATTTCCATTATTAGAGCATTGTCCCATGAGAGGAAAGGATGATGGAAGCTATGATTCCCTCAATAGATGGGATGAGTCTCCGGACTTTACAAAAAATAAAAGAGGCCAGCGAAGCCCAAATAAAAAAAAAGAGGCCAAAGATGCCCACCAAAAAAAAGGGGGAGAAAAAAGAAAAAAATGAGAGAAAGAGAGAAGGGACAATGCTACTATCTTTTTCCACACTTGTGCTTCAAAGTAGCACCATGATCTTCATGATAGAGAGTCTCCTATTTTGTCACTTTCATATAGCTAGTGGAATTTTCATCATTTGCACGACCACTTAGTTTTCTTTTTGATCTTTCATACACTTATAGCTCTAGTGCACCCGTTGCATGGCAATCCCTACTCACTCACATTGATATCTATTGATGGGCATCTCCATAGCCCATTGATACGCCTAGTTGATGTGAGACTATCTTCTCCTTTTTCCTCATCACCTCCACCATATTCTATTCCACCTATAGTGCTATATCCATGGCTCACGCTCATGTATTGCGTGAGAGTTGAAAAGGTTTGAGAACATAAAAAGTGTGAAACAATTGCTTGACTTGTCATCGGGGTTGTGCATGATTTAGATACTTTGTGTGGGGGAAGATGGAGCATAGCCAGACCATATGATTTTGTAGGGATAACTTTCTAAGGCCATGTTATTTCGAAAGGACACAATTGCCTTGTTGGTGTGCTCGAAGTATTACTGTTTTTATGTCAATATAGACTATTGCTTTGAATCACTCGTGTCTTAATATTCATGCCATGATTAGATTATATGATCAAGATTATGCTAGGTAGCATTCCACATGAAAAATTATCTTTTTTTATCGTTTACCTACTCGAGGACGAGCAGGAATTAAGCTTGGGGATGCTGATACGTCTCCGTCATATCTATAATTTTTGATTTTTCATGCCAATATTCTACAACTTTCATATACTTTTGGCAACTTTTTATACTATTTTTGGGACTAACATATTGATCCAGTGCCCAGTGCCAGTTCCTGTTTGTTGCATGTTTTTTATTTTGCTGAAAATCCATATCAAACGAAGTCCAAACAGGATAAAAACTTACGTAGATTTTTTTTTGGAATATATGTGAATTTTGGGAAGTGGAATCAACAGAAGGCGGTGCCCGAGGGGGCCACAAGCCAGGGGGTGCGCCCTACCCCCTGGGCGCGCCAGGCTGGCTTGTGGCCACCCCGTAAGGCGGTTGGTGCCCTTCTTTCGACGCAAGAAAGCTAATATCCGGATAAAAATCATGTTAAAATTCCAACCCAATCGGTGTTACGGATCTCCAGGAATATAAGAAACGGTGAAAGGCCAAAATCAGGGAACGCAGAAACAGAAGGAAACAGAGAGAGAGAGATCCAATCTCGGAGGAGCTCCCGCCCCCCCGCCGCCATGGAAGCCAAGGACCAGAGGGGAAACCCTCCTCCCATCTAGGGGGCAGGCCAAGGAAGAAGAAGAAGGAGGGGGGCTTTCTCCCCCTCTCTCCCGGTGGCACCGGAACGCCGCCGGGGCCATCATTGTGACGGCGATCTACTCCAACAACTCCGTCATTTTCACCAACACCTCCATCACCTTCCCCCATCTATCTACGGCGGTCCACTCTCCCGCAACCCGCTGTACCCTCTACTTGAACATGGTGCTTTATGCTTCATATTATTATCCAATGATGTGTTGCCATCCTATGATGTCTGAGTAGATTTTTGTTGTCCTATGGGTTGATTGATGATCATGATTGGTTTGAGTTGCATGTTTTATTATTGGTGCTGTCCTATGGTGCTCTCCGTGTCGCGCAAGCGTGAGGGATCCCCGCTGTAGGGTGTTGCAATGTGTTCATGATTTGCCTATGGTGGGTTGCTTGAGTGACAGAAGCATAAACCCGAGTAGGTGGGTTGTTGCATATGGGAGTAAAGAGGACTTGATACCTTATAATGCTATGGTTGGGTTTGACCTTAATAATCTTTAGTAGTTGCGGATGCTTGCTAGAGTTCCAATCATAAGTGCATATGATCCAAGTAGAGAAAGTATGTTAGCTTATGCCTCTCCCTCATATAAAATTGCAATAATGATTACCGGTCTAGTTATCGATTGCCTAGGGACAATTCCGCAACTCCTACCACCACTTTTCCACACTCGTTAAGCTAACTTAGTTGTTTATTTATCTAAGCAGCCCCTAGTTTTTATTTACGTGCTCTTTATTATCTTGCAAACCTATCCTATCACACCTACAAAGTACTTCTAGTTTCATACTTGTTCTAGGTAAAGCGAACGTTAAGCGTGCGTAGAGTTGTATCGGTGGTCGATAGAACTTGAGGGAATATTTGTTCTACCTTTAGCTCCTCGTTGGGTTTGACACTCTTACTTATCGAAAGAGGCTACAATTGATCCCCTATACTTGTGGGTTATCAACCGATGCTATGACGTGCTTGGACTGCTTCGGTATTTCCACAAAGAGGAAGGGATGATGCAGCACAACGACGGTAAATATTTCCCTCAGTTATGAAACCAAGGTTATCGAACCAGTAGGAGGATCACCACCACCCAATAAGCAGCACCTGCACACAAACAAAAAATACTTGCAACCCGACGCGAAAGAGAGGTTGTAAATCTCTCTACGGTAATAAGATAGATTCTGTAGTGATAGATAGGGGAGATAGATCTCTCAAGAACACAAAATAAAAAACGCAAATAAAATATGCAGCGATATATTTTTGGGTTTTTGGTTTTGTAGATCTGAAAACAAAGATTTTAAACACGTAGATCGGAAAGCAATATGATGGAAAAGTAGACCCGGGGGCCGTAGGGTTCACTAGTGGCTTCTCTCATGAGTATAGCGCACGGTGGGTGTACAAATTACTGTTGGGCAATTGATAGAAAATCGCATAGTCATGACCATATCCAAGGCGATGATCAT
This sequence comes from Elymus sibiricus, assembly GCA_039707655.1. NCBI lineage: Eukaryota > Viridiplantae > Streptophyta > Magnoliopsida > Poales > Poaceae > Elymus > Elymus sibiricus. Next base: position 357,984,156 of record CM077675.1, read on the forward strand.
TATATAGGCATCACGTCCAAGATAGGTAGACTGACTCCTGCCTGCATCTACCTCTATTACTCCACACATCGACCGCTATCCAGCATGCATCTAGTGTATTAAGTTCATGGAAAAACAGAGTAATGCAATAAGAACGATGACATGATGTAGACAAGATCTATTCATGTAGGAATAGACCCCATCCTGTTATCCTTAATAGCAACGATACATGCGTGTCTTGCTGCCCCTTCTGTCACTGGGAAAGAACACCGCAAGATCGAACCCATCACAAAGCACCTCTTCCCATGGCAAGAAAAATCGATTTAGTCGGCCTAACTAAACCAAAGATTCGAAGAAGAAATATGATGCTATAAGCAATCATGCATATAAGAGATCAAAGAAGACTCAAATAATATTCATGGATAGATACCGATCATGAACTCAAAATTCATCGGATCCCAACAAACACACCGCAAAAGTTTACATCAAATAGATCCCCAAGAGACCATTGTATTGAGAATTATAAGAGAGAGATAAGAAGCCATCTAGCTACTGCCTACGGACCCATAGGTCTATGGTGGGCTACTCACGCATCATCAGAGAGGCACCTATGAAGAAGATGAACCCCTCTGTGATGGTGTTTAGATTGGATCTCGCGGTTCTGGAACTTGTGGCGGCTGGAATTGTGTTTCGTCGACTCTCCTAGGGTTTTCCGAATATGTGGGAATTTATATGCATCAGAGGCGGTGCAGAGGGGCTCCGTGGAGGGCACAACCCATCTGGGCGCGCCGGGTGGCCCCTGGCGCGCCCTGGTGGGTTGTGCTCTCCACATCCCACCTTCCTGGCTCTTGTTTGGCCCACTGGGTGTCTTTTGGTCCAGAAAAAATCTCCAAACAGTTTCGTCGCGATTGGACTCCGTTTGGTACTGATATTCTGCGAAGTAAAAAAACAAGCAAAAACTACAACTGACACTTTGGCACTATGTCAATAGGTTAGTCCCAAAAAATGATATAAAGTTGTTATAAAATGATTGCAAAACATCTAAGAATGATAGTATAACAGCATGGAACAAGCAAAAATTATAGATACGTTGGAGACATATCAGCATCCCCAAGCTTAATTCCTATTCGTCCTCGAGTAGGTAAATGATAAAAACAGAATTTTTGATGTGGAATGCTGCCTAACATGTTCATCACATTCTTTTCTTTTGTATAGCATGGACATTTTGACTTATAATGATTCAAAACAATAGTCTAGTTTTAACATAATGACTTCAATACTCAAGCATGTCAACAAGCAACCATGTCTTTCAAAATATCAACACTAAAGAAAGTTATCCCTAGCCCATCATGCTCAATCATTGATCCATTCATGAAACACACTCAAATATTAACTATGCCCAATGCTCAAGTACGATCATAGTGCCCCCTAGTTGGTGCTTATAAGAGAAGATGGAGACTCAAAGCAAAAATAAAAATTGCATAAAGTAAAAGATAGGCCCTTCGCAGAGGGAAGTAGGGATTTGTAGAGGTGCCAGAGCTCAAGGTTTAAATTGAGAGAGAAAAATATTTTGGGTGGCATGCTTTTCCTGTCAACGAAAACGACAAAGTAGCTCACAATACTTTCCATGCTAGATATATCATAGGCGGTTCCCAAACAGAAAATAAAATTTATTCCTTTTTCCACCAAACTTTCACTTTCCATGGCGGGCCGTATCCACGGTTGCCTTCCATACAAACACTTTCCAAGGAATTTATTATTTGACAACATAAAGTAATTTTTTTCTTTTTCATTTCGGGAATGGGCATCCCTATTACCGCCGCACTCTCGTGCAATGACAAGTGAATAAACACTCATCTTGAGAATAACACATCTAGCATGGAAAAATATTGGACACTCCCCACCGTTTCATGAGCGGTACGGGCACACAAAAGAGAAAATTATTTTGAAAATTTAGAGATGGCACATACAAATTTGCTTGGAACGGCATGGAAATACCGCATATAGGTAGGTATGGTGGACTCATAAGGCAAAACTTGGTTTAAGGATTTTGGATGCACAAGTAGTATTTCTACTTAGTACAAATGGAGGCTAGCAAATAGATTGAGAAGCAACCAAACCAAGAAACAAAAATTCACATAAGTGAGCATTGAACATAACTAACACCGAATAATGCACCACAAGTAGGATGTAACTTCATTGCATAACTGTTGACTTTCGTGTATGCATAGGGAATCACAAACCTTAACACCAATATTCCTACTAAGCATAATTACTCACTAACATGACTCACATATTACTATCATCATGTTTCAAAACTATTACAAGGAATCAAGTTTAATTTGTCCAATGATCTTCATGAAAGTTTTTATTATATCTTCCTTGGATATCTATCACCTTGGGACTAGTTTCATATATTGCCATTGCTTTTTGGCAAGCTCAAACAAATTTAAGTAAAGCACATGAGCATAAAGATTTCATCTCTCTAAATGGTATAAGTGAAGCATGAGAGGATTTCTACAACAATTTCCAAGCACACCATGCTCAAAAGATATAAGTGAAGCACTAGAGCAATTCTATAGCTCAAAAAGTTTAAGTGAAGCACATAGAGCAATTCTAACAAATCATAGCATGATTGTGGCTCTCTCAAATAGGTGTGTCCAGCAAGGATACAAAGGAAAAACTAACAAATAAAGCAAGCAAAGATACAAGATGCTCCAAGCAAAACTCATGATATGTGACGAATTAAAATATAGCTCCAAGTAAAATACCGATGGTTTTTGGAAGAAAGAGGGGATGCCACTCGGGGGCATCCCCAAGCTTAGTTGCTTGTTAATCTTTGGATATATATTGGGGGTGCGGTAGCATCCCCAAGCTTAGGCTTTTGTCACTCCTTATTCCTTCATCCATCCTGATCTCACCCAAAACTTGAAAACTTCAATCACACAAAACTCAACAAAATCTTTGTGAGATCCGTTAGTATAAGAAAGCAAATCACTACTTTAGGTACTATTGCAAACCCATTCATATTTTGTTATTGCATTATACCTACTGTATTTTAACTTTACCATGGCTTATACACCCAATAAAAACCATAGATTCATCAAAACAAGCACACAATGCAACGAAAACAGAATTTGTCTTAAACAGAATAGTCTGTAGTAATCTGTACTCTACCCATACTTCTGTAACTCTAAAAATTCTGAAAAATTAGGAAAACGTAAGGAATTTGTATATAAACACTTTGTTAAAATTTCTGCTCAAGATCACGTTCCAGAAAAAAAAATGAAAATTCATATAATGGACGCAAAATTTCTGTTGCAGATTCAGCATCACTTCTACTCATCCTATGAATCACCCTAAAGGCTTTACTTGGCACAAATAGTAAATAAACCATAAAAACACAATGATAACAGAGGCATAATTGTGTCAACACACAAAATCAGAAAGGAAAAAGGAAAAAATTATTTATTCATTGGGTTGCCTCCCAACAAGCGCTATCGTTTTACGCCCCTAGCTAGGCATAACGCATAGATTCAAGTATTATCATCCTTGGTTTTCAATTCTTCAATCACACAACTAGATTTCCTCAAGGATTTAGCATGCATATTTTTGATGACAACACTCCTAGGAAGAAACTCAAAAAATTCATTCTTGTAAATAGGGTCTCGTATGATTTCAACAAAGTCGGGAAGAATACTAATCATTTTGAGATCCCCCTTGTGGCCACTAGGTGTAGCAAATTTGTTCTTAGTGACTTGCGTGGTCTTGCCTATTTTTACGGGAGTTTTTTCAATATTTTTGATAGAAGAAAAAGCTGAACCCAAATTACTAAAAATCTCTTCTATCTTATCAATCCGGTAAGGGCTCTCCTCTACCCTTTCGTTAACTACGGTTTCTTTTTTCCTTAAGAAATTTAAGAGCATCTCCCGCATTGATCCAATTTTATTAGCAAGATTATGCATCCTTTTATCTAGATCATCAAGATGTTCTTTAGTAATCATATTCTTTTCAATAGCATCTAATCTCTCCATAACGTGTACGAGAGTTAAAGTTGTTTCATTGATCATGATAGGTGGTGATTGTTGGAAATATGCCCTAGAGGCAATAATAAATTGGTTATTATTATATTTCCTTGTTCATGATAATCGTTTATTATCCATGCTATAATTGTATTGATTGGAAACTCAAATACATGTGTGGGTACATAGACAACACTGTGTCCCTAGTAAGCCTCTAGTTGACTAGCTTGTTGATCAAAGATGGTTAAGGTTTCCTAGCCATGGACATGAGATGTCATTTGATAACGGGATCACGTCATTAGGAGAATGATGTGATGGACAAGACCCAAACTGTAAACGTAGCATTTGATCGTGTCAGTTTATTGCTATTGTTTTCTGCATGTCAAGTATCTGTTCCTTTGACCATGAGATCATGCAATTCACTAACACCGGAGGAATACCTTGTGTGTATCAAACGTCGCAACGTAACTGGGTGACTATAAAGGTGCTCTACAGGTATCTCCGAGGGTGTCTGTTGGGTTGGCATGGATCAAGACTGGGATTTGTTACTCCGTATGACGGAGAGGTATCTCAGGGCCCACTCGGTAATACAACATCACAATGAGCCTTGCAAGCAATGTGACTAAAGTGTTAGCCACGAGATCTTGTATTACGGAACGAGTAAAGAGACTTGCCGGTAACGAGATTGAACTAGGTATAGTGATACCGACGATCGAATCTCGGGCAAGTAACATACCGAAGAACAAAGGGAACAGCATACGGGATTAACTGAATCCTTAACATAGAGGTTCGACCGATAAAGATCTTCGTAGAATATGTAGGAGCCAATATGGGCATCCAGGTCCCGCTATTGGTTATTGGCCGTAGAGGTGTCTCGGTCATGTCTACATAGTTCTCGAACCCGCAGGGTCTACACACTTAACGTTTGGTGACGATTAGTATAATTGAGTTATTATGTTGGTGACCGAAAGTTGTTCGGAGTCCCGGATAAGATCCCGGACATGACGAGGATCTCCGGAAGAGTCCGGAGGTAAAGATTGATATATGTGATAATAGTGTTTCGATCTCCGGAAGAGTTCCAGAGTTCACCGGAATGGGTTCCGGATGTTTGCCGAAGTGTTCGGGTGCAGCAACACTTTATATGGGCCAAAGGGATAAAGCCCACAAGGTATTGGAAAGTGCAAAAGGTAGTTTTGCTGCCGCGTAAGCGGTACTACCGCTTGGTGAAGCGGTACTACCGCCCGAGCGGTACTACCGCTTGTGTGAAGCGGTACTACCGCCCAAGCGGTACTACCGCCCAAGCGGTACTACCGCTTGTGTGAAGCGGTACTACCGCTTGTGCGCGGTTGTGCACGGTTCGGCAGGGATCCGAGTTGGACTCTTTCCCTGCGGGCCAAACCGACCTTGTGCGGGCAAAACCGACCTGGAGGAGGCTTTTACTCCAAGTTTAGACCCCAAGGCTCAACATATAAATAGAGGGGCAGGGCTAGCACACGGGACACATCAGGATTTCCCAAGCCGTGTGCCGGCAACCCTAGCCCTCTAGTTCCTCCGTCATAATCTCCGTAGTGCTTGGCGAAGCCCTGCAGAGATTGTTCCTCACCACCATCACCACACCGTCGTGCTGCTGGAACTCAACCACTACTTCACCATCGCTCGCTGGATCGAGGAGGTGAAGGCGTCATCAAGCCGTACGTGTGTTGAACGCGGAGGTGCCGTCCGTTCGGCACTAGATCGGAAGGATCGTGATTGGATCGCGGGACGCTCGGCGATTTGGATCGCGAAGACGTTCGACTACATCAACCGCGTTTATTAAACGCTTCCGCTTAGCGATCTACAAGGGTATGTAGATTCACTCTCCCTCTCGTAGATGCTCATCACCATGGATAGATCTTGTGTGTGCGTAGGAAAATTTTTGTTTCCCATGCAACGTTCCCCAACAGTGGCATCATGAGCTAGGTCTATGCGTAGATGAGATCTCGAGTAGAACACAAACGAGTTGTGGGCGTGGGTGTATACATATTGCTTGCCGTTACTAGTTGATACTTGATTCCGCGGTATTGTGAGATGAAGCGGCCCGGACCGACATTACGCGTACGCTTACGCGAGACTGGTTTCACCGCTGCGTGCACTTGTTGCATAAAGGTGACTGGCGGGTGTCTGTCTCTCTCACTTTAGTTGAATCGGTTCAATGAAGAGGGTTCTTTTAGAAGATCAAAAAGCAATCACTACACCACGTTGTGGTTTTGCGTAGGTAAGAACGGTTCTTGCAAACCCGTAGCAGCCACGTAAAATTTGCAACAACAATTAGAGGACGTCTAACTTGTTTTTGCAGGGTATGTTGTGATGTGATATGGCCAATTACATGATGAGATATATGTGATGTATGAGATGATCATGTTTTGTATAGAATATCACGACTTGCATGTCGATGAGTACGGCAACTGGCAGGAGCCATAGAGTTGTCTTTAATTATTGTATGACCTGCGTGTCAATCATTAAGCGCTATGTAATGCTTTACTTTATCGCTAAACGTTAGCTATAGTCGTGGAAGCAACAGTCGGCGCGACAACCTTATGGCAACACGTTGATGGAGATCAAGATGATGGAGATCATGGTGTCATGCCGGTGACGATGGAGATCATGCCGGTGCTTTGGAGATGGAGATCAAAAGCACAAGTTCATGGCCATATCATGTCACTTATGATTTGCATGTGATGTTAATCCTTTTATGCATCTTATTTTGCTTAGGACGACGGTAGCATTATAAGGTGATCCCTCACTTAAATTTCAAGATAAATTGTGTTCTCCCCAAGTGTGCACCGTTGCGAAAGTTCGTCGTTTCGAGACACGCCGTGATGATCGGGTGTGATAGACTCTACGTTCGCATACAAAGGGTGCAAGCCATGTTGCACGTGCGGAACACTCGGGTTAAACTTGACGAGCCTAGCATGTACAGACATGGCCTCGGAACACAAGAGACCGAAAGGTCGAACATGAGTCATATAGTAGATATGATCAACATGAAGATGTTCACCATTGAAACCACCTCAACTCACGTGATGATCGGACTTGAGTTGGTGGATTTGGATCATGTAACACTCGAATGATCGGAGGGATGTCAATTTGAGTGGGAGTTTTTAAGTAATATGATTAACTAAACTCATTATCTAGAACAATAGTCTAAGTTGTCTTTGCTATATTTATGTTGTAGATCATGGCTCGCGCAGTAGCACCCCTGAATTTTAATGCGTTCCTAGAGAAAGCTAAGTTGAAAGATGATGGAAGTAACTTTGTGGACTGGGCCCGTAATCTAAGGATTATCCTTACGGCTTCCCAGAAGGCTTATGTCCTTGATGCACCGCTTGGTGATCCACCCGCTCCAGTTGAGTCTCTAGACGTTGTGAACGCCTGGCAGGCTCGTTCTGATGATTACTCAATAGTTCAATGTGCAATGTTGTATGGCTTAGAACCGGGACTTCAAAGACGTTTTGAACGTCATGGAGCATATGAGATGTTCCAGGAGTTGAAGTTTATCTTTCAGAAGAATGCCCGGATCGAGAGATATGAGATCTCCGATAAGTTCTATGCTTGCAAGATGGAGGAGAACGGGTCTATCAGTGATCACGTGCTCAGAATGTCTGGGTACTCCACCCGTCTGGCTGAGTTAGGGATGCCCCTTCCGCCAGAGGCTATCACTGACAGAGTTCTTCAATCATTGCCACCTAGCTACAAGAGCTTCGTGTTGAACTATAACATGCACGGGATGAACAAGTCAGTCGCCGAGCTGTTTGCGATGCTGAAAGCCGCTGAGTCTGAAATTCAGAAGGAGCATCAAGTGTTGATGGTCAATAAAACCACTAGTTTCAAGAAAAATGGCAAGGGTAAGAAGGGTAACTCCAAGAAGAGTGGCAAAGCAGTTGCTCCTCTCGTGAAGAAACCCAAGGCTGGACCCAAACCAGAAACTGTGTGTTTTCATTGCAAGGGAACTGGACACTGGAAGCGGAATTGCCCCAAGTATTTGGCTGACAAGAAGGCGGCCAACAACAAACAAGGTATATATGATATACATGTTATTGATGTGTACCTTACCAACTCTCATTGTAGTGCCTGGGTATTTGATACCGGTGCGGTTGCTCATATTTGCAACTCAAAACAGGAACTGCGGAATAGACGGAGGCTGGCAAAGGACGAAGTGACGATGCGCGTGGGAAATGGTTCCAAGGTTGATGTGATCGCCGTCGGCACGCTCGCTCTTCGATTACCGTCGGGATTAGTGATGAACCTAAATAAGTGTTATTTGGTGCCTGCGTTAAGCATGAACATTATATCTGGATCTTGTTTATTGCGAGACGGTTACTCATTTAAATCAGAGAATAATGGTTGTTCTATTTATATGAGTAATATCTTTTATGGTCATGCACCCAATGTGAGGGGTTTATTCTTATTGAATCTCGATAGTAATAATACACATGTTCATAACATTGATGCCAAAAGATGTAGAATTGATAATGATAATACCACTTTCTTGTGGCACTGCCGTTTAGGTCATATTGGCGTAAAACGCATGAGGAAGCTCCATGCTGATGGACTTTTGGAGTCACTTGATTTTGAATCACTTGACACATGTGAGCCATGCCTCATGGGCAAGATGACTAAAACGCCGTTCTCTGGAATAATGGAACGGGCAAGTGACTTATTGGAAATCATACATACTGATGTGTGCGGTCCAATGAGTATTGAGGCGCGCGGTGGTTATCGTTACTTTCTCACCTTCACTGATGACTTAAGTAGATATGGGTATATTTACTTAATGAAACACAAGTCTGAAACATTTGAAAAGTTCAAACAATTTCAGAGTGAAGTTGAGAATCATCGTAACAAGAAGATTAAATTCCTACGATCTGATCGAGGAGGAGAATATCTGAGTTATGAGTTTGGCAGTCACTTAAGACAGTGTGGAATTGTTTCACAATTGACACCGCCTGGAACACCACAGCGTAATGGTGTGTCCGAACGTCGTAATCGAACCTTATTAGATATGGTGCGATCTATGATGTCTCTTGCCGATTTGCCACTATCGTTTTGGGGTTATGCATTAGAGACAGCTGCATTCACTTTAAATAGGGCACCATCGAAATCCGTTGAGACGACGCCATATGAACTTTGGTTTGGCAAGAAGCCAAAGCTGTCGTTTCTTAAAGTTTGGGGATGTGATGCTTATGTCAAAAAGCTTCAGCCTGAAAAGCTGGAACCCAAAGCGGAGAAATGCGTCTTCATAGGATACCCAAAAGAGACAGTTGGGTATACCTTCTATCTCAGATCCGAAGGCAAAATGTTTGTCGCTAAAAACGGAACATTTCTTGAGAAAGAGTTTCTCTCGAAAGAATTGAGTGGGAGGAAGATAGAACTTGATGAGGTTGTTGAACCTTTACTTCAACCTGAGAGTAGCGCAGCGCAGAAAGTTGTTTCTGTGGAGCCTACATTAGCTGAAGAGGAAGTTAATGATGATGATCATGAAGCTTTGGATCAAGTTGCTATCGAACCTCGTAGGTCGACAAGGACGCGTACTGCTCCTGAGTGGTACGGCAACCCTGTCTTAGAGGTCATGTTGTTAAACAACGATGAACCTACGAGCTATGGAGAAGCGATGATGGGCCCGGATTCCGAGAAGTGGTTAGAGGCCATGAAATCCGAGATGGGATCCATGTATGAAAACAAAGTATGGACTTTGGAAGTATTACCTGAAGGGCGTAAGGCCATTCAGAACAAATGGATCTTTAAGAGGAAGACGGACGCGGACGGTAATGTCACCGTCTATAAAGCTCGACTTGTGGCAAAGGGTTTTTCACAAGTTCAAGGAGTTGACTACGATGAGACCTTCTCACCCGTAGCGATGCTTAAGTCCGTCAGAATCATGTTAGCAATAGCTGCCTTTTTCGATTATGAAATTTGGCAGATGGATGTCAAAACAGCGTTCCTTAACGGTTTCCTTAAGGAAGAGTTGTATATGATGCAACCAGAAGGTTTTGTCGATCCAGAGAATGCTGACAAAGTTTGCAAACTCCAGCGATCCATTTATGGACTGGTGCAAGCATCTCGGAGTTGGAATCTTCGTTTTGATGAGGTGATCAAAGCGTTCGAGTTTATACAAGTTTACGGAGAAGCTTGTATTTACAAGAAAGTGAGTGGGAGCTCTATAGCGTTTCTAATATTATATGTGGATGACATATTGCTGATTGGAAACAATATAGAAATGCTGGAAAGCGTAAAGGAATATTTGAACAAGAGTTTTTCAATGAAGGACCTAGGAGAAGCTGCTTTCATATTAGGCATCAAGATCTATAGAGATAGATCGAGACGCTTAATAGGACTTTCACAAAGCACATACCTTGACAAAGTTTTGAAGAAGTTCAAAATGGATCAGTCCAAGAAGGGGTTCTTGCCTGTTTTGCAAGGTGTGAAGTTGAGTAAGACTCAATGCCCAGCGACTGCAGAAGATAGAGAAAAGATGAGTGTCATCCCCTATGCTTCGGCCATGGGCTCTATCATGTATGCAATGCTGTGCACAAGACCCGATGTCAGCCTTGCCATAAGTATGGTCGGAAGGTTTCAAAGTGATCCAGGAATGGAACACTGGACGGCGGTCAAGAATATCCTGAAGTACCTGAAAAGGACTAAGGACATGTTTCTCGTTTATGGAGGTGATCAAGAGCTCGTCGTAAAGGGTTACGTCGATGCAAGCTTTGACACTGATCCGGATGACTCTAAGTCGCAAACCGGATACGTATTTATTCTTAATGGGGGTGCGGTTAGCTGGTGCAGTTCCAAGCAAAGCGTGGTAGCAGATTCTACATGCGAAGCGGAGTACATCGCTGCCTCGGAGGCGGCGAAGGAAGGTGTCTGGATGAAGGAGTTCATGACAGATCTTGGAGTAGTGCCTAGTGCACTTAACCCAATGACTCTGTTTTGTGATAATACTGGTGCCATTGCTCTAGCCAAGGAACCAAGATTTCACAAGAGGACCAGACACATAAAGCGACGTTTCAATTCCATCCGCGATTACATCAAGGAGGACGACATAAATATTTGCAAAGTACACACGGATCTAAATGTTGCAGATCCGATGACTAAACCTCTTCCAAAGGCTAAACATGAACAACACCAGAACTGCATGGGTGTTCGATTCATTACAATGTAAATCACATAGTGATGTGAACTAGATTATTGACTCTAGTGCAAGTGGGAGACTGTTGGAAATATGCCCTAGAGGCAATAATAAATTGGTTATTATTATATTTCCTTGTTCATGATAATCGTTTATTATCCATGCTATAATTGTATTGATTGGAAACTCAAATACATGTGTGGGTACATAGACAACACTGTGTCCCTAGTAAGCCTCTAGTTGACTAGCTTGTTGATCAAAGATGGTTAAGGTTTCCTAGCCATGGACATGAGATGTCATTTGATAACGGGATCACGTCATTAGGAGAATGATGTGATGGACAAGACCCAAACTGTAAACGTAGCATTTGATCGTGTCAGTTTATTGCTATTGTTTTCTGCATGTCAAGTATCTGTTCCTTTGACCATGAGATCATGCAATTCACTAACACCGGAGGAATACCTTGTGTGTATCAAACGTCGCAACGTAACTGGGTGACTATAAAGGTGCTCTACAGGTATCTCCGAGGGTGTCTGTTGGGTTGGCATGGATCAAGACTGGGATTTGTTACTCCGTATGACGGAGAGGTATCTCAGGGCCCACTCGGTAATACAACATCACAATGAGCCTTGCAAGCAATGTGACTAAAGTGTTAGCCACGAGATCTTGTATTACGGAACGAGTAAAGAGACTTGCCGGTAACGAGATTGAACTAGGTATAGTGATACCGACGATCGAATCTCGGGCAAGTAACATACCGAAGAACAAAGGGAACAGCATACGGGATTAACTGAATCCTTAACATAGAGGTTCGACCGATAAAGATCTTCGTAGAATATGTAGGAGCCAATATGGGCATCCAGGTCCCGCTATTGGTTATTGGCCGTAGAGGTGTCTCGGTCATGTCTACATAGTTCTCGAACCCGCAGGGTCTACACACTTAACGTTTGGTGACGATTAGTATAATTGAGTTATTATGTTGGTGACCGAAAGTTGTTCGGAGTCCCGGATAAGATCCCGGACATGACGAGGATCTCCGGAAGAGTCCGGAGGTAAAGATTGATATATGTGATAATAGTGTTTCGATCTCCGGAAGAGTTCCAGAGTTCACCGGAATGGGTTCCGGATGTTTGCCGAAGTGTTCGGGTGCAGCAACACTTTATATGGGCCAAAGGGATAAAGCCCACAAGGTATTGGAAAGTGCAAAAGGTAGTTTTGCTGCCGCGTAAGCGGTACTACCGCTTGGTGAAGCGGTACTACCGCCCGAGCGGTACTACCGCTTGTGTGAAGCGGTACTACCGCCCAAGCGGTACTACCGCTTGTGTGAAGCGGTACTACCGCTTGTGCGCGGCTGTGCACGGTTCGGCAGGGATCCGAGTTGGACTCTTTCCCTGCGGGCCAAACCGACCTTGTGCGGGCAAAACCGACCTGGAGGAGGCTTTTACTCCAAGTTTAGACCCCAAGGCTCAACATATAAATAGAGGGGCAGGGCTAGCACACGGGACACATCAGGATTTCCCAAGCCGTGTGCCGGCAACCCTAGCCCTCTAGTTCCTCCGTCATAATCTCCGTAGTGCTTGGCGAAGCCCTGCAGAGATTGTTCCTCACCACCATCACCACACCGTCGTGCTGCTGGAACTCAACCACTACTTCACCATCGCTCGCTGGATCGAGGAGGTGAAGGCGTCATCAAGCCGTACGTGTGTTGAACGCGGAGGTGCCGTCCGTTCGGCACTAGATCGGAAGGATCGTGATTGGATCGCGGGACGCTCGGCGATTTGGATCGCGAAGACGTTCGACTACATCAACCGCGTTTATTAAACGCTTCCGCTTAGCGATCTACAAGGGTATGTAGATTCACTCTCCCTCTCGTAGATGCTCATCACCATGGATAGATCTTGTGTGTGCGTAGGAAAATTTTTGTTTCCCATGCAACGTTCCCCAACAGTGATCCCACTAAACTTCCCAAAGCATTAAAAGCATCCAAAGATGGACACATCAAGAAATTCCCATCAGTAATCGTATCAAGGACGAATTTATACCAAGTGGTGAAGCCAACATAAAAACCGCGAAGAAGAACAACAGTAGATTGCTTATGGATAGATCTATTATGAGCATTGCAAATCCTATACCAAGCATCTTTTAGGTTCTCCCCCCCTTTGCTTAAAATTAAGAATCTCATTATCGGGAGTACGCGCAACAAAGGTAGAAATAGCCATAATGACTAGGCAAGGGATCTGACGAGAAAAGGGCAAACGAAAAAGAGGGCGAATAAAACGGCAAATTGGTGAAGTGGGGGAGAGGAAAACGAGAGGCAAATGGCAAATAATGTAATTGCAAGGAGATGAGATTTGTGATTAGGAACCTGGTAGATGATGGTGGAGTCCCCTCGGTGCCTACGATAGGCACGTAGAAGAGACCGCTTCCTCCCCGGCAACGGAGCCAGAAATTCCTTTGACGTGCTTGGACTGCATCGGTATTTCCCCAAAGAGGAAGGGATGATGCAGCACAGCGACGGTAAGTATTTCCCTCAGTTATGAAACCAAGGTTATCGAACTAGTAGGAGGATCGCCACCACCCAATAAGCAGCACCTGCACACAAACAACAAATACTTGGAACCCGACGCGAAAGAGAGGTTATCAATCTCTCTACGGTAATAAGATAAATTAGGTAGTGATAGATAGATCTCTCAAGAACACAAAATAAAAAGGGCAAATAAAATATGTAGCGATATATTTTTGGGTTTTTGGTTTTGTAGATCTGAAAACAAAGATTGCAAAAACGTAGATCGGAAAGCAATATGATGGAAAAGTAGACCCGGGGGCCGTAGGGTTCACTAGTGGCTTCTCTCATGAGTATAGCGCACGGTGGGTGAACAAATTACTGTTGAGAAATTGATAGAAAATCGAATAGCCATAACGATATCCAAGGCGATGATCATTATATAGGCATCACGTCCAAGATAGGTAGACCGACTCCTGCCTGCATCTACCTCTATTACTCCACACATCGACCGCTATCCAGCATGCATCTAGTGTATTAAGTTCATGGAAAAACGGAGTAATGCAATAAGAACGATGACATGATGTAGACAAGATCTATTCATGTAGGAATAGACCCCATCTTGTTATCCTTAATAGCAACGATACATGCATGTCTTGCTGCCCCTTCTGTCACTAGGAAAGAACACCGCAAGATCGAACCCATCACAAAGCACCTCTTCCCATGGCAAGAAAAATCGATCTAGTCGGCCTAACTAAACCAAATATTCGAAGAAGAAATACGATGCTATAAGCAATCATGCATATAAGAGATCAAAGAAGACTCAAATAATATTCATGGATAGAAACTGGTCATGAACTCAAAATTTATCGGATCCCAACAAACACACCGCAAAAGTTTACATCAAATAGATCTCCAAGAGACCATTGTATTGAGAATCATAAGAGAGAGAAGAAGCCATCTAGCTACTGCCTATGGACCCATAGGTCTATGGTGGGCTACTCACGCATCATCGGAGAGGCACCAATGAAGAAGATGAACCCCTCGGTGATGGTGTTTAGATTGGATATCACGGTTTTGGAACTTGCGGCGGCTGGAATTGTGTTTCATCGACTCTCCTAGGGTTTTCGAATATTCGGGAATTTATAGGCATCAGAGGCGGTGCAGAGGGGCTCCGTGGAGGGCACAACCCATCAAGGCGCGCCCGGGGGCCCCTGGCGCACCCTGGTGGGTTGTGCTGTCCACAGCCCACTCATACGTCTCCGCCATATCTATAATTTTTGATTGTTTCATGCCATTATTATACAACTTTCACATATTTTTGGCAACATTTTATATGATTATTGGACTAACATATTGATCCAGTGCCCAGTGCCAGTTCCTGTTTGTTGCATGTTTTTTGTTTCGCAGAATATCCATATCAAACGAAGTCCAAACGCGATAAAAATTTACGGAGATTTTTTTTTGAATATTTGTGAATTTTGAGAAGTGGAATCAATGCAAACGGAGGCCCACAGCCCCCACGAGACACCAGGGCGGGTCCCCAAGGCCCAACACGCCCTGGTGGGTTGTTCCCAGCTCGTAAGTTGGTTGGAGCTCTCCTTCGGGCGCAAGGAAGCTAATTTTTGGATAAAAATCCCCTCAAAATTTCAGCCCGATCGGAGTTATGGATCTCCGGGAATATAAGAAACGGTTTTCGACCAGAAAACAGGAACGTGAAACAGAAGAGAATAGAGAGGGAGATCCAATCTAGGATGGGCTCCTGCCCCTCCGCCGCCATGGTGGCTATCGTGGGAATGAACCTGACAATAGTACTAGGGGTACGAAAGGAGGGGCGAAGTCTAGCTATGGCACAAGTGTGCACTTGGATGTGTACGAGTTCAGGCCTCACTCGGAAGTGATAAAAGCCCTACGTCTCGAGCCCGGAGGCTTTGGTGTTTGCTTATGGGTGCTAGAAGATTACACAGGGTCGGAACCTTTGCACTGGCGCCCGGGGGTGGCTTATATAGAGTGCACCACCACCGGCCGAGCGCCATGATTAGGGCAATAAATGCTAATGAAGGCTGCGTTACAGGAACGGCTGATTAACTAGGCGTTACTGGTAACGGGAAATTAACTTCATAACGAATGACTACTCGAATTCCACGAACGCTTTGTCTTCCGGGTCGCCTGAGCTCCTATCAGACCGAGTGGCGTCGTAGAGTCCGAGTGGCTTGAGTAATCCGAGTGGATAGCCATATGCATCCGAATGCGTCTTTAGCCCAGGGGCTTTAATGACATTGTGGGACCACAGGTGGGCACTAGATGTCAGGCCTGTGACCCTACCCATAGTAGGCATCCTCATTAGTAGCCCCCGAATCCATGAGGTTTTAGTGGTCGAGTGACTGACACTCGAAAGCGTCGACGGCCTCTCAGAAGAGTCCAAGAAACGGTCTTGCCGTTCCTCACTCAGCTTCAAACCATGATGGATTCAGGATTAATATCCCTTGACCAAGATGTCTTGTTTGATGGAGCAGTACTGTCATATGAAGTTGAAGTGTTTCTCAGAAGAAACGATCCGAATGTCCGGTCATTTAATCCGAGTGTTTAGCTGGTGTGAGTCATTCACTCGGTTCGCAGGAGCGAGTCGTCGGATCCTTCGAAGCACGGAGCTTGTCTCATTTATGGCACAGAGAAATTTTCGCGCGTTTGAAATCGCTAAAATTGCGCACGGGCGCGCGGCGGAACGGTCACGTCGCGGTAATTTGGGGTAGTGGGCACGACGCCTCGATATCTGCACCGAGATTTTCGTCGTGTGTTCCCGAAGCTCTGAACAGTAGATCCGCGGATCTCGCTCCTTTTGCGGATTGATGGCCAGAGATTTCGCTGGATTTTTGGTATAAAAAATGGAAGCACTGTAGGGGGCGAAACAAATCTCACTTCCGCCTTCTCCCTCGTCTTCTCCGACACCTGTCCGTGTTCCCTCCACCTTCCTCTTGTCGAAGGTCAGTCCGAGCTCGCTAGTGAGGATGCGCGCGGCGGCTGCGACCGCGAAGGCCGAGCGGGCGAAGAAGAGCTCGCGCGCTTCCTCCTCAAGCGCCGGAGCGCCGGCAGGATGGACTCAAGGCGAGTGGTTGCCATCACGAGTCACCAAGGCCCGGATGCTTGAGCTGGAGGGCCAAGGATTCGTGCCCGAGGGGAGCTTGAGGCTACCGGGGGCGGGCGAGGACGAGCCTTCGCCAAAGGGAGATGAGCGCGTGCTCTTGGTGACCCACCTCGAGCAAGGTTTCTCCCTTCCGCCTCATCCCTTCTTCCGCAGATTTCTGGGTTATTTTGGTGCTCAACTTCATCATATCCCTCCCAATGCTGTCGTTTACCTAGCCGCATTCATCTCTCTCTGTGAAAACTTCTTGGGTTGTCACCCCCATTGGGGCTTGTTCAAGCATCTCTTTACTTGCCGAGTGATGACTGTAAAAAAGCCCACTCGGTCGAAAGATAAGACGAATGTGGCCCAGTTATGTGGAGGTCTGGGAATCCAACTGCGGGGAAAAGTCTGTTTCCCGCAGATGACGTTTCCTGATTCGGTGAAGGGGTGGCAGGAAAACTGGTTTTACTGCCAGGACATTCCAGTCGGCGAAGGTCAGTCGGGACTTCCGCCGTATACATCTGAGCGCATTCGACCAGTTCCCAGGCTGACTGTGACCAAGGAGGAGAAGACTGAAGTGGATATCCTGGTGATAGCTCTGGTAGCCCTGGTGCAGAAAGGTGTCAATGACCTCGATTTGCTGGAGGTTTTCCTCCAGAGGAGGATTCAACCGCTGCAAGCCAGGGCTCACCCCATGTGGGAGTATGCCGGACCGAGTGACCCCACTCGAACTCACCCGGAGGAACTCAATGCAGACATGGTGGAAGCCAAGATCAAGGCGATCACTCCAGCGCGCGACAACCCCAGAGGGAGCAGGCTGGTGGCTCCACTCTCAACAGAGAATCCGCCGAATGAGGTAAACTCTGAAGGTCCATTATCCGAGTGATATTTGTGCATTTATTGTAGTTGATCCAACTGATCTTGTTCTTCATTCGGCAGGCCTTCACGCAGATGAGCAGCCAGGTGCCAATCATGGACAGGGGCCCGGTTGATGTAGCAAGTGATACCGATCATCCAGAAGATTCGGCACAAGCAGGGGAGTACGAAGAGGCCGAAGACGACGAAGACGATGAAGAAGAGGAAGAGGAAGGCTCGGAGGGCAGCGACGAGGTGGAGTCTTCGCGCTCGGATGACCGAGTGCCTGAAGTTCGTTCCAAGGCGCGCCAGGACCCAGGAGTCCGCGGTGGCGGTCCCAAGGGATCAAAAAATGTCAAGCCAACTGGGTCTGCCCTTCCGACTCGCAGCTCGAAGCGTGGTCATGGAGAACTTGTATCATCACCGGAGAAGGTGGCGAAACAAGCCAAAGTCACCACGGCCAAACCTCGGAAGGCAGTTCCCATCCCAAAGATCAAGATGACCATTCTCGTGGCGTCGGCGTAAGTATCTCCGCTTCAACAATTAATGTCTAACTTTGTTCGAGTGAAGTAATAATCCGAGTGTTTACTTTTGCAGTGCTGACACTTCAACTGCTTCACCTGATCCCCACACTCTGGAGAAAGAGCGAGCTGACGCCGATGTTGCATCTTCAAAAGATAAGCTTCGAATTCACTCGGTGCCTTAGAACATCAACCGAGTGTTTACTTTTCACTCATCTCCGAGTGCCTTTGAACACTTGCAGCTCCACGTGAAGTGATCGACATTGATGCGGACGACAAGATTGACCTGCCAAACCCTACTGCCGATGCGAACGTCGTGATGCAGGAGTCATCGTGTGTCGATGCATTGGTGCCAGCACGAGGGGCCAGCTCGGGAGCTGGGGCTGCACTCGGAACTGGTACCTCATCCTCCCTATTGACTCCCTCCGCAACCAACATCTTTGCGCTACATTATGTCCCGAAGGATCAAGTAGGAGCGAGCAAAGAGGCGTTAATCCAGCTGGAGGTGATGAGTGAACGACTGAAGATGGCGTATGATGCGAGTGAGGCGTTGAAGAAGAATGTCCGAGTAAGTACTCTCGTAAGTACCTTCCTCAGTCGGGATTTTTATTTCTGTCTCGTGTGGATTTGCATCTGAGCACACCTGCTAGGTGTCTTTGGGTTCCAGTGGGGGCGCGCTGAGCGCACCCACTGGGTGTAATCCCCGAGGCTGCCGTCGACTGAAGCAGTCGGCGGGAGTCTTAGAGTCTGAATGAATTTGATGTTCGATCAGTTTGTATTTTATTTTCTAGTGGGGGCGCGCTGAGCGCACCCACTGGGTGTAGTCCCCGAGACCGCCGTCGACTGAAGTAGTCAGCGGGAGTCTTAGAGTCAGAGGCAAAATTTGACTGGCATTTTTTCCTTTAATTCCTGTTTGTAGGCTGTTTGTGAACTCGGAAGCCACTACCAAGCTTTGGAGAAGGAGGTGCAGGACCTGCGCATCAACCTTGAAGCCGAAAAAACCAAGAACGCTCGTCTAGAGCAGGAGAAAAAGGCAATCGAAGGTACGTTCATCTTGTCCGACTGCTGCAATAACTGCCTTCCTTCCCTGTCCGACTGAGTCTATTTCATCAGATCTTCATGGCGAAAATCGTAAACTTGTCGAGAGGCTGAAGAATTCTATTTCTTTAGAAACTGTGAAGACGACCCTCGAGAAGAAAGACACAGATCTGGCAGCTACCCAAAAGGAGGCCAACCGAAAGACCAAGGAGGCCGAAGAGAAGTTAAAGGCAGTCGGGAAGGTAGAAGAAGAGAAGAAGGCTCTGGAAGTTGCTGCGAAGAAGTCCAGGGAGGAGCTCGCCGAGCTAAAGAAGTCATATGCCGAGTGGGAGACCAAACTCAAGCATATCACCGTGAAGAAGAACGAGCTGGAGCAGTTTGTTGAGGAGTACGGCGACTCCGTGAGCGAAAAACTCAAAGGTAACGTTCCCGAGTGACTCT
The DNA here is from genome assembly GCA_039707655.1 of Elymus sibiricus. Classification (NCBI taxonomy): domain Eukaryota; kingdom Viridiplantae; phylum Streptophyta; class Magnoliopsida; order Poales; family Poaceae; genus Elymus; species Elymus sibiricus. The sequence continues at coordinate 358,003,807 of CM077675.1, forward strand.
TGTGCAACCTTGTCCGGTCGAATGAATTCCGTTCGCTTCTGACTCTTTTCTTCATCCGACGCAAACCCAGATTTCTGCGATGATGTCGCCGAGGAGACTCACAAGACCGAGAAGGAGTTGGACCCGTCCCGAGAGCTACTCAAGGAAGGTGCTGCTATGGCCATTCTTCGCTTGGAAGAACGCGTCGATCAAGTGACTTCGTATATGAAGAGGCTCAGTACCGCAGTCTCGGAAATTGACCGAGACATCTTCTCCGATGAAGAGCCCTCAAAGGACCTGGAATCAGCTCTCACCCAAGTGAGGGACGTACCAAGCGAAGTGAAAGCTTGGAAAAAATCCGCGGCCCGGGTCGGAGCTGACATCGCCCTCTCACTCATCTGTGTCCGCTGCAAGGGAGTGGACGAGAAGAAGCTGAAGTCCCTGGAGGTCGCTAACAGGAAGCATGCCAAAGTTGAAGACTTCATGGAGATGTTCATGGAAGCTGCCACTCGGATCGCAGACAGCATCGACCTGGATACCTTCGTCGAAGCGGTGGTCCCACCTCAACCCGAGTGATCGTCGGGTTTAAAACTCTTTATGCTTTTGCCTCGGAATGCCGATTAGTAATTGTAACTGTAAGACTTTGAATGAGCCTGAGGCTCATGTCGTCAGAACTTTTATCCGTACTCTCATTTCAAGTGACGTAGTTTTTATTTGCCTTGGCTTTCTTCGATCTTTGATTTCTGGATGTTTATACTTAGGCGATGAGGTACCTCAACTAAGTCCCCGAGTGTGGGCAAGGACCGCACTCAGAATTGTTCGTTAGAACAATGATGGTCCTGTCCATCTTGGAAATGATGGTCCTGTCCATCTTAGAGTCCGAGTGTGGAGGATGTCCTACTCGAAACGATTTATAACTTAGGCGACGCGGGGCCGCAGCTAAGCTCGCGAGTGTGGGCAAGGTCTGCACTCGGAATTGTTCGTTAGAACAATGATGGTCCTGTCCATCTTGGAAATGATGGTCCTGTCCATCTTGGAAATGATGGTCCTATCCATCTTAGAGTCCGAGTGTGGAGGATGTCCCACTCGAAATGGTTTATAACTTAGGCGACGCGGGGCCGCAGCTAAGCCCCCGAATGTGGGCGAGGCCCGCATTAGGAATTGTTCGTGAGAACAATGATGGTCCTGTCCATCTTAGAAATGATGGTCCTGTCCATCTTAGAGTCCGAGTGTGAAGGATGTCCCACTCGAAACGGTTTATAACTTAGGCGACGCGGGGCCGCAACTAAGCCCCCGAGTGTGGGCGACGCCCGCACTCGGAATTGTTCGTGAGAATAATGATGGTCCTGTCCACCTTAGAAATGATGGTCATGTCCATCTTAGAGTCCGAGTGTGGAGGATGTCCCACTCGAAACGGTTTATAACTTAGGCGACGCGGGGCCGCAGCTAAGCCCCCGAGTGTGGGCGAGGCCCGCACTTGGAATTGTTCGTGAGAACAATGATGGTCTTGTCCATCTTAGAAATGATGGTCCTGTCCATCTTAGAGTCCGAGTGTGATGGATGTGAAAGCACAACATGCTCCCTTGGTGGTTTTGATAATTCATGACAACATACATTGTCTCTTGGACTAATATTTCTACCTAGTGTATTTCAGGTGAAAGTCCATAGAGAGAGATGGGTTGGCAAAAAGGATTGATGAGAAACCCCTAGATGCAAGGAAATGGATTGGAAAAGCTTCAAGCAAGAGGACTCTACATTTTACTTTGTGAGAAATCACTTTCAGTCCATAGGAAAGCCAATACTATTAAAAGGGGTAAGGTACTGTTTGTGAACAAGATGCTCCACGTGCACAAGTGATAGTCACCAAAAACACCCACAAGCTCTTCCACAAGTACTCTGTCTAGAACCCTACCACTCAAATCGGTAAGACCAACAATTCCTATTTGGTCTCACCGAGATTCAAACCCTAGACAGATCCTTAGCCAAACCCATCTCGGTACTACCAACATTCCACTTTGGTGCCACCGAGTTCAGTTGCCAACTTTCTGGTTAGCTATTTTCAAGCATTGGTACCACCGAGTTTTGTCAATCGGTCTCACTGAGATTTGGACCAACTTCCTAGTTAGCCATTCTCAAGAATCGGTACCACCGAGTTTTGTGAATCGATCTCACCGAGTTTTTGGACCAACTCTCTGGTTAGCCATTGTCAAGAATTGGAACCACCGAATATTGAGAATCGGTCTCACCGAGTTGTGCATTCTGACCATTGGTCATCTTATCGGTACCACCAAGATTTATGTATCGGTCTCACCGAGATTCAAAAGTTACTGCCTTTTGGTCACTTCGGTACCACCGAGTTTTATACTTCGGTGTCACCGAGTTGGTCACTTTAGGTGTAACGGTTGGATTTTTGGGGATGCCTATATATACCCCTTCACCACCACCCACTCGAAAGAGAAGCACTCAGAACTATTCCATACTTGCCCCATCCAATTTTCTAAGAGAGAGCCACCTACTCATGTGTTGAGATCAAGCTATTCCATTCCTACCATATGAATCTTGATCTCTAGCCTCCCCAAGTTGCTTTCCAGCAAATCGATCTCTTTCACCATAGCCAAATCTGTGAGAGAGTGATTGTGTGTTGAGGAGTCTATCATCTTGAAGCACAAGAGCAAGGAGTTCATCAACATTGCGGAGCCTATTACCTTTTGGAGGGTGGTGCCTCCTAGATTGGTTAGGTGTTGCTTGGGAGCCTCCTACTTCGTGTTGTGGAGTTGAACCAAGAAGTTTGTACGGGCAAGGAGATCGCCTACTTCGTGAAGATCTACCCATAGTGAGGCTAGTCCTTCGTGGACGGAAGCCGTTATGGAATAGTCAAGGTTGCTACTTCGTGGACCCTTATGGGTGGAGCCCTCCGTGGACTCTCGCGACCGTTACCCTCCGTGGTTTGAAGACTCAATAAACGTGGACGTATGATAGCACCACCTATCGGAACCACGGGAAAAATCTTCGTGTCCCTCATGCGTTTGATCTCCCTATCTCAACTCCTTACTTCCATGTGCAATGTCTTTATTTTTCCGCTGCCATACTTGTTGACTTGCATGTGTAGGGTGTGCTAGACTTGCTATAATTGTTAAAATCTGCCAACCAATTAACTTGGGAAAAGGTTAGGTTTTTAATTCTTGCTAATAGTCTATTCCCCCCCTCTAGACACACACTTCTAGTGATCCTACAAGTGGTATCAGAGCATTGGTCTCCATTACTTCGGTTTCATCACCGTGGAGGAAGATGGATGTGTCTAGTGTGGAAAGTTTGAGCTGTAGAGTGCCTATTCTTGATGGGGAGTACTATAGTCAATGGAAATATAAGATGCTTGAGCTATTCAATGAATTTCATTTGAGCAAGTATGTTAAGAACCCCTATGTACCTCCCATTGATCCTTTACATCTTACACACGAGGAGGAAATTGATATGCTATGCAATCTTAGAACTGCTAATCTTATCATTAGAGGATTGCCTAGGATTGTGCTTAATCAAATGAAGAATTTTGAATGTGCTTATACTTTGTGGAATGACTTGGAGAAACGATATCCAAGTTATTCATTAAGTAATCTTGATGAAATTTTTCATAAGACTATTGACTTTCAAAAAATGATGCCTAGTGATCCCAAGTTTGATGACTATCTATTTGAGCTTAGAGACCTCATGCGTGCTAAAGGAGATGTCATAACTATTAACAACATCATTGTAGAAGCCATTCGCATTCATAATCTTGAACATTGTCATGATCACAACCCTAACGAATCCCTTGTTTCTTGTGAGGAGGATTTCCCACTTGATGATGACAATGTGGAACATGGCTACTATGATGAAGATGAGTTGTTCGACATCGAGCATGAGAAGATCATGAAGAATCTAAGTCTCATGGCAAACTTCAAGGATTACATGTCCGGAGGAAAAGAGTGGATTCTCGATAGTGGATGCACCGATCATATGACCGGAGATAGAGACATGTTTGAAGAGATCACACCAAACCATGGACCGCGAAGGTATGTAACTTTTGGAGACAACTCCAAGGGTAAGGTACTTGGTCTTGGTAAGGTGGCCATATCCCATGATAGCTCTATTCAAAACGTCATGCTTGTTGAATCCCTTGGCTACAATCTTCTTTCCGTATCTAGACTTGCCGACTTTGGTTTTAATGTGCTATTCACGAAAGTAGATTGCCAAGAGTTTCATCAAGATAATCATAACATGGTCTTTACCGGTTTCCGTAGAGGTGATCTATATATTGTCGATTTAACTAAGAGATCCAAACCTCGTACTTCTCTTATTGCAAAATCTTCTAAAGGTTGGCTTTGGCATAGAAGACTAGGACATGTTGGCATGCGTAATCTAGACAAGCTTATCAAAGGTGATCATATACTTGGTATAAAAGATGTTATCTTTGACAAAGATAGACTTTGCAGTGCTTGCCAAGCTGGAAAGCAAGTAGGTGGAAGTCATCCCGAAAAAAATATCATGACTACTAGGTGACCACTCGAGTTACTTCACATGGATCTTTTTGGTCCCAATGCTTACAAGAGCCTCGGTGGAAATTCCTATGGTCTAGTTATAGTTGATGATTTTTCCAGATTTACGTGGGTATTCTTTCTTGATGATAAGTCACAGGTACAAAAGATCTTCAAGAACTTCGTTCGCAAAGCGCAAAATCAGTTTGAAGTGAAGATCAAGAAGGTTCAGAGCGATAACGGATCGGAGTTCAAGAACACCCATGTAGATACCTTTCTTGATGAAGAAGGTGTTTCACATGAGTTCTCGGCTACGTACACGCCTCAACAAAATGGAGTTGTTGAGAGGAAGAACCGGACTCTTATTGAGATGGCAAGAACGATGCTTGACGAATACAAGACGTCAAGACACTTTTGGGCAGAAGCCGTGGAAAAAACATGTCCTGCTACAAACCGACTCTACTTGCACAAGCTTCTCGGTAAAATGGCATACGAGCTACTCACCAGTAACAAACCCCAAGTTGGATACTTTCGGGTATTCGGCTCAAAGTGCTACATTCTTGATAAGCATCGTCATACTAAATTTGCTCCTAAATCGCATGAAGGATTCCTACTTGGTTACAGATCGAACTCTCACACTTACCGTGTCTACAACAACTTCACTCGAGAAGTTGAAGAGATGGTAGATGTGAAGTTTGATGAATCTAATGGTTCGCAAGTCGAACAATTGCCAAATGATGTAGGAGATAAGGATACTTCGCAAGCTATCCAAGACTTGTCCATCGGCAAGATTCGTCCCATGGAGGTGAAGGAAAGTACTTCGTCAACTCAAGTGGAAGCCCCTACTTCACGTTACGGTGATCTTCAACACGACATGGAGGCATCCACAAGCGGTACACGACAAGATGAAGAGGAGGAAGTACATCATGAAGATCCACCACAACCTCCTTCACCACCACCTCAAGGAAACGACACCTTCAACAACAACGAAGATGAAGATGATGATGATGAAGAAACTTGTCGGATTTCGGGCTCCGCAAAACCCTCAAGGTTCGAACACAGGGGCGTGTGCGAAGATCCCCTTTAACCTCGCCCAACCTAGCTCGCTACCCGATGATTCCTACGACGAACTCGCACGATGACGAGGAAGCAGATGCACACGATGATTTACCCAGGTTCGGGCCACTGCGAAGCGTAATACCCTACTCCTGCTTTGGTGGATTGCCTCATGAGGAGGTGTGGTGGATGAACTAGTAAAGTGGTGAGTTGCCTTGCGAGGGCGCTCGGGTGGTGTTCTTGGCACTCTGCCTTGTCTATTGTCTCTCCTTCCCCCTTCTACGGTGCAACCTAGTCTCTATATATAGCAGCAGCCCAGGTCCTCCTCCCTTATCGCAATGGCGGGAAGGGATCCCACAACGGCCAAATTCGAAGGGGAACAGGAGTACATCCCAGCCCTGTCCAAAGGTGGTCTTCGCCTGCAAAGTAGCTGTCGATGATGCAGAGGTGGACTCGGCGATGACATCCTTCCTGCTGGGCTCGTGGTCGTGGTCTCATTGCAGCAGAATGGAAACCTTTGGGCGGCGCTTTGGGAACCCGCGTATGTCATTGCTCCCTTTGCACCAAAGGGGAAACTGCACCGCCTGGCGCACTGGCGCCCGCCTGTCCTTCCTTGCGTCATCCTCGACTCCTGAGGCCGGGTTCTGCATAGAGATTTCTGCCACTCCGGAGGGGGCCTGAGGAGGCCCACCCCTTGCTGGTCTTGGTGCCGCCTTCCTCGCGAGCTCGGGGCCCTCGCGAGCTCGGGGCCCTCGCGAGGGACTTTTCTTGAGTGGGGCCGCACCAGTCGTGCTCGGCCGATGAGGTGGGCCATGCCCTGGGCCGCAGGCAGGCAGATCTAGGTACCCCCGTTCCCAGAACGCCGACAGTAGCCCTCGGGCCCAAGGCGCGCTCGAGCTGGCTTCCGAGTGAAGCCGTTGGGGACGGCCCGAAGCGCCGCGGGCCCAAAACGCCTGCGGGCCAGGCTCGACACGCGTCGCATGCCCAGTGAACGCCGTCTCCACTCCTGAGGTCGTCAAGGACCTCCCAAGTCAAACTGACGCGACGCCTGCGCGCTGCGCCGGCCATCATTACCCTTTCTTGAATGTGGCTGCTCCCTCAGCCTTCTCCCTTTGGGCCACGCGGATGTGACCCTTCGGGAGGTGATGAATTGACGTGGGGGAGAGCCGCACGCCACCCGGGCCTGCCCCATGGCGCCCGAGGAGCGTCCGATGCCTGTACTCCCCACGACGCTCCGGCTGACAAGGGTCGAGACACGCAGCGGCGCCATCATTGCCCGGGAAGCGAGGGGGCGCTGGTTGGCCCTTGGTCGTATATAAGTGGGTGAGGGTGAGAAAACCCCCAGCACATCTCCATCTTCTTCGCCTCCCAACCTTCAAGCCGCCGCTCTCCCAGCTATGGCTCCAGTGAGGATGTTTTCCGCCGCCGAGAAAGGGAAGGCCTCCGAGGAGAGCCCTGCTGCACCGCCGCCCAGGAGGGGCCGCGGTCGTCCCCGGAAGTATGCCGTGACGCCGGTGGCGGTTCCTCGTGGGCGCGGGCATGCTCCAACGCGGCCCGGGGTTACCATCGGTGGCCGCGGGGGGGGGGGGGGGGGGCTCCGTCTAGCGCGGGCGGCCGCAGTAGTCGTGGTGGTAACGCCCATGGTGGGAGGGTGGCGGTGGCCTCCCGGCTGCCGCGCCCGCGGCTCCATTCAGCCGACACAGCCCAGGAGTTGTGGTGTGGGCGGAGAGGCCGGAGGCCGCTTGGTTTCAACTCCCATGCTTCTTCGCGGAGGCGCTGTCGGCCGGGGGGCCTGCTGGCCTATGGCTGTAGGCCGATGGCTGCTGCAGCGCGGCCTCGTGGGTGGAGGTCGAGGTCACCCCCGGGGGTTACGTGTACCTGAACCGCGGGTGGCAGACATTTGCCCGTGCCCGTGGCTTTGAGGGGAGGCGCACCCTTCACTTCAAGTACGACGGGGTGGCGACGCTCTTCGTCAAGATCTTCGGGGGAGAGGGCGAGCGCCTGGGTGCTGCCCGGAAGACGACGGCCGCGGCGATCTTGGAGATGAGCTTGCCCTTCACGACGGGCGCCGCGTCTCCAACGACAGCGACACCCCCTCCGAGGAGAGCCCGAGTGACAGCAGCGACAGCAGTTATGGCGCGCCACCGTGCCGGCGCGCCCGGACCTCGGGGGGTAGCCAGCCGCCGCGGCGTCGCTCCTCTGCTCCAGAAGCGGCCACGCCGGCGCACCTCCACGGGTCCGTCAAGGAAGAGGAGGACTCCAACTGAGTGCTGGTGTGCCGACGCCAGGGCTCCCAGAGCGGCAGCCCCCGAGGGGGCTTCTTCACTTTCTTTCTCCTCCTCTTCTCCCTTTCCTGTAATCAAAGAAGCAAGGGGGGGGGGGGCTATGGGCGTGTAATGAGTTTCGGCGCTTGCGCGCTTGTTAGTACCCTTATCGTGTGTCCTGGTTCTTGTGTCATCATTAATTGAAATTTCCTACTGACCGCGGTTAGGGTACTTAGCTTGACATGCTCGCGGTAGGCTTTTCGTCGGGGAGGTTTGGCTATGGCGCTTGGGGAGTCCGGACGTCCTGGGGACTTCTTCTTCCTATTAGTGAGGCAGGTTGGGAGCCCTTTCGGCACTCTATGTCTGCAGGCCCCAGTCCCGCACATTTCTCGACCACCGTAAGGGGCGTCCGGATCACCAGGACGCACTTACGGGGTGAGCATCGACACCCTTGATGCCTACCGGATCACCATGACACCGTCAAGGGCGAGGGGCTATATGACCGGTAAGTCTCCTGAGGCGCGCTGCTCAGGAGCCCCCTTTGATGCTCAAGTGGCTCTACGTCGGCAGGTCCCAGTCCCACACATTCCTCGACCACCGTAATGTACGTCCGGATCACCAGGACGCAACTACGAGGTGAGGCCTCGACACCCTTGATGCCGACCAGATCGCCAGGACGACATCGAGGGGCAAGTGGCTATATGACCGGTAAGGCTCCTGAGGCGTGCTGCTCAGGAGCCCCCTTTGACGCTCGAGCGACCCCCATTCCGTCCTGCCGGCTGCTGCCTCAGGAGGCACTGGGGCCTCCCGAGGCTCCATGCTGCGGTGCCGCGCTGTGGTCGGAGCCCCCGATTGGGGGTCGACCGCCAAAAGACGCAAGTCCCTAAGGCGACAGGGCCTTGCTATCCAGCTCCGAGGCGCCTCGTGGAGGGCCGGAGCGCACGGGCCCTTGCGAAACACCAATGCAGAGAAAGAGACTCCAAGACCGAAAAAACGAGAGAACGATGAGAGAAAATTCCCCGCCCCTTTTTCTTTTTTTAAATAGAGTTCCGAAATTCTCAAACTTCATTCCAAAAAGTGGCAATTCGAACACCAAAAAGAAGCAAGCAACTGCCGCGTCCGACACCTAGGCTAGTCTTCGTCTTCGTCTTCCCCCTACGCGGAGCATAGAGCATCCACGTTGCGTGGGCATAGCCATTGGTGGGCAGCGTTGTCCGCCAGCGCGGAGCATGGGGCTTCCACTTGGGCGTGGGATGGAACCCCTCCACGTCCTCAGGGGGCTCCGGGCGTATACAGCCCGCTCATTATTACGTGAGAGTGTCACGGCCGTAGATAGCTGGGCAAGCCCCCAGGCGCAAGGCCCGGTTGCTCCCAACTCCGTCAAGAGCCACCCCGTGCATTTCTGCTCGGTTGCGCGCCTCTATGACCCAAACCCAAATGCATTGTTCCCCGCGTACCCGCGGGATTGCGCTCCCGCGGCCCAAACATGAGCACAATGCACCCGACGCAGCCATAGAGGTGTTTTGTCAATGAAGCCGCCTCGTGAAGTGTCGGGGCGCTGGCCAGACGGGGTCTGGAGGGCCTCGTGAGGCCCAGCCCCCTGAGGCTGCGCCGGCGCTCCAGTTGCCGCGGGTGGCCCGCGCTGCTTGTGTCTTGCTGCGCCCCCCTAGGCCGTTACTCCTGAGGCCTCGGGGCCTGGCTCGGTGTTGCTTGCTCGCGAGGGCGATGGCTTGCGCCGTGCCCCGCGGGCTCGGGGGCGTCCTCCCTCTTTCTCCCGCTCGCATTGTCCATGCTAGGTTCTCAGTCGACGGAAGGCCCCAGGCCCGGCCCGGGGAGGACGCCCAGGGTACCCCCTACTCTTGGGGGGTGTTGGCGCCTGCGGCAGGCGCCTGATCCATCTCACCATCCGGAGGTACGACGTGGCTTGGTACATAGGGCTCTACGTAAGGGCCCTGTTCTCCACCTGAGCCGTCCGGCGGGGTGCCGGCGACGGCCCCTCCGGGCGGCGGCGGGGCGCCGCCCTGTGCGCGCAGCCCACAGACCCTCCTGCGACGAGCCTCAGCTCGAAGTTGCTTACCTCTGCCACCGCCGCCGGGTGGGCCGCGTGCTTCCTGACGTGGATTGTTTCCTTGGCGATCCGTTGTGCCTTCACCGTGGTTGCTTGCTTGTCCGGACGCCTGCGCCGCCTGCTCCCTGCGCAGGATGGCGCGCTCCCACCTGGTTAACCCAGGCGGTTAACGGTCCTCAGGGTCAAGGGGGCGCGTGTCGGTGCACGCTTGGGGCGCCCAGTTGTTTCCTTCGTGCGCTCCGTCGTCGGGGCCGGGCTGCACCCCGAAACCGGCCACCGGAATTCGGAGGAGAAGGAGCACGGCGTGCGACGGGCCCCGCTCGGGCTCGCCCAGAGCCTGAGGGGGCATGCCGCCGGCGGGCTGGGCGACAGGCACGGCGAACGAGCCCCCGACGCCTGACGCCTGCGGCCTTGAAGAAGAGTGAGGAGACATGGCCCTCCATGCGACGTTGACCAGCTCTGCGATGTGGTCGGCCCACGCGTCGAAGCCCCCGTGCGTTGGGCGGTGGCCGAGCATCTCGCTTGCCATCAGCAGCGCATCGTGCGCGTCGAGGTCTCCCACGTAGGTGCGACGCGACGCCGGTGCCGAGGGCGCCGCCCGTCCGCCGTGTGTTTGGACGGCGCAAGAAGCGACGACGGTGGAGACGACACTGGCGGCTTGATATTGACCGCCCAGCGTCGTGCCGCTGGGGCGTGGGTCTCGGTCAGCAGCGGCAGGATTGCTGAAGACGGATCCGCCATGGCCAGAGGAAGCTTGTTGGGCGCTGGCCATCGGAGCGGTGAGGCGTGGGATGAGCGAGGCTTGAGGAAGACTTTGACACGCCCCCTACCTGGCACGCTAAATGTCGGATTTCGGGCTCCGCAATACCCTCAAGGTTTGAACACAGGGGCGTGTGCGAAGATCCCCTGCAACCTCGCCCAACCTAGTTCGCTACCCGATGATTCCTACGACGAACTCGCACGATGACGAGGAAGCAGATGCACACGATGATTTACCCAGGTTCGGGCCGTTGCGAAGCGTAATACCCTACTCCTGCTTTGGTGGATTGCCTCACAAGGAGGTGTGGTGGATGAACTAGTACAGTGGTGAGTTGCCTCGCGAGGGCGCTCGGGTGGTGTTCTTGGCTCTCTGCCTTGTCTGTTGTCTCTCCTCCCCCCTTCTACGGTGCAACCGAGTCTCTATATATAGAAGCGGCCCGGGTCCTCCTCCCTTATCGCAATGGCGGGAAGGTATCCCACAATGGCCAAATTCGAAGGGGGATAGGAGTACATCCCCGCCCTGTCCAAAGGTGGTCTTCGCCTGCAAAGTAGCTGTTGATGATGCAGAGGTGGGCCCGGCGATGACATCCTTCCTGCTGGGCTCGTGGTCGTGGTCTCGTTGCACCAGAATGGAAACCTTTGGGCGGCTCTTTGGGAACCCGCGTACGTCCTTGCTCCCTTTGCACCAAAGGGGAAATTGCACCGCCTGGCGCATTGGCGCCCGCCTGACCTTCCTTGCGTCATCCTTGACTCCTGAGGCCGGGTTCTGCATAGAGATTTCTGCCACTCCGGAGGGGGCCTGAGGAGGCCCACCCCTTGCTGGTCTTGGTGGCGCCTTCCTCGCGAGCTCGGGGCCCTCGCGAGGGCCTTGTCTTGAGTGGGGCCGCTCCAGTCGTGCTCGGCCGATGAGGTGGGCCATGCCCTGGGCTGCAGGCAGGCAGGTCTGGGTACCCCCGTTCCTAGAACGCCGACAAAGCTCCACCATCCAACAAGCCGAAGCTACCCCGAGTTCGAGCAAGAGTGGCCAAGAACCATCCTCTAAACCAAATCTTTGGTGACATACAAACCGGGAGAATCACTCGCTCTAAAACTCGCTTAGCTAATTTTTGTGAGCATTATTCTTTCATCTCTAGCATTGAACCCTTCAAGGTAGAACGAGCTCTTGAAGACCCGGATTGGGTGAACGCCATGCATGAAGAGCTTCACAACTTCGAGAGGAACGAAGTGTGGACACTCGTGGAGAATCCCAAGGACGAGCACAACATCATCGGAACCAAATGGGTGTTTCGGAACAAGCAAGATGAAGACGGTCAAGTTGTACGCAACAAGGCGCGTCTCGTAGCCCCTGGATATACGCAAGTCGAAGGTATGGACTACGGTGAGACCGATGCCCCCGTCGCTAGACTTGAAGCTATTCGCATTCTTCTCGCTTATGCTAATCACCATGATATCACGCTTTATCAAATGGACATTAAAAGTGCATTCTTCAATGGTGAGATTGAAGAAGAGGTCTATGTCAAACAACCACCTGGTTTTGTGAATCCTAAGAAACCTAATCATGTTTACAAGCTTCGTAAAGCCCTTTATGGTCTTAAGCAAGCCCCACGTGCTTGGTATAAATGCTTAACGAAGTTTCTCATTGAAAAGGGTTTTGAAATTGGTAAAATTGACGCAACCTTATTCACTAAGAGAGTTAATGGTGAATTATTTGTGTGCCAAATCTATGTGGATGATATTATCTTTGGATCTACTAACCCACAATTTAGTGAAAGATTTGGAAGGTTGATGTCCAAGAAGTATGAGATGTCCATGATGTGTGAGCTGAAATTTTTCCTTGGTTTGCAAATCAAGCAAACTAGAGAAGGAACTTTCATCTCTCAAACCAAGTATACCAAGGACTTGATCAAGAAGTTCAACATGCAAGAGTGTAAAGGTATGAAAACTCCTATGCCTACTAGCGGACATGTTGACCTTACCAAGGAGGACGAACCGGTTGATCAAAAGGTTTATCGATCTATGATTGGTTCATTTCTATATCCATGTGCCTCCCGTCCCGATATTATGCTTAGTGTTTGCATGTGTGATAGATATCAAGCCGCACCTAAAGAGTGTCATCTTTTGGCCATGAAATGTATTGTGAGATATTTGATACAAACACCAAACTTTGGCATTTGGTATCCCAAGGGATCTTCTTTTAACCTTGTTGGCTATCCCGATTCGGACTATGCCGGTGACAAGGTTGATAGAAAATCCACCTCGGGTACATGTCAATTTCTTGGTAGATCTCTTGTGTCTTGGTCCTCCAAGAAACAAAACTCGGTATCTCTATCTACTGCAGAAGCTGAGTATATTGTTGCCGGATCGTGTTGCGCTCAATTGCTATGGATGACATAAACGCTTAAGGATTATGGAATCCATGTGAAAAATGTTCCATTACTTTGTGACAATGAAAGTGCTATTAAGATTGGTCATAATCCCGTGCAACATTCTCGAACTAAGAATATTCAAGTTCAACATCATTTCATTCGTGATCATGTTGCCAAAGGAGATATTAATCTTAAGCATGTTCGTACCAACAAGCAATTGGCCGATATATTTACTAAGCCACTTGATGAGAAAGCATTTTGTTATTTGAGGAGTGAGTTGAACATCATTGATGCTTGAAACTTGAGCTAGACTCACTCGGATGCATGCAAGGGCATGAGCTTACATGATACTTCCATGATACACTTGAAATATTATCTTATACCATGGAATTCTATGCTCCCTTGTATTGCATCTAACCTTTTGTAGGTACTTGGAAGAACAACACTGCACAAGATTGCCATCAACTCATATCTTAAGCAATCTTGTCTTAGCCAAGTATCCACAACCCCTCTTGATGATGGAAGGAAGAGGACAACAAAAACATATCCTTGACACATATTTGAATTTCACAATTGGTATCGTGTCATATCATGTTCTTCCTTGCATGACTAACCTATGTAGGTGATAAGTGCACCAAAACAAGAAGGATTGCTCCCAACTCAAGATGAACTTCATCAACCTCGAGCATCCTCAACAAGTTCACCTACAAGCCACATCATCAACATCACTCAAAGGTATGTACTCATATCCTTGAAAAAGCTTTACTCCAAGTCATGAGCTAAAGCAACTCAAGTGATATGAAAACATTAAAATGCTTAATCGAAAAATGGTAACCCCATTTTGAGCTTAACGATGAGTATGACCTATGATCAAGTATTCTTGCTTGGCTCCTAAGTCAATATACTCTAATATAGGTGACCTAGTCACCGACCATCATCTAGTTAAGTATCTTGTTTGGTTCATTCTCTATTTGCAAGATTTCTTGGAACCACTCAAATCTTCTCTAGTTGATATCTCTTTGTAAAGTCTTTTGCTTTTCCTTTGAAGATCCTTTTGACACTTCGTTACAAGTTTTCCAAATTCATTTGCAAGTTTCTAAAACATTGCCAAGTTCCTGTTTACTACTCGGAGCCTCCGATCGAAATAACTCGGTTCTACCGATTATGCAGATAGGCTGCAAATACACATCTCGGTTCCACCGACTTATTTGCCTCAGAGCCACCGACTTTGCTATCTTTTCTATCCTTTGTTTAACTTAGCAATTCTCCATTTCTTCGATGATTCCTTATTTAAAAAATATGTGGGGGAGAAACTCTTTTCTAGGATCCCTATCTCAAAGGAGGAGAAGTCTTACAAGCTCTCAGATCAGTCAAAGAGGGAGAAATTATTTTCCATGATTCCCTTAGTTTTTAATGCTCTCTATAATTTTCATTTCTATGAACCCTACATTCTATGACCCTTGTTCTCAAGGATCCCTTCTTACTCCATGATCCCTGTGTCTAACCCTGTGTATGGACCTTTTTGGAAATTAATGCCAAAGGGGGAGAAATACCAATGCTTCAAAAGCTACAGGGGGAGATACATGCTTCAATGCAAAGGGGGAGATATAATCAAGGGGGAGAATATCAAAGCTTATACTTATATAGACAAGGGGAGAATACCAAAGTAGGGGGAGAAAAATATGTTTGGGAGAAAAATATGTTTATTTCATTTGACTACTCATGTTAGAATTTTCTCACCCTATCCAATCCCAATATCTACATGCTAAGATTCAGAGGGAGAGGATGACCTACTATTTCATATATAAGGGAGAAAGTTCTAAAATGATCTTGGAGACATATCAATCTTAAGGAATACTATCTTCTATATGTTCTTCACATCTTGGTACTATTGAGCTCTATTGCTTTTGATTGGTAGAAAACTCTTGTGTTTCCTAACATTGTTTTCTCAAGTGTTTTTCTACTACTAGAATGCTCAAGAACTCAAGATAAGTATATACATCATATCCTTGATCAAGATGATCTCTTGCTTCTTGCACATATTGTTTGAAAGAGTGAAGTCTTGAACAAGGATACATCTCATTCACATATCTGATGCATATAGCCAAGATACACATGACTCACTATATCCCTTCTACTATATGTGTGTCCATGCATTCCAAAGCAACTATCCTTTAAAGGGATTGCACACATTTAGGGGGAGCAAATCTAAGTCATGTGTCTCTCAAAGTCTTCATAATATCTATGCATATCTTTATTTGAAGCTTTGATTGTATGTTTTCATCAATTACCAAAAAGGGGGAGATTGAAAGCACAACATGCTCCCTTGGTGGTTTTGATAATTCATGACAACATACATTGTCTCTTGGACTAATATTTCTACCTAGTGTATTTCAGGTGAAAGTCCATAGAGAGAGATGGGTTGGCAAAAAGGATTGAGGAGAAACCCCTAGATGCAAGGAAATGGATTGGAAAAGCTTCAAGCAAGAGGACTCTACATTTTACTTTGTGAGAAATCACTTTGAGTCCATAGGAAAGCCAATACTATTAAAAGCGGGTAAGGTACTGTTGGTGAACAAAATGCTCCACGTGCACAAGTGATAGTCACCAAAAACACCCACAACCTCTTCCACATATACTCTGTCTAGAACCCTACCACTCAAATCAGTAAGACCAACAATTCCTATTCGATCTCACCGAGATTCAAACACTAGACAGATCATTAGCGAAACCCATCTCGATACTACCAACATTCCACTTCGGTGACACCGAGTACAGTTGCCAACTTTCTGGTTAGCTATTTTCAAGCATCGGTACCACCGAGTTTTGTCAATCAGTCTCACCGAGATTTGGACCAACTTCCTGGTTAGCCATTCTCAAGAATCGGTACCACCGAGTTTTGTGAATCGGTCTCACCAAGTTTTTGTACCAACTCTCTAGTTAGCCATTGTCAAGAATTGGTACCACAGAATATTGAGAATCAGTCTCACCGAGTTGTGCATTCTGACCGTTGGTCATCTTATCGGTACCACCGAGATTTATGTATCGGTCTCACCGAGATTCAAAAGTTACTGCCTTTTGGTCACTTCGGTACCACCAAGTTTTATACTTCGCTGTCACCGAGTTGGTCACTTTAGGTGTAACGGTTGGATTTTTGGGGATGCCTATATATACCCCTTCACCACCACCCACTCGAAAGAGAAGCACTCAGAACTATTCCATACTTGCCCCATCCAATTTTCTGAGAGAGAGCCACCTACTCATGTGTTGAGATCAAGCTATTCCATTCCTACAATATGAATCTTGATCTCTAGCCTCCCCAAGTTGCTTTCTACCAAATCAATCTCTTCCACCATAGCCAAATCTGTGAGAGAGTGATTGTGTGTTGAGGAGTCTATCATCTTGAAGCACAAGAGCAAGCAGTTCATCGACATTGCCGAGCCTATTACCTTTTGGAGGGTGGTGCCTCCTAGATTGGTTAGGTGTCGCTTGGGAGCCTCCTACTTCATGTTGTGGAGTTGAACCAAGAAGTTTGTACGGGCAAGGAGATCGCCTACTTCGTGAAGATCTACCCATAGTGAGGCTAGTCCTTCGTGGACGGAAGCTGTTATGGAATAGTCAAGGTTGCTACTTCGTGGACCCTTATGGCTGGAGTCCTCCGTGGAATCTCGTGACCGTTACCCTCCGTGGGTTGAATACTCCATAAACGTGGACGTACGATAGCACCACCTATCGGAACCACGGGAAAAATCTTGGTGTCCCTCATGCGTTTGATCTCCCTATCTCAACTCCTTACTTCCATGTGCAATGTCTTTATTTTTCCGCTGCCATACTTATTGACTTGCATGTGTAGGGTGTGCTAGACTTGCTATAATTGTTAAAATCTGCCAACCAATTAACTTGGGAAAAGGTTAGGTTTTTAATTCTTGCTAATAGTCTATTCACCCCTCTAGACACACACTTCTAGTGATCCTATAGGATGTCCCACTCGAAACAGTTTATAACTTAGGCGACGCGGGGCCGCAGCTAAGCCCCTGAGTGTGGGCGAGGCGTGCACTCGGAATTGTTCGTGAGAACAATGATGGTCCTGTCCACCTTAGAAATGATGGTCCTGTCCATCTTAGAGTCCGAGTGTGAAGGATGTCCCACTCGAACCAGTTTATAACTTAGGCGACGCGGGGCCGCAGCTAAGCCCCCGAGTGTGGGCGAGGCCTGCACTCGGAATTGTTCGTGAGAACAATGATGGTCCTTTCCACCTTAGAAATGATGGTCCTATCCATCTTAGAGTCCGAGTGTGGAGGATGTTCCACTCGAAACGGTTTATAACTTAGGCGACGCGAGGTCGCAGCTAAGCATACTGCACCCACTGGGGGTGATAAGAGAGATTGATTCACCGGAATGAAAAGCGTTAAATTTCGACAAAACATAAAGGAACGAAAATTTATTCATCGAGATCACTCAGATTCATTATTGGAATGACAAACTAAAGTAGTCATGTTCTACATGTAGAACTTGCGAAGCAGGTCCGCGTTCCAAGTTCGGGGCTCTTCTACACCATCTTCGATGTTGTAGAGCCGGTAGGCTCCATTGTGCAAGACTTTGGAGATTGCATATGGCCCCTGCCATGGAGGCGCTAGCTTGTGGGGTTTTTGATGGTCCAGTCGGAGGACAAGATCTCCTTCCTGAAAAGCTCGGCCCTGGACTTGTCTATCATGGAAACGCCTCAGATCCTGTTGATAGAGCGTTGATCTGATGAGGGCCTACTCTCTCTCTTCCTCCAAAAGGTCAAGACCATCTTGACGTGCTGCTTCAGCTTCGGCTTCATCATATTGTTCCACTCGGGGGGAATTGTGTTGAAGATCACTCGGCAACACGGCTTCTGATCCGTACACCATGAAGAAAGGAGTGCGTTTTGTAGAGCGGTTCGGGGTTGTCCGAATGCCCCATAAGACGGACGACAGTTCTTCAACCCATGCCCCCGCAGCATACTTCAGGTCTCTCATCAGTCGAGGTTTCAGACCTTGGAGAATCATTCCATTTGCCCGTTCTGCCTGTCCATTCGACTGCGGGTGAGCCACTGAGGCATAGTTAACCCGAGTGCCTTGAGAGAAACAAAACTTGTGGAACTCGTCCGAGTCAAAGTTCTTCTCATTATCTGTGATAATGTCATGCGGCACGCCGAATCTGAAGATGATCTATCGAATGAAACTGACGGCGGTACCCGCATCCAAACTCTTGATGGGCTTCGCTTCAACCCACTTGGTGAACTTGTCAACCGCCACAAGCAGGTGGGTGAATCCACTTGTCCCAGTCTGCAGGGGACCGACCATATCGAGGCCCCATACTGCAAACGGCCAGGTGAGCGGGATCGTCTTTAGGGCGGACGCAGGCTTGTGAGACTTATTTTTATAGAACTGACACCCCACGCACAGGTCGACCAAATCTCTTGCTGCTTCATTGGCTCGGGGCCAATAAAAACCCGCTCGGAAAGCCTTAGCGACCAAAGTCCGAGAGGACGCGTGGTGGCCGCAAGTTCCCGAGTGGATTTCGTGTAAGATTTGCAGCCCTTCCTCTGGGGAAATGCATTTTTGAGTGACTCCTATAGTGCTTTTCTTGTATAACTGGTCTCCCAAAACTTCAAATGACTTGGATCGACAGACGATTTAGCGAGCTTCTTCTTCTTCTTCGGGGAGTTCTAGCCTGAGAAAGTATGCCAAATAGGGTTGAGTCCACTCGGGAGTGATTACCAGCATTTCATGGACTAGATCAACTACGGCCGGGACGTCAACCTCAGTCGGATTCGATGGACCGACTACTAGTGGGGGCTCCTCTGTGAAAGGATCTTCTGCAATTGTTGGGGCGCGCAGATGTTCAAGGAATATGTCCTTAGGGACTGCTCGCCGAGTGGATCCAATCTTTGCCAGGTCGTCTGCTGCCTGATTCTTTGCACGAGGAATGTGATGCAGCTCCAAACCTTCAAAATTCTTCTCTAGCTTTCTGACCGCGTTGCAGTAATCGGTCATTGCTGGGCTCCGAATGTCCCACTCTTTCATCACTTGGTTGACAACGAGGTCTGAATCGCCGTAGACCATCAAACGACGAATACCGAGTGATATTGCCATGCGGAGCCCGTACAGGAGGGCTTCGTACTCGGCCTCATTGTTTGATGAATCGAAATGGATTTGGAGGACATAGTTCAGCCGGTCTCCTTTGGGAGAAACAAGAACCACGCCAGCCCCGAGCCATTGAGCATCTTGGATCAGTCAAAGTACATAGTCCAGTGTTCGGGAACACTCGGATTTGGCTGCTCTTGCTCGATCCACTCGGCCATAAAATCAACCAATGCCTGGGACTTGATTGCTTTCTTGGCTTCAAACTTGATCTCCAACGGAAGGAGCTCAATTGCCCACTTTGCCACTCGGCCAGCAGCGTCTCTGTTGTGCAAGATCTCCGACAGGGGAGCGTTGCTAATGACCGTGACCGAATGATCTTGGAAGTAATGAACCACCTTTTTAGTAGTCAGGTAATACGATAGACCAGCTTTTGGTAGTGCGGGTACCTTTGCTTTTAAGGGGTCAACACTTCTGAGATGTAATATATGGGTCTTTGGACCTTGAATGCATTTCCCTACTCCTCGCGCTCTACAGCAAGGACTGTGCTCACCACCTGGCTAGTCGCCGCGATGTACAGGAGTAAAGGTTCCTGGCTGCCCGGAGCAGCTAGCACCGGCTGGGTGGAAAGCAATGCCTTGAGTTCTTCAAACGCGGCTTGCACTTCATTAGTCCACTCGAACTTGTCAGACTTTTTCATCAATCGGTAAAGAGGGAGTGCCTTCTCACCGAGCCTCGAGATGAATCGGCTCAGGGCCACGAGGCAACCTGTCAGTCTTTGTACGTCGTGCAAGCGCTCCGGTTGCTTCATTCGGACTATGGCGCCGATTTTATCCGGATTGGTGTCGATCCCCCGTTCGGAAACGAGAAAACCGAGTAACTTTCCGACAGGCACTCCGAATGTGCACTTAGCTGGATTCAGCTTTATTCCGAAGCATCGTAGGTTTGTGAAGGTCTTAGCAAGGTCAGTCAGGAGGTCGGAACCTTTCCTAGACTTAACCATGATATCATCCATATAAGCTTCCACGTTCCGACTGATCTTCTTTTGCAAGCATTTCTGGATCATGCGCTGGAAAGTAGCCCCAGCATTCTTCAGGCCGAATGGCATCGTGACATAGCAAAAGCATCCGAATGGGGTGATGAAGGCCGTCTTTATTTCATCGGGACCGTACATTCGGATCTGGTGGTACCCGGAGTATGCATCCAGGAAAGACAGACGTTCGCATCCGGCGGTAGAGTCCACTATTTGATCTATACGGGGTAAAGGGAAATGATCCTTCGGGCAGGCCCGATTGAGGTGTTTGAAGTCAATACACATACGAAGTGATTTGTCCTTCTTCGGCACCAGAACAACATTCGCGAGCCACTCGGAGTGGTAAACCTCGCGAATGAACTCGACAGCAAGGAGTCGAGCTATCTCTTGACCAATCGCCTTGTGCTTATCGATGGAAGATCGACGCAAGTACTCTTTGACTGGCTTGGTCTTGGGATCAGTTCAGAGTCGATGCTCAGCCAGTTCCCTGGGAACACCAGGCATGTCAGACGGCTTCCATGCGAAGATGTCCCAGTTCTCATGGAGGAACTAGATGAGCTCGGCTTCCTATTTCTCTCCGAGTGACGTGGAGATGTTTGTCGGAGCAGCACTTGGGTCGCTCGGATGTACATGGACATGCTTGGTCTCGCCGGCCGACTGGAAAGCCAATTCCGAAGCCGGCCGTTTGACCTGAGCAGATCAGCCGTATATCTTATAGCCTTCGAGCTCGACTGCGAGCACCTGCTCATTGGCGATCTTGGAGCCCTGCTGGAGGCACTCTTCGGCAATCTTCCGGTCGCCAGTCACTGTGATCACGCCTTTAGGCCCTGGCATCTTGAGTTTGAGATACACATAACATGGTCTGGCCATGAAACGTGCGTAGGCGGGCCTACCCAGGATGGCGTGATAAGCGCTGTGAAAGTCTACCACCTTGAAGGTTAACCTTTCCTTTCACAAATTCTTTTCGCTCCCGAATACGACGTCCAAGGCGATCTGGCCGAGTGACTCCGCCTTCTTCCTAGGGACAATCCCATGGAAATGCATGTTGCTCTTGCTCAATTGAGACATTGGGATGCCCATTGCCTTGAGCGTATCAGCATAGATGATATTGAGTGCGCTGCCTCCATCCATCAAGACCTTGCGCAGTCGGACGCCACCCACTGCCGGGTCGACGACCAATGCCTGCCTCGCAAGGGTGGCTATGTGAGGCGAATGGTCAGACTGGTCAAAAGTGACCAGTTGTCTTCGTCCAGTTGAGGTACTTGGGGGGCAGTCGGAACTGCCATGTTAACCTCCCGATTGACAACCTTCAACTGCCTCTTGCTTTCAACGTCAGCAAAAATCACGAGGACTTTATCAACTTAAGGGTACTCGGTGGCACCATCGTCATCCTCGGCATCGAATTTTTCACTCGAAGCCTCTGCGCCCATCTCCTGCTTGAGCAGGCGACATTCCCGAGTGGTGTGCTTCGGGAGCACAACGTTGCCTTCTTCATCCATCTTGGTATGAATCTGGCACGGCTGATCGAGGATGTCAGATTTAGAGTCGGACTTCTTCTTGGGAATCCACTCTTTCTTCTTTTTCTTCGGCTTGCCTTGGCCTTGCCCTTGGACGGCTGCCACCTCTGCCTTGCCGGAGGCGTCAGCCTTTCGTTTCTGATTGTTCCCGGCATTGCCCCCCGATTGAGGGGCGTTGCTGGCTCGTCTTTTGCCCCTACGGAGGCGGTCTTCTTCCTCGCCATTGGCATACTTGTTTGCGATCTCCATGGCCCGACTGAGGGACAGATCCCCAGATTGGCCGAACTTCAAGATCAACTCCCGATACCGAGTGCCTGCCTTGAAGGCGCACACGGCCTGATGTTCAGTCACATTTTCCACGGTGTTGTGCAACGTGGTCCAGTGCTGAATGTATTCACGGAGAGTCTCGTTGCTCTTCTGGACGCAATGCTGTAGTTCTGTCAATCCACCTGGGCGCTTGTACGTGCCCTCGAATGTCTTACCGAACACTCGAGCCAAATCTTCCCAACAGTAAATGCAATTGGCGGGCAACTGATTCAGCCACACGCGCGCAGACCCTTCCAGCATGAGCGGAAGGTGGTTCATTGCAACGAAATCATCGCTGCCGCCGATTTGGACAGCAACTCGATAATCTTCGAGCCAAGTCTCTGGCTTGGATTCCCCATTGAACTTCCCAATTCCGGTCGCGAACCGATAATTGGGGGGTATCTCTGCCTCTCGGATGTATCTGCTGAAACATCCGAGACTGGTAACTCCCCAGCCGCTCGCCCGGTCTCTGTCGTGTCTGTTCCGATCAACCACTCGCTGAGTGATGTCGGATCGGGCGTCGTAGCCTCGGTGCCGAGCAAGGATCCGCTCACGATCCCTCTCGAGTGGGTAACCTCCGTCATATGGACGCTGACCACGTATGCCGCCTCTCGGAGGAGGGGTCCGACTGAAGTCATGGTCATCGCGCCCGCGTCCCCCGTGCGGACCTCTCGGAAGAGGAGGAGTTCGCGGGTTTTTCCTTGGCGCTAAAGGACTGTGAGCTGAATGGACGGTGTCCGCCCGAGTGGACTCATTGCGAATGCGTTGGTGCGATTGCGACACCTTTGAATTTTGCTATAGGGCGGTTTTCAGCAAGGCCTGGATTTGCCGAATGCCCTCTCCAGCGGCCGAGTCGGACGGCTGGATAGAATTCGCGATCCGAGTGGCCGCGGCCAGATTTAACAAAGGAGTGCGCATCACCGGGATGGTGTATTACCGTTCCTTTGTGAACAGCTGACGGCGGCTACGACTGGAGCTGGGTAGCTCTCTTGCCGTGCGCTCGTCCAGTGATCGTTGGAGCCGCTTGAGTCGCTCGCGCTCAGCCAAAGTGGCCTGGCGCACAGCCTCCAGGGCTATCTCATCCGGGGTAGTTCCCGCGATAGGGGTGAGGAGAACCTGATCGTTCCTGCGCCTGATTTCCTCCCACTCCTCCCGAGTGAGGGGTCGGGGAACGTAGCCGTCGGAGCTAGCGTTGTTGCGGTCGGCGCCTCGATCGCGGGTATCTCCCGCAGAGTGCCCGGGTGGAGTAGCACCTCGGGCCGGGCCAGCCATCAGGACCTCCGCTACATCTCCAATGCTTTCGCGCTCGTTGGAACCAGAAGACTCGTCATCTGATGACGGAAAAAGGCAATGGATGGACTCGTCGACGTCGAGTGCGGTCCTTCGCTGAACTACGGCTTGAGCCGCCACAGTGTGTTTGATCCAACGCTGCAGCCGTGAGCGTCCGGAGCGCCTGCGGCAAGCTGCGATGCGAGTCGGAGAAGTCGGTCGATAAGGCGTAGACGGTTGTTGGAGGAGGACTCCGAACGTCGTTGCGCTGAAATGCACCGCGCCTCGGGTGGGTAGTGCCTCAGCGTCCAGCGGCGCTTCCTGCAACCACGCCGAATCGTCGACGGGGAAGCTGAGGGAACTGAAGAGGATCTCGCCACCGAATGTGTTCATGATGATCGGAAAAAATGGAAATTCCACCTGCGTCGGATTTTGCTAGACGCGCGGCCCCACGGTGGGCACCAACTGTCGTGGGAATGAACCTGACAATAGAACTAGGGGTACGAAAAGAGGGGCGAAGTTTAGCTACGGCGCAAGTCTGCACTCGGATGTGTACGAGTTTAGGCCTCACTCGGATGTGATAAAAGCCCTACGTCTCGAGCCCGGAGGCTTTGGTGTTTGCTTATGGGTGATAGAAAATTACACAGGGTCGGAACCTTTGCACTGGCACCCGGGGGTGGCTTATATAGAGTGCGCCACCACCGGCCGAGCGCCATGATTAGGGCAATAAATGCCAATGAAGGCTGTGTTACAGGAATGGCTGATTAACTAGCCATTACTGGTAACGGGAAATTAACTTCATAATGAATGACTACTCGAATTCCATGAACGCTTTGTCTTCCGGGTCGCCTGAGCTCCCATCAGACCGAGTGGTGCCGTAGAGTCCGAGTGCCTTGAGTAATTCGAGTGAATAGCCATATGCATCCAAATGCGTCTTTAGCCCAGGGGCTTTAATGACATTGTGGGACCACAGGTGGGCCCTAGATGTCAGGCCTGTGACCCTACCCATAGTAGGCATCCTCATCAGCGGCCATGGACCAGAGGGGGAACTCTCCTCCCATCTAGGGGGGAGGCCAAGGAAGAAGAAGAAGGAGGGGGCTCTCTCCCCCTCTCTCCCGGTGGCGCCGGAACGCCACCGGGGCAAGGATCGTGACGGCGATCTACATCAACAATCTTGCTACCATCAACACCAACTCTCTCCCCCTCTTTGCAGTGGTGTAACTCCCCTTTTCCCGCTGTAATCTCTACTTAAACATGGTGCTCAACTCCATATACTATTTCCCAATGATATGTGGCTATCCTATGATGTTTGAGTAGATCCATTTTGTCCTATGGGCTAATTGATGATCGTGGTTGGTATGAGTGTATATTTTTATTATGGTGCTGTCCTACGGTGCCCTCCGTCTCGTGCAAACGTGGGGGATTCCCGCTGTAGGGTGTTGCAATGTGTTCATGATTTGCCTATGGTGGGTGGTGTGAGTGACAGAATACACAGACCCGAGTAGGTGGGTTGTTGCATATGGGAGCAAAGAGGACTTGATACTTAATGCTATGGTTGGGTTTTACCTTAATGATCTTTGGTAGTTGCGGATGCTTTCTAGAGTTCCAATCATAAGTGCATATGATCCAAGTACGGAAAGTATGTTAGCTCATGCCTCTCCCTCATATAAAATTGCAAGAATGATTACCGGTCTAGTTATCAATTACCTAGGGACAAATAACCTTCTTGTTTGACAAAAGCTTTTTACTAAACAACTAACTCTTATTATCTTGCTTTTTACTCGTAGTTTTATTCCCGCAAAGTACTTCTAGTTTTATTCGTGCAAACTACCCTATCACCTACAAAGTAGTTTCATACTTGTTCTAGGTAAAGCAAATGTTAAAGTGTGCGTAGAGTTGTATCGGTTGTCGATAGAACTTGAGGGAATATTTGTTCTACCTTTAGCTCCTCGTTGGGTTCGACACTCTTACTTATCGAAAAAGGCTACAAACGATCCCCTACACTTGTGGGTTATCAAGACCTTTTTCTGGCGCCGTTGCCGGGGAGCAATAGCGTGGGGTGAATATTCTCGTGTGTGCTTTATCACTAAGTAGTTTTTATTTTGTGCTCTTGTTTTCTATCTTTAGATATGGGTAGGAAATGCAAAATACCAAAAAAATTAGATGTACTTGCTGCTCCAAAAGTTGAGGAACCGCTAGTGTTCCGTACTACTGAAGAATATTATTTGGATCATCTTCGATCCATTTGTGCTCGTGCTGAAAACCCAACTAGCTTAGTTGAGGGAAAATCATTAAATGAGCATGATTATTATGTGCGACATCGCATATCTCAAAAAGGGAAACTCTTGTGGCATCAAATTAATACTTTGTGTTGCTATGCTTGGAATTTATGTGAATTACATGATTTTACTTGTTGTTCTGAAGAAACTAAAAAACACCTTCCCTACCAATGTGTGTTTAATGATAATGAACTACTATCCTCGTATGCCAAGGAAGCCTATTGTTATTTTGATGTTGAACAAATTGAAGAATTTGTTGCTTTTAAGGGTGCATATGAAATTGCTTCTTTGATTGAAAAGTATGATGCTACTCTTAACAAATCTGTAAATTTTGCCATACTTGAATATTGCTATGAAAACTATGCTTCTAATGCTTATGTTAAAGAATTTATTGAAAGAATGACCGCTGCCTTGGAAGAGACTAATATTTTGCAGGAATCTATGGAAGAAGAAATTGCTGAAACTGTGAGCTCATTAGATGAAGAAGATGAGGAGGAGAGCGATGAACAAAAGGAGGAAGAGCGGATTAGCTACCCGTGCCCACCTTCTAATGAGAGTAACTCTTCAACTCATACATTGTTTAATTACCCTTCGTGCTTACCGAAGGATGAATGCTATGATGACTGCTATGATAATTGCTATGATCCCTTGGATTCATTTGAAATATTCCTTTTTGATGAACTTGATGCTTGCTATGCTTGTGGCCATGATGCCAATATAAATTATGCTTATGAAGATGAACTTGCTATAGTTCCTTATGTTAAGCATGAAATTGTTGTTGTTGCACCCACACATGATAGTCCTATTATCTTTTTGAATTCTACACTATATCGGAGAAGTTTGCTCTTATTAAGGATTATATAGATGGGTTGCATTTCGCTACTACACATGATGATTTTGATGAATATAATATGCATGTGCTTTCTACTCCTACTTCCAATTATTATGAGAGAGGAACTACATCATCACCTCTCTATGTTTCCAATACTATAAAATTGCAAGAAACCGTTTATACTATGCATTGGCCTTTACTTAATGTGCATGAATTGTTCTTGTATGACATGCTGATGCATAGGAAGAGAGTTAGACTTCGTTGTCACACGATATATATCACTTTGTGCTCACTACTAAATTACAAATCATTGTTAATTAAAATTGGCTTTGATATACCTTGGGATCTGGGTGGATCCATTACTTGAGCACTTTATGCCTAGCTTAATGGCTTTAAAGAAAGTGCTGCCAGGGAGACAACCCGGAAGTTTTAGAGAGTCATTTATTTCTGATGTGTGCTTTTATAAAGTTTAAAAACAAAAAAATATAGAGGGGAACCTAAAACTTCACAAAAGGAAAGGTGAAAGTGACAAGAGATGATGAGCATCGTTGAAGTGGGGGCTATCCTTGAACTTTTGTTCATGCCCATGGAAACTTTGTGGATCTTGAATCACGGAAACTTTTCCAACAAAAATAATTATCCCCTTGTACAAATCCATTGTATTATAAAAATAATGTGCCAAGATTTGCCTTTAGGATGTTTGAATTGCTTGTTTGATGTGTGCTGTGCAAAAACAGAATCTTTTGCCGTAGTGTTTGAATTTTCATATTTTACTGGAGCGTGCAAAAATTTTGAAATTTTTACACAGTACTTTTATGCAAATCATTTCTCACGTCCTAATTGTTTTAGAATTTTCTGAGCTAAAGAAGTATACGTGTCTACAAATCTTTACAGACTGTCCTGTTTTTCACAGATTGTTGTTATCGCTGCTTTACGTGCTTATGTTTGAATTCTTGTTGAGCCCCATTGACTTGGGAGCCATAGAATTGTGATAGCATACAGTGGGTAATGTTAGATTATAATTATGCAATAATTTTATGGCAAGACAAGATGGGATTTGGTGTTATGTGTACTAACGGATCTCACGAATTTTCTGTTAAGTTTTGTGTGATTGAAGTTTTCAAGTTTTGGGTGTAATCACGATGAGAAGGAATAAGGAGCAGCAAGAGCCTAAGCTTGGGGATGCCCAAGGCACCCCAAGGTAATATTCTAGCAAGACTCAAGCGTCTAAGCTTGGGGATGCCCCGGAAAGGCATCCCCTCTTTTATTCCAAATCATCGGTATGTCACTTGGAGCTATATTTTTATTCATCACATGATATGCGTAAAATCTTGGAGCGTCTTTTGTTTTTAGTTTTCACTTTTATTTTATGCACCATGCTGGTATGAGATAGTCCATGGTTGATTTATAGAATGCTCATTGCACTTCACTTATATCTTTTGAGTATGGCTTTATAGAATGCTTCATGTGCTTCACTTATATCATTTGAAGTTTGGATTGCCTGTTTCTCTTCACACAGAAAACCGTTATTCATAGAATGCTCTTTTGCTTCACTTATATTTATTAGAGCATGGTCTTTTGTAGAAAGAATTAAGCTGTCTTGCTTCACTTATATCTATTTAGAGAGTCAACAGGAATTGGTCATTCACATGGTTAGTCATAAAATGCTACATAAAACTAATGGATCACTGAATATGATATGTTTGATTCCTTGCAATAGTTTTGCGATATAGAGATGATAATATGTGGGAGTTACTAGTAGATGATCATGTTTAGTAAGATATTGGTGTTAAGGTTTGTGATTCCCGAAGCATGCACGTATAGTCTCCCGTTATGCTAGGAAGTTGGAGCACAATTTATTCTTGATTGTCTATCTTTGTGTGAAGGACGGGGGCGTGCGATGGTTAACTCCTACCAACCTCCCCCCTAGGAGCATGCGTAGTAATACTTTGCTTCGAGAGAGCTAATAAAACTTTTGCAATAAGTATGTGAGTTCTTTATGACTAATGTAAGTCCATGGATTATACGCACTCTTACCTTTCCGCAATTTGCTAGCCTCTACGGTACCGTGCATTGCCCTTTCTCACCTCGAGAGTCGGTGCAAACTTTGCCGGTGCATCCAACCCCCGTGATATGATACGTTCTATCACACATAAGCCTTATTATATCTTCCTCAAAACAGCCACCATACCTACCTATTATGGCATTTCCATAGCCATTCCGAGATATATTGCCATGCAACTTCCACTGCCTCCATTTTGATGACTTGAGCATTCATTGTCATATTGCATTACATGATCGTAAGATAGCTAGCATGATGTTTTCATGGCTTGTCCGTTTTTTGATATCTTTGCTACGCTAGATCATTGCATTCATATAGGGTCATACTTTGTTGTACTATCGTTGTAGTATTGAGTTGTAAGTAAATAGAAGTGTGATGATCATCATTATTCATTATTAGAGCATGCCCCAGTGATGAAAGGATGATGGAAACTATGATTCCCCCACAAGTCGGGATGAGGCTCCGGACAAAGAAAGAAAAAAAAGAAAAAGAAAAAATAGAAAAAAAAGAAAAGGAAAAAAAAGAAAGAAAAAGAAAAAAAATGAAAGAAGTAGAAGGGGCATGATAATTCCACACTTGTGCTTCAAAGTAGCACCATGTTTTTCATATAGAGAGTCTCCTGTGTTGTCACTTTCATATACTAGTGGGAATTTTTCATTATAGAGTTAGATGCACACCCACTTAGTTTTCATATTGAGCTTTCATACACTTATAACTCTTAGTGCATCGGTTGCATGGCAATCCCTACTCCTCGCATTGATATCTATTGATGGGCATCTCCATAGCCCGTTGATACGCTGAGTTGATGCGAGACTTTTTTCTCTACTTTTACCCCTTTGAAACCTACCACCATATTCTATTCCACCCATAGTGTTATATCCATGGCTTGCGCTCATGTATTGCGTGAGAGTTGAAAATGCTGAAGCACGTTAAAAAGTATGAACCAATTGCTTGACTGATACCGGGGTAGTACATGATTTATACTTCGTGTTAAGAAGACAGAGCATGACAAGGCTATATGATTTTGTAGGGATACGTTCTTTAGCCTTGATATTTTGAAAGACACGATTGTTTGTTGGGATGCCTGAGTATTAATGTCTTTATGTCAAAACTAGACTATTGTTTTGAATCACTTGTGTCTTAATATTCATGCCATGATTAGATATATGATCAAGATTATGCTAGGTAGCATTCCACATCAATTATTTTTATCATTTACCTCCTCGAGGACGAGCAGGAATTAAGCTTGGGGATGCTGATACGTCTCCGTCGTATCTATACTTTTTGATTGTTTCATGCCATTATTATACAACTTTCACATGTTTTTGGCAACATTTTATATGATTTATTGGACTAACCTATTGATCCAGTGCCGAGTGCCAGTTCCTGTTTGTTGCATGTTTTTTGTTTCGCGGAATATCCATATCAAACGAAGTCCAAACGTGATAAAAATTTACGGAGATTTTTTTTGGAATATATGTGAATTTTGAGAAGTGGAATCAACGCAAACGGAGGCCCACAGCCCCCACGAGACACCAGGGCGCGCCCTAGGTCCCAGGCGCGCCCTGGTGGGTTGTGCCCAGGTCGTAAGTCAGTTTTTGCTCTACTTCGGGCGCAAGGAAGCTAATTTTTGGATAAAAATCCACTCAAAATTTCAGCCCGATCGGAGTTACGGATCTCCGGGAATATAAGAAACGGTTTTCGGCCAGAAAACAGGAATGTGAAACAGAAGAGAACAGAGAGGGAGATCCAATCTAGGAGGGGCTCCTGCCCCTCCTCCGCCATGGCGGCCATGGACCAGAGGGGGAACTCTCCTCCCATCTAGGGGGGAGGCCAAGGAAGAAGAAGAAGGAGGGCTCTCTCTCCCCCTCTCTTCCGGTGGCGCCGGAACGCCGTCGGGGCAAGGATCGTGACGGCGATCTACATCAACAATCTTGCTACCGTCAACACCAACTCTCTCCCCCTCTTTGAAGCGGTCTAACTCGCGTTTTCCCCGCTGTAATCTCTACTTAGACATGGTGCTCAACTCCATATACTACTTCCCAATGATATGTGGCTATCCTATGATGTTTGAGTAGATCCGGTTTGTCCTATGGGCTAATTGATGATCGTGGTTGGTATGAGTGTATATTTTATTATGGTGTTGTCCTACGGTGCCCTCCGTCTCGTGCAAACGTGGGGGATCCCCGCTGTAGGGTGTTGCAATGTGTTCATGATTTGCCTATGCTGGGTGGCGTGAGTGACAGAATACACAGACCCGAGTAGGTGGGTTGTTGCATATGGGAGTAAGGAGGACTTGATACTTAATGCTATGGTTGGGTTTTACCTTAATGATCTTTGGTAGTTGCGGATGCTTGCTAGAGTTCCAATCATAAGTGCATATGATCCAAGTACGGAAAGTATGTTAGCTCATGCCTCTCCCTCATATAAAATTGCAAGAATGATTACCGGTCTAGTTATCAATTGCCTAGGGACAAATAACCTTCTTGTTTGACAAAAGCTTTCTACTAAACAACTAACTCTTATTATCTTGCTTTTTACTCGTAGTTTTATTCCCGCAAAGTACTTCTAGTTTTATTCGTGCAAACTATCCTATCACTTACAAAGTAGTTTCATACTTGTTCTAGGTAAAGCAAACGTTAAAGTGTGCGTAGAGTTGTATCGGTGGTCGATAGAACTTGAGGGAATATTTGTTCTACCTTTAGCTCCTCGTTGGGTTCGACACTCTTACTTATCGAAAAAGGCTACAAATGATCCCCTACACTTGTGGGTTATCACCCACCTTCCTGGCTCTTGTTTGGCCCACTGGGTGTCTTCTGGTCGAGAAAAAATCTCCAAAAAGTTTCGTCACGAATCGCGATTGGACTCCGTTTGGTACTGATATTCTGCGAAGTAAAAAACAAGCAAAAATAACAACTGGCACTTTGGCACTATGTCAATAGGTTAGTCCCAAAAAATGATATAAAGTTGTTATAAAATGATTGTAAAACATCTAAGAATGATAATATAACAGCATGGAACAAGCAAAAATTATAGATACGTTGGAGACGTATCACGCTACGTTGGGAAGTGTCGGTTGCCTGTATTAATATCGCAGACGTTTTATTATTATGACTCGTGTGCCTGGATATCACCCCGTCCTCCTCTCTTGCGTCTTTTCACCGCGTTGCCGCCCGAGGATTCCAGTGCACACTTCGGCACCGCTTTTGTCCACACGTCCGCTCGATGAGCTTGTTCCCGCGCACAACCGCGCTGGTTCCCGCGCACAAAACGGTCATACGGCTCTAGCTTCCCGCCCGGCTCGGTGAAATCCCCAAATCCCCAATGCTTGCCGGCCTGCTATATAAACCCTCACGGCCGGCGACTCCACATTGCCTTCATCCCCGCCCTCCCCGTAGCTTGTCTAGTTTGCTTCTTCCCCAATCGCCAATGGCACCTGCCGTTCGTCGTCTCCCAACCACTCCGCTAGAGGACAACTCTAGCCGGGAGGCTTCACCACGTCGGCGCGGCAGTCCTTTGAAGCGTGTAGTGCACGTGGCGTCCCTGGTGGGTGTGCGCACGCCACCAACTACACGCTCCACCACCGCTGCGCAAAGGCAGCTGCTGCCGATGGCCGCCGTGGCCGCCAACACGCTGGCAGCCGCCAGGGCCGGCACCCCACCGTCGCCCATCTTTGCCACGACCCCGCCGTCAGGCGGCAGGGTCATCACCCGATCCGCCACCAAGGCCCGAATTCGGGAGGTGGATGCTGCCATAGGTCCGCCGCTGGGCTTTTGCGTCGCAACCCTTGTGCGCTACATCTACTTCCTAGAGAAGGAGGTGGAGCGCCAGGTCGCGCACGCGAAGAAGCTCACTGACACCGTGGCCGCAGGAGAAGCCGCAGCGGCCGAGCGGAATGCAGAGATCTTCGCCGAGTCCCGTCACTTCGAGGAGGGGCGTCTTGAGCGTCGGAGGGCCGCACTGGCAGGCAACGGAGACGACTCCACCAACTCATCGGCAGGCTCCTCCTCCACTTGCTCTTACTGAGCGCGCTCGATTCTGCTAGAAGTGGTACAAAGCCCCTCCATAGTACTAGTATTTAGGGGCTATTTTGTTAAGTTCATCTAACTATAGATATGGTTGAACTGTACCACGCACTTTAAATTAGCTAGTATATATAGTTGAACTAGCTATTTCAGTACGTGGTTGGCAACAATTGGGGAAAAGTTTGTTCGGTTCAGTTGTCGAGTTGAACTATATTGTACAAAGACCAGTGCTTAATGTACGAATGAATCCATGTTTACTGAATTTCAGTTGCAAAATTACACCCTAACTGTGATTTTGATCCTACGAAATTTGACAAATGCCAGTGCTACAATATTGACAAATGCCAATGTTACTAGATCGACAGATGCCAATGTTTCTGATTTGACACATGGCAATTTACCCAATATGATAGATGCAAATCTTCCCAGATTGTCTGTACTAGGCACACGGGTCATATTAGAGAAACGTTTGTGATGACACATTGCACCAATCCTTCGCACCAATATTTTCACTTGGCTTACGGGCGAAGGGAAAGATAGATGTCAATCACATACGGGTATTCAACCTAAACCGTTTGTGATGAGTGTTTATTCAAAGAAAACAATGATGGGTTTAGGGTTTAGAGTTTAGAGATAAATACTTAGTTCATCAAACCATAGATTTCATTCAGTCAAGCTTTGACTTTACATTCATACAATCGAGATACTATACAAAGAAAACTAGCTGCGCCAGTGGCGGCGTCCTGCGGCGGCGTTCTCGTGCTCCGGGGCGCAGTTGTACAGTTCTTCAAACAAGACCAGAATGTTATGGACTTCAAAATCAAAGAGCCGGTCGTCGCGCGATCGACACTAATGGGGCCTGGGGGTAGCGACTAGCGGCGCCGCGAGAAAGCTGTCAACGGTGGTGTCCCAATCCGCTAGGGGCCCGTGACGGGTGCAGGCGCGCGCACGGGCACGGGCGCGGTGGGTGCAGGTGCGTGCACGGGGTCAGGCGTCGTGGGTGCGGGCACACGCACTGGTACCGACGTGGCATGTACAGGGGCGTGCACGAGCACGGGCGCAGGAGGAGGCACTGGCGCTTGCACATACACGAGCTCGCACGGGTCCGCGGGGACCTCCATGACGCCTGCGGTTTCCAGCGCTGCGATGATGCTCGGCGACCAGCCCGTCAATGCCACGGGGATGGTTGTTTGCGCGGGCACGGGGATGGTTGCTGGCGAGTGCGTCGGGGCAGCATCCGCTGTGGCATGCATCTCTTCCAGGGCCATGTCCATGGCGTCTAATAGGTCTCCAACGTATCTATAATTTTTGCTTGTTCCATGCTGTTATATTATCATTCTTGGATGTTTTACAATCACTTTATAGCAATTTTATATCATTTTTTGGGACTAACCTATTGACATAGTGCCAAAGTGCCGGTTGCTGTTTTTTGCTTTTTTTTACATCGCAGAATATCAGTACCAAACGGAGTCCAATCGCGACGAAACTTTTTGGATATTTTTTTTGGACCAGATGACATCCAGTGGGCAAAAGAAGCGCCAGAGAGGTGAGCTGTGGAGGCCACAACCCACCAGCGCACGCTAGGGGGCCCCGGCGTTCCCTGATGTGTTGTGCCCTCCACGGGGCCCCCCTCCACCGCCTCTGATGCCTATAAATACCCAAATATTCAGAAAGCCCTAGGGGAGTCGACGAAAAACACATCCATCCACCGCAAGTTCCAGAGCCTCAAGATCCAATCTAACACCATCACGGAGGGGTTCATCTTCTTCATAGGTGCCTCTCCGATGATGGGTGAGTAGTCCACCATAGACCTACGGGTCCGTAGGCAGTAGCTAGATGGTTTCCTCTCTCTCTTTTGATTCTCAATACAATGGTCTCTTGGAGATCTATTTGATGTAAACTTTTGCGGTGTGTTTGTTGGGATCCGATGAATTTTGAGTTCATGATCAGTTTCTATCCATGAATATTATTTGAGTCTTCTTTGATCTCTTATATGCATGATTACTTATAGCCTCGTATTTCTTCTTCGAATCTTTGGTTTAGTTAGGCCGACTAGATCGATTTTTCTTGCCATGGGAAGTGGTGCTTTGTGATGGGTTCGATCTTGCGGTGTCCTTTCCCAGTGACAGAAGGGGCAGCAAGGCACGCATGTATCGTTGCCATTAAGGTTAACAAGATGGGGTCTATTCCTACATGAATAGATCTTGTGTACATCATGTCATCGTTCTTATTGCATTACTCCGTTTTTTCCATGAACTTAATACACTAGATGCATGCTGGATAGCGGTCGATGTGTGGAGTAATAGTGGTAGATGCAGGCAGGAGTCGGTCTATTTATCTTGGACGTGATGCCTATATAATGATCATCGCCTTGGATATCGTCATGATTATTTGATCTTCTATCAATTGCCCAACAGTAATTTGTTCACCCACCGTGTGCTATACTCATGAGAGAAGTGACTAGTGAAACCTACGGCCCCCGGGTCT
Source organism: Elymus sibiricus (assembly GCA_039707655.1). Lineage (NCBI taxonomy): Eukaryota > Viridiplantae > Streptophyta > Magnoliopsida > Poales > Poaceae > Elymus > Elymus sibiricus. The sequence continues at coordinate 358,038,730 of CM077675.1, forward strand.
ATTTTTCCAACACATTGCTTTCCGATCTATCTTTTTGCCTCTTTGTTTTTTGCGTGAAGTTGCAATCTTTTTTGCGTAGTCACGGTGACTCAAGAAAACACCAAGTTGTGTGATTTTTCCAGTACTAATAACAATGATTTTATTAGTACTCCTATTGCTCCTCCCGCTACTAGTGCGGAGTCTTGTGATATTAATGCCGCTTTTTTGAATCTTGTCATGAAAGATCAATTTGCCGGTAATCCTAATGAGGATGCCGCATCCCATCTAAACACGTACGTAGAATTGTGTGATATACAAAAGAAAAAAGATGTGGACAATGATATAGTGAAGTTGAAGTTATTTCCTTTTTCCTTGCGGGATCGTGCAAAAATTTTGTTTTCCTCTTTGCCTCGCAATAATATCGATTCTTGGAATAAGTGCAAGGATGCTTTTATCACTAAGTATTTTCCGCCCGCGAAAATTATTTCCCTTAGGACACAAATCATGAATTTTAAGCAACTTGAGCATGAACATGTTGCACAATCTTGGGAAAGAATGAAATTGATTCTAAGAAATTGTCCTACTCATGGTTTAAATCTTTGGATGATCATACAATTTTTTTATGCGGGGTTGAATTTTGTCTCTAGAAATCTTTTAGATTCCGCGGCGGGTGGTACTTTTAGGGAAATTACTTTGGGTGAAGCTACTAAATTGCTAGACAATATTATGGCAAATTATTCGCAATGGCATACCGAAAGAGCGCCTACTAGTAAAAAAGTTAATTCAGTTGAAGAAATTAGTACTTTGAGTGATAAGGTTGATGCTTTGATATAATTGGTTGCTAGTAAAAATGCTCCTATTGATCTTAATGATGTGCCTTTGTCTACCTTGATTGAGCAAAATAGTGATTCCATAGATGTGAACTTGGTCTCGCGAAATAATTTCAATAACAACGCTTATAGAGGTAATTTTAATCCTAGGCCTTTTCCTGGAAATTCCTCTAATAATTATGGTAATTCCTATGGTAATTCTTCTTACAATAATAATAGGAACACCTCTGATCTTGAGAGTAATATTAAAGAATTTATCAATGCGCAAAAGGCTTTCAATACTACGATAGAAGAAAAGTTGAATAAGATTGATGATATGTCTAGAAGCATTGATAGAATTTCTCATGATGCTGAAAATCTCAAGTTGAAAGCTTTTGTGCCTAAGATTGATGAATCAATCAAAGCTTTATATGTCTCTATGGATGAAAGTAAGAAAAGAACCGCTATGCTTAGAGCTAAAAGAAAAATCTTAGAAAAATCGTTTTCTAGTGATTGCCTTCATAAAAGTGATGAAGATCTCAAAGTGATTGGTGTTTCTACTATTAATTCCTTGTTTAGTAATGTTAAAATTGCTGATAAAGGGACTTAAGTAGAGTCAACATTAGCTAGAAGGTGTCCCAATAATTTGGAGGGTGGAAATCTTGATGAAAATTTGATGAAAGTGGGTTTGAAGAGGTCAAAACTTTAACTAGTGATGTGCCCATTATTTTGGATTGCAAAGACTTTAATTATGATAGTTGTTCTTTGATTGAACGTATTTCTTTGCTGCAATCCATGTTGAATTCACCCCATGCTTATGAGCAAAATAAAGCTTTCACTAAACATATCGTTGATGCCATGATGAAATCTTTTGAAGAAAAGTTGGAGTTGGAGATTTCTATTCCTAGAAAATTACATGATGAGTGGGAACCTACTATTAAAGTCAAGATCAAAAATTATGAGTGCTTTGCTTTATGTGATTTGGGTGCTAGTGTTTCCACGATTCCGAAATCTTTATGTGATGTGCTTGGTCTCACCAATATTGAAGAATGTTCTCTTAATTTGCACTTGGCGAATTCTACTATTAAAAAACCTTTGGGAAGAATTAATGATGTTCTTATTTTTGCAAATAGGAACTATGTGCCCATAGATTTTATTATGCTTGATATTGATTGCAATCCGTCTTGTCCCATAATACTTGGTAGACCGTTTTTACGTACTATAGGTGCCGTGATTGATATGAAAGAAGGCAATATTCATTTTAAATTTCCACTAAGAAAGGGTATGGAACACTTCCCTAGAACAAGAATTAAGCCACCATATGAATCAATCATGAGGGCTTCCTATGGATCCAAAACTAAAGATGGTAATACTTGAAACTATGTGTTATGCCTAGCTAGGGGCGTAAAAGGATAGCGCTTGTTGGGAGGCAACCCAATGAATAAATTTATTTTTGCTTTTTCCTTTCTGTTTTTGAGTGTTGACACAATTATTCCTATGTTATGATTGTGTTTTTATGGTTTATTTAGTGTTTGTGCCAAGTAGAGCCTTTAGGATGATTCATAAGATGAGTAGAAGCGATGCTGAATCTGAAACATAAACTTTGCGTCCAGTGTTCGAATTTTCATTTCTTACTGGAATGTGATCTTGAGCTGAAATTTTAACACAGTGTTGCTATAAAAATTATTTACGTTGTCCTAATGTTTCAGAATTTGTAGAGTTACAGAAGTATGGTTAGAGTACAGATTACTACAGACTGTTCTGTTTAAGACTGATTCTGTTTTCGTTGCATTATGTGCTTTTTTTGATGAATCTATGGGTTATATTGAAGGGTATGAGCCATGGTAAAGTTAAAATACAGTAGGTATAATGCAATAAAAAAATATGAATGGGTTTGCAACAGCACCTCAAGTAGTGATTTGCTTTATTATACTAACGGATCTCACAAAGATTTTGTCGAGTTTTGTGTGATTGAAGTTTTCAAGTTTTGGGTGAGATCACGATGGATGAAGGAATAAGTAGTGAAAAGAGCCTACGCTTGGGGATGAACAACACCCCCAAGATATATCCAATAGAAACAAGCAACTAAGCTTGGGTATTCCCCCGAGTGGCATCCCCTCTTTCTTCTAACGACCATCGGTATTTTACTTGGAACTATATTTTTATTCGTCACATATCATGAGTTTTGCTTGGAGCGTCTTGTATCATTTTAGTCTTTGCTTGGTTTGCTTGTTAGTTTTTCACTTGTATCCTTGCTGGACACACCTATTTGGTAGAGCCAAAATCATGCTATGATTTGTTAGAATTGCTCTATATGCTTCACTTAAACTTTTTGAGCTATAGAATTGCTCTAGTGCTTCACTTAAATCTTTTTGAGCATGGTGTGCTTGGAAATTTTTGTAGAAATTCTCTCATGCTTCACTTAGATTAATTTGAGAGTTAGCAAATTTTGAAGAAAGCCTCTCATGCTTCACTTATACCTTTTTGAGAGATGAAAACTCTATGCTCATGTGCTTCATTTAAATTTATTTGAGCTTGTCAAAAGCAATGGCAATATATGAAACTAGTCTCAAAGTGATAGATATCCAAGGAGGATATAATAAAAACTTTCATGAAGATCATTGGACAGATTAAACTTGATTCCTTGTAATAGTTTTGAGACATGATGATAGTAATATGTGAGTCATGTTAGTGAGTAATTATGCTTTAGTAGGAATATTGGTGTTAAGGTTTGTGATTCCCTATGCAAGTACGAAAGTCAATAGTTATTCAATGAAATTATATCATACTTATGGTGCATTATTCAGTGTTAGTTATGCTCAATGCTCGCTTATGTGAATTTTCGTTTCTTGGTTTGGTTGCTTCTCAATCTATTTGCTAGCCTCCATTTGTACTAAGTAGAAATACTACTTGTGCATCCAAAATTCTTAAACCAAGTTTTGCCTTATTAGGCCACCTTACCTACCTATATGCGGTATTTCCATGCCGTTCCAAGAAAATTTGTATGTGCCATCTCTAATTTTCAAAATAAACTTCTCTTTTGTGTGCTCGTACTGCTCATGAAACGGTGGGGAGTGTCCAATATTTTTCCATGCTAGATGTGTTATTCTCAAGATGAGTGTTTATTCACTTGTCATTGCACGAGAGTGCGGCGGTAATAGGAATGCCCATTACCAAAATGAAAAAGAAAAAAAATATTTACTTTATGTTGTCAAATAATAAATTCCTTGGAAAGTGTTGGTATGGAAGGCAACCGTGGATACGGCCCGCCATGGAATGTGAAAGAATGGTGGAAAAAGGAATAAACTTTATTTTTTGTTTGGGAACAGCCTATGATATATCTAGCATGGAAAGTATTGCGAGCTACTTTGTCGTTTTCGTTGACAGGAAAGGCATGCCACCCATTTTTTTTTCTCTCTCAATTTAAAACTTTGAGCTCTGGCACCTCTACAAATCCCTACTTCCCTCTGCGAAGGGCATATCTATTTACTTTATGAAATTTTTATTTTGAGTCTCCATCTTCTCTTATAAAGCACCAACTAGGGGGCACTATGATCGTACTTGAGCATTGGGTGTAGCTAATATTTGAGTGTGTTTCATGAATGGATCACTGATTGAGCATGATGGGCTAGGGATAACTTTCTTTAGTGTTGATATTTTGAAAGACATGGTTGCTTGTTGGCATGCTTGAGTATTGAAGTCATTATGTTAAAACTAGACTATTGCTTTGAATCATCTAAAAGTCCAAATGTCCATGCTACAAAAGAAAAGAATATGAGATGAACATGTTAGGCAGCATTCCACATCAAAAATTCTGTTTTTATCATTTACCTACTCGAGGACGAGTAGGAATTAAACTTGGGGATGCTGATACGTCTCCAACATATCGATAATTTTTGCTTGTTCCATGCTGTTATATTATCATTCTTGGATGTTTTACAATCACTTTATAGAAATTTTATATCATTTTTTGGGACTAACCTATTGACATAGTGCCAAAGTGCCAAATATTCAGAAAACCCTAGGGGAGTTGACGAAAAACACATCCAGCCGCCGCAAGTTCCAGAGCCTCAAGATCCAATCTAACACCATCACGGAGGGGTTCATCTTCTTCATAGGTGCCTCTCCGATGATGCGTGAGTAGTCCACCATAGACCTACGGGTCCGTAGGCAGTAGCTAGATGGCTTCCTCTCTCTCTTTTGATTCTCAATACAATGGTCTCTTGGAGATCTATTTGATGTAAACTTTTGCGGTGTGTTTGTTGGGATCCGATGAATTTCGAGTTCATGATCAGTTTCTATCCATGAATATTATTTGAGCCTTCTTTGATCTCTTATATGCATGATTACTTATAGCCTCGTATTTCTTCTACGAATCTTTGGTTTAGTTAGGCCGACTACACTAGTAGAAAACAGGCCTTCCATTTCAACCTTTAGTCCCGGTTCCAACGGCTAGGAGCGGTCGGGGTGTACGGGCCCTATTACACCTGGTTCATTCGAGACCTATAGTCCCGGTTTGTATAACAAACCGGGACTAAAGGGGTGGTGGCAGGCTGGTGTCAGCCTGGGGCCCCACGAGCCCTTTTAGTCCCGGTTTGTGATAGAAACCGGGACTATAGGTGGACCTTTAGACCCGGTTTGTATAACCAACCGGGACTAATGCTTTCCCTATATAAACCCTTCCTCCAGCCCGACTCCATTTCTCTGTTTTCTCCATTCGAATTCCCCTCTCTGTTCTTCCCCTAGCTCGAGCTCCTCCCTCCATTTTTGCCAAGATTTGAGGCACCCCAATCCATCCAAGTGTCCACAAAGGTTAGCAACTTTGTCCTTTCATCTCTTATTGCTGGATCAGCTCGTGCAATGCTTTATAAGTACAGTGATTTGTGGATTTTAGTTTGGGTGTAATTATGTGGTAGTTTTTTTGATTTATATGCAATTTGATCTCAAATTAACTCCTTAGTTTGCATATGTGTAGGTGTGGTTTACTTAGGGTGCCTTCCCGTCCCCGTCCTAACCACCGTCGATCGCCCGCACCGTCCCGTCGCCGGCACCACCTTGGTGAGCCTCTTCTTGTGTTCTTATCCTTTTTATTAAAAAAGTCGTATTTGTATGATTTAGATAGTTACTTGCATAATTTTCTTACTTGTATGATTGTTGTTATATATAGTGCCATGGTTATGATATCCGTGCCCATCAGCCCTCGTCCGGTTTACGATTTGGATGTGGTATATTCTCTTTTATAACTATTTGTTGCATTTCGTGTTAATGACAATTATGCCCATCAAGTTGACATAGATATTTTTATCTAGCAGGTAGTTGAACCGAAAATGCCAACCGACCCTATTGTCGAGAAGTTAAATTTAGTTGAAAAAGAAAACGAGGATTTGAAAGGAAAATTGAAAAGAGTTGAAGAAGAGAAGATGAAATTGAAGTTGTACGTTGCCGATGTCGTCGATGATCACAAGATCAAGATGGATGCAATGCGCTTGGAGATTAGATAGATTAGAAAATATGCCATTAATAAAGAGGCTTGGTATCATTATGCTGTTGGATCAATTGCTACCTTAGTTACGATTTTGATAGCATTTGTTGTTGCATTTAAATGTTTTATCTAGATAGTTGTATGTTGTTTTATGAGAATAAGTGTGTATGAACTTGTATTAATTTGGTCTTTTCGGTGTTGTGTAATGAAGATGAACCGGCAATGGATGTACGATGACCGACGCTCTCCCCACTTCATTAATGGCGTGCAGAGTTTTTTGCGTGCGGTTGAGGCAAACAAGCGGGATGGTTTTATGTGTTGTCCATGTGGTGTGTGTAAGAATGATAAGACTTACTCTAGCTCAAAACATATTCACGTCCACCTGTTTACGTCCGGTTTCATGTCCGGCTATAATTGTTGGACCAAGCACGGAGAAAGAGGGGTTATAATGGAAGAGAATGAAGAAGAAGAGGATGACGACAACTATCCTGGGTGTCCTGAATATGATGGTACTACAATGGGGGAAGAGAATGAAGAAGAAGAAGCTGAGGCATCAAATGAGCCCGCTGATGATCTTGATCGGGCCATTGCTGATGCAAAGAGAAACTGCGAAAGTGAAAAGGAGAAGTTGAAGTTGCAGCGCATGTTAGAGGATCACAAAAAAGGGTTGTACCCAAATTGCGAAGATGACAACACAAAGCTCGGTACCACACTGGAATTGCTGCAATGGAAGGCAGAGAATGGTGTATCTAACAAGGGATTTGAAAAGTTGCTAGAAATAATGAAGAATAAGCTTCCAAAGGACAACGAATTGCCCGACAGTACATACGAAGCAAAGAAGGTTGTCTGCCCTCTAGGATTGGAGGTGCAGAAGATACATGCATGCCCTAGTGACTACATCCTCTACCACGGTGAGTACGAGAATTTGAATGCATGCCCGGTATGCAATGCATTGAGATATAAGATCGGTCGCGATGACCCTGGTGATGGTGTTCAGGGCGAGCACCCCAGGAAGAGGATTCCTGCCAAGGTGATGTGGTATGCTCCTATAATACCACGATTGAAACGTTTGTTCCAAAACAAAGAGCATGCCAAGTCGTTGCGATGGCACAAAGAAGACCGTAAGAAAGACGGGAAGTTGAGAGTACCCGCTGATGGGTCGCAGTGGAGAAAAATCGAGAGAGAGTGGCCGGACTTTGCATATGACCCAAGGAACTTATGGTTTGGTTTAAGTGCAGATGGCATTAATCCATTTGGGGAGCAAAGCAGCAAGCATAGCGCATGGCCTGTGACTCTATGTATCTATAACCTTCCTCCTTGGTTGTGCATGAAGCGGAAGTTCATTATGATGCCAGTGCTCATCCAAGGCCCTAAGCAACCCGGCAACGACATTGATGTGTACCTAAGGCCATTAGTTGATGAACTTTTACAGCTGTGGAATAAAAAAGGTGTACGTGTGTGGGATGAGCACAAACAGCAGGAATTTGACCTGCGAGCATTGCTATTTGTAACCATCAATGATTGGCCTGCTCTTAGTAACCTTTCAGGACAGACAAACAAGGGATACCATGCATGCACGCACTGTTTAGATGAGACTGAAAGTATATATTTGGACAAATGCAAGAAGAATGTGTACCTGGGACATCGTCGATTTCTTCTGACCAAGCATGCCTTAAGAAAGAAAGGCAAGCATTTCAAAGGTGAGGCAGATCACCGGAAGAAGCCTGTCCTCTATACTGGTGATGACATACTTGATATGGTCAAGGATTTACAAGTAATATTTGGAAAGGGTCCTGGCGGACAATCTGTTCCGACTGACGCAGAGGGACGCGCACCCATGTGGAAGAAGAAATCTATATTTTGGGAGCTAGAATATTGGAAAGTCCTAGAGGTTCGCTCTGCAATCGACGTGATGCAAGTAACGAAGAATCTTTGCGTGAACCTACTAGGCTTCCTGGGCGTGTATGGGAAGACAAAAGATACACCGGAGGCACGGGAGGACCAGCAACGTGTGCACGAAAACGACGGCATGCATCCAAAGCAGTATCAAGGTCCTGCCAGCTACGCTCTTACCAAAGCAGAGAAGGAAATCTTCTTTGAATGCCTGCTCAGTATGAAGGTCCCGTCTGGCTTCTCGTCGAATATAAAGGGAATAATAAATATGGCAGAGAAAAAATTCCAGAACCTAAAGTCTCATGACTGCCACGTGATCATGACGCAATTGCTTCCGGTTGCGTTGAGGGGGCTTCTACCAGAAAATGTTCGATTAGCCATTGTGAAGCTATGTTCATTCCTCAATGCAATTTCTCAGAAGGTAATCGATCCGGAAATCCTACCAAGCTTACAGAATGATTTGGTTCAATGTCTTGTCAGTTTCGAGTTGGTGTTCCCACCATCCTTCTTCAATATTATGACGCACATCCTAGTTCACCTAGTCGAAGAGATTGCCATTCTGGGTCCTGTATTTCTACACAATATGTTCCCCTTTGAGAGGTTCATGGGAGTCTTAAAGAAATATGTTCGTAACCGTGCTAGGCCAGAAGGAAGCATCTCCAAGGGCCATGAAACAGAGGAGGTTATTGAGTTTTGTGTTGACTTTAGTCCTTACATTAAGCCGATTGGTGTTCCTCAATCGCGGCATGAGGGGAGACTGCGTGGAAAAGGCACGCTTGGGCCAAAATCAATAATATGTAGGGACGGGCATTCTTGGGCGCAAGCACACTACGCAGTTCTACATAATTCTACCTTGGTGACCCCGTATATCGAGAAACACATGGATATTATACGCTCGAAGAACCCGAAGAAGTCTGACCCCTGGATTCAACCTACACACATTGAGGCTTTCGGCGGTTGGTTGCGAACACATCTCATGAATGACGCCAATGTTGAAGATGACTGGTACTTGTTGGCCAAGAGACCATCTTCGACTATATTGACTTTCCAAGGGTACGAGATAAATGGGAATACATTTTACACGATCGCCCAAGATAAAAAAGAGCACCAACCAAAACAGTGGTGTCCGCTTTAACGATGCGGCAAACACCAAGGAAAAGGACACATATTATGGTTACATAGAGGAGATATGGGAACTTGACTATGGAGGTGATTTGAAGGTCCCTTTGTTCCGGTGCAAATGGGCCAATCTGACTGGAGGAGGGGTAATGGTAGACCCGCAGTACGGAATGACAACAGTGGATCTCAGCAATCTTGGGCACACAGACGAACCATTCGTTCTAGCCAATGATGTGCCACAAGTTTTCTATGTGAAGGACATGTCTACCAAACCGAGAAAAAGGAAAGATAAGAAAGCGGATACATCATACGATGAGCCAAAGCGCCACATAGTTCTTTTGGGAAAAGAAACATCGTGGGAGTGGAGGACAAGACAGATATGTCAAAAGATTATGAAAAGTTTGATGAAATTCCTCCCTTCGCAGTGAAGACTGACCCAAGCATCCTGTTAAATGATGAAGATTGTCCATGGTTACGGCGCAATAATCAAGGGACACACGCGAAGAAAAAGTTTTATACCCCAAGATCCCACTCTGGGATGTGATTGGCTTCACCGTCATCACTTTTCTTCTCTAGTGAGTAGCCGGGATGGTCCAGTTTTGTACACGAAGTGCATCCAGTTTTTGTTGTAACCCTCTCAACTTTTTACCACATGCTATGTGGGTGAAATGATGATACCATGCCAAGTTTCAACCTTTTCAGAGTTCATTTGTAGTGCTTTTTAATTTCAGGGTCATTTAGCTCAAAACAATTCATTAAATGGATGAAAAATAGCAAATGAAGTTAGAAAGGGTTGAAATTTGAGGATGTGGCTTAGAATGGTTCATATTTAATGCACAAAAAGTTTGGAGTTGAAATAAGTTAAAAAAATGAAATGCCTTTGTAACATATTAGTTTTCGTCCGAAACCCTCATACTTCGAAGTAGATGGTCCAGTTTGTACACGAAGTGCATCCACTTTTTACCGTAACCCTCTCAACTTTTTAGCACGTGCTATGTGGGTGAAATGATGATACCATGCCAAGTTTCAACCTTTTCAGAGTTCATTTGTGGTGCTTTTTAATTTCAGGGCCATTTAGCTCAAAACAATTCATTAAATGGATGAAAAATAGCAAATGAAGTTAGAAAGGGTTGAAATTTGAGGACGTGGCTTAGAATGGTTCATATTGAATGCACAAAAAGTCTGGAGTTGAAATAAGTTAAAAAAATGAAATGCCTTTGTAACATATGAGTTTTCGTCTGAAACCCTCATACTTCGAAGTAGATGGTCCAGTTTGTACACGAAGTGCATCCAGTTTTTGCCGCAACCCTCTCAACTTTTTAGCACATGTTATGTGGGCGAAATGATGATACCATGCCAAGTTTCAACCTTTTCAGAGTTCATTTGTAGTGCTTTTTAATTTCAGGGTCATTTAGCTCAAAACAATTCATTAAATGGATGAAAAATAGCAAATGAAGTTAGAAATGGTTGAAATTTGAGGATGTGCCTTAGAATGGTGCACATTGAATGCACAAAAATTTTGGAGTTGAAATAAGTTAAAAAAAATGAAATGCCCTTGCAACAGATGAGTTTTTGTCCGAAACCCTCATACTTCGAAGGAGATGGTCCAGTTTGTACACGAAGTGCATCCAGCTTTTGCCGTAACCGTCTCAACTTTTTACCACTTGCTATGTGGGTGAAATGATGATACCATGCCAAGTTTCAACCTTTTTAGAGTTCATTAATAGTGATTTTGATTAAAACAAATGAAGGTATAAAACTAAAAACAGTTAAACAGAATCTGGTTTTGATTAAAACACCTATTTAAAATATCCTAAAAATTCCAAAATTTAACATAATGATAAAACATACTAATATTAAACAACAGCAAAAACAATCACTCAAAAATCTATTTTTAAACTAAAGTTATTCACAAACTAGTGATTCACAAAAAATTCAAAAGAATTCAAATTTAAACTATTTAAATTTGAAAACTACTGGCACTAACAGAAAGTTTGTAATTGTTTTGACCTAAAGCAAAAGGATTCATTAAAAACTATAAATATTCTAATAGTTATTCCAAATATAAAAACAGTTATTCCAAATATAAAAATAGAAAAACAAAAAAAAGAGAAAATAGACCTTTAGTCCCGGTTGGGTCCACCAACCGGGACTAAAGGTCCCTTCCCGCGCAAATTTGGGCCGCCGAAAAGGCCTCTTTAGGTCCGGTTGGTATCACCAACCGGGACTGAAGGGAGGACCTTTAGTCCCGGTTGGTATCACCAACCAAGACTAAAGGGGCTTTAATCCCGGTTGGAGCCAACAACCGGGACTAAATGTCCTTTCTATATAACCCCGCCTTCTTCCTCCCCAAATCACATCGTCTCCTTCTTCCCTCGACAACGCCGCCAGGCTGCCGGACCCCGACCTCGCCGTCGACACCGCGCGTTCTCCTCCCTCCCTCGACGTCGCCGCCAGGCTGCCAGAGAGCGCCACCGCCGTCCACCTCGCGTCGTCATCGTCGTCTTCCTCCCGCGCCCAGCTCCATCGGCGAACTCTTGCCCGCGTGGTGAGCTCCTCTTCCCCTCTGGCACCGTCCGGCAGACCCCCTCTCATCCCCGCGTTCCCTCCGCGCACGCGCGCTGCCGTCGCCGTGGAGCCGCCGTTGCCAGCCGTTGTCACCGTGGAGCCGCCGTGGAGTCGCCGTGGAGCCGCCGACCGTTCCAATTTGTCTGTTAAATTTCGTCTTTTACTTAGTATTGTTGCTTGTATGAATTTGTCGCCGTGTGCATATGAATTTGTCGCCATGTGCATATGAATTTGTCGCCGTGTGCATATAAATTTCATCTTTTATATTTAGTATGGTCGCATGTAGTTGTAGTTGTTTTAGTTAGGTTGTTTTAGTTGTAGTTGTTTTAGTTGTTAGTTAGGTTGTTTTAGTTGTAGTTTTTTTTAGTTGTTTTAGGTTGTTTTAGTTGTCGATCGCTGGAGGAGTCCCAGACAATCGCCGGTGAGGAGCCCCGGACGATCGCCGAAGGAGTCCCGGACTATCGCCGGAGGAGTCTCGGCCCGCATCCTCGTCGTCGATCGCCGGAGGAGTCCCCGACGATCGCCGGTGAGGAGTTTAGATGTTAATATGTTCTAGTAAATGAGACTTTTTATTAGGCATTACCTATTTTATATTAGGCAGATATATGATGTTTACATGTTTAAATGTTTAGTTGCATAGCGTAGCCGTTGAGTCGACGATGCCCGACCAGCATCCTCGTCGTCCACTCGGTGGCGACAGCCTACTTGAGAGGCGCCATGTCTGGGACTGGGCTCCGTCGGGCTGGCACTGGGAGGTGCTGCCTTCCGGGGCGCGCAGCTTAGTGTGGAATTAGGGTCCCGTCGTCGACCCGGAGGTTCTTTGGTGGCGGTTGCGTGGACCACTGTCGGTGCAGAGGGAGCCGGCCCCCGTGGAGGTGGTACGTCGCCATGTCAGGGAGGAGGACAAGCACGTCTGACGCTACATGGCTGCGTTGGACGCTAGGTTCTCCAATACCTGGCAGGTTCTTCAAGGATCTCACCCGAGCTATGATCCTGTCATAGTTCCTTCTCTTTGGGTGTCCACCGCCTGCGCCGCGAGACGTCAACTAGATCTATATTAGTGATATTATATAATAATATTTGATGATGTATTAGTGATACTATTCGATGATGTATTAGTGATATTATATGATCATATTGTTGCATTGCCTTGTATTGCTTTGCATATCTCCGGTTCTGCTTATTGAATGCATTCTAATTGTTTTATATTTGTTCTGGATTAGTTAAGCTATGGACGGTAGAGACAGAGACCATGATCAAGAGAATGCCATGTACGACCTGATACGCTCCGGAAACGAAGAGAATGAAGTAGATGATGGCTCACAATACCTTAACCCATCTGGTGAGGGAATTGAGGAAGAACAACCAAGAGACGAAGGCGAACCAGCTGACAATGACGATGGCGAAGAAATTTTTGTCCATTTAACAGAGTCTGGCGAGGTATTAATGTACCCTCTGGTGATCATCAGATGTATTGATTGATTTGTATATATTAACAAATCTTTCTTCCTTTTAGCCCTCCGGATCGACCAAATCTTCTACAAGGGTTAAACGTGGCTTGACAAGAAAGTTGAAAGAATGCGTAAAGTGCAACATCGATCAAATTAGAGCAGATGGCGAACCGATTGCTCCTAAAGAGAAGGCGGACAAATTTATACGTCCATGCGGAGTTATCGTTAGGGACCAAATCCCGGTCACCGTTCAAGAATGGAATCGGCCAAAAGATACCCAAGCAGTTTCTTTTGTCAGCGAAAGAGCAAAAAATCTGCTTTGGGAGGCGCTCATGAAACATTTCACCCTACCAGAGGGTCTCACAGATGTCCAACGGGAGAAAGTTAAGAAGTGTGCTCTTAAAAAGATGGCCACACAATTCCAGTCTTGGAAGAAAAGATTATGGAAAAGTTACGTGGAAAACGGAAGGAAGACTCCAGAATTCAAAGGAGAATATGTGAAGTTAGCAGATGACTGGGACGAATTTGTGAAGTTCAAGGAATCACAAGTAGCTAAGGAACGGTCGAGAATAAACAAGATAAATGTCGACAAAAAAACGTGGCACCATCGTCTGGGGCCAGGCGGCTACAAGTATGGGTTGCCTAAGTGGGATGAATCTGAGAGAAACATGAAGGCTGCAGGGGTCACTCCAGTAACAGAGACTTGGCCCGAGAGGTGCAGGACTTAGTTTTATGCACATGGGGGAAAGTTGGACCCAAAGACAGGGGAGGTTCTTGAACAGGCAAGTCTTAAAGAAGCCACGGACGAGTTACTTAAAGCAATAGCAGAAGCTCGAGCGGGTGTGTACGAGCCCGAGAGAGAGAAGGACGAGCTTTCGCGCGCCCTCAAGAATCCTGAACACCCGGGACGAACACGAGGCAAAGGCATGGTTCCGTGGCTTCTGGGGTTTGCGGATTGGAACGACAGCTACAGAAGTCATGACAGAGAGAAGAAGCATGAAGTAGATCGGATTCAGGACTTGGAACGCAAATATAACATGCAGCAGGAGCAAATCAACAAACTTAGCCAGCAAGGCGCGTCTCAGCAGCAGCAGCAACCAGATCCAGCATTGGATGGTACCATTCCATCATCTATGCCGAAAAGCAGCATGGGTTCCACGGGGGTCCCGGTCGATGATGCATTGCTGGCTCGCTACCCCGTGGATGATATCCTAGAGTCGACAGCTTGTGAGCTACACGTGAAACTGAAGAACATATCAATGAAGGCGGTGGATGGCTTTGCTTTACCGAGTGGACCTGAAGCAACTTTCCACGGCAATCCGATTCCATCTGGCTATGCTCATGTCGGGGTGGATGAAGTTGTGTCGGCATATGAATCACTAGATCTTGACTACCTTGGAGGTGAAGGGGAGCGGACACTGGGAGAAGCCAGGCGTTGTGTCATTTTATGGAAAAAGGAATGCATCGTGTTTCCAAACTCAGTGCCAAGGCCACCGACTCCTCCAAGTCCGCCGCGTCAACAGACTACAACCCACCTCGAGACGGAGCGCAGGGCGAGTCCTCCAAGTCCACCGCGTCAGCTGACTCCAACCCACCTTGAGACGGATCGTAGGGCAAGTCCGCCATATCGATCTCCGCCACGTCAGCATAGTCAATCCCACCCCGAGACGGAGCCTAGGGCGAGTCCACGATATCAATATCCGCCCTCTCCCAAGGGGAAGAGAGCACAAAAGAAGAAACCCGAGCCTCCTGCCAAAAAGGAGTTAGCTTACGAGAAGACTGCAGAGGAAATCGATGAACAAGAGGCTAAGGAATTGAAGGCCCATTTTGGACCGAAACCGCCCCCGCCGCCAAATGAGAAAATACCTGAGGAAGTCGTACAACACTTTTTGAATGCAGCTAAACCGGCGGAGAAAAGGACGTTATCAAACTATGAACGCTCTATTAGCAAGTCCTATCATAAACAAAAAAACAGAAGTCGAGCGGTAGTTGTAGTAAATGCGGGAAAACTGTTCCCCGGCTCGGAGAACAGGCAGTGCAATAGATCACCCCGCTCAAGGTGACTACCGATAAGGTGGTAATAACCGACGCTGATAGAGAGAATGCTAGACAGCTCGGTATCACTGTTGAACAACTCCTAGAGATCGAGGAATCCCACCGACGGATCCGAAGGAACTAGAATGGGCATATGTCCCCGGGAACCCTCTCGTGAGTCCTGAAGATGAGAAGCTTCTATCAACGCAAATGTACAGCTTGCATCAGTGGTACATGAGAGAAGTAAAGGTCGGGCGAGAGAGCCTCATGGTGAAAGTCAAGCAAAAGCAGTACATCCATGAAAATGATTTGTGGATTGAAAATGAAGAATTCTTTTAGTTATTCAATCAAAAAGCACTTGACAAATCTATCGTCAGTTGCTACTGTCTGTAAGTGATTTCTTTCTATAATTTGATTAAGTCTCTAGCTCAGCTCGTTCATTGCCTGTAATTATCCTCACTATATTCTTTTATGTGGTATTGTGCAGAATGAAGATTTTTGAATTGGAAAGAGATGGAGTCTATGGCATTGGGTTCATTGACCCAAATACCGTTAATGAAAAGGTGTTAAGTACTTACCCTAAAGACACGGAGAAAATGTTGCTAAGGTTTTTGAAGGCCCTAAATACCAAACCAGAAATACTTTTACCTTACAACTTCAAGTGAGTGTTACTTTTACCTTTTATATATATATATATATATATATATATATATATATATATATATATATATATATACTCGATGTTAAGTGTAGTTGATGAGTTATGCATGCCCGCTTATACAAATCGTGTCCGCAGCTACCACTGGATCCTGCTAATCATTAGAATTGACGATGGAACTGTTGAAGTACTCGACTCACTAAGTAAAGACCCTGAAGAATACAGAAGCCTGCATTCGATGCTCGACAGGTAATTTCAATCATTTACGCACTATGTCGGCCTCTTTAGTTCGTTTCCTGATATCAAGTAATTAGTAACTCCTTTATTCATTTTCTTTGCCGGGCAGGGTTTGGAAAAAGTTCACCAAAGATGTTAGAGGTGAATGGAAAGAGTCGTTGAAATGGCGAAGGCCCAAAGTATTTAAGTAGTACTAGCTACGTCCGCGCATCTCTTTAAGTATAGTTTCAATACCATTATCATCCTTGATTAGTATCTGATTGAATTATATTCTCGTAAAGTGCATGAGGCAGCAACAAGGGACTTCTTTATGTGCATATTACGTTTGCGAGAACATTCGTTTTATGACCGAAAGGACCAAAACTACAAGAGATCTTTGGGTACGTAAACACCATTCACATTTTTTATCATGATGTAATATATATATATACAGACAACTAACATGTTCATATTGATCTCCTTCTTTAAAGATGCACGAGATGCGGGAGAAGCTCCTACCAAACGACCGCATACGAGCAATTCAAGAGGAAATTGCGGGTTTTTTGCTTGAGCAGGTCATATCTCCCGACGAAGAATACCATTACACCTAATGCATGCATGTAATGATTTCCAAATTGTAGGAGAAATTGTATATACCAAATTGTACATATGTGTATGCATGGTCGTACGAAAAGTTCTATGTATATGATTGGTTCTACAAGATATTCTATTATATATGCATAACGTGTACGGTATGTAGCAGCGTAAAATATGTTTGAAATGAAAAATAATTAAATCGAATACACAAAACGAAAAGGAAAAATAAACAATAAAACCTAAACCCATAAACCCCAAAGCCCCTAAATCTTTAGTCTCGGTTGGTGTTACCAACCGGGACTAAAGGTCCCCATCCCCCGGCGCGTGCTGCAATCCGACGTGGCCAACCGGGACTAAAGGCTTGGACCCTTTAGTCTCTATACTTTAGTCCCGGTTGGGGAACCGGGACTAAAGGCCCTTCCCAACCGGGACTAATGGCCTGTTTTCTACTAGTGCTAGATCGATTTTTCTTGCCATGGGAAGAGGTGCTTTGTGATGGGTTCGATCTTGCGGTGTCCTGTCCCAGTGACAGAAGGGGCAGCAAGGCACGCATGTATCATTGCCATTAAGGATAAAAAAATGGGGTCTATTCCTACATGAATAGATCTTGTCTACATCATGTCATCGTTCTTATTGCATTACTCCGTTTTTCTATGAACTTAATACACTAGATGCATGCTAGATAGCGGTCGATGTGTGGAGTAATAGTGGTAGATGCAGGCAGGAGTCGGTCTACTTATCTTGGACGTGATGCCTATATAATGATCATCGCCTTGGATATCGTCATGATTATTTGATCTTCTATCAATTGCCCAATAGTAATTTGTTCACCCACCGTGTGCTATAATCATGAGAGAAGCCACTAGTGAATTTACGGCCCCCCGGGTCTACTTTTCCAACATATTGCTTTCCGATCTATCTTTTTGCCTCTTTGTTTTCAGATCTACTATACCAAAAACCCAAAAGTATATTGCTGCACTTTTTATTTGCCCTTTTTATTTTGTGTTCTTGAGAGATCTATCTCCCCTATCTATCATTACCTAATCTATCTTTTTACCGTAGAGTGATTGACAACCTCTCTTACCCATCGGGTTGCAAGTATTTGTTATTTGTGTGCAGGTGCTGCTTATTAGGTGGTGGTGATCCTCCTACTGGTTCGATACCTTGGTTTCATAACTGAGGGAAATACTTACCGTCGCTGTGCTGCATCATCCCTTCCTCTTTGGGGAAATACCGACGAAGTCTCAAGCCACGTCAGCGTCCCATTCGTATTTATGTTCTATCTCTTCTGGCTTGCTGTCAACTTCACCAAACCGGAAGAGTAGTGGCATATGATCCTTGTGCACCATGGCGTAGGTCGTCATGGAGGTCTGAATTATGGAGGGGAATGGGAGGCGAAGATGTAGAGAGGATTGTGAGTGAGTGGGCAGTAAAGCCGCCTATTAAACAGCGGCTCAGGCGCCATTGATGGACATGTTGGAAGCGAGGAGGGAGGACACGAAGGTCAAAGGGCTCGCTTCCCGGTGAGCCTGCGGCGTACAGCCCGCACGCCTCCTGGTGAGCCTGCGCAGCTGCTCGCACGGCACCTCCTAAGCCCTAGCCAATAAAAGAGTGCGACACTTGTTAGCACATAAGGGCAGTAGAACGCCCACGGTTTGAAAATAATGCAACCGTTTGCGTGGAAACGTGACAGTTCTTTGTTCCAAAAAGCTTTTGTTCGCTATTAATGTGTCCGCCTTTTCCCAAAGTGGACACGAAAAATACCACAACATATTTGTGCTATATCATGACGCCATGCCCAATTTCTTGAATTTTGTGTGAGTTCTAGATTTACTATAATTTAACATAATATTCTCAGTGTTGGCTCTAAAAGAAAAATATATTAAAAACGAGTCTCAAATAGGAAAACAAAATGCTATGACGCCTTTATGTGCCATGTTCATGACACCATGCCAAGTTTCATGAATATTTTGACGAGTTTTTGATTTACATGATTTAAAACCTGAGTTTCTCTCTGGCCGAGCCAAGACCCCGAGATGTTTGAAATTCATTCCCATATCTTGCATGGGACCTAAAGATGCAAGCACACTAATATGGTTTTCAAACCATTTTGATGCACCGGACCTTGTGTTAGTAGTTTAAATTTGAATTATGCATATTAAATAATATGCATATAAAAGTCAATTAATTAATATATAAAAAGTCCAAACGAACCATGTATAATTTCATATTTTGGCACGACACTTATTTTGGTATATGTTGCCTCTAGAAATATATAGTTCAAGACGAGAAGATGCAGCGGATGTCGATTCGCCCACATAAGGTGATGCGTTCCATATCGAAACTACAAAAGCTTCCCGTGAGAGGCTCAGGTTTGTGAGAGGCTTGTGCCAAAACTTGTCCCAAATTGGATATTATTTTACCAGCGCACATATGAGCCATGCATGTCATGACACCATGCCAAGTTTCATGAATTTTCTGACAAGTTTTTGATTTATACATGATTTAGAACCCGAGTTTCTCAATGTTTGTGTGCCCGAGCCAAGACCACGAGATGTTTGAAATGCATTCCCATATCTTGCATGGGATCCTAAAGATGCATGTACAGTTATATGATTTTCAACCCATTTTGATGCACCGGACATTGTGATTGTAGTTCAAATTTGAATTATGCACGTTAAATAATGCATATAAAAGTCAATAAGTGTATAAAAAGGCCAAACAAACCATGTATAATTTCATATTTTGGAACGGCACTCATTTTAGTATATGTTGCCTCTAGAAATATATAGTTCAAGACGAGAAGATGCAGCGGATGACGATTCGTCCACATAAGGTGACGCGTTCCATATCGAAACTACAAAAGCTTCCCGTGAGAAGCTCAGGTTTGTAATATAAGGGGCTTGTGCCAAAACTTGTCCCAAATCGGACATTTTTTCACCAGGGCACATTTGAGCCATGTCATGACACCATGCCAAGTTTCATGAAATTATGACGAGTTTTTGATTTATACATGAATGTAAAACCAACCTTCTCAATGTATGTGGCCGAGCCAAGACCCCGAGATGTTTGAAATCCATTCTCATATCTTGCATGGGGCCCAAAGTAGCCATGGACACTTATATGATTTTTCAACCCATTTTGATGCACCAGACCTTGTGATTTTAGTTCAAAATTTAATTATCCACATTAAATGCCTAGAGAACTCAATTAACATATGAAAATGCAAAAAGAACCCTAAATAATTCC
The DNA here is from genome assembly GCA_039707655.1 of Elymus sibiricus. Lineage (NCBI taxonomy): Eukaryota > Viridiplantae > Streptophyta > Magnoliopsida > Poales > Poaceae > Elymus > Elymus sibiricus. The sequence goes on from CM077675.1 coordinate 358,058,785, forward strand.
ATATTTTAGCGAGACACTCTTACTGGTCTGTGTTGCCTCTAACAAAAGTTTAAGGCGAGAAGATGAGCGGATGTCGTTTTGCTCACGTAAGGTGACGTGTTCCTTATCAGAACCACAAAGCTTGCAGTTAGAAGCTCCGGTTTGTAAGGGACTTGTGCCTAAAATTGTCCCAAGTTGGACAATTTTTTTCAATGGCACATATGTGCCATGTCATGACAACATGCCAAGTTTTTAGATTTTCTAACGCGTTTTGGATTTACAGTAATTTAAAAACCAAGTTTATCAACGTTTGTGGCCGAGCCAAGACCCCGATATGTTTGAAATTCATTCCCATTTCTTGCCCGTGACCTAAAGATGAAGCCATGGACACTAATATGATTTTTCATCCCATTTTGATGCACCGGACATTGGGACGATAGTTCAAATTTGAATTATACACATTAAATGTCTAGAAAACTGAATTAATGTATAAAAATGCCAAACGGACCCTGAATAATTCCATATTTTAGCATGACACAACTGTTGGTCAGTGTTCACTGCAGATAAATCTTATTGCAATCCAAACACCGTCCTTTGTCGAATTAACCTCATTTTTTTGTTTTAAAAACATTTTTAAAATCAAATCTTTCATAAACAGTTCAAGTCATGAATCGTGTGTGATGCAGTACAAAATATCTTGGGCCAATCCTCATTATGCATGGCTTAGGACGGAAGCTTCGTTGGCAACAGTACACCTCCGGCCAGTTTACCACACGGACTCCTCAGACCATTTTACTTTTCAATCGTCGCCGGTGAAAGATGGGGACGTGGATCCCCATCGTGAGGGCAACTTCGGCAACCCACTCCGGCCCGAGCGCGGCCGCATAAGCCATGAGCGCCCTCTCAACATGCTTGAACGCGGCCCCTACCTCCGACAGGGCGGCTGCAGCAACCGAAAGGGCAGCAGCTACAGCTAAGAGGGCGGCAGCAACAACCGTGACGGGGATAGCAAATGGCGAGAACAGAACATCAGCTGTCAGTTTCTCGACGGTCGCGGTAGCCCTGATGGCGGATGCCCAATCCCATCTCGAGGCCGCCCACGCCATCTCATGTCGGTCACCGCACAAATCACATCTGCCTTCTTCGACACCGGTCGAAAACCCATGTCCGATGAGTTGGTAATCACTGAGTGTGCTCGAGCAGGCGTCCGTTCGTCGGTGACCTCCCTAGCCAAGATTGTGGCCGTGTGACGTGGCTTACGACTGTGTCGGTATTTCCCCAAAGAGGAAGGGATGAAGTAGCACAGCTACGGTAAGTATTTCCCTCAGTTACGAAACCAAGGTTATCGAACCAGTAGGAGAACCACGCAACACTATGTAAACAGTAGCTGCACACAAAGAACAAATACTTGCAACCCGACGCATAAGAGCATCTCCAACAGGCGCCCCAAAACAGCCCCACGCTGAATATTTCCCATTTTTAGCGCGCGCGCAGCGGACCTGAGCGCTCCAGTGGCCGCGCAAAAAACGCGCGTGCGGGATAAGTGCTTCCGCGCACGGAGCGAAATGGCATCGTGCGCCGCTTATTTGGTGCGCCCGCTCCCGCGAGCGGAAGCACTCAAGCGCTCGTGCCTCCTCTCCCACCTCCCTCCACCTCGAGCGCCCGCGCCGCCGCCGCGCTACCTCATTTTCTCCGGCGACCCGACGGTGCTTCCCCAACCTATCCCTGCGCCGCAGTAGCTTCCCCCTCCCTCTAGTCGCCGCCGCCCCTTGCGCGTGCCATTCCTCTGGCGAACAGCGCTCGGCCGCCCACTGCCGCTCAGCGCCCACAAGGTGTTCGACAGAAGGCCCAACAGGTATGTATTGCTTTTTAACTTCACATTTTTTACATTAACTTGATGCATGTTTTTCGTAGTTTTATAGACTAGTTTAAATTCAATATTGTAGATGAGTTCATCATATGATTCTTCCGAAGAAGAATTTGATATTGAAGAGGAAGAGGACCTTGCAATCATCCTAGCTATGCACATCAATAAAAAACCAAAGCACGGTGGTTCGGTTATGGGTCGGCAGAAAATTTGGAGGGACAAGATCAATGCCGACAATAGATTGATGAGGCACTATTTTGTGGAGAAACCCACATACCCCGAGTCGTATTTCCGGTGCCGTTTTAGGATGAGCACCGAGTTGTTCAGGCGCATTGCAGAGAAACTAGCGAGCCATGATCGTTTTTTTCAGCAAAGGAGGAATGCCGCCTGAGAACTCGGGCATATCACCTTTCAAAAGGTGACAGCCGCTTTGCGTATGTTAGCATACGGTATTCTGGCTGATATAGTTGATGGCCACTTGGCCATGGGTGAGAGTCAAGCCATCATGTGTGTCAAGCATTTTGCAGTCGGAATTGTGCAACTGTTTGGCCCAGAGTATTTGAGATCTCCCAATGCTGAAGACGCCTCAAGGCTTTTGGAGATGAACAAAGCTCGCGGGTTCCCAGGTATGCTTGGCTCAATAGATTGCATGCATTGGAGTTGGAAGAACTGTCCTAAGGCATGACATGGACAATTCCACGGCGTGAAAAAGGGTTCCACTATAATCCTTGAAGCGGTGGCCGATCAAGAGACTTGGATTTGGCATGCTTTTTTGGAATGCCTGGATCTTTGAATGACATCAACGTTGTTAATCGGTCACCACTCATGAATAAGATTGCAAATGGTGATCTGCCACCGATACAGTTCATAGCAAATGGACATACATACAACTATGGCTACTATCTTGCAGATGGAATCTACCCAAAGTGGCAAACATTTGTGAAGCCGTTGAAAAAACCGACGGGTAAGAAAAATTTAGATTTTCACAATGCTCAAACGGCGGCTAGGAAAGATGTGGAGAGAGCATTTGGGATTTTGCAAGCCCAATTTGCTATTGTGAGAGGACCGGCTAGATTTTGGGATCAAAAGATCCTTTGGTACATAATGCACGCTTGTGTGAGCATGCATAACATGATCATCGAGAATGAACGTGGCCAAAATTTAGACTACTCTCAGTACGAGCTACTTGGACATCCCGTGCGAGTGCGGCGGAGTGGTGCAAGGGTGGCCCGATTTGTTGCCTCCTATCATGCTATTCGGCGTGCCGAAACGCATGATGATCTTCAGAACGATCTCATCGAGGAGTGGTGGGAATGGAATGGCCGACAAAACGCATGATTATTTGGTTGTTTGATGTTGTATGTTTGATGTTGTATTGTTGAACTATTTGTTGTATTGGATGATAAACTATTTGTTTGAGTTGTAATAAAATTGAACTATTTATTGTTGATTTATTTCTTTATGTGTTTGATCTTTTGGTTTTGGTTTTGGAGTGCATATGTTGTTTCTGATGGGCGCGCGCGCCGTGTTTTTTCAGCGCCTGATGGAGCACCGCGTGCGCGCAAAATTATGCGGCGGCCGCTGGAGCCAGCGCTCGCCGGTGCACTAAAAATTGCTATTTGCGTGCGCTAAAACCGTGTTTTGCACGCCGCGCGTTGCGCACCTGTTGGAGATGCTCTAAGAGAGGTTGTCAATATCATGACGATATCCAAGGCGATGATCATTATATAGGCACCACGTCCAAGATTAGTAGACCAAAACGATTCTGCATCTACTACTATTACTCCACACATCGACCGCTATCCAGCATGCATGTAGTGTATTAAGTTCATGGATAAACGGAGTAATGCAATAAGAACGGTGACATGATGTAGACAAGATATATTCATGTAGGAATAGACCCCATCTTGTTATCCTTAAGAGCAATGATACATGCGTGCCTCGCTGCCCCTTCTGTCACTGGGAGAGGACACCGCAAGATCGAACCCATCACAAAGCACATCTTCCCATGATAAGAAAAATCGATCTAGTTGGCCTAACTAAACCAAAGATTCAAAGAAGAAATATGAGGCTATAAGTAATCATGCATATAAGAGATCAATGAAGACTCAAATAATATTCATGGATAGAAACTGATCATGAACTCAAAATTCATCGGATCCCAACAAACATACCGCAAAAAGTCATTACATCAAATAGATCTCCAAGAGACCATTGTATTGAGAGTCAAAAGAGAGAGAGAAAGCCATCTAGCTATTGCCTACGGACCCGTAGGTCTATGGTGGACTACTCACGCTTCATCGGAGAGGCACCAATGAGGATGAAGAACCCCTCCGTGATGGTGTTAGATTGGATCTCGCGGTTTTGGAACTTGCGGCGGCTGGAAGTATTTTTCTAGGGTTTCTAGAATATTTGGGTATTTATAGAGCTCAGAGGCGGTGGAGGGGGGTCTCGAGGCCACCACAACCCACCAGGGCGTGCTGGGGGCCTCTGGCGTGCCCTGGTGTCTTGTGGGCCCCCTGGGCCTCCTCCCAGGCACTTCTTTCACTCCCAGGATGTCTTCTAGTCCAAAAAAAATCTCGAAAAAGTTTCGTCATGATTGGACTCCGTTTGGTACTGATATTCTGTGAAGTAAAAAAACAAGCAAAAACAACAACTGGCACTTGGCACTATATCAATAGGTTAGTCCCAAAAAATGATATAAAGTTGCAATAAAATGATTGTAAAACATCCAAGAATGATAATATAACAGCATGGAATAATAAAAAATTATAGATACGTTGGAGACATATCACTGTCCATGCCCGGAGCAAGGCCGCCCACGCCTGGCTCATGGCGGCCTTATCCAAAGAGATGGTGGACGAAGACTGCGAGGTGCTGGAGTATGTGGAGATGGATCCCATGGATCTCCTTACCCCGAAGGTCGTCGAGCAGGAGCTGGTCATTGAGGAGGCGGCGGAGATCGACGAATGCCAGGCGGAATATTAGTCTCTGTCTAGAGCGATGGTCTTTTGTTAGAGTAATGTTTAGGTCAACTAACTAATGTTTATTAGTTGCTCGATTAAGTAAGTGCGGGCAGTGCTGTAGGCTCTTTTGTCTAATACTCAAATTTGCAAGTGTTGTTAAATTAAGCAATGACGTCAATGACCAATGTAACGAGGGAAATTCGGACCAAAATTCGCCGCTGTATCCCCATTTTCTATTCCAAATGAAAATGAAATGCAATTACCGTGTGCAATGTAGTATCCGATATCTTACGCCGGAAGCTTGGAGACAAAAATTTCCACGTTTAGTCTCGTCATACACGGGATCAACTATATGATTCGTTTGTGTTGTTGAATATCTCACACAGTTATGGTACAGGAACTGTGTCCGATGTGATTGTGCGCGCTACTTTTTCACTGCACCGAACGATATTTTAGGCTGCCGCGCAAATATCTACCTCCCCCGCCCCTCGTACAAACCAAAAGCCACACCCCCTGCTTTCCCCTTCCTTTCCTAAGTTCAAACCTGCACTGCTTGCTTGCAGCGCCACCTCCTCGCCGGCGACGCTCCTTCCTGCTCCTCGCCCTCCTCCATCTAGTCAGGTAATCCACAACTTCCCCATATCCCCTCCCCCTCCACCCCCTCCTCCTCCATTCCACATGCCCCGACCGCCGACGCGACACATTCCACCAAATCACCGGCCCACCCCCCACATAATCGCCGCCGAAAGACAGGGCTCTGTTGTTGCCTTTGACGACGACTACGAGTTATTTTCTCAGCGTGCCCGTGATTTCCTCAACTCCAGAGCTGGCAGGTTGGTGCCCGGACAGGCTGAGGCCACTCACCACTATGAGGAGGGCACCCACGATGTGGAAGCCTCGCCCTCGTCCAAGCCCATTGTTATCGATATCTCCAACGACGAGGAATATCTTATTTTTTAAGCTTAATTACTAATGACCTGTGTTCAGCAAGCTACGCGTGTTAAGCATGTTTGCTTTACCTTTTGCATGTGCTGCTCATGCCTTTCCATAAGAAATTCTAGTGAAATATGCAATATAATGCTACTATGCAATCTGACCTTCTAGTATGTTCTATTGTGCAATGTGATGCTCAGTTGACTGTTTGGTTCATTTGTTTTGGTGATCATCTGCAATGTGATGTTCGATTATTGTTGGTACAATTTTGTATTGTTATGCATGTGAAACATACAATTGCTATATTTTATAGTTCTTAGCACGCTTGGCTTTTCCATGTGGCTTGAATTAATATGTTGGATCTGCAATGCGATTATTTTACATTAACATATTTTACTGATAGCACGCCAAATCTCACTTAAAACCTGATCAATATCTATCTTAAACGCGTTATAGGGGGAACAATGGGAGACACTGAAGTTTACCATCGAGGTTTGCACTTTCATGATCCTTTGGCTAATAGCACATTATTGTGCAATTGCAGGAACCATTCTAATATTTAGGTTTCTAATAATAATTTGGTCTTGCACATGTAGGTCCTGCTGTAAGAGGTTTAGACCCACTATTCGACCCATTTTGCATGTGGGGAAATGATGTGTTCATGAATATCAGTCAAATCAAGAAACTCAGAAAGATTGTTAAGATAAAAAAACTTGCGACGAAAAATAACAAGTTGTTTGTCTGCACAATGAAAAAGACATTAGTGAACTATAGGATGGTACTATCGCTTTTACCTTGTCTTTTTTCCCTTTGTGACATTACAATTTTTCTAAACGAAATTTATGCATATCTTTGTATCCAGTCCTTTTTCCAAAGTAGTTCATCGATGAGTACGTCTCAAACCACCTGTATGGTCAAGAGGCGAGGAAGGTATTCATACATCACCCACGGTATAATCTTGAAGTCTTCCTCAAGAGAACGAAGGATGGGCGGGCAACCATCCACAGGCACGGGCATAAAGTTGCAAGGACCTTCCACATCAGCGAAGGCTCAATATTTGCCTTCCGCTTCAACAGTTTTCTAGACGAGTTTCATCTGTCTATTTACCGTATATGATGCTATTTTCCAAAGGTTTTACATGTTGCATGTGAAACTTGGTCATGTCGTGTAATTGGGTAGCTAGGTAGTATATGCCTATATGATGTTGTACTCTAATGTATTTCAATTATGAAATCCTGGTTGCCGTAATACGAAATGAATTATATTGTGTGCTTGATATGAAGTGTGAATTTGTTTACTAGCAGGATTATAAATAATAGAGCAATTAGCCTGATTATTCAGGTTTCATATTGCAGACGGTTTGCCATAGAACACCGTGAGCGATGACCTCACCAAACCCACACGGTTTCTGGAAATTTGGCGTGTTGGATCAGTGAAAAATCACACACGACTTCCGGCTGAAAACTGTGTGCGTTACAACACACATTCGCAAACGTTTTCACATGAAACGTGTGTGTGATGGACAACCCTATGCCAAACAGTTTCTTCTAGGCATTGTGCGTGATGGCCACCCCTAACACAGACGATGTTATGCAGAAAATTGTGTGTGATGTAGAATACGAACGGAAACGTACGTTTGGGATTCACTGTGTGGGATGCTAAGCACATCTCACACGACTTCCCCAATATATCTGTTTGTGATGGCCCTTCCAATCGCACATGACATATTTTTGCTCATCGTGTGTGACCGGGCGCGAACATCGCCGACGGTTTTTCTGTGTCGTGTGGGATAGGCCCCCCTATCACCCACACATGCAAGGCGGCGGTTTGAGACTACGTCACAGAAAGGGGTTAAAAACCGTTTGTATAGTAGGCGCCTGCACTAGTGTTAGACCCAAATATGGTGAAGTGTCATGTAGTCGACGTTCACATGACACCACAAAGGAACCAACAACATATATATCATGAAAATATCAAACGAATACCAACTTCACATGATTACTTATAACAAGACTTCTCCCATGTCCTCGAGAACAAAAGTAACAACTCAGAAATCATCATCATGTCCAAGATCAGAGGTGTAATGAATATGATAATGGATCCGAACATATTATCTTCCACCAAATAAACCAACATGCATCACTACAAGATGTAATCAACACTACTAGTAACCCACAGGTACCAATCTGAGGTTTTGAGATAAAGATTGGGTACAAGAGATGAACTAGAATTTGAGATGGGATGGTACTTGTGAAGATGTTGATGAAGATTGGCCCTCCCACGAAGGAGGGAGCATTGGTGATGACGATGGCTTAGATTTCCCCCTCCGAGAGGGAAGTTTCCCCGGCAGAATCGCTCTGTCGGAGAGCAAAAGTGCTCTTGCCCAGGTTTCCACCTCGAGACGGCGACGCTTCATCCCGAAAGTATCCTCCTTATTTTTTCTAGGTCTAAACCCTTGATATAGCTGAAGAGGGGCACCGGAGCCTGCCTTTGGGCCTCCCAAGGCAAGAGGGCATGCCTGGGGGGTGGTCGTGCCCTATTGCCTTGGGGGCAACAGGTGGGGCCCCTCTGGTAGATCTTGGCTCCAATAATTCGTATATATTCCATAAAAAATCCTTGTGAAGTTTCAGGTCATTTGGAGTCCACAAAATTTCCACCTTTTTCTATGGCTTTCAGCTCCAGAATTCCAGTTTCCGAAAATTTCTAACTTTGTGTGAATCTTGCAAATGAAGAGGGAAAATGCATTGGAATTGTATCATAGGTGGAATAATGACAAAAACATTGTAAATATAAATATGAAATCTATTGGAAATATGCCCTAGAGGAAATAATAAAGTGGTTATTATCATATTTTCTTGTTCACGATAATCGCTTATTATCCATGCTAGAATTGTATTGATCAGAAACTCAGATACATGTGTGGATACATAGACAACACCGTGTCCCTAGTAAGCCTCTACTAGACTAGCTCGTTGATCAAAGATGGTTAAGGTTTCCTGACCATAGACATGAGTTTTCATTTGATAACGGGATCACATCATTAGGAGGATGATGTGATGGACAAGACCCAAACCATAAGCTTAGCATTTGATCGTATCACTAAGTTCATTGCTACTGCTTTCTTCATGTCAATTATTTGTTCCTAAGACCATGAGATCATGCAACTCCCTTACACCGGAGGAATGCCTTGTGTGTATCAAACATCACTTCGTAACTGGGTGATCATAAAGATGCTCTACAGGTATCTTTGAGGGTGTCTATTGGGTTGGCATGGATCGAGACTGGGATTTGTCACTCCGTGTGACGAAGAGGTATCCCTGGGCCCTCTCGGTAATACAACATCACAAGAAGCTTGCATGCAATGTGACTAAGGAGTTAGTCATGGGATGTTGTATTACATAACGAGTAAAGAGACTTGCCGATAACGAGATTGAACTAGGTATGGAGATACCGACGATCGAATCTCGGGCAAGTGAAATACCGATGGACAAAGGGAACCGCATACGGGATTGATTGAATCCTTGACATGATGGTTCGACCGATGAAGATCTTCGTGGAATATGTAGGAACCAATATGGGTATCCAAGTACCGCTATTGGTTATTGACCAGAGAGGTGTCTCGATCATGTCTACATGATTCTCGAACCCGTAGGGTCGCACGCTAACGTTTGGTAGCGCTAGGGTAATGTTGAGATATTAATACTGGAAATTCCGAAAGTTGTTCGGAGTCCCGGATGGGATCTGGGACATCACGAGGAGCTCCGGAATGGTCCGGGGGTAAAGATTTATATATGGGAAGTCATATTCAGGGTTCCGGAAAAGTACGAGAATTTTTTGGTAGAGTACCGGGAAGGTTCTAGGAAGTTCCGGGGGTTCCACCATGGGCCCAACGACCCGGGAAGGGCCCACATGGACCAGGGGTGGGTCTATATCCCACATGGGCTGGATGCACCATTCCCCAAGGCACATATCGTTTAAATCTAGAGATAAGATCTTATCTCTAAAGTTAAAGGGTTGAATCTAGAGATAAGATGTTATCTTCATGTTTCAAGGGTTTTCTCCCTTGTGGCCGGCCCTAGGAGGGTTTTGGACACCCTCCCCTGCCCTCTAGCCTATATATAGATGGGGGAGGTGCATGGGGAAGCCAACCCTTCACCCTTGGCCATTGGCTCTCCCAACTCCTCCCACATTTCTCCGGTACGCGCTTGGCGAAGCCCTGCCGGAATTCCGCTGCCACCACCACCACCACGTCGTCATGTTGGTTTAGATCTCATATACCTATTTTCCCTCTCTTGCTGGATCAAGAAAGAGGATACGTCACCAAGCCGGACGTGTGCTAAACGCAGAGGTGCCGCACGTGCGGTGCTTGCATCGGATTGGATCGCGACGCGAGTACGACTATGCCAACCACGATCTCTAGATCGCTAACGCTTTCGGTCTACAAGCGTATGTAGACACCTCTCCCTCTCATTGCTAGCTTCTGCATAGAATAGATCTTGGGTGTTTCGTAGGAAATTTTTTGTTTCCCATGCAACGTTCCCCAACAGTGGCATCATGAGCTAGGTCTATGCGTAGATGATATGCACGAGTAGAACACAAAGTGTTTGTGGGCATTGATGTTTAGATTGCTTACCTCCTTAGTCTTATTTTGATTCGGCGGTATTGTGGGATGAAGCGGCTCGGACCAACCTTAATTGTCCTCGCACAAGAGACCGGTTCGGCCGACTGACATGCAACTTGTTTGCATAAAGGTGGCTGGCGGGTGTCTGTTTGTCCCACTTTAGTTGAATCGGATTCGACGAAGGCGGTCCTTGTAGAAGGTTAAAAGGCAACTTGATTATCACCATTGTGGTTTTGCGTAGGTAAGAATGGTTCTTGCTAGTTACCCATAGCAGCCACGTAAAACATGTAACAACAAGTTAGATGACGTCTAACTTGTTTTTGCAGGGTATGTTGTGATGTGATATGGCCAAGATGTAATTTGATATATGTGATGTATGAGATGATCATGTTTTGTATAGTTATCATGACTTGCATGTCGATGAGTGATGTCTACTACACAACTTTATTCTTTTAGACTCTTGTTGGGCCTCCAAGCGCAGAGTTTTGTAGGACAGTAGCAATTTTCCCTCAAGTGGATGACCTAAGGTTTATCAATCCGTGGGAGGTGTAGGATGAAGATGGTCTCTCTCAAGCAACCCTGCAATCAAATACAAGAAATCTCTTGTGTCCCCAACACACCCAATACAATGGAAAATTGTATAGGTGCACTAGTTCGGCGAAGAGATGGTGATACAAGTGCAATATGGATGATAGATATAGGTTTTTGTAATCTGAAAATATAAAAACAGCAAGGTAACAAATAGTAAACAGCGAGCAAAACGGTATATTAATGCTTGAAAACAAGGCCTAGGGTCTGTACTTTCGCTAGTGCAATCTCTCAACAATGCTAATATAATTGGATCACATAACCATCCCTCAACGTGCAACGACGAATCACTCCAAAGTTCTTATCTAGCGGAGAGCATAAGAAGAAATTGTTTGTAGGGTATGAAACCACCTTAAAGTTATCCTTTCCGATCGATCTATTCAAGAGTTCATACTAAGATAACAGCAAGTTATCCTTTCCGATCAATCTATCTAGAGTTCGTACTAAAATAACACCATATGATACACATCAACCAACTCTAATGTCACCTAGATACTCCAATGTCACCACAAGTATCCATGAGTTAATTATATGATACGCATCAAACAATTTCAGATTCATAATACTCAATCCAACACAAAGAACCTCAAAGAGTACCCCAAGATTTCTATCGGAGAAAGTAGGACAAGAACGTGTATCAACCCCTATGCATAGATTACCCCAATGTCACCTCGGGAATCCGCAAGTTGAGTACGAAAACATACATCAAGTGAATCAATAGAACACCCCATTGTCACCACGGGTATCCATATGCAAGACATATATCAAGTGTTCTCAAATCCAATATTCAATCCAACATAACGATATCTCAAAGGAAAAGATTCAATTCATCACAACATGATAGCAAGGGAATAACATCATATGATCCGACTATATTAACAAAACCCGTGACACATCAAGATCATGACATCTCAAGAACACGAGAGAGAGAGATTGAACACATAGCTACTGGTACATACCCTCAGCCCCGAGGGTGGACTATTCCCTCCTCGTCATGGCCTCCACCGGGATGATGAAGATGGCCGCCGGAGATGATCTACCCTCTCCGGCAGGGTACTAGAACACCTCCAGATTGGTTTTTCGTCGATACAGAGAGTTGCGGCGGCGGAACGGAGAGTCTAGAGTTATTTCTGATGGTTTCTATATTTATAGGATTTTTGAGCGTCGGTTTCACGCGAGGCCACGAGGAGGGCACAACCCATCAGGGCGCGCCGGAGGGGCCTGGCGCGCCCTGGTGGGTTGTGCCCACCTCGTGGCTCTTTTGGCCCTCCCACGAAGCATCTAGTGCCTCTTTTGTTCCAAAAAAATCGTCAAAAATTTTTGGGCGATTTCGAGAACTTTCATTTTGTGCACAAAAACAACATCACGGTAGTTCTGCTGAAAACAACGTCAGTCCGGGTTAGTTCTAAATAAATCATAAAAAGTGCATCAAAACCATATAAAAGTATTGTAAAAATAGGTAAATATGGCATGAATACTTCATAAATTATCGATACGTTGGAGACGTATCAATGAGTACGGCACCCGGCACTAGTGCAGAAAAGCCTAGCTATGGCATGTCGAAAATGGCCATGCTGGCGTGGAGTCCCGACGCCACCAATAAGGCGCCACAGTTAAAAAATACTAATGGTGTTGGGTTCGACGCCAACACTATTCCATGCGTTTATGGCGTGCCACTTGTCAAACGCCAGCAGTAATTTATGTCAGTAGTGGCATTGGATGTTAGTGCTATGCCAGCAATGTAATTTTCAGATTTAAACCAAATCTGTACAACAGCGCGATACAACAAAAATGACAACATAATCAAAGGTTTTGACAGTAATTAAACAGTACATTGCAAATACCAAAATCTAAGTTCAAGAGTCATTATTTATTGACATTATTCAGAAAAGTATCAAAAGGAGACATATAACACAAGTACACACATGCGGAGTCAGGATCATAGTTTGGAGTAAGTGGACCATCATCATCGCTGCCAGCAGGCCTGTAGTAGACCATGATCTCATCACGATCGTAGTCTAGGTAGAACATGGCTCTCTCCCCAGCTTCCATCTGGTAAGCAGTTGCAAGAGCTGTCCAACCAGGGCAACCGAAATAGGTGCGGTCTGACTCGTTGGTGACAAGACAATTGTAGCGTTCGGCCGTTAGCATCTTCATCAGGGTGCATTGGAACTTGATGGTTGCATCAATCGGAACTCGAAACTTCTCTAAGAAGTCACGCCTTGCCCCGCAAGGGATGACCTAAGTGAAATTTGAAAAAATAACTAGTTAGACAATTTCGTGCACAAACGTACCATATGAAAGTCAATCAGAACATGTTGAACTAAATCATATATATATATATATATATATACCGTCTTAGCAATGAAGTCCTTCGGAAGATCGATGAAGAACTTCCTATCCTTCTGGCATCTCAAAGCACCACAAGTCTTACACGGGGCATCCATTTGTTGCTGTCAATATCGTTGATCAAAGTAAGCATAGATCATTAAACTAAATAACTAACACGTCAAAATAGAACATATATGCACTAGTAATTAAGCAATTCTACAAACGATGCACGGTTCAAACATATAATAACATGCATAAAGTTAAACAGTCATTCATATACGAAATAGCTAATGCTACGTCCATCTCTAGCAAGCTACCGCCCAGAGGGGCCGGCCTCGTGGTCGTCCCTGGTGGACCTACGACGATGCAGTAGTGACTGAACCTCCTCCTCCTCCTCATGCTCCTCCTCCTCCTCGAGCTTATCCCAATTTATGGGATCCTCCTCTGCGCTCTTCTTCGCTGCATACTGAAGGAGCATCATCTTGTTGGTCTCTAAGAGTTTGTCATCTCTCGCAAGCTCCGTCACTAATGGGTTGAACAATTGTTGCTCAGCCTGGAGGTTCTCCTTCTCCTTAGCCCTAGTGCATATCCTTATGTTCTCCGGCGTGAGGAACATCGCGTACTCACGGCAATCAGGGAAGTTTAGAATCGTTTTTTCCTTGTGATACTCAACCGTCTTTGCATCGTATGTGCGCGCTGCTAACTCTGCGGTGTCCCAGTGGCCAAGCTAGTGGACGACATTGTCCTTCGTGATGGTTGCATAGTACTTAGTACCCTTCTGTCGCACACCACGAAACTTCGGAGCCATATGACTGTACCTGCAACACCTATATATATATATATATATATATATATATATAATCTATAGACAATGTAATTAAACTACAAAACTACACTAAAAATCTGAAACTACACAAACTACACTAAAAATCTGAAACTACACAAACTACACTAAAAATCTGAAACTACACAAACTACACTAAAAATCTGAAACTACACAACTACACTAAAATCTGAAACTACACAACTCCAGCACAAATCTGCACTACACAACTACACTTAATATTTGAAACTACACAAACTACAATAAAAATCTGAAACTACAAAACTACACTAAAAATCTGAAACTACACAAGTACACTAAAAATCTGAAACTACAAGTAACTCCACTAAAAATCTGAAACTACACAAACTACACTAAAAATCTGAAACTACAAAACTACACTAAAATCTGAAACTACACAACTCCAGCACAAATCTGCACTACACAACTACACTAAAATCTGAAACTACAATTACTCACCCGTGATGGAGGCGACGGGACGGCGGTGGAGGCGCGGAGACGGCGACGGCGTTGGTGGCGCGGAGACGGCGACGGTGGAGGAGGCGCGGAGACGGCGACGGCGACGGCGGAGGAGGCGCGGAGACGACTACGGCGGTGGTGGCACGGAGACGGCGACGACGGAGGTGGAGATGGAGAGGGAGACGGCGGCGTTGTGGAGTCGGAGATGGCGACGGCAGCCGAGGGGCTTGGTCGTTGGCGGCGGCGGGTTGGGATTGATTTGGGGGCGTTTGTGTGGGGATTAGATCCGGGTGTGTATATACGAGTGGTTGGATTTGACGGGCAGTGTGGTGTTTTTGACAGCGTTGGCCCACGTGGCCAACGCCATTTTAGTTTATTATTATTTTATTGTCATCTTTTGTGAATAGATATATATATATATATACAGTATCAAAATATTAGTTCAAAATATAATTCATATAGATGAACAACATAGATTTCATTAATTAATCTGGCCTGCTTACATACATTATAGAAGGATAATAAAAAATAACAATTATAGTTTACTACTACTAGATCTAGACTAAGAACATCATCTGTGTGATGACGACCACCAGAAGGAATGGTATCATCAATCTAGCTAGAAGAAATAGGCCAAGCAGGCAACCGGCTAAAAGAGCATATCGAAGCATCTTGAATTTTTTTTATTTGGCCTCGCATCACATCGCTCTGGAGTTGCATCTCGTCTATCTGTAGTCTCAAAGGTCCAATGGAGTAGTCGAGAACCTCGCTTACGTACTTTTGGACGAGATCAACCCATATCCATGTGAAGCAATATTTCCCCCCTGTTTTCTGTGGATCACAATATATATATATATATACACACACATGCATATTGATGTGAGCGACGCTAGAGGAGTTGAATTGTGCAAATTAGCTGAAAGCCAATCAATATGTACATACATACCTTTCCACGGTTGGCGCAGATGTAGAACTCTTGCTCTGGATTCCATTCCGTGTGCGACATATGCTTATCAAGGGGGCGACGATAGCCGCAAAGCAGCACACGGCCGGTATCTTCGACGCTGGTGGCGTAGCTGCCGGATTGAACAGAAGTGGCACTGCTATGGCGGGATGATTCGCCGGACTGCATTGGCCGTGGCGAGCTCATGGTGTAGCCAACAGGACCAGACGGGAGCTCGGCCAGGGCGGCGGAGTCCCAAACTTTTGACACGCTCTGTCGACGTGGGTCCATAACTAAGAGGACCTAACTAGTTATTAGGGACAAGAATTGGAAGTGAATGTATTTTGAGAAACAAAGGGGCTTCCAACACCAGCTTATATAGGCAAAACTTAATGTTGGCGTTCACGAACAGGGAACGCGAGAACTACATAATATATCTATGGCGTGTTAGGACATATTACGCCAGCAATGCATTTCGACTGGTCAGCTCAGCAGTACCCACTTTTTGGTGGTGTTCCACTTTATGTCCACGCCACCACTAACTGCACAACGCTGGCGTACCATTTCGTCCAACGCCATCGCTATTTGGAAATATCAGTGCTGGCGTTAGTGGCAAATGGCGCGCCACCAACAAGAGTTGTGGCTAGCCATTTCTCTACTAGTGCGGCAGGAGCCATAGGGTTGTCTTTAATTTATTTGTGACATTTGATTTACTTTATCGCTATGAGTTAGCAATAGTGGTAGAAGCAATAGTTGGCACGACAACCACATGACGATGGAGATCATTGTGTCATGCCGGTGACGATGGAGATCATGCCGGTGCTTTGGGGATGGAGATCAAAAGCACAAGATGATGATGGCCATATCATGTCACTTATATGATTTGCATGTGATGTTTATCCTTTTTATGCATCTTATTTTGCTTAGGACGACGGTAGCATTATAAGATGATCCCTCACTAAAATTTCAAGACAAAATTGTGTTCTCCCCGAGTATGCACCATTGCGAAGGATCGTCGTTTCGAAGCACCTCGTGATGATCGGGTGTGATAGACTCTACGTTCACATACAACGGGTGTAAGCCAGATTTACACACGCAGAATACTTGGGTTAACCTTGACGAGCCTAGCATGTACAGACATGGCCTCGGAACACAGGAGACTGAAAGGTCGAACATGAGTCATATAGTAGATATGATAAACATGGAGATGTTCACCAATGAAACCAACTCATCTCACGTGATGATCGGACTTGGGTTGGTGGATTTGGATCATGTCACACTCAGACAACCTAAGGGATGTTGATTTGAGTGGGAGTTCTTTAGTAATATGATTAACTGAACTCATTATCATGAATATAGTCTAAAGTTGTCTTTGTAAATTATGTTGTAGATCAATGGCTCGCGCAGTAGCTCCCCTGAACTTTAATGCATTCCTAGAGAAAGCTAAGTTGAAAGATGATGGAAGTAACTATGCGTACTGGGCCCGTAATCTGAGGATTATCCTCACGGCTTCGCAAAAGGCTTATGTCCTTGATGCACCGCTCGGTGACCCACCCCCTCGAGTGTCGTCGGCAGATGTTGTGAACGTCTGGCAGGCGCGTGCTGATGAATACTCAATAGTTCAGTGCGCCATGTTGTACGACTTAGAATCGGGACTTCAAAAGAGTTTTGAACGCCATGGAGCATATGAGATGTTCCAGGAGTTGAAGTTAGTATTTCAAGCAAATTCCTAGATTGAGAGGCATGAGACCTCCGATAAGTTCTTAGCCTGCAAGATGGAGGAGAATAGTTCTGTCAGTGAACACATACTCAGAATGTCTGGGTGCTACAACCGCTTGAATCGGTTGGGAGTTGAGCTTCCGCCTGAGACGGTCACTGACAGAGTTCTTCAGTCACTGCCACCTAGCTATAAGGGCTTCGTGATGAACTATAATATGCAAGGGATGAACAAGTCAATCTCTGAGCTATTCGCGATGCTGAAAGTCGCGGAAGTAGAAATCTAAAAGGAGCATCAAGTGTTGATGGTGAATAAAACCACTAGTTTCAAGAAAGGCAAGGGAAAGAAGGGAAACTTCAGGAAGAGTGGCAAGCAAGTTGGCGCTCCCATGAAGAAACCCAAGGCTGGACCCAAGCCTGAGACTGAGTGCTTCTACTGCAAGGGACTGGTCACTGAAAGCGGAATTGCCCCAAGTACCTGACTGATAAGAAGGCTGGCAACGTCAACAAAGGTATATTTGATATACTTGTTATTGATGTGTACCTTACTAGCTCTCGTAGTAGTGCATGTGTATTTAATACCGGTTCGGTTGCTCATATTTGTAACTCGAAATAGGAACTACGAAATAAACAGAGGCTGGCAAAGGATGAGGTGACAATGCGCGTCAGAAATGGTTCCAAGGTTGATGTGATCACCGTCGGCACGCTCGCTCTTCGATTAGCATCGGGATTAATTTTAAACCTAAATAATTGTTATTTGGTGCCTGCGTTGAGCATGAACATTATATCTGGATCTTGTTTATTGCAAGACTGTTATTCATTTAAATTAGAGAATAATGGTTGTTCGATTTATATGAGTAATATCTTTTATGGTCATGCACCCAATGAGAATGGTTTATTCTAATCTCGATCGTAGCTAGTGACACACATGTTCATACATTGATGCCAAAAGATGCAAAGTTAATAATGATAGTACCACTTTCTTGTGTCACTCCCGCTTAGGTCATATTGGTATAAAACGCATGAAGAAACTCCATGCTGATGGACTTTTGGAATCACTCAGTTTTGAATTGCTTGATACATGCGAACCATGCCTCATGGGCAAGATGACGAAAACCCCGTTCTCCGGAACAATGGAGCGGGCAAGTGACTTGTTGGAAATCATACATACTGATGTGTGCGGTCCAATGATTGTTGAGGCGCGAAGTGGATATCGTTATTTTCTTACCTGCACTGATGATTTGAGTAGATATGGGTATATTTACGTAATGAAACACAAGTCTGAAATGTTTGAAAAGTTCAAGCAATTTCAGAGTGTAGAGAATCATCGTAACAAGAAGATAAAGTTTCTACGATTTGATCGCGGCGGAGAATATCTGAGTTATGAGTTTGGCATGCATTTAAGACAATATGGAATTGTTTCACAGCTCACGCCACCTGGAACACCACATCGTTATGGTGTGTCCGAGCGTCTTAATCGTACTCTATTAGATATGGTGTGATCTATGATGTCTCTTACTGATCTGCCACTATCGTTTTGGGGTTATGCATTAGAGACAGCCGCATTCACTTTAAATAGGGCACCATCTAAATCTGTTGAGACGACACCGTATGAATTATGGTTTGGCAAGAAAGCTAAGCTATCGTTTCTTAAGGTTTGGGGCTGCGACGCTTATGTGAAAAGTTTTCAGCCTGATAAGCTTGAACCCAAAGCGGAGAAGTGCGCCTTCATAGGATACCCAAAGGAAACAATTGTGTACACCTTCTATCACAGATCCAAAGACAAGGTCTTTGTTGCCAAGAATGGATCCTTTCTACAGAATGAGTTTCTCTCGAAAGAATTGAGTGGGAGGAAGGTAGAACTTGATGAGGTTGTTGAACCATTACTTCAGTTGGAGAGTAGCACGACGCAGAAAGATGTTTCTGCGGCGCCTACGCCAAGTGAAGAGGAAGCTAATGATGATGATCATGAAACTTCAGATCAAGTCACTACCGAGCCTCGTAGATCGACAAGGACTCGTACCGCCCCTGAGTGGTACGACAATCCTGTCTTGGAGGTCATGTTGTTAGACACTAGTGAACCTACGAGCTATGAAGAAGCGATGGTGGGCCCTGATTCCGACAAATGGCTAGAGGCCATGAAATTCGAGATAGGATCCATGCATGAGAACAAAGTGTGGACTTTGAAGGACTTACCATATGATCGTAAGGCCATACATAACAAATGGATCTTTAAGAAAAAGACAGACGCGGACGGTAATGTCACCGTCTATAAAGCACAACTTTTTGCAAAAGGGTTTTCACAAGTTCAAGGAGTTGACTACGATGAGACTTTCTCTCTTGTAGCGATGCTTAAGTCCGTCAGGATTATGTTAGCAATAGCTGCATTTTTCGATTATGAAATTTGTCAGATGGATGTCAAGACAGCGTTCCTTAATGGGTTCCTTAAGGAAGAGTTGTATATGATGCAACCAGAAGGTTTTGCCGATCCTGAAAATGCTGACAAAGTATGCAAGCTCCAATGATCCATCTATGGACTGGTGCAAGCATCTCGGAGTTGGAATCTTCGCTTTGATGAGGTGATCAAAGCGTTTGGGTTCATACAAGTTTATGGAGAAGCTTATATTTACAAGAAAGTGAGTGGGAGTTCTATAGCATTTCTAATATTATATGTGGATGACATATTGCTGATTGGAAACAATATAGAACTTTTGGAAAGCGTGAAGATATATTTGAACAAGAGTTTTTTGATGAAATACCTCGGAGAAGCTGCTTACTTATTAGGCATCAAGATCTATAGAGATAGATCAAGACGCTTAATAGGAATTTCACAAAGCACATACTTTGATAAGGTTTTGAAGAAGTTCAAAATGGATCAGTCCAAGAAAGGGTTCTTGCCTATCTTACAAGGTGTGAAGTTGAGTAAGACTCAACGCCCAGCAAGTGCAAAAGATAGAGAAAAATTGAGTGTCGTCCCCTATGCCTCAGCCATAGGCTCTATCATGTATGCAATGTTGTGCACAAGACCGGATGTGAGCCTTGCCATAAGTATGGCCGGAAGGTTTCAAAGTGATGCAGGAGTGGAACACTGGACAGCGGTCAAAAATATCCTTAAGTACCTGAAGAGGACCAAGGAGATGTTTCTCGTTTATGGAGGTGATCAAGAGCTCGTCGTAAAGGGTTACGTCGATGCTAGCTTTGACACAAATCCGGATGACTCTAAGTCTCAAACCGGATATGTATGTATTCTGAATGGTGGAGCAGTCAGTTGGGGTAGTTCCAAGCAAAGCGTGGTAGCAGATTCTACATGTGAAGCAGAGTACATAGCTGCTTCGGAAGCAGCGAAGGAAGGTGTCTGGATGAAGCAGTTCATGACAGATCTTGTAGTTGTGCCCAGTTCACTGGATCCAATGACTATCTTTTGTGACAATACTGGTGCTATTGCTCTAGCCAAGGAGCTCAGGTTTCACAAGAGGACCAGACACATAAAGCACCGCTTCAATTCCATCAGCGATTATATCAAGTAGGTGGACATAAACATTTGCAAAGTACATACGGATCTGAATGTTGCAGACCCGTTGACTAAACCTCTTCCACGGGCAAAACATGATCAACACCAGAACTCTATGGGTGTTAGATTCATTACAATGTAAAGCTAGATTATTGACTACAGTTCAAATGGGAGACTGTTGGAAATATGCCCTAGAGGCAAAAATAAAGTGGTTATTATCATATTTCCTTGTTCATGATAAAACTAAGACATTTCCATAGTAGTGGGTTCAATCTTGCGGTGTCCTTACTCTATGACAGGAGGAGTTACAAGGCACGTATTGTATTGTTTGCTACTAAGGATAAAACTATGACATTTGAACATGTTGATTGGTCTTATCTTGTCTACATTATGTCATCTTGCTCCAAGCATTACTCAGTTTGTTATAAACTTAATACCTTGCGATGTATGTTGGATAGCGGTCAAGGGGCGGAGCAATTGTAGTAGGCGCAAGTAAGTTTAATGGTCTACTTATCATGGATATAATTCCTATATATGTATTATGGCATGAAGAATCACAATCATAATTATGAATTTTTCTATCAATTGTTCAACAGTAATTTGTCTACCCACCATATTATTCTCATGAGTGAGATACCTCTAGTGAACGCTATGGCTCCCGGGTCAACTTTTCCTATAAAATACCAAAAATAAAATTACGTTGTTATTCTTATTTAATTTTTACTTTATTTTATTATCTACCTATCACTACCAGATTCAAACCTCGCAATTGGCAGGAACAAGGGGATTGACAAGCCCTTTTGCCTTCGTTAGGTGCGGATGATGGTGTCCTGGATTAAGGGGTACTCACCATGTCAGTCCATCATCCATGGGCTGAACCGACAACCCATTAACCGTCGAAGGAAGGACTCCGAAAGCTATGGCCCTCGGCATACCTAGCATGGAAACCTCCGAAGACTTGGCGTGTACTTCAAGACCTATTTTGATGTTCGGCATGCCTATCCCTAACTTGTAACTACCATATGTAAACCCTAGATACCTTCGGTGCCTATATAAGATGAGGGCTTTTAATCTTAGAGGCACGCATACAAGTTTAGAACTTAGAACACGATCTCGAGGTAGACCATCTGTACTTTGAACCCCATCCACAATTAATACAATACAAGCAAGGATTTTACATCTTCGAGAGGGCCCGAACATGGGTAAATATGTGTATCCCTACTCCCTGTTCACCATCGTTCTCCGATCACCATCTTGGGACCCTCTACCCGAGATTTGTCGATTTTAGTACCGACATTGGTGGCCCATACATGTCCCGATGTATGGTCACGACGGATCGATGGCTCGTCTGGAGATCAACAATGACATCAGTTTGTGGGAGTACCTTTGTCCCCGACCATATGTTCGCCTTCGGCAGCATCGTATTGCACGCTAATTCATCCAACCGCCTCCGCCAGATCAAAAGCTTCACCGCAGGCCAGGTCATCAGATTTGGGAACCTGGAGTACGCTATGGATTCCCGCGGCGATATCACCTTCTCAGGATGGGTGTCAGACTAACCCAAGAACCCTATGGATACCCTCGTCCAAAGCTCAGAGTCAATCTCATGACTAGACCAGGGAACAAAGTCATCCTCGGATCCGGCCTCAAGCTCGGATGCAAGCATCACATCTTCGAATCTGGCTTTAAGTTTGGATTAGAATGTTGCACCGTCGGATCAAGATTCAAGCTTGATCGACGACCACCCCAAAGCCACATCATGCAAAACACCAGACGTGCTACGGGTGAGCCCCACTTATTGTCAAAAGATGGCCGAAGCTGACCTCGCACTTATGAATGAGATGTTAGACGGGATTCGGAACCTGGGAATTTCGGACAAAAAGACTTCGGTCGACGACCTGATCGGATGTAAACCCGATGACAGGGATTTTTTTGGTCCCACCCACCACCCACCTATTCGCTACAGTCGAGGATTTAACCGTCGTATTGGACTATGCCTCCGAAGAGGCGATTGACATAGATGAAGATGCCGATAATATGTCTTATCCGGCATCACCCCTAGCCACCTCTAACACGGGCAGATGGGAGGCCACCTCCACCTATGATATCTATATGGTAGACACCCCAAAGGATGATGAAGGATATAAAAAACACCCCAAACACCGATGTAGGAGGTGACAGACTAAGAGCACGCGCAATGGGGATGCCAGAAACAACACAACCAACGGCGACGCCATCGATAATGGCGCTACTCCATATGGCGCCGAGGACCAGGATCACGACGATGAGGCCGACACTGCGAATATCGACGATGCCAAAGAGCACAGGGATGAGATGATGACCCTAAAGATGACAACTATTACCTGGGATCCGAGGAAGATGTAAGCCTTGGACCCGATGAGTACGACATCCCCGAAGAGCCTCTTGCGCTATAAAATTCCGGCGACAACTAATAAGCATAACCAAGAGCATAAAAAAGCAAAGGCAGCAGCTCAAATCCGACCAGGACACACTTAATGATAAATGGGTCGAAGTCCTCGGAGCCGAGTAAGACCTCGAAGATAGACTCGCATGCAACACCCAATCCTAACCACGACGCCGCCTGATTCCCGAGTTTGACGAGGAAGACGATGATAGCGTGATATCAAAGCACGAGTGGGCCAAAAAGCTCGATCGCCCTCCTTGGGGTCGAGACAGGCCAACGAGTTGGCATAATGACCCCTAGCTATACCTCGCCATCATGGCAAAGATCCAATTCCGCCCTCTTGGCCATATGATCTACAAAAGATACTGAACCCAAGGCCAGCTGCTCCTTCACGCTCCATTTACAGATCGAGGGAATGCGCGCCTGCTGGACAGGCAGGATATCTGACATAGTTAGCTACACACGGCGATACACGTGATCGGACAACAGCGTCTGACCTCCGGCATGTCGCAACCCGGGTCAGAGGAGCTACCCACCCGATGTGTTTTACCGATCAGGTTATGCATCACCAGTTCCCCAAAGGGTTTAAACCCGTTAACATTGAACAATATGATGGAACAACTGACCTCATAAGTGGATTGAGGATTTCCTTATCCACATTCATATGGCCTAAGGAGATGACCTCCACGCCATCAAATATTTACCATTAAAGCTCAAGGGACTAGTGAGGCATTGGCTCAATAGCTTGCCCGAGAACTCCATTGGCAGTTGGGAGGAGCTTGAGAACGCCTTCCAGGCTAATTTTCAGGGCACTTATGTCTGACCCCCGGATGCCGATGACCTCAGCCACGTCATAGAGCAGTCAAGAGAGTCTGCGAGGCAATTCTGGAACCTATTCTTGACTAAACAAAATGTAGACTGTCCCGACACAGAAGCAATTGCCACTTTCCGGCACAGCATCCGCGATGAGTGGCTTGCGAAAAAGCTCGGACAATACTATTAAAAGGGGATGAGGTTTTGATGATGAGTCAATTGCTCAAGTGCTTAGAGATTTGCCTCTAAAATCCTCAACCACATCCTTGCATTCAAATCTAACCAAGTTCCTTAAGTCTATCTCGGTCCCACCAAACCATTCCATCCGACCCAACTGAGATATCCATGACAGCAACCACAGCTAAATCGTAGTAACTCGGTGGCACCGAGATGACATTCGGTCCCACCGAAGTGCATTTGCCAACCTTCTGTTAACTAGTGTTTTCACTTCAGAATCTCCGAGTGAAACCAATCGGTGACACCCGAAGTGAGGAACTGCTTAGGTTCATCTCCCAATCGATCCCACCGAGTGAAAACATCCGGTCACACCTAAACGTCTAATGTTCGAATCTTTTGGACTACTCAGTGCCTTCGAGATTTATTATCGGTTCCACCGAATTGGGCATAAAGTGACTAACGGCTATATTTTTGGTGCTGGCTATATATACCCCTCCACCACCGCCTACTCCTAGAGAGACCAACCAGGACGAAGCATACACCTCCCATATCCATTTTTCAAGAGAGAACCACCTACACTTGTGTTGATATCATGGGATTCCACTCCAACCATATGATCCTTGATTTCTAGCCTCCCCAAGTTGCTATCCACCCAATCCATCTCTTTCACCAAGCCAAAATTTTGTGGGAGAGTGATTGAGTGTTGAGGAGACTATCTTTTGAAGTAGAAGAGCAAGGAGTTCATCATCAAAACAACATTTATTACCTTTTGGGGTGTGGTGTCTCCTAGATTGGTTAGGTGTCGCTTGGGAGCCTTCAAATCGCGTGGAGTTGAACCAAGAAGTTCGTATAAGGGCAAGGAGATCGCCTAATTCGTGAAGATCTACCCCGAGTGAGACTAGTCCTTCGTGGGACTCCGTGGACTCGCTCAACGTTACTCTCCATGGGATGGAGTCTCCATCAACGTGGACGTACGATAGCACCACCTGTCGAAACCACGCCAAAATCACCACGTCTTCATTGCGTTTGATTTCTCCGATCCCTCCTTTACTTTCATATGCAATGTCTCTACTTTCCGCTGCCCACTACTTAGACTTGCATGTGTAGGGTGTTGCTTGACTTGTGTGAATTGTGAAAACTTGCCATCAACTAAAATTGGGAAAATGTTAAGTTTTTATCTTGTCAAGTAGTCTAATCACCCCCTATACCTACTTGCGATCCTACACCTATTGCATGTTTTAAAAAAAATCAGAGAGGCATGTACGTAAATTCTATAACTAACTTTTTAGCAACAGGCAAACAAACAAACCAATTGGCAAACAATGGAAGCAAACCAATTGGCGAACAATGCAATATTTATCTTATTGAGAAGTAGAGCAGGTATACCTGATACGGTGGTCGTTCACGACCTTGATGAAGTACAGTCAGAGGAACAATTTATTTTAGAAGCCTTGGGTGATAACTTCTAGTTGTGCTCCCGTGACAATGGAGGCATGGGAGAAGCACTTCCACGGTCCAATTGGTTCCACGTATTTGCAGTCAAATGGTTTTGGAGTTTGGCTATGGTAAGGGTCGTCTTTGATCTTATCTGAGAAAGAGAACAAAGATGTTGGAGATGGATAGCTAATTTGTTACTCTTCTTCCCTTCAAAGAAACAACTGGAGTCCCATAATTGGTCTTTTGCCCACAAGTTGAACCAGAGTTAAAAGCCGCTCAAAAAAGGGAAAATCAATAAAAACTAGATGATGCCATGCGTGTTGTAGCAGGGCTGTCTGCTTCTAAATATTCACTCACCTTATGTTAGAACCAATGCAAAGTGGACTAAAATACCCTAGCACTGTTAAGTTTCTACAATATTGAACGTATGTGCTTTCAGGCGAAAACATATCTTGCTTCTAAGATAATTTAAGAAATTGGTTGATCTTGTTGCTCTTTAATTTCCAGCACTAGAAAACCAAAGACATGGTGAACAATTCTAATAGTGAGAGCAATTTATGAAAATGAATTATCTTGCAGCTGAGTTTTAGATGGAACCATGCATGTTTACATTGACAAACTACAAATACTGATGACCGGAAGGGATACACTTTAGAAAAACAAAAGCCTATTATAAGGACAATCTACATGTACAACCTTCAACATATTATATAAAGATTTTATTGAAAAGTTACCTGAACCAGTTAGCTACCATATACACTAGTCCCTCTCATCATTTAAAGCCACTTCCTTACACCTCAGCCAACTATGTAACAAATAACCTTTGAAAGTTCTCGTAAACTTAATGCTCTCACAATCCGAATTAAAACCTATAGCTACAGAAATATTAGAACTCATGTTCATTGCGAAGATATCCCATAAAGCCTTCCCTTCCTATCCATTCATGCTGCCAAATCCTCATATTCAAGCCATTCCCGACAGACTTATTACAAAATTTATAAAAGATATCTCTACAACTCAAAAGACCATGCATAAAATGAGACCGACAGGGTTTTCTCTAACACTAACCAACAAATCTTTACTGCATTATTTCTTATTTGTTTGAAAAATGTTAAGCATGTATAAAAATAATGTTTGATATGTATACAAAAAATATACAAGGTTTATCAGAAAAGGTAGACAAATAAAATTATATTAAATTTGGTAATCATGTATAAAAATGTTTTCCATATATACCAAAAATGTAGATGTGAAAACACATTTTTAAGAAAATGTTAATCACCTATTTGAAAAAGGTTAAACATGTATAAAAAATGTTCTCGATGTATACAAAAGATGTACACCGTCTATGAAAAAATAGACATGTGTTGGAAAAATCGGAGACATAAACCAAAAAAGACAGTGGAATAAAGTGAAAACCAAAGAAAACCAAAAGGCAAAGGAACCAAAGAAAAAAAACTATAGAAACAAATGTAAAATAGTGGAAAACATTCGAACCAACCATACAGTACTGGCCCGGCCCTATAATGTCTCCATGTAGGCGAGACGTAATACGTCTTAGTAGGGGCAACATGTAGGGTGTATCCTATTTGGCACTTCACACGTCCGTTACTGTGCATTTTGCAAACGGACTCCCTCCAAGATGCGCCGGCCTGTTTTCTATTTTTTTTCTTTACTTAAGTTTCCTGAACTTTTTGCAAAACCAGTGAAGTTTTTTTTAAATGATGAAGTTTTTCAAATTGGTGAACATTTTACATAATTTGATGAACTTTTTTAAAATCGATGATTTTTTTTTAAAAATGATGAGTTTTACAGAATGTTCTGTAAAATCGATGAACTTTTGTCAGATTTGATGAACTTTTTTCAAAATCGGTGAATTTTTTAAAAATACGATGATTTTTCTAAATTCAATGAACTTTTTTCAAATTAATTAACTTGTTTTCTAAATCAGTGAACTTTTTTGAATTCACGATTTTTTCCAGGTCTTGCTTTCGTTTTCTTCTCTGAATGTGAACGTGTACATGGGCCGGCCCACCAGAGCCGGCGCCTGAAGCGCTGAATAGGAGCTCCCTGCCCAGACCACCGAATGGCTCTTTTCGGCCCTGAAAACCAGCAGCGCGCAAACCGCGGGCTTCTCCGACTATTCCGTGGGCAGCATTCGCGACTACCACCACACCACGAACGACATGGGCGCCTCAGAATGTCGACATGGACGAATACGGTACCCTTGACCCACACGCCCCCCGACCGCGCGTGCTCGCCACCCGATTGGCCGGCGGGTATAAATGGCGGTGCGCATCGCCCCTGAGCCGCACGCCGCCGCGCACCCTCTTTCCAGCCAACCGAGCAGTCAACTGGGCGTCCCGGGAACAGCAGGAACCATGCAGTCGCTGCAGGACAAGGCGTCGGAGTGGAGTGGCGTGGCGGCCGCCGACGCCTTCGCCATCGACGAAGTCAACGTCTTCGAGGCGCTCGGCGGCACCCCGCAGCCCTTCGTGGACCTCTCCACCAACTTCTACACCAGGTCCGCCCCCGATCTGCTCCTCCCGTCTCCTCTGATCTCGGTTTCCCCCCTTCTCTGATCTTTTCGTCCGACTTCGTGGCCGTGGTTGGATCGGCGGAACAGGGTTTATGAGGACGAGGAGGAGTGGTTCCGGGAGATATTCTCGGGGTCCAAGAAGGAGGACGCGATCCAGAACCAGTACGAGTTCTTGGTGCAGCGGATGGGCGGCCCGCCGCTATTCTCCCAGAGGAGAGGTAACTTGATCGAATTGGCGTCTCTTTAACTTGACTGAATTGGTGCTCTTCTCCCAATTGGCTCCTTGTAGCCCCGAAATGTCCCTGTTTTCACTGCCCAATTGCCATCGAAGACGGTGCTTATGTTGAATCATGTGGATCTCCTATTTAATGTAGTTGAAATGCTTGCTTGTTGCCTAATAGCTTCCATGTGAGGAAATGAAACCATCAGTATTTGAAAACTGAAATTGACTTAGAAGTTCATTCTTAAACATAAACGTTTAGGAAAGACAAGCAGTTTGTACATGTTTCAACAAGCAGTTTGTAGAATTGTGGAAATCAGCTCTTGTTTATTTAAATTTCAGGTCCTCCTTCTGCAGAACCATTAAGCTTTTCTTGATGGCATCATACTATTGTTATTTTCATTGGATTATTCTGTTCTTTCGCCCTAGTCATCAGGCAGCATGGTTGAGTGCTTAATGCAGAGGACTACTTAGAGATGATTTACTGCTCTGTTCGTCTGCCAGTTAACTGCTTGCTGAATCTACCGTTTATCCGATGTGAATTGATTAGAATTACACCTGGTTATGTCAGGACACTGCGTTTCTTTTTCTAAAATGGATTAGAATTACACGAATGGACTATATTATTGCCAAAGGGTGCTGGAAAGACTCTGACAGGGAATTGCATTTGATTAAAATACGAAAGCAACAACAAATATATTGAGAGCTAGCATTAGAGTCTGAGAGGAAGAATTATATAGCACTTATGGCACGACACCCGCCCTGGATACCAAGGTTCCTAAGCTGGTGGTGCCCTCCTGAACCCAGAGATGAGCATTATTTTAGCGAGAGTCAAAAAAATCACACACACTGAATTTCTCTGGACTGAAAATGGAAGGTTCCCCTTGTTGGCTCCTTCCGAATTTCCCAAATCACCAAAATGATCATCTGAGTTTATCCGTGGCATATTTTGTCATATCTTTATCCAGCAACAATACTTTATTAGTATCATAAGTTGCATACTTGCACTTCCCAGACATGACATATGCTTTCTAGTACTTGTGTAGAGAGCAGCTACTAGGCTGAATAGGTTCCATTTCACCATTTCCTGTTGAGCACCTATATTTATGTCTATGTGCTTCTATGCAAAAATGTTTGAAAATCTAATATTTGTCCTGTTGTTCTATGCTAC
Source organism: Elymus sibiricus (assembly GCA_039707655.1). Taxonomy (NCBI): domain Eukaryota; kingdom Viridiplantae; phylum Streptophyta; class Magnoliopsida; order Poales; family Poaceae; genus Elymus; species Elymus sibiricus. The sequence goes on from CM077675.1 coordinate 358,088,325, forward strand.
TTATTTGTCCATCTATTTCTTGAACCATTTTGGGTTTGGTAAAAGTTATGGTATTTATTGTTACTAGGTGTTTTAGGTTTTATACTTATGTCAAAATCAGTGTCATTCTTGTAGTCATTGCAACTCATAAGAACATGAATCCTCCTTGACGTTACCAAGCACACGTAAATCATTTTTCCTGATCTAAATTACTTGTTGACCTAACAGTATCACCCTGTCTGATTCTCATAGGACATCCTGCCTTGATAGGACGACATCGGCCATTCCCAGTTACCCACCGAGCTGCGGAGCGATGGCTACACCACATGCAGCAAGCTCTGGAGACTACAGAGAGTATAAACCCAGATACAAAAACCAAAATGATGAATTTTTTCAGGTCTGTGTTATGACTAAACTAGTGAAATCTCCCTCACCCTGATCTTCATCCAACATTCGGCAGCATATCAACCAAGAGGCTAAGATATTGTCATTTCTTATTTGTTATCTTGTTCCAGGCACACTGCATACTTCCTTGTTGCCGGTAATGAGATGACAAGGCAAACCCAAAGTGTACCCTGCAAACATGCAACGAGCAAACCAGCCGAGTAACCAGTGGAATAACGATTTCAGCTCCCATGTCCCTATAGGATTCCCATGTGCAATGGGATCAAGGTTATTTGCATTATAGGAAACGACACCCATGATGTTGTAGGAGCGACTAGGGCAGAGAGCATCTCAAAATTGATAAAACTGCGTACTTGATCGCACCCCCTCTTCTCTCTTGGTTCGTACTTAAGGGTACATGTTCTCTGCTCCTGCATTAAGGGAAGCCGTGCTATGGTGTATTGGTGCCGAACTGCTCATGCTATTCTATCCAGTGCTCTTAGTAACATTTAAACATGGCATTTCAACCCAGCTTGTTATTTTTCCTTGAAATTGAAACTCAGCTTGTTACGCTTATTAAGCTGTAGACCTTAAACTGCGGTTTTTGCTGCCTTCTTCTCTCGAGTTTTAGAGAAGTAAACCTATTGACGCGTTTGGTTCAGGTCAGGTAACAATTTTAAGATTTGTAATCAGAATGGCAGTGCATTAGGTTGGGGATTGGCTGATTACGTGATGTGTTTGGTTAGACGAAGGGTTGGTTTCCCAAACCAGAGCGTCAGAAAAGAAGTGAGGAGAAGGGAGAGGCCCGGCCGACATGCCTGCTTGCAACGAAGAAGGGGGAAGTCCGGCAAGGGTGGCTGCTCGCGACGGGGATGGGGAGAGCTCTGCTGCCAGAGTTGTTGCTCGCGAGAAGAGGGAGGCCTGGCCGGCGCTGCTGCTTGTGGTAGGAATGGGGGAGGTTTGGTCGGCGTCGCTGCTCGTGGCGGGGAGGGGAGGGGCCGGGGTTCGGTCGACGTCGCTGCTCATGGCAGAGAAGGGAGAATTCTGGCTGTCGAAGGAAGAGAATCCTGGTGGAGGACTGGAGGCGACAGGCAGGTCGGGGGCGAGCGGAAAAGGAGATTGGGCGTTTTCGGCCTGCACATGGTATACCCCGTTTTGGGCTTTAGGAAGCGGCGTATCGGATTACATGGCGATTGAAACCGGTCCAGTCGTACCAACCGCTGGTAACGTCTTCGCTAAGCGGTGTAAGGGCATGTACAATGGGATCTACTCAGCCGTGTATAAGAATTGATAACTCTTATTTTTTGGGACGTGGAGGAAAGAGAACGAAGAGAGAGAGAGAGGGAGTCTGTCGGTAGAATTACAGATCGTTGTTAGCGCTAATTTTTCGGTCCTTAGCGATAGCCTTTTCCCGTTGTATTGAGAGTGTCTATTATTTTCCCCCTCTTGGTCGATGTATATCGTGCTGCATGGCGTCCCATTTCCCTAATTTTGGGGTCCTACAATAGAACAAACAGACAGTCCATTATAGAGGATGTTTTTTTTTACCGTTGTCTGCTGTCTGGAGGTGATGTGGAAAATTGCTACAGAACAGTTGGTGCCTGGACTAATGTACATGTCCTAATCGGGAGACAGTGGGAAACTGCCGAACCAAACGCGTTGTATATGTTTCTGGTGTCGGGAGAAATTTTCTGTCCAATTTATTTTACACTGTAAATCTATACCTATATCTAATCTTTACCTAATAATAATCGCATTGACAGCTTCTGGTCATACGTCATCTAAACTAGAAGGGCAGTGCGCGCTTTGCCGCGCCACTTATATTCTTGGGGTTGTAAATGTTTTATGTCATTTTTTTAAGTTGTGAAAAATATTTATGTATTAGTTGGTTTGACGTGTGGGGATACAATGAAGTGTATTTTTTTATCAGATATGCTACTCCTATGAACAGACTTTACGAAATCATGCTTACAGATGGATGTGTCAATTTATGGTCAGAGATTAGGGAAAAGGTGGGCCAACGGTGCAAACCAGGGAAGTGATTGGTGGGACAATGTTTGGTATGACCAATCCATAGCGAATCGTTCGTGAGTTTATCATTTTTCTTTTTTTATTATGGTGTTTGGGTGGATGTTTTTGACTGTGTGATTGGGAATGTCTTTTAATCAGTACAAAAACATGAGAAAGTTACTTACGATGTTGGACACGTGTGTTATGCTGGTGCTAAACGTGTCATAGGCGACACTTTTGTCGCCCATCCATTGAGAGATCCCACCATGAAGCCAGGGTGAACGACCCAATCAATTATGTATCCAATCCAAATTGTAGAGTTGGATGAGAGGCTTTAAAACGGGGTAGCTTAACGAAGTTAGAGATTTCATTGCCACAACAAAGGATTGACAGAGTCAAAATCAAGGATTGATGGGAGAAGTTTTAAAATTAGGGAGCATAGCACTACTAGGGAAAAGCCTAGCGGTAGCGCGGGTTAATGGCCTGTCAGCACTGAGGGAGTCCTGGATTAAGGGGTCCTCGGGCCGCCGGCCTATCTCTCATAGGCTGGCTTGGTGGGCCGCTCTCCGGTTATCGCAGGAAGGGCCGGGGTGTGCGGCGACCCCGTATTCTAGAAGGAAACCTCCGAAGACGCGGCGTGCATTCCAAGTCAAGATGAGAGGATCAGCGTCTTCGCATCCGGCAGGAGACTTATCATCTGTAAACCCTAGGTACCCCCGGTGTCTATATAAACCAGGGGGTTTAGATTGTAGAGGGCAGACAAGCTCATCTAGAGTTTTGGCTACTTGATCTCGAGGTAGATCGACTCTGTAACCTTCAAACACATCAATACAACCAAGCAGGACGTAGGGTTTTACCTCCATAGGAGGGCCCGAACCTGGGTAAACATCGTCTCCTTCGTCCCCTGTTAACCATCGATCCTAATCTCACAGCTCGGGACCCCCTACCCGAGATCCGCCGGTTTTGACACCGACATTGGTGCTTTCCCCTGTTAACCGTTCCTGATCCTAATGATTCCGAGGACGACAACTACCTTCCCCCTGTCGAGGAGGAAGACATCCTGGAAACCGAAGACTTCACCGTCCCCGAAAACCCTGCAGATCAGGAACGGTTTACGCGACAGCTCTTAGCCACCGCCCGAAGCCTGAAGGCAAAACAACAGCAGCTCAGAGCCGAACAAGACACCCTCAATGATAGATGGACGAGGGTTTTGGCAGCCGAAGAGGGGTACGGTTCCGACCTACCGGACCAACCCAAGAGCTACCCGCGCTGGTGGCTGCTGCCGCAATTCGATGATGAGGCCCTTGAAACACTGCCTCCCAGGCATACTCCGTACGACCGGCCGGACCGCCCTCCCCGAGGACAGGATAGAACGGCCGACGAGGCCGAGTACAGACCTGCGGTACCCCGCAGGAGAGGAAAGGAGCCAGCAGGGCCCGAAGACAGGTATGACTTACGGCAGGACCTGGATTATAGAGCAGGCCGCACAAGATCCATCTACGGATCTAGAGGGTACTCCCCCCCGCTAGACGGGACGGGCACCGGTCTTGGATCGACCGCAACGATAGAGGTCGGGAACAATACCGGCATAGGCATGACATAGCTCGGGTCAGAGGCGCTGCCCACCCACTGTGCTTCACAGATGAGGTGATGCAGCATCAGTTCCCTGAAGGGTTTAAACCCGTTAACATAGAACAATACGACGGGACAACAGACCCAGCCGTGTGGATTGAGGACTTCCTCCTCCACATTCATATGGCACGAGGAGATGATCTCCACGTCATCAAGTATCTGCCCCTAAAACTTAAGGGGCCAGCTCGGCACTGGTTAAATAGTCTCCCCGAGAATTCTATCAGGAGCTGGGAAGAACTCGAGGATGCCTTCCGATCTAATTTCCAGGGCACTTATGTCCTTCCACCGCACTCCTCCGACTTGAGCAATGTTGTTCAGAAAGCAGGAGAATCGGCTCGGCAATTTTGGAATCGGTTCTTGACCAAGAAAAACCAGATCGTCAACTGCCCGGACGCCGAGGCAATAGCCTCCTTCAAACATAATATCCGGGACGAGTGGCTAGCTCGTCAGCTCGGTCAGGACAGGCCGAGGACAATGTCTGCCCTTACCTCACTTATGACCCGCTTTTGCACGGGTGAGGATAACTGCCTAGCTCGACGAAGCCATAACCCCGAAGACCCGGGCACCTCCGAAGTCCGGGATGGAAACGGGAAACCACGACGTAACAAAAACAAACGCCGGCACAATAATGGCGATGCGGAGGACACGGCCGTCAATGCCGGTTTCCGCAACCCAAAATCCGGACAGCGGAAGAAACCTTCTAAAGGAAATCGAGACGGACCTACCACGCTGGACAAAATTATGGATAGGCCCTGCCAGATCCACGGCTCCCAAGACAAGCCCGCCAACCACACCAACCGTAATTGTTGGGTATTCAAACAAGCTAGCAAACTCGCAGCGGAGGAGCAAGGCAAGAGCCCACGCAGCGAGGACGATGACGAGCCCCGCGGACCAAGCAATGGGGGACAAAAGCAGTTCCCTCCAGAGGTAAAAACAGTGAACATGATATATGCCACTCACATACCAAAAAAGGAGAGGAAGCGCGCCCTTCGGGAGGTCTACGCCGTAGAGCCCGTAGCCCCGAAGTATAACCCATGGTCGGCTTGCCCGATCACCTTCGACCGACGCGATCATCCGACCAGTATCCGTCACGGAGGTTCGGCAACCCTCGTCCTAGACCCCATTATCGATGGGTATCACCTCACTAGAGTCCTAATGGACGAAGGAAGTAGCCTTAATCTGATTTACTCAGACACGGTGAAAAAGATGGGTATAGATCCGTCAAGGATCAAACCTAGCAACACTACCTTTAAAGGAGTGATCCCAGGCGTCGAAGCCCGCTCCTCGGGCACCGTGAACCTGGAAGTAGTGTTCGGCTCGCCCGACAACTTCCGCAGCGAAGACTTGATCTTCGACATTGTCCCTTTTCGCAGCGGTTATCACGCCCTACTTGGCCGCACGACGTTCGCTCGCTTTAACGCCATCCCCCACTACGCGTACCTGAAGCTTAAGATGCCCGGGCCAAGGGGGGTTATTACTGTCAACGGCAACACAGAGCGCTCTCTCCGAACTGAGGAACACACAGCGGCCCTGGCAGCTGAATTCCAGTACGGCGATGATAGGCCGACGCCCAAATCAGCCATAAAGGCACGTCATGATGGTAAACGAGCTCGGTCTCAACCCGAACTCCCGGAATCATCATATGCCCAACAAAAATAAGGATACGCCCCCCACAGCACAACCCTACTTCCCGCAAAATATGTGCCAAGAAGGCACAACTTCGCGCTCAAAATACCATGGGCTGCTGTGGGGACCCACTATGAAAGGCAAAGTGTTCGGCTGGACCGAACTACTGCCAACACATGTCTTCGGACAAACCACAGGTACCATCTAGGACCTCCCAAGCGTAAAGCCCATCCGCACTGCGGCGACTTCCCAAGGTCCGTTCGCCGATAGCAATCACCTCTAAAGGAATGCAACCCCCTCGGGAGCAAAGGAGCAGACACGCGACAGGGCAAATTGAGGACGTCAAGCCACCTATCGAATACACCGGATAAAACCTCTCCTTTGTAAAACTTTATTTTTCATTTCAACTTACCTGTAACAGTTGCTTCGGCAGTTTGAGTTGTAAGAATTCATCAGAAATAAAAGACCATCCTTTACGGCCTCCTCGCTGTATTTTATGTCACATACTCTGTTCTCTTCTCACCGACGCCAATAGCAAAGCTGTTCGGTACATGTCATGATGCGACCGGCTAATAGACCGGGGGCTTGACTATAAAAATCTCCCCAAGCATCACCCCGACACTATTGTTTATGTGTTCGGCGTCTCGGATGTCGCGTTATATGAATCGGTTCCGAATTATGTCTTGGGTCAATGGTTGGGTTGCCCGGCTCCTGTGTTTACCCTCTTACGTTCCGCCCGTTCGGCTAAAAGGGTAAAGGGAGAACCACTGCGATTGTGCTTCCAGCTCACCTGGTCAAGTCCCTAAGTGGAGAAAGTCAAAAACTGACTGTCATAATAAGCATGAACCGGTCTGCAATCCGAGCATAAGTGTCAAACTAAAAATCGATAGAGGTTATTCCGTGTTATACGAAGGGTTTGTGTTGTTCCAAACCATGTGATGCTGGTTTCAACCTTGGTGTATCCGAACGTCACAAAACACTGGGGGCTTGTCATCAGCCCCCGCAGTCAAGCTCCTACGGCTAAGTGAAAGCACTAAAGCATCATAGTCCGATTGCCTTGTTTCCCTCGCACTACCGCCTTCGGGCACCGATACATCGGCTAAGGGTCACAGTGCGGCAGTAGAAACAACTCGCGTAGTATCTACATGGGGGCTGAAGCCAACGACTCGCAACTTTCAGATAAAACGGCCAGAAATCAAAATAATACAAAGCTTAAAGACATGATAAACCATGCAACCGCATTATAAAGCGGAACAGTCATCGGATACATGACACAACATTCATTCATAAAATACATCCTTAGGGCATTGAGCTTCTATCGCCCGAGCACCATCCATCACGGTGACAAAGTATTTCTCGGGGCGCCTATGCTCCTTTCCAGGGGGCGGAGGTGCGGTGGCCATCTCGGTCGGCTTGATCTTCGGCCAGTGTACCATTGTCCTTGCAAAGGCCATCCGAGCTCCCTCGATGCATGTCGAACGCTTTATAGCGTCTATCCGAGGCGCAGCGTCGCACCGTTTCTGCACCAAGCCGAAGTAACTACTCGGCAACGGCTCTGCAGGCCACAGCCGGATGCAGAGGTCCCTCATGGCCTGCTCCGCCATCCTGTGCAGTTCCATCAATTGTTTCATCTGCTTGCTCAGGAGGGGAGGATACTCGGGGGCTTGAAATTGCGCCCAGAACAGCCGAGGCTCAACATCCCCATCCCGAGAGGCGAAATATCTGTTCGCGTCCGCTGCACTCCTCGGGAGATCCGTAAAGGCGCCTGAGGAACGCCACACCCAGGTGACCAATGCAAACATGTTACCACCAAAGGCACATTGCAGTAAGTACGGCTTACCATCCGCGATCGCCTTGACTTGGCAGAGTTCTTCTTCAAAGAACCACCTATCAACTCGCTCCGATTTGAGTTCGGACTTCAGCAAGGATAGTTCGGTGGCCTGGTCCTCGTTCTTTTGCTCAAGGGCCTCGCACTTCGTGCTGGCATCCTTGAGCTCCAGCTGCACCTCTACCACCCGGGACTCGTGCTTGTCGCTCGCGGCCTTTAACGCGGACAGGTCGGTCGCACCTCGTTCAGCCGCCGCCTTCTCATCCGCGGCCTCTTGCCTCGCCTTTGCCAACTTGGCCTTGAGGTTCTCGACCTCCGTGGCCATGGCTGTGGTAACAATGAGCAAAATAACACTTAGGAATAACAATCCGAATACCTCAATCAATGAGGATAGACGGTAGACCGAATGGTACAATTCGGACTCACCTTGAGTCTTGTCAAACCTCTTGTTCAGGCGATCGAGCTCCTCATCAAATCTCTTGAGCTTCCGGTTTAGCTCGGCAAGCTCCACTGCGTTGGAGGCCGCCGCCGATGACGAGGCCTACAAAAACAACTTATGTGCATTAAAACTCCCGAGTTGTCGGATTCAGACCCGCTGCTAAGTACTCCCTGGAGCTCTTAGAGTAGTAAAGGTCAAAGGGTGCCTTGAGCATCGTTTCTAATATTCTGGCATTTGACCCCCGGGTGGGTTTTTCAAAATCACCCAGGGCTCGGGGGCTACTACACTTATAAGGACTGCATAAACTAGGAAAATTAAACTTTTTCTGGAAATAAGTGTATTACGTGGCTCACCTTGAAGCTCGTCAAAAGACCGTTGAAGGCCTCTTTCAGTCCGCTATCATCGGATTGAATGCCTTGCAAAACCACACCCATAAGGGCGCGGTGATCTTCGGCAATGGAGGAGCCAGATAAAGCTTCCTCCATCATGGCCGGCCACCCAGTCATGGGCGGCACCGGTGTTGACCCGCCAACCCTCCCTCCGGTCGGGGATTGGGCTGGCACCTCCGGAGGCGTAGAGCACTCCGGAGATGTCCTCGGAGGGGGCTGGGCCAAACGTTGTTCCCCCTCTTCAGTTGCCAGGGGAGTTTCCTTCTCCTGGTCTTCGGCGGCCGAGGTATTAACCTCAGCCATAACGTCGTCACCCCCGCCGCCGGTGTTCGGCTCAGTAGGAGCCCGGCGCGATAACAGCTCCGCAGCCTCCTTCGAGACCTCAAGAGGCGAAGGATGTGACGCAGTCCCACTTTCCCCTAGGTCGGCGAGCGGAGACTCCCCGTCTGAGATTTGGTCAGTGGGGAGATCACGTGGTGGGCTGCAAATTGAAAGACGTTCGCCCATTAAGCATTAAAAGCTCTATGTAAATAACCCAGAGCATCTTCGGATTCATACCTCTGGGCTGGGGGATTAACCCTTGGGTTCCTTCGGGGGACCCTCTCAAAATTCTCAGACTCCTTATCGGAGTCCGAGTTATCATCGGCCAGAACTGCCTTTGTTCGACACGTCCTCTTCGGGGCCCGGAGGAGGTAGATCCTCCACGGCGTCCGCTGACGCCGCCCTTTTCCTTGTGAGGGGGGAGCCGCACTCCCCCTCGTCCTCGTGCTCTTCCTCGTGAGTGGAAGAAGCATGGGTCTCCTCGGACTTAGAGTCCGGAAGACCCCTTTGACGAAGACCCTCTCGAGCCTCCTTCTTCTCTCCTTTCTTCTTCTTCTCCTTCTTCTCTGGCGCCGAATATGGCACCACGATGAACATCTCCGTCAACAGGACGGATCGAGGGTCTTCGGGCTACGGGGCCGGACAGTCAATTTGCACGGCCTTGCTCAGCCATTTCTATGAAGATGAGGGAGAAGGGGTTCAGGTCTTTGTCAAAAAACAGAACCGGAGAATCAAAGGTTTCATCATACCTTGGTGGCAGGAGTTTCGGCGTCAAGACCAGTGTCCTCCTCCTCGGCCGGCCAGCTCTTCCGGGGCTTGAACAGCGCCTTCCAAAATTTCTCGTGGGTAGTGCGGAAGAAGTGACGCACGGTGGCCGGATCCCCGAGCAGGACTCTGTAACCTTCATACTCATCAATACAACCAAGCAGGACGTAGGGTTTTACCTCCATAGGAGGGCCCGAACCTGGGTAAACATCGTCTCCTTCGTCCCATGTTAACCATCGATCCTAATCTCACAGCTCGGGACCCCCTACCCGAGATCCGCCGGTTTTGACACCGACAAGTAGCACGGTTTGTAGTAGTAGCGTCGCTCCCTGCGCTACTGATAATTGACTTACTAGTAGCGCTGGTCTCTAACCCGCGCCACTACTAATTTTATGCTTTTTTTTACTAATGACATCACTAGTGTAATTAGCAGTACCGTGGTGGGCCCAATGTAGCAGCAGTGTCAGTAGTAAGCAGAAGAGGATGGGTTTCTATATATCATTATTGATGACAATTTGAGTTCAAACAGATAACTAGATTTCAAAAACCTTACAAGTCCAGACCGAACTGCTAGATCTAGACCAATAATGATAAAACTATTAAACCTTAAACTAAAGCTTAATCTTACTACAATACTATTAATGAGCAGAATCTGGTGGTGCAAAATCTGATGGTGGTGGGGGCATTCTTGGCGGAAGTATCCCGACAACACTTCCCCATCGGGCTCTTTGAGCCGGGCACGAAGATGTCACTTGTTGTAGTGCCCATTCCATAACCAAGTGGGGACTACTCTGAGGTGGCATCCGAGCATGCTCTGCAGCGTTGGCCTCCGCGAAGATGACGTCTGCTGCAACTTGTAGTTGTGTTTGGGCATAACTCTTGCACTCATTGACTTCGTACTGTTGGGGAACGTTGCATGGGAAACAAAAAATTTCCTACGCACACGCAAGATCTATCCATGGTGATGAGCATCTACGAGAGGGAGAGTGGATCTACGTACCCTTGTAGATCTCTAAGCGGGAAGCGTTAAGAAACGCGGTTGATGTAGTCGAACGTCTTCGCGATCCAAATCGCAAGCCGTCCTGCGATCCAATCACGATCCGTCCCGATCTAGCGCCGAACGGACGGCACCTCCGCGTTCAGCACACGTAGAGCTCGATGACGATCTCCGCCTTCTTGATCCAGCAAGAGGGGGCGGAGAGGTAGATGAGATCTCCAGCAGCACGACGACGTGGTGGTGGTGTGGAGTTATCCCGGTAGGGCTTCGCCTAAGCACTACCGGAATCTACTTGGTGGAGGAACTAGAGAATAGAGAACTAGCACGTGGCCGTGTGTTTTGGGGGGCCTCTATCCTCTAGTATATATAGGAGGGAGGGGGGAAGAGAGCCTCCCTAGGGTTTCCCCTAGGGGTCGACCGAACAGGAGGTGGAGGCCAAGCCTCCCTCCAATCCTACTCCAAGTAGGATTCCTTTCCTACTTGGATTTTCCTTCCCCCACTTTGGGGTTTCCTTTTTCCCACACCCCAGCCACATGGGCCTTGGTGGGGGGTTCGGCCAGCCCACTAGGGGCTGGTATGCCTCCTCCCACAGCCCATGGGGCCCATTGGGGTGGGTGGGCCCACCCGGTGGACCCCCGGAACCCTTCCGGTAACCCCGGTAAATTCCGGAACTTTTCCGGAAGTCAAATACCAACTTCTTATATATAAATCTTTACCCCCGGACCATTCCGGAGCTCCTCGTGACGTCTGGGATCTCATCCGGGACTCCGAACAACCTTCGGTCACCAACACATATATCTCAATACTACCAAAACGTCACCGAACGTTAAGTGTGCAGACCCTGCGGATTCGAGAACTATGTAGACATGACCGAGACACCTCTACGGTCAATAACCAATAGCGGGACCTGGATGCCCATATTGGTTCCTACATATTCTACGAAGATCTTTATCGGTTGAACCTCTATGTCAAGGATTCAGTTAATCCCGTATGTTGTTCCCTTTGTTCTTCGGTATGTTACTTGCCCGAGATTCGATCGTCGGTATCTCTATACCTAGTTCAATCTTGTTACTGGCAAGTCTCTTTACTCGTTCCGTAATACAAGATCCCGTGGCTAACTCTTTAGTCACTTTGCATGCAAGGCTTATTGTGATGTTGTATTACTGAGTGGGCCCTGAGATACTTCTCCGTCACACGGAGTAACAAATCCCAGTCTCGATCCATGCCAGCTCAACAAACACCTTTGGAGCTACCTGTAGAGCATCTTTATAGTCACCCAGTTACGTTGCGACGTTTGATACACACAAGGTATTCCTCCGGTGTCAGTGAGTTGCATGATCTCATGGTCATAGGAACAGATACTTGACATGCAGAAAACTATAGCAATAAACTGACATGATCATATGCTACTTTCATAGTTTGGGTCTTGTCCATCACGTCATTCTCCTAATGATGTGATCTCATCATCAAATGACAACTCATGTCTATGGCCAAGAAACCTTGACCATCTTTGATCAACGAGCTAGTCCATCAGAGGCTTACTAGGGACACATTGTTGTTTATGTACCCACACATGTATTTGAGTTTCCAATCAATACAATTTAGCATGGATAATAAACATTTATCATGAACAAGGAAATATAATAATAACCATTTTATTATTGCCTCTAGGGCATATTTCCAACAGTCTCCCACTTGCACTAGAGTCAATAATCTAGCTCACATCACTATGTGATTTACATTGTAATGAATCTAACACCCATACAGTTCTGGTGTTGATTATGTTTAGCCCTTGGAAGAGGTTTAGTCAACGGGTCTGCGACATTCAGATCCGTGTGCACTTTGCAAATATTTATGTCCTCCTCCTTGATGTAATCGCGAATGGAATTGAAGCATCGCTTTATGTATCTAGTCCTCTTGTGAAACCTTGGTTCCTTGGCCAGAGCAATGGCACCAGTGTTGTCACAGAACAAAGTCATTGGGTTCAGTGCACTGGGCACTACTCCAAGATCTGTCATGAACTCCTTCATCCAGACACCTTCCTTCGCCGCCTCCGAGGTAGCGATGTACTCCGCTTCGCATGTAGAATCAGCTACCACACTCTGCTTGGAACTGCACCAGCTTACCGCACCCCCATTGAGAATAAATACGTATCTAGTTTGAGACTTAGAGTCATCCGGATCAGTGTCAAAGCTTGCATCGACGTAACCCTTTACGACGAGCTCTTGATCCCCTCCATAAACGAGAAACATGTCCTTAGTCCTTTTCAGGTACTTTAGGATATTCTTGACCGCCGTCCAGTGTTCCACTCCTGGATCACTTTGAAACCTTCTAGCCATACTTATGGCAAGGCTGACATCAGGTCTTGTGCACAGCATTGCATACATGATAGAGCCTATGGCTGAAGCATAGGGAATAACACTCATCTTTTCTCTATCTTCTGCAGTCACTGGGCATTGAGTCTTACTCAACTTCACACCTTGCAATACAGGCAAGAACCCCTTCTTGGACTGATCCATTTTGAACTTCTTCAAAACTTTGTCAAGGTATGTGCTCTGTGAAAGTCCTATCAAGCGTCTCGATCTATCTCTATAGATCTTGATGCCTAATATGAAAGCAGCTTCTCCTAGGTCCTTCATTGAAAAACTCTTGTTCAAATATTCCTTCATGCTTTCCAACATTTCTATATTGTTTCCAATCACCAATATGTCATCACATATAATATTAGAAACACTCTAGAGCTCCCACTCACTTTCTTGTAAATACAAGCTTCTCCGTAAACTTGTATAAACCCGAACGCTTTGATCACCTCATCAAAGTGAAGATTCCAACTTCGAGATGCTTGCACCAGTCCATAAATGGATCGTTGGAGTTTGCAAACTTTGTCAGCATTCTCTGGATCGACAAAACCTTCTGGTTGCATCATATACAACTCTTACTTAAGGAAACCGTTAAGGAACGCTGTTTTGACATCCATCTGCCAAATTTCATAATCGAAAATGCAGCTATTGCTAACATGATTCTGACAGACTTAAGCATCGCTACGGGTGAGAAGGTCTCATCGTAGTCAACTCCTTGAACTTGTGAAAAACCCTTTGCCACGAGTCGAGCTTTATAGTCGGTGACATTACCGTTCGCGTCTGTCTTCTTCTTAAAGATCCATTTATTCTGAATGGCCTTTCGCCCTTCAGGTAATACTTCCAAAGCCCATACTTTGTTTTCATACATGGATCCCATCTCGGATTTCATGGCCTCTAACCATTTCTCGGAATCCAGGCCCATCATCGCTTCTCCATAGCTCATAGGTTCATCGTTCTCCAACAACATTACCTCTAAGATAGGGTTACTGTACCACTCAGGAGCAGTACGTGCCCTTGTCGACCTACGAGGTTCGATAGCAACTTGATCCGAAGCTTCATGATCATCATCATTAACTTCCTCTTCAACCGATGTAGGCTCTACAGAAACATCTTTCTGCGCTGCGCTACTCTTAGGTTGAAGTAGAGGTTCAACAACCTCATCAAGTTCTATTTTCCTCCCACTCAATTCTTTCAAGAGAAACTATTTCTCGAGAAATGATCCGTTCTTTGCGACAAACACTTTGCCTTCGGATCTGAGATAGAAGGTATACCCAACCGTCTCTTTTGGGTATCCTATGAAGACGCATTTCTCCGCTTAGGTGTGGCACCCCGGCTCAGAGAACCGGATTACCAGTGTTTCCAACCCAGAGATCATGTCTTCTGGAAACACACAACAACTTGGTATAGAACAGAACTGAACTTTATTGATAACTGATGGGTACAAGCTCATATTTTACAATGATAACGAGGCCAAAGGCACCCTCGGTGCTACGATAGTATCCACATTATTTATGGAACATAGCAGGGCCTCGAAACTACTAAGTACTTCTACGGTGTAGCGGATTATAGCGGCAACTCCATCCACAGGGACACTGTTGTGGACACGTCCTAGTTAGCGTAGCACGAACCATCAGGACCTCCATTCTTGGCTTCTCCTGCATCTGGCATGATACGCCAGGTGAGTACTTTGAATGTACTCGCAAGCTCACGACAACCAAGTGATGAAGCAAACAATAGCATGGCAATCAACGTATTAAATGCTTAAACAATTCACTTACTGTACCAGTTACCAACTTACTCACATCCGGGTTGTCCCACAACCCTCGGAATACTCATACGTCATTGAGTACTTCCGACCATATGAAGAGTTCTTCCATCATTACTAACATCGATACAGTTGACCATCTACTGAGGTCTGGTCGGGCTGTCCAATACCGTGGACGCGGCTATTCGAATAGATTTTTACACTCTGTAGAGGTTGCGCACTTTACCCACACCATGAAGCACCTGGCCTCGTGATCCCCTTCGGGTGGACCAGCGTTGCTTCAACGAAACCTGCCTGACCCGTGACTCTCCCATCGTACCTCCGGCATTCATCCTCCCCCGTGGAGGCCTGCCCTGGGTGGCCCCTGTGTCCTCATGACACCTGCCACCGTCGTGGCCAACTAAACTGTCCCAAACAGGGACGTACAAAACTGTCCCAAACGGGGACGCCGGCACAAACAAACAACAACTGGGCTCACAGGATTATCGCCGCCCACCTGATCAGGGTAGCACGCGCGCATAACCCTCCCTCTTTGGAGGTACCGGTGAAAGATCACACAGTCAGGCCAAGTCAAGGCCGTCCCATACCGGCAAATGTGGTTGCACGAGTATACCCGGACAGGTGACTCAAGATCAACCACTAATTTTACTTCAAATATAGTGGGTCATCACAATAAGCATCTAAGTATTTAAATGAATTACTATGGATTAACTTATAGCAAGTAGATAAGCATAATGCATGAAATTATGCAATGCTATGGAAAGGCTACATAAAATGGGTATCATGGCTTGCCTTGCTCTGTTGGGTTGTTCAAACACTCTTGGTCTTCAAATGCACCACAATCTCCTTCTGAAAATATTTTTTAAATGCAAAGGAAAATATCACATAATGCATTTCTGTTCACCAGAAATTCTGTGGGTATAGGAAAAATACCAAAATTTGTCAGAAAATAATAGGGCTCAGTACCAATACAATGCAAAAAGATTCAATTGAATTGGAGCTATGGATAAAAAGTTATTTAGGGTCAAAGTCTGATCAAAATTCCGGATTAAAAATGAATTAAACAGAAAACAGGAAAATACCCAGCCGGCCACGTCAAAGGCGAAAGTGGAGGGGCGCCTCCACTTATACCGCTTCGGGTGGGGACCTGAGCCGCTGATAGGTGGGTCCGGCTTGGTTTAAACAGAGAGAGAGAAGGGAGCCGAGCACCGCGGCGCTCCAGCGATGGTCGCCGGCGATAGAGGCGGCGGTGGGGTCGGGCGTCTACAGGAATGGAACGGGCGCTCAACGGCGAGCATGTACGTACCCGTGGATTGACTAGAGGTGGTCGGACGACGTCGTCACCTTCGTCTCCGGCGGCGGCGACGCTCGGGTGAGATCGGAGACGGCGGTTCCGGTGACGGCTGGCTTGGGCAAGAGGTCGGGGACCACCAGGGGACTACCCTGAGCTCGAGGGTGAGGTTAATTGAGGCTGGGGAAGAGTGGGGATGGTTGGCGACAGAGGTCGATAGGGCGGCGGTCTCCGGCGAGGTTCGAGGCCAGAGGGCCTCTCGGCCTTGGCTCGCTGCTCGGGGGGACGATTGAGAGGTAGAGGAGTGGGGTGAGGAGATTTGGAGGGACGGGGAGGGCCTTAAATAGGCGGGAGGCGAGCGCGGCGATCTCTCCCGAAGCGGCGAGGCTCGGCCACGTCGCCGGTGCCCGTACGATGCGCTGGCTGGCCGGAAGCGGCGACGGGATGAAAGAGGGCAGGAGGGAGCGACGGGACGAGTCCGGCGCCATTAATGCCTTGCGGACGACCACAGTGGCCGAAGCTCACTGTTGCGCCCGTGGCGACGCTTGGCCGGAAGCGGCGGCGGCCTTCTCCGGCGACCAGGAGGGTTCGAGAGGAGCCACGCGGCTGGCTGGAGCGATGTCGGCACCAAGGGACAAGGGGGAGCAGCGATGGACGGCTCGGGCGAGCTCATCTGCTTCTGGCGCCGTGCAGAGCGTGCGCACGGGCATGCCAGTGCCGTGCTCACCACGGTTGCGGCCACCAGGAGGACACGCCTGCCTGGCGCACCTTGTCCACAGGGTTGACCCTTCTCCATTTAGCCTCCCTGGGTCACTGGCTCGACCAGGTTCACCCTGCAGTGAAGTGTGGCCTCAGCTACACCTTCTGCCAGCAATCTTGAGGAGATTCTGGAGGGGAAATGAGATAGGGATGGTGCCAGAGGAGATGTCTAGTGCCATCTAGGTTGGAAGGACTACAAATTGGCAAAGTTTGGTAAGGTTTGAAGGAGATTTGAGCACAGTTCCTTTAGAAACCACCATTCTGGTCCAGAGAGCAAATAAGCTTGTGGCACTCACATGGATGCTCTGCTAATGATGAAACTTGGTGGAGTGAAGTTATTTGGTAGTGCACACATGCCATAAAAATTGTGGATCAAATGTGCACCCCTAGCTTGTACTTCCTTCACAAAGTTCTTAGATAAGCAGAATCTTGTCAGAGTTTTGCTGCTCAAAATTTGTACTGGACCAGGTGATGTTTTTGGATATTGAGGCTATATAGGATCCCTAGGAGCTTAGGGAATTTATTGAGAATTTTCTGAGGTAGGAAAAATGGGGTTGCTTCACAATGGACAAATTCTGGTCAAAAATAAAATAAGTATTCTGGCCAAAATTTTACATTGGGCAATGGAATATTTTTGGAGATTATGGAATCATATGATGATGATAAGATGTGGGAAAAGTTTTGGAATTTATTGATCATCCAAACTATAGGTTGCTTCACAACCCATAGTGGTGACATAGTTTCCCAAATAAAGAAAAGGGGTTTATTGGAAAAGATGAATTATTGGAAATTGATCCAGGAGGTATGAGGAAAGATTTTGGCAAGATGAGGAGGGTTTTGAGTTACTGGGGAAAAGATTTAAAGATTCACAGATCCAAATCAATTGAAAAGGTTTGAAAATCAACCAAGTTTGCAAATAAACTCCAAATGATTTTGGAAAGAAAAAGTTGTCAAAAACCAGGGTGTCACAAACCTACCCCCCTTAGGATGAATCTCGTCCTCGAGATTCGGTTGCTCAGGGAACAAGTACGGGCATGCGGATCTGAGGAAATCTTCTCTCTCCCAGGTAGCCTCTTCCTCAGTATGGTGCTCCCATAGCACTTTGTAAAACCTGATTACCTTACTCCTGGTAGTTCTTTCCATTTCATCCAGGATCCTGACTGGCTTTTCTTCGTAGGTCAGATCCTTAGCCAGTTCTACCTCACTCATATCCACTTGTTTGATTGGTGGTGCAATGCACTTCCTTAACTGTGATATGTGGAAGACATCGTGCACATCAGACAACTCTGGTGGTAGTTCCAACTGGTATGCCACTCTACCTCTTCTAGCAACCATTGGAAAGGGACCGATATATCTTGGGGCAAGCTTTCCTCGGGTATGAAATCTCTTCACTCCCTTCATGGGGGTTACTCGCAGGTAAGCATATTCTCCGGGCTCAAAGATCACTTCTCGGTGCTTTGGGTCATAGTAGCTCTTTTGCCGGGACTTGGCTGCTCGAAGACGCTCCTGAATGTCCTTGACCCTTCTCTCAGCCTCGAGCATTAAGTCCGTGCCGAATATACGGCTATATCCTGTCTGGGACCAATTTAAGGGGGTGTGGCACTTCCGCCCATAGAGTGCCGCAAACGGTGACATCTTCAGGCTTGACTGATAACTGTTGTTGTAGGAGAATTCCGCATAGGGTAAGCTGTCTTCCCATTTGGGTCCATGGGTAAGAGCACAGGACCGAAACATATCTTCCAATATCTGGTTCACTCTTTCGGTCTGTCCATCTGTCTGCGGATGGTATGCCATGCTATGCTATGCTTCAGCATGGTTCCCAAAGCTTGATGTAATCGTAGCCAGAATGCTGAGGTGAATAGGGAACCTCTGTCTGAGGTGATGGACTTGGGTACTCCATGAAGGCTGACTATCCGGGACATGTAGAGCTGTGCCAGCTGATTTGCGTTGAAAGTGGTCTTTACCGGAATAAAGTGAGCCACTTTTGTGAGTATGTCCACAATGACCCAGATAGCATCATTGCCTCTTGTTGATTTGGGTAGTCCAATAATGAAGTCCATACATATGTCGTCCCACTTCCACTGGGGAACTGGTAAAGGTTGCAGTAGCCCAGCGGGTTTCTGGTGTTCCGCCTTGACCTTGTTGCAGATATCACAGCAGGCGACATAGTATGCTATATCTCTTCACATTCCTGGCCACCAAAATGTTTCTCTCAAGTCTTGATACATCTTGGTATCTCCCGGGTGGATAGAGTATGCGGACTCATGAGCTTCCCTGAGTATTTGCTGCCTTAGGTTATTCTGATCGGGCACACATATCCGCTTCTCAAACCATACGGTGCCTTGATCATCCACATGGAAGGACTTGGCCTTTCTTTTCGGAATCACTCCTTGATCTCTTTTATTCCTTTATCTGGCTCTTGGGCCTTCTTAATTTCTTCCATCAGCGTTGAAGTAATTTCCAAAGTATCCGGGGTAATTGGGCTGCATAGCACCATGTTGAGCTCAGCAAATTCTTCTTGTAACCTTGGATGAAGACTCTGTTGGGTAACGTTGCATGGGAAACAAAAATTTTCCTACGCACACGCAAGATCTATCCATGGTGATGAGCATCTACGAGAGGGAGAGTGGATCTACATACCCTTGTAGATCGCTAAGCGGAAGCGTTAAGAAACGCGGTTGATGTAGTCGAACGTCTTCGCGATCCAAATCGCCGAGCGTCCCGCGATACAATCACGATCTGTCTCGCGATCCAATCATGATCCGTCCCGCGATCCCATCACGATCTGTCCCGCGATCAAATCACGAACCGTCTCGCGATCTTGATCACGGTCCTTCCGATCTAGCGCCGAACGGAAGGCACCTCCGCGTTCAGCACACGTACAACTCGATGACGATCTCCGCCTTCTTCATCCAGCAAGAGGGAGCGGAGAGGTGGATGAGTTCTCCGGCAGCGCGACGGCGTGGCGGCGATGGTGGTGGAACTAATTCCAGCAGGGCTTCGCCTAAGCACCGCTGAAACGATCTAGAGGAGAAACTGCGATCTAGAGGAGAGGCTAGCACGTGGCTATTAGGGTTATTTTTCTCCTCTAAATCCTCTAGTATATATAGGAGGGAGGGAGGGGAGGAGGCAGCCTCAAACCCTCAAGGGCTGGCCGAAATTGGAGGCGGAGGAGTCCTACTCCAATCCTACTAGGAGTAGGATTCCTCCTCTCCACTTGGAAACACTTTCCACCTTTCCACCTTTGGGTTTTTTCCACCTCCAGCCACATGGGCCTTAGTGGGGGGCTTGGCCAGCCCACTAAGGGCTGGCTTGACTCCTCCCACAACCCATGAGGCCCCTTGGGTCGAAATACCCCTCCCGATGGTCCCCGGTACCCCTCCCGGCACTCCCGGTACACTACCGAAGTATCCGAAACTTTTCCGGTGACCAAAACGGGACTTCCTATATATCAATCTTTACCTCCGGACCATTCCAGAGCTCCTCGTGACGTCCGGGATCTCATCCGGGACTCCGAACAACCTTCGGTCACCACCATACATAACTCTACTATACCGAAACGTCACCGAACCTTAAGTGTGCAGACCCTGCGGGTTCGAGAACTATGTACACATGACCGAGACACCTCTACGGCCAATAACCAATAGCGGGACCTGGATGCCCATATTGGTTCCTACATATTCTACGAAGATCTTTATCGGTTGAACCTCTATGTCAAGGATTCAGTTAATCCCGTATGATGTTCCCTTGGTTTATCGGTATGTTACTTGCCCGAGATTCGATCGTCGGTATCTCTATACCTAGTTCAATCTCGTTACTGGCAAGTCTCTTTACTCGTTCTGTAATACAAGATCCCGTGGCTAACACTTTAGTCACATTGCTTGCAAGGCTTATAGTGATGTTGTATTACCGAGTGGGCCCTGAGATACCTCTCCGTCACACGGAGTAACAAATCCCAGTCTTGATCCATGCCAATTCAACAGACACCCTCGGAGATACCTGTAGAGCATCTTTATAGTCACCCAGTTATGTTGTGACGTTTGATACACACAAGGTATTCCTCCGGTGTCAGTGAGTTGCATGATCTCATGGTCATAGGAACAGATACTTTGACATGCAGAAAACAATAGCAATAAACTGACATGATCATATGCTATGTTCATAGTTTGGGTCTTGTCCATCACATCATTCTCCTAATGATGTGATCCCGTTATCAAATGACATCTCATGTCCATGGCTAGGAAACCTTGACCATCTTTGATCAACGAGCTAGTCTATTAGAGGCATACTAGGGACACAGTGTTGTCTATGTACCCACACATGTATTTGAGTTTCCAATCAATAGAATTATAGCATGGATAATAAACGATTATCATGAACAAGGAAATATGATAATAACTAAATTATTATTGCCTCTAGGGCATATTTCCAACAGACTCCCCATTAGTGCATTCACTATGCCCTGTTTTCTGGTGAGGGCATCAGCGACCACATTAGCCTTTTCCGGATGATAGTTTATTCCAATGTCATAGTCCTTGACTAGTTCAAGCCATCTTCGCTGCCTGAGATTCAGGTTAGGTTGAGTGAAAATACACTTGAGACTCTTATGGTCTGTGTATATTTCGCAACGTTGTCCAATGAGGTAATGCCTCCAAATCTTCAGGGCATGAACCACGACTGCCAATTCCAAATCATGCGTGGGGTAGTTCTCCTCATGAGGTCATTGTTGTCTGGATGCATACGCTACAACCTTTCCTTCTTGCATCAATACGCAGCCGATTCCTTGTCTGGAAGCATCGCAGTATATGTCAAAGCTCTTGTGGATGTCTGGAAGAACTAAGACATGTGTTGTTGTTAGCCTTGTCTTTAGCTCTAGAAAGCTGCTATCACACTCCGTCATCCAGGCAAACCTTTGATTTTTCTTTAGCAATTCTGTCAGTGGCTTAGCTATCTTGGAGAAGACTTCTATGAAACGACGGTAGTAGCCTACCAATCCCAGGAAGCTACGGACTTCGGTCACCATTGCTGGTGTCTTCCAATTCAGCACAGCAGTTACTTTGCTGGGGTCGACGGCTACTCCTTGTTCTGACAGAATGTGCCCCAGAAATCCGGTTCGCATTTACTGAACTTGGCGTACAGACGATGGGCTCTCAACCTTTCTAGGACAGCACGGAGGTGTTGTTTGTGCTCTTCTTCATCCTTGGAATATATCAGGATATCATCGATAAACACCACCACGAATTTATCCAGAAAGTCCATGAAGACTTTGTTCATCATGCTCATGAAGTAGGCTGGAGCATTCGTCAGTCCAAATGACATGACTGTAAATTCACACAGACCATATCGAGTGGTGAACGCTGTCTTGGGTATATCCTCTTTTCGGATTTTTAGCTGATGATATCCGGTTCGGAGGTCAATCTTGGAGAATACCCGTGCTCCATTCAGCTGGTCGAACAAATCATCAATGCGAGGGAGCGGGTACTTATTCTTGATGGTGACCTCATTCAGCTGGCAATAGTCTACGCACATTCGTAGACTCCCATCCTTCTTAACAAAGAGCACTGGTGATCCCCATGGCGAGATGCTTGGGCGAATGTACCCTTTTTGCAACAATTCATCCAACTGCTTCTTCAACTCTGCCAACTCTGGACCTGGCATACGATAGTATTTCTTGTAAATTGGAGCAGTGACGGGAACCACTTCAATTGCAAACTCCAATTCCCGGTCGGGTGGCATTCCTGGTAGTTCCTCAGGAAATACGTCCGGAAATTCACAAACTACCGGAATTAAGTTCATACCGTGGCGGTAGTTTGGTATGCCATTCCCTTCTTCGACATCATCTTGCTGGCAAGGAATTGGACTGTTTGTCCTGCTGGGTTAACTAGTGTCACTGTCCTGCTGGCACAGTTGATGCACACCTGATGTGGTGTCAACCAGTCAATTCCAGTATTACGTCCAATCCCGAGGATTCAATGGTAATGAGTACAACTGGAAATTTTATTCCATGTATCGAGATTTCCAGATCTCTATATATCAGATTTGTTTTGAGCAGGGAGCCAGGGGATTGTACCACCATGATTTTTTCTAGGAGCGAAGGGAAAATTTTGTGCAAGGTGGTAAAACTCCGCGAAATAAATGAATGGGAAGCCCCAGAATCAAATAAAATTACTTCAAGTATGTTGTTGACAGAAAACATACCAAGGACTACTTCTGGAGCTTCGCAGACTTCCTCAGTGGAGATATGGTGGACGCGTCCATGGCTGAAATTATGATTGGGGTGGCGTCCAATAGTGTTGACCTGCGGCTTGACGTCGGAAGATGGCTTCCCTTGGTTGGCGGGGCACTGTTTGGAGTAGTGTCCGCTCTGGCCGCAAGTGAAGCAGGTGTTGTTGCGGCGACAATCATCTAGCACTGGTTGTTTGCCGAAGGTCTTGGTCTGACTCACGGTCTTGTTGTTGTTGCCACTGCTCCAGGTGGGCTTATATTCAGATGATCCTGGCTTCCAGATGCGTGGCTTCTGCGTAACCTGCTCACGGTTGTCCTTCTTGGGTGCAAACTTCCTCTTGTGGTTGTCAATT
Source organism: Elymus sibiricus (assembly GCA_039707655.1). Taxonomy (NCBI): domain Eukaryota; kingdom Viridiplantae; phylum Streptophyta; class Magnoliopsida; order Poales; family Poaceae; genus Elymus; species Elymus sibiricus. Next base: position 358,111,448 of record CM077675.1, read on the forward strand.
CCAGACTTATGTTCCCGTTCGTCTATGAAGGCCTTGTTTACCAGAGTTTGGAAGTCCGGGAAATCCAGCATGCAAAGCTGGCAACGGAGGGCGTGATTCAGTCCTCCTAGGAACCGATCTATCTTTCTTTCCTCGGTGGCCACATCATAGGTAGAGTACCGTGACAGATTGTTGAACTTGTTTAGGTACTCTGCCACCGACATATTTCCTTGTGTCAGAGCGAGGAACTCCCTCTGCTTCACCTTCATTATGCCAGTAGGAATGTGGTATTTGCGGAATAACTCCTTAAATTTCTCCCAGGAGATTTCTTCTCCAGAAGACCATGTTGCCTTTGTATTGTCCCACCAGATAGCTGCTGGCCCTTCCAGGTAGTGGGTGGCAAAAGGAACCTTGTCGGATTCTTCGCAACGGGCTATTTCCAACTTCTTTTCTATCGACCTTAGCCAATCATCCGCTTCTATCGGGTCCACGGCTTGACCAAAATTGGGTGGTTTGGTGCGCTGGAAGTCGGACAATCTAGAATGTGTTCCGTGGTGGTTGTGGTTCTGACCCATCATGGTCTGCATGCTTTTCAGAAATTCCATAAGGTACTGGTTTCTCTTCTCCTCAAACATTCTCATAATCTGATCAGTGGTTGGTGCTTGAGGCGGTGGGGGTGGTAAATCTTCTGGTGGTTGTCCTGCTTGTCTGGCGGATCGACGAATGGGGGTTCCATCGCCGCCTTGGCTACAACTTCCCTTCATCCTAAATTTGTTCCCATTGCCAAATACCGAATCGATGAGCAACATCCATAAGGGAAACACAGGGGTATGACACCAGAAAGAAAATACGCGAAAAAGGCGAATAAAGCAAACAACATAATTATACAAGATAACCCAACATCATACATGGCAAGCTAGTAGGGGAAAATCATGCTAGACTGCTCATACGGCAGTTGACATATGCAAAGATGCATGCAGAATAACTCAAGCCTCTACTCTAGTGGTGCGGATGGCACGAACACTGGCAGACTGAAGACTCCTCGTCATCTGAGCCTGAGTCAGAGTCCGAACTGATGATGTGGATCTCATCCTCCGGATCAAAGGAAACACGACGACGCTGCTGGGACGGCTCTCCTTCCGGGGTAGAAGGAGCATGACGCCGTAGCATCAGAGCAGCTGGAGTGGCTAGGAGTGAGGCCCACTCTGCCGGGGTCTCACGACGGCTACCAGACGAAAAGCCTGGCGGCACTGTAGAGCTAGAAGGAACCTCAAATCTGGGTGGAGGTGGAACTGGTGGTGGATATATAGGTGGGAAGATAGGCTAAGGTGGAGGTGGAACTGGGGTCCTGGCTGCAAGTGCCCCCTGGACACGAGACAGTTCCTCAGCCAAGGATATGATCGTGCGATAACTGGCGTTCAGATAACGAGCCAGAACAGAAGTCGCACGGTCACACGCCGGGTCAATTGGCGCAAAAAGGACTCGCCCTGTCATAGGCGGCAGGGAGGGATAGTGGAAGAAACCTGGATGAGTCTGCATCTCAACCTCGTGGAAGCGCAGGTCAGTGAGAGCCTCCATCGCAGCGAACTGGATCGCCAACTCCGGGGTGGAAGCCATTCCGCCCTTGGTAGAGCGAGAGTAGCTACCAAGGTCCGAGCTCGCGATCAGGAAACCTCTACGTGGTACTCATAGACTGACTCGGCAAGCTGCTCCCGAAACACCTGGTACACCGGATCTTCGCCGTGGGGGTACAGTCGAAGCCAAACGTTCCGGAGCAGTACTGGAAAGGTGGATGGTGCAGGCTCAAAATGGTAGTGGTATGGAACTGGTGCCATCTACACTCACAATGCCATGGTTAGTAAAACAATGAATCTTGATGCATGCCATGCAACAATCAAATGCAACAAGCAAGATGCACACTCAAAGTCCTATACTAATCGCGGTTCTAGCGCAGATTAACTAGGGTGTCCTACAGTCAGCACGGCTCTGATACCAAGCGTTGTCGCACCCCGGCTCAGAAAACCGGATTACCAGTGTTTCCAACCCAGAGATCATGCCTTCTGGAAACACACAACAACTTGGTATAGAACAGAACTGAACTTTATTGATAACTGATGGGTACAAGCTCATATTTTACAATGATAACGAGGCCAAAGGCACCCTCGGTGCTACGACAGTATCCACATTATTTATGGAACATAGCAGGGCCTCGGAACTACTAAGTACTTCTACGGCGTAGCGGATTATAGCAGCAACTCCATCCATAGGGACACTGCTGTGGACACGTCCTAGTTAGCGTAGCACGAACCATCAGGACCTCCGTCCTCAGCTTCTCCTGCATCTGACATGATATGCCAGGTGAGTACTTTGAATGTACTCGCAAGCTCACGACAACCAAGTGATGCAGCAAACAATAGCATGGCAATCAACGTATTAAATGCTTAAACAATTCACTTACTGTACTAGTTACCAACTTACTCACATCCGGGTTGTCCCACAACCCTCGGAATACTCATACGTCATTGAGTACTTCCGACCATATGAAGAGTTCTTCCATCATTACTAACATCGATACAGTTGACCATCTACTGAGGTCTGGTCGGGCTGTCCAATACCGTGGACGCGGCTATTCGAATAGATTTTTACACTTTGCAGAGGTTGCGCACTTTACCCACACCATGAAGCACCTGGCCTCGCGATCCCCTTCGGGTGGACCAGCGTTGCTTCAACGAAACCTGCCTGACCCGTGACTCTCCCATCGTACCTCCGGCATTCATCCTCCCCCATGGAGGCCTGCCCTGGGTGGCCCCTGTGTCCTCATGACACCTGCCACCGTCGTGGCCAACTAAATTGTCCCAAACGGGGACGTACAAAACTGTCCCAAACGGGGACACCGGCACAAACAAACAACAACTGGGCTCACAGGATTATCGCCGCCCACCTGATCAGGGTAGCACGCGCGCATAACCCTCCCTCTTTGGAGGTACCGGTGAAAGATCACGCAGTCAGGCCAAGTCAAGGCCGTCCCATACCGGCAAATGTGGTTGCACGAGTATACCCGGACAGGTGACTCAAGATCAACCACTAATTTTACTTCAAATATAGTGGGTCATCACAATAAGCATCTAAGTATTTAAATGAATTACTAAGGATTAACTTATAGCAAGTAAATAAGCATAATGCATGAAATTATGCAATGCTATGGAAAGGCTACATAAAATGGGTATCATGGCTTGCCTTGCTCTGTTGGGTTGTTCAAACACTCTTGGTCTTCAAATGCACCACAATCTCCTTCTGAAAATATTTTTAAAATGCAAAGGAAAATATCACATAATGTATTTCTGTTCATCAGAAATTCTGTGGGTATAGGAAAAATACCAAAATTTGTCAGAAAATAATAGGGCTCAGTACCAATACAATGCAAAAAGATTCAATTGAATTGGAGCTATGGATAAAAAGTTATTTAGGGTCAAAGTCTGGTCAAAATTCTGGATTAAAAATGAATTAAACAGAAAACAGGAAAATACCCAGCCGGCCACGTCGAAGGCGTAAAGTGGAGGGGCGCCTCCACTTATACCGCTTCGGACGGGGACCTGAGCCGCTGACAGGTGGGTCTGGCTTGGTTTAAACAGAGAGAGAGAAGGGAGCCGAGCACCGCGGCGCTCCGGCGATGGTCGCCGGCGATAGAGGCGGCGGTGGGGTCGGGCGTCTACAGGAATGGAACGGGCGCTCAACGGCGAGCACGTACGTACCCGTGGATTAACTAGAGGTGGTCGGACGACGTCATCCCCTTCGTCTCCGGCGGCGGCGACGCTCGGGTGAGATCGGAGACGGTGGTTCCGGTGACGGCTGGCTTGGGCAAGAGGTCGGGGAGCACCAGGGGACTACCCTGAGCTCGAGGGTGAGGTCAATTGAGGCTGGGGAAGAGTGGGGATGGCTGGCGACAGAGCTCGATAGGGCGGCGGTCTCCGGCGAGGTTCGAGGCCAGAGGGCCTCTCGGCCTTGGCTCGCTGCTCGGGGGGGCGATTGAGAGGTAGAGGAGTGGGGTGAGGAGCTTTGGAGGGACGGGGAGGGCCTTAAATAGGCAGGAGGCGAGCGCGGCGATCTCTTCCGAAGCGGCGAGGCTCGGCCACGTTGCCGGTGCCCGTATGATGCGCTGGCTGGCCGGAAGCGGTGACGGGATGGAAGAGGGCAGGAGGGAGTGACGGGACGAGTCCGGCGCCATTAATGGCTTGCGGACGACCACAGTGATCGAAGCACACTGTTGCGCCCGTGGCGACGCTTGGCCGGAAGCGGCGGCGGCCTTCTCCGGCGACCAGGAGGGTTCGAGAGGAGCCACGCGGCTGGCTGGAGCGATGTCGGCACCAAGGGACAAGGGGGAGCAGCGATGGACGGCTCGGGCGAGCTCATCTGCTTCTGGCACCGTGCAGAGCGCGCGCACGGGCATGCCAGTGTCGTGCTCACCACGGTTGCGGCCACCAGGAGGACACGCCTGCCTGGCGCACCTTGTCCATAGGGTCGACCCTTGTCCATTTAGCCTCCCTGGGTCACTGGCTCGACCAGGTTCACCCTGCTGTGAAGTGTAGCCTCAGCTACAACTTCTGCCAACAATCTTGAGGAGATTCTGGAGGGGAAATTAGATAGGGATGGTGCCAGAGGAGATGTCTAGTGCCATCTAGGTTGGAAGGACTACAAACTGGCAAAGTTTGGGAAGGTTTGAAGGAGATTTGAGCACAGTTCCTTTAGAAACCACCATTCTGGTCCAGAGAGCAAATAAGCTTGTGGCACTCACATGGATGCTCTGCTAATGATGAAACTTGGTGGAGTGAAGTTATTTGGTAGTGCACACATGCCATAAAAATTGTGGATCAAATGTGCACCCCTAGCTTGTACTTCCTTCACAAAGTTCTTAGATAAGCAGAATCTTGTCAGAGTTTTGCTGCTCAAAATTTGTACTGGACCAGATGATGTTTTTGGATATTGAGGCTATATAGGATCCCTAGGAGCTTAGGGAATTTATTGAGAATTTTCTGAGGTAGGAAAAATAGGGTAGCTTCACAATGGACAAATTCTGGTCAGAAATAAAATAAGTATTCTGGCCAAAATTTTACATTGGGCAATGGAATATTTTTGGAGATTATGGAATCATATGATGATGAGAAGATGTGGGAAAAGTTTGGGAATTTATTTATCATCCAAACTATAGGTTGCTTCACAACCCATAGTGGTGACATAATTTCCCAAATAAAGAAAAGGGGTTTATTGGAAAAGACGAATTATTGGAAATTGATCCAGGAGGTATGAGGAAAGATTTTGGCAAGATGAGGAGGGTTTTGAGTTACTGGGGAAAAGATTTAAAGATTCACAGATCCAAATCAATTGAAAAGGTTTGAAAATCAACCAAGTTTGCAAATAAACTCCAAATGATTTTGGAAAGAAAAAGTTGTCAAAAACCAGGGTGTCACATTTGGGTTCCAACTTTTCAGGCTAAAGGTTTTTGACATAAGCATCACATCCCCAAACTTTAAGAAACGACAACTTTGGTTTCTTGCCAAACCACAGTTCATATGGCGTCGTCTCAACGGATTTCGATGGTGCCCTATTTAAAGTGAATGCAGCTGTCTCTAACGCATAACCCCAAAACGATAGTGGCAAATCGGCAAGAGACATCATAGACCGCACCATATCTAATAAGGTTCGATTACGACGTTCGGGCACACCATTATGCTATGGTGTTCCAGGCGGTGTCAATTGTGAAACAATTCCACATTGTCTTAAGTGATTGCCAAACTCATAACTCAGATATTCTCCTCCTCGATCAGATCATAGGAATTTAATCTTCTTGTTACGATGATTCTCAATTTCACTCTGAAATTTCTTGAACTTTTCAAACGTTTCAGATTTATGTTTCATTGAGTAAATATATCCATATCTACTTAAGGCATCGATGAAGGTGAGAAAATAACGATATCCACCGTGCGCCTCAATGCTCATCGGACCGCACATATCAGTATGTATGATTTCCAACAAGTCACTTGCCCGTTCCATTGTTCCAGAGAACGAGGTCTTAGTCATCTTGCCCATGAGGCCTGGTTCACATGTGTCAAGTGATTCAAAATCAAGTGACTCCAAAAATCCATCAGTATGGAGTTTCTTCATGCGTTTTACACCAATATGACCTAAGCGGCAGTGCCACAAGAAAATGGTGCTATCATTATCAACTCTACATCTTTTGGCATCAATGTTATGAACATGTGTATCATCACTATCGAGATTCAATAAGAATAAACCCCTCACAATGGGTGCATGACCATAAAAGATATTACTCATATAAATAGAACAACCATTATTCTCCGATTTAAATGAGTAACCGTCTCGCAATAAACAAGATCCAGATATAATGTTCATGCTTAACGCAGGCACTAAATAACAATTATTTAGGTTCATCACTAATCCCGATGGTAATCGAAGAGTGAGCGTGCCGACGGCGATCACATCAACCTTGGAACCATTTCCCACGTGCATCGTCACTTCATCCTTTGCCAGCCTCCGTCTATTCCGTAGTTCCTGCTTTGAGTTGCAAATGTGAGCAACCGAACCGGTATCAAATACCCAGGCACTACAACGAGAGTTGGTAAGGTACACATCAATAACATGTATATCATATATACCTTGTTTGGTGTGGGCCGCCTTCTTATCAGCCAGATACTTGGGGCAGTTCTGCTTCCAGTGACCAGTTCCCTTGCGATGAAAGCACTCAGTTTCTGGCTTGGGTCCAGCCTTGGGTTTCTTCACGGGAGGGGCAACTGCTTTGCCACTCTTCTTGGAGTTACCCTTCTTGACCTTGCCATTCTTCTTGAAACTAGTCGTTTTATTGACCATCAATACTTGATGCTCCTTCTGAATCTCAGACTCAGCGACTTTCAACATCGCAAACAGCTCGGCGACTGACTTATTCATCCCTTGCATGTTATAGTTCAACACGAAGCTTTTGTAGCTAGGTGGCAGTGATTGAAGAACTCTGTCAGTGATTGCCTCTGGCGGGAGAACAATTCCCAACTCTGTCAGACGGTTAGAATACCCAGACATTCTGAGCACATGTTCACTGACAGACCCGTTCTCCTCCATCTTGCAAGCATAGAACTTATTGGAGGTCTCATACCTCTCGATCCGGGCATTCTTCTCAAAGATAAACTTCAATTCCTGGAACATCTCATATGCTCCATGACGTTCAAAATGTCTTTGAAGTCCCGGTTCTAAGCCATACAACACTGCACATTGAACTATTGAGTAATCATCAGAATGTGCCTGCCAGGCGTTCGCAACGTCTGCAGCCTCTACTGGAGCAGGTGGTTCACCGAGCGGTGCATCAAGGACATAAGCCTTTTGGGAAGCCATGAGGATAATCCTCAGATTACGGGCCCACTCTACAAAGTTACTTCCATCATCTTTCAACTTAGCTTTCTCTAGGAACGCATTGAAATTCAGGGGTGCTACTGCGTGAGCCATTGATCTACAACATAAATTTTGCAAAGACAACTTAAACTATTGTTCAAGATAATGAGTTTAGTTAATCATATTACTTAAAAACTCCCACTGAAATTGACATCCCTCAGGTCATTCGAGTGTCACATGATCCAAATTCACCAACCCAAGTCCGATCATCACGTGCGATGAGGTGGTTTCAATGGTGAACATCTCCATGTTGATCATATCTACTATATGACTCATGTTCGACCTTTCGGTCTCTTGTGTTCCGAGGCCATGTCTGTACATGCTAGGCTTGTCAAGTTTAACCCGAGTGTTCCGCATGTGCAACACTGGCTTGCACCTGTTGTATGTGAACGTAGAGTCTATCACACCCGATCATCACGTGGTGTCTCGAAACGACAAACTTTCGCAACGGTGCACACTCGGGGAGAACACAATTTTATCTTGAAATTTTAGTGAGGGATCACCTTATAATGCTACTGTTGTCCTAAGCATAATAAGATGCATAAAAGGATTAACATCACATGCAAATCATAAGTGACATGATATGGCCATGATCTTGTGCTTTTGATCTCCATCTCCAAAGCACCAGCATGATCTCCATCGTCCCCGGCATGACACCATGATCTCCATCATCTTGATCTCCATCAACGTGTCGCCATGAGGTTGTCGCGCCAACTATTGCTTCTACAACTATTGCTAACTCATAGCGATAAAGTAAAGCAAAAACGGCGAGAATAAATTAAAGACAACCCTATGGCTCCTGCCGGTTGCCGTACTCACCGACATGCAAGTCGTGATAATCTATACAAAACATGATCATCTCATACATCACATATATCTCATCATGTTTCTCGCCATATCATATCACATCATACCCTGCAAAAACAAGTTAGACGTCCTCTAATTTGTTGTTGCATGTTTTACGTGGCTGCTATGGGTATCTAGCAAGAACGATTCTTACCTACGCAAAACCACAACGGTTATACACAAGTTGCTATTTCACCTTCTACAAGGACCGCCTCTGTCGAATCCGATTCAACTAAAGTGGGAGAGACAGACACCCGCCAGCCATCTTATGCAACAAAGTTACATGTCAGTCGATGGAACCGGTCTCTCGTACGTGGACGAGTAAGGTTGGTCTGAGCCGCTTCATCCCACAATACTGCCAAATCAAGATAAGAATAAGGAGGGAAGCAATCTGAATATCAACGCCCACAAACTCCTTTGTGTTCTACTCGTGATCTCATCTACGCATAGACCTAGCTCATGATGCCACTGTTGGGAAGCGTTGCATGGGAAACAAAAAAATTCCTACGCACACGCAAGATCTATCCATGGTGATGAGCATCTACGAGAGGGAGAGTGGATCTACGTACCCTTGTAGATCTCTAAGCGGGAAGCGTTAAGAAATTCGGTTGATGTAGTCAAACGTCTTCGCGATCCAAATCGCAAGCCGTCCTGCGATCCAATCACGATCCGTCCCGATCTAGCGCCGAACGGACGTCACCTCCGCGTTCAGCACACGTACAGCTCGATGACGATCTCCGCCTTCTTGATCCAGCAAGAAGGGGCGGAGAGGTAGATGAGATCTCCAGCAGCACGAGGGCGTGGTGGTGGCGGTGGTGGAGTTATCCCGGCAGGGCTTCGCCTAAGCACTACCGGAATCTATTTGGTGGAGGAACTAGAGAATAGAGAACTAGCACGTGGCCGTGTGTTTTGGGGGGACTCTATCCTCTAGTATATATAGGAGGGAGGGGGGAAGAGAGCCGCCCTAGGGTTTCCCCTAGGGGTCGGCCGAACAGGAGGTGGAGGCCAAGCCTCCCTCCAATCCTACTCCAAGTAGGATTCCTTTCCTACTTGGATTTTCCTTCCCCCACTTTGGGGTTTCCTTTTTCCCACACCCTGGCCGCATGAGCCTTGGTGGGGGGTTCGGCCAGCCCACTAGGGGCTGGTCTGCCTCCTCCCACAGCCCATGGGGCCCTTTGGGGTGGGTGGGCCCACCCGGTGGACCCCCGGAACCCTTCCGGTAACCCCGGTAAATTCCGGAACTTTTCCGGAAGTCAAATACCAACTTCCTATATATAAATCTTTACCTCCAGACCATTCCAGAGCTCCTCGTGACGTTCGGGATCTCATCCGGGACTCCGAACAACCTTTGGTCACCAACACATATATCTCAATACTACCGAAACGTCACCGAACGTTAAGTGTGCAGCCCTGCGGGTTCGAGAACTATGTAGACATGACCGAGACACCTCTACGGTCAATAACCAATAGCGGGACCTGGATGCCCATATTGGTTCCTACATATTCTATGAAGATCTTTATCTGTTGAACCTCTATGTCAAGGATTCAGTTAATCCCGTATGTTGTTCCCTTTGTTCTTCGGTATGTTACTTGCCCGAGATTCGATCGTCGGTATCTCTATACCTAGTTCAATCTTGTTACTGGCAAGTCTCTTTAATCATTCCGTAATACAAGATCACGTGGCTAACTCTTTAGTCACTTTGCTTGCAAGGCTTATTGTGATGTTGTATTACTGAGTGGGCCCTGAGATACCTCTCCGTCACACGGAGTAACAAATCCCAGTCTCGATCCATGCCAGCTCAACAAACACCTTCGGAGATACCTGTAGAGCATCTTTATAGTCACCCAGTTACGTTGCGACGTTTGATACACACAAGGTATTCCTCCGGTGTCAGTGAGTTGCATGATCTCATGGTCATAGGAACAGATACTTGACATGCCGAAAACTATAGCAATAAACTGACACGATCATATGCTACTTTCATAGTTTGGGTCTTGTCCATCAAATCATTCTCCTAATGATGTGATCTCATCATCAAATGACAACTCATGTCTATGGCCAGGAAACCTTGACCATCTTTGATCAACGAGCTAGTTCATCAGAGGCTTACTAGGGACACATTGTTGTCTATGTACCCACACATGTATTTGAGTTTCCAATCACTACAATTTAGCATGGATAATAAACATTTATCATGAACAAGGAAATATAATAATAACCATTTTATTATTGCCTCTAGGGCATATTTTCAACACGTACTCCCAGTGACTAGACTGAGTCTTCCGAAACATATTCTCCGTCTCTTTCAGCTCCCGCATACAATCTCTCCATCCGAACACTGCATCGTCAATCCTTTTTCCCGCGCCAGCAACTTCCTCCGCCACTCCAACTCCTATTCACGAGAACGTCTAGGAGACATGGAATCCCTGTAAATTTGGCATGACATTTGCTTAACAATGGACATATTAAATAGCACAACGTGTAGGAGACATGGAATCCCTGTAAATTTCCCCGCGCCAACAAATCTCATGAAGAAATCACATCCACAGGAGCAACGGTTTAGATGCAATCATCCAAGAAAGTTTACAAGTTTAAACAACTTTTTATGGTTACGACGTGAAGCACCTTTGTAACACAATTTACATCATGTGGATGAATTCCGATATGCATCCATACATCCATCTAACCATCTAAATGCATCCATCCATAACCATCTAAATGCATCCATCCATCCATCTAACCATCTAAATGCATCCATACATCCATCTAACCATCTAAATGCATCCATTCATAATCATCTAAATGCATCAATCCATCCATCCATTAAGATTTTCTAGCAGTGCAAAAAGAGAGGGAGGAGGGAGAAGGGGGGAGAGTGGGAGAGAGGAGGGAGGGAGAGCTACCGCTGCGTGGATGGCCGGGACGGGACGGGGGAGGGCCGCCGCGTGGGGAGGGCCAGGACGGGGCGGGCCACCGCGTGGGGAGGGCTGGGACAGGGAGGGCCGCCGCGTGGAGCGGACGGCCGGGATGCGGGAGCGCCGCCGCGAGGGAGATAGTGGAGAGGGAGATTTACAGAGTGAGGAGTGAGGGGGCGCGGGCCGGGGGAAGAAGATAAGGTACGACCTAGCAGTAGCGCGGTCGAGGAAAACACGCTACGGATACACATTTAGCAGTAGCGCTGGTTTACGTGAAGCGCTACTGCTAAGTGGGGCCCACAATATGGCACGTCACAGCTTTAGTTGCAGCGACCGGTCAAACTTAGCAGTAGCGCCCTACCATAAAAACGCGCTACTATTATTCTGTTAGCAGTAGCGCTGTTTGCAGAAGGGCGCTACTACTATACCTAGCCTGTCGGCAACGGTGTGGCAATTATATTAGTAGCGCGTTTTATACCAGCCGCGCTATTGCTATGTGGATACCAGTAGCGCGTCTTGTGGAGACGCGCTACTGCTAATTAGCAGTAGCGCCTTACTTTAACAAGCGCTACTGATAAGATTTTGTGTATAAGGTTTTCCCTAGTAGTGTAGTGTAAAATGAATGAAAGCTCATTGTGAAATTGTTGAGTTGAATGAGGGGCTTTAAAACAAGATAGCTTAACGAATTTCGATATTTCATTGCCACAACAAAGGATTGACGGAAGAAGCTTTAAAGTTATGGAGCATAGTGTATGAAAAAATGAATTAGAGATCTCATTGTGAAATTGTTGACTCGGTCAAAATTGGATGACCCAACTCCAATTAGAGGATTAAAATTGCATGACCCGATTAAAACTGTGAAATTGTCGACTCGGTCAAAATTGGATGACCCAACTCCAATTAAGGCCTTGATAAAATAGGGAGCTCAGTGTTATAGATGATTAAAATAATTGAGTGAAAAATTGTTGATCGGGTCAAAATCGGTGACCCAATTTTAAATTGGTGACCTCAATGGAATGAGAGGCCTCCAATTTTAGCGGATTGGAACTATAGTATATTACCCTAAAAGTTGGCGAAAATTACCCACTAATGTCACCCGTAAGTGGCAAAAACGATTCACTTTTTTTCTTTTCTTTATAAATCAGCCATTCACACTCATTCAGTAGGAAGCTATACTCTCATATGTCATACGTACACCCGCATCCCACTGGCTAGAAGCACCTGGGAGACCCAGGTTCGATCCCACGTTCTCCTCTCTTTTTCCTCCCTTTTCGCTCTTATTAGACAGCTGCCCCGATTGGGCCGGCCCAGCACGGCTCTCGTTTCTTTTTTGTCCTTTCTTACATTCAGTTTTTCTTTCTTTTGATTTTATTTCGAAAATACTCTGAATAATTCTATTACAAAAATACCTTATATGCAAAATTTGGAAAAATGTTAATCATGCATTAAAGAAATGTTAAACTTCTCTAAAAATATATTTCCCTTGTTATACAAACAAATGGGTAGTGTGTATCGAAAACAAAATAAGGAAAATAATAATGTAAGTTTCTGTTTTTTTTTTGACAAAAGTTAAGCATGCATTTTAAAAATGTTAAATGTGTATACAAAACATTTCTGATGTATACAAAAAATATACAATGTGTACAGAACTATGTAGACATAAAAATTATAAGTTTTCAAAAATATTGATCGTGTATTTGAACAATGTTAAACATGTATATAAAAAATGATCATGATTTATACTAGAAATGTAGAATGCATATAGAAAAAGTAGACATAAAAAAATTATATGTTTAAAAAAAATGTTGACCATGAAATTGGAATATGTTCAATGTGTACATCTAAACGTTTTTGATGTATAAAAAATGTACAATGTTAATGGAGAATGTAGAAATCAAAAATATTTTACCAAATGTTAATTATGTATTTTCAAAATATTAATAATGCATTTTGCAATTGTTAAACGTGTTTATAAAAAAACTTTATGGTGTATACAAAAAATGTACAATGTATATGAGAAAAGTAGACGTAAAAAATATAAGTTATCAAAAATGTTAATTATATATTTGGAAAATCTTAAATGTGTATATAAAAATTATACTTGGTGTATTAAAAAAATGTAGAAAGAAAACGAACAAAAAATATAAAATTGAAAAAGAAACACAAAAAACAAAGAAAGCGAAAACTCGTAAAACCAGAAAAATATACCAAAGAAAGAAAGAAAAAACAAGAACGATAAAAACATGCTATCATTAATTACTAAAATGTACTTTGTTATTTTTATCGTATACAAGTATTTGTTGGGCATCACCAAGGAGGAGCGGCAACAAATGCGTAATGTGATACCTCCAACTAGGTAGATATTTTTGTTGTCTAATAATAAATTAAAAGCATCTTAAGTATACTTTAAAAATGATCCCATTTTTATTGTTTCTATGCAACACCACTTAACAGTTATTTGTTATGTGGCATTGTAAAATATTTCAAGGGATTTACTGGTGTCTTGAGAGTGTGTATGAGGGGTGAGTTTTTCTTCTCCGTTGCAACGCACGGGCATGTTTGCTAGTAATAATAAAGGGGCTATTACTTCTGGCTGTACGTCACGGAAATTGCCCCCAAATTTAGAAAATATTACCCACCAAAACCACCTATAAGTGATAAAAAATGCTCATGAATTGAAAAATATCCTAAAAATTCAAAAATTGTTCGTGATTTACAAAATAGTTTATTCATTCATAAAATGTTCGCTTATTCAAAAAATGATCATACATTTCAGAAAATGTTTTTTAAATTAAACAAATGTTCGTTAAATCAAGAACATATTCATGAATTTCAAAAATTGTTCCACCAATTTCCAAAAATATGTTCGTCGACTCTAGAAATGTTTGCCGATTCAAGAAAACTGTTTTTAAAATTATTCACAATTTTAAAAAAATGTTTGCATATAGTATAAAATGATCATGAATTCAAAAAATATTCTTGATTTCAGAAAATTTGTATAAGTGTTCACAAATTTGAAAAATGTTCACGATTCCATATATGTGCACGAGTTTAAAAAAATGTTCATGATTTCACGAAATTGAGAACAATAGTGTATCTCGGTGATGCAACAAGATGTAATCATGACCATTGAAGATTATGATATATTTTTTTCTTCCGTTACAACGCACGGATCTTTTTATTAGTTATTTCGAAAGGGATTTTGTGGAAGGGTGGCATGAAAGGGGCGTGGTATAAGGAAGGGGTATTTGGATAGAGTGTGACGCATACAGTTGCAGTCATGTGCCCACCGTGTTGCCTAGAGTAAAATAGCACAAGGCAGACTTGTAGACTGAATCCAGATTGCAAAACATAACACTTGCACTTACATTATCAATCTTTATTAGTTCTGGACTGGACTTTCACGTTTACATACCCATTAATACGGGTCAGACTGCAGTTTTATTCCCGGTACTAAACGGAAGGTATTTGTATGATCAGTTTTTTTTTTAGAAATGATGAGAGTTCTTCCACCTGAATATATTGCTTAAAAAGGGTCAAAGCCCATAGTAACCCCTTAGCTTTGACTGATTCAGTTTATGAGGAAAACATGGCCTATTAGATATTACACTCTCGGCTCAGTAAGGTTGTTGCAGCAACTTGTACTGCTATGCTGGAGGAAGGTATGCATCATGGTCGTCCAGTCCCTCCATTGTACGGTGGAGGAGCTCCGTGGCCGGGCTGCAGACGGTAGGGATAGGGCAGAGGACGGCCGGGGTACCATCCGCCACGTGCTTCGCACCGTCGTCCGCCGCACACAGGATGGGTAGGGTCCAAAGGATTAACTGGGAGGAAAACACAAGCATCCATGGTTATTCAGTTGTAGTAACTTGTAAGTAAATACTTTCTTTGTATCGAAATACAAGACAATTTTGTATTTTTTTTAGGTACTATTTCTGCGTAGAGAACTATAAGAGCGTTTAGATCACTATTTTAATAATCTAAACGTTCTTATATTCTTTTTACAGAGGAAGTACTAGATTATTTTACAAAATACTCTGATACTACTAGAGTATTACCTCCGACCCTAATTATTTGTTTTAGATTTTTCTAGATACATATATACCTAGACACGTTTTGATACCTATACATCACCTAGACACATTTAGCACCTATACATCCGTATCTAGAAAAATTTAAGACAATTAATTTAGGACGGGAAGGAGTCTATTTCAAGCACGAAATAATGACGAAGAGGATGAAATGAACAGTTTGGAAGCGCTGACCGCCGGCTGCGTGGCAGACGGAGCTGCTCATGATCACCACGGAGACGACGAACAGCACGATCTGGAGGAGCACCATGAAACGGGCAGCTCCAGCGAAGGACGCCATCGTAACGTGGCTTGGAGCTGTGTTTGTGAGTTGTGAGTCGTGACTAGTTCGCGGCTTCGAGCTGTGTTTGTGGATGCTGCTCGCCGATGGAACGTATTTATAGATGTCTGACCCCTGTTGGAAAGAAAAAGATCGCCTTGGCCCATTAATATCATTATAACCTGTCAAAAAATAATAATATCATTATATATAGTTTTCTCAAGCATTTTCGACCTCGAAAAGTCAAACTTTGGCAGCTGCTAGTGCGCTGGTGTATTTTTTTAGTTGGAAGCAGATCACACTGTTTTGGTGGGCACACGTACGTGGCTGCTCAAATTTCTCCGGTTAGTCAAGGCTGGCGAGTGGTGAGTGGTGAGTGGTGGCAACTTGACCGGCAGAGAGAACCGACGACTCAAGTCAGCAACTCTCGGGTCGTCTTGCGACGAAGCAAAAGCAAAACGTACGGTTTCACTCGCCTCGCCTTGTCACGCAAGAAACCACTGTACTTGTTATATTACTACTACTCCCTCCATTTTAAATTATTTTGTCTTAGATTTGTTTAAATATGAATGGATCTAGTCACATATTAGTGTTACATACATCTGTATCTAGACAAATCTAACAATCATTTTGGGACGGAAGTAATATCCTTTTTTGTTTGCGGGTCTATTTCTATTTGTCGACTTTGATTAATTTACTTGTACATTCAGTTGTCTCGATATGTCATCTTGTGGACTAACCGTTTGCCGGGCATCAACAAATATGCAAGTTTTCGTTCTCAATGGTTATTGCGAGAGCAATGCTTGTGATCGTTGTAGTCCAGTGGCAGAGTGGCAGATCAGACCGACACTAGGTATTTGGTCTGCCAGGGTGACGGATGACGAGCTCAATTGTGTCGCTCCCATGCAGGAGAGGTAGCCTCCATCACCGCCAGAGACAGGGATGGCCGCCCATGCTTAGGCCAACTCCAAAGCACGACATTAAAAGAGCGTTCGTTTTGTGTGTATTTTGTCCGTTTGGATAGGGCAATGAAGCGGCATCCGGTCATTTTTTTGAATGCGTTGGACGTGCGTTCAACGCGCGGACGCATCTGATCCGCCACGGCCGGCTGGTGTCCCTATGTATACATTTTTTTTGGCCACCGAAACAATGGTTTTTTATTTCATCAACAACCTTTTTGATATATTGGAGTACAATCCATCAATTCTTCGCTAGGAGAGCAAGACAAAAAAAAATAAGAGCCACAATTAGACATTTTAAAAGATATCCAACTTCTATAATTGTTCACACAAGTTGGATTAATATCTTATGTACATCTTCATTGTTGATCTGCGGCTTCTCGAGCTTGCACACTTTTTCATCTTCGATTTAAAGAAGTAGGCATTGCTTCGCATCTAATATAATCTCTAGTCTCATCTCAAGCCTCTATTCTAGCAACGAGTGCACGAGTATCTATCAAATTTTATGTTATCAATACATTGATGTATTCTTCTTCCCAATATCAAAACTTGCATCCAGCCTACACACAAATTTAAGCAAATGATGAACTACCGAAATTGCATTGAATCCGTGAACAGCCGAATCAAAAAAAGTACATACCCCATCTTTTTTGCACTTTAACAACACCCATCCGGGATGTTCGGGTGTAGTAGAAACGCAACGCACGACCAACCGCGGGCAGTCATCACTTATGAGTGGCAACGATGAGCCGACGAGTCGCTAGGCCAGCGTCGAGCCCGGATGACAGTCGGGCATGTCTTTGTGGGCGAACCACCGATGGATAGATCCGAGCGGCTAGAGGAGGAGTCAATACCTGCATGCGACGTGGAGACGTTGCCAGGGTTGTGCGGTCCGTTACCCGGCAATTCCAGGGCAACGCACACTCGCCGATGGCCGGATGCGGCAAATCCAGCTACTGGGTGCGCCAAATCCCGTCGCTGTAGATCTAGCGGTTGGTCGTCGGCACCGAGGCGACAGAGGCACAAATCTGACGGTCGTGATGTGGTCGGCCGGGGTAGATAGCGAGGCGGTCGGGAAATGGCGGCGATGGTTACGATGGGGGTAGGGGGCGGGGGGCGGCGGAAGGGGAGGGGGAAGAAGAGAAAAAGAGCGACTGTGTCCCCAACGGACGGACCAGGGGAGGACAAGGGCACACATCACGTCCGTTCGCACATGTCCTTTTCGACGCAAACGCAATCCAAATTTAAACCGAAAATGGGTCAAAATCGGACAAAAAATCAGATGTTTGTTTATTTGCTCCCGCGCATTGTACCGCGTTTTGTTTCCGTTTAAACGCAGCCGGGCCATTTTGTGCGTTGGAGTTGGCCTTATCCGGTGGTGGATCCTCCACGGAACATAGTCTTCCATGTATTTACCATGTATTATCTTTGGATCACTGGATTTACACTCGTTGTTTTGCCATTCGGAACTACAGATGAAACTTGAGGGCTTGAAACACACAAGGAATAACAAACTGTGATGGAAAAACCTTCAAATATAACAAAAAATTAAAGCGGCTAAGCAGGCCCTCCCGTCATTCGTTTGCTGTTGTTAGCGAAGGATTACCGCCTGTTGACACGTATTCACTATTTTCCACCGGCTTTTGCCAGGTTTGTTCTCTTTTTTACGCTGCTAGACCGGACCGGCTGCTTTCCCAATTTTCCCTGGTATATTAAAGCGGCTAAGCAGGCCCCATCGTTCGTTTGCTGTTGTTAGCGAAGGATTACCGCCTGTTGACACGTATTTACTATTTTCCACCGGCTTTTGCCAGGTTTGCTCTCTTTTTTACGCTGCTAGACCGGACCGGCTGCTTTCCTAATTTTCCCTGGTATATGCGGTAGGCCGTTGCATGTGCTTTCCTTTACGTCTTGCCACGTTTCATTGGGCTTCGTTCTCTTTTTTTCCCGGGTCTTCCATCGTACGATGCAAAACGTTGGAAGGGTCGTCTTACCTTCCTCTCGGTTCACTCGCTCCCATAGTTGCAGCAGTTGAGCGCTCTGCTCCAGGCAGCCGTCGCGGGAGATTAGCTGCTCTTTTGTCGCGGGGTAGTGCACATGGTAGAGTCCACAGTCTGCTCCCTTGATTCTTGGTTCGTCCGAGTCCCCTTTTCCTCTGGTTCGATCCGTCGATGGATCTTCTTTGCCTGACCAATTGGCCACTGCGTCTTCTCATGTTTGTGGACGCGGATTACGAGGCATCCACTGTGCTTCGCGGCCCCTTAATCCATCTCATGGCCTTGGTTGTACAAGATCAATTTCTTTGCTCTCTTCTTCGGAGGACATGGCTGCTAATTCTTTCTCCGCGTCCTGTTCTTCATCGTCTGCTTTCCATGTGCGTGTCACGGTTGCTCCCTGTGTTGTTGGTATAGCTACTGTTGTTGTTGTTTGCCTCTTTGATTTTATCTATATCCATTTTAGTTCTCTTTTTTTTTGTATGTTTACGATTTTTATTCTGCAGATGGGGCTGCCGATCCTACTGAAACATGGCGCCATCGTCGAGACATTCGTGAGGGGAAGTGTCCTATTCGAGAGGATCCACACAAGAAAAGTGCTCCCTCGGCTTCTTCAAATGGACCTTTTCTTCTCTTTGTTCTTTTGTGATATTTAGATTTTGCATTAGTACCTCATACTGATCTTTCTCTTTTATTTATGGGATAATTAGTTTTATGCCCCTAGTTGTGTTTCACTCGGCTGTTTTATCCCTAATTTCCATAAGCCGTCAGTTCTGTCTCACTTCGCTCCTTTTATGCTTTTGCCCTTTGACCATTTGACCATCACTTTAAAAATTTCATAACAAATTCATAGTAAATCAGAAAATGCAAATAAGATACCAAAATGTTTGGGAAAATATCACCTATATGTCAATGTCATTTGCATTCATGACAAAAGTGTTGAAAAGTGCCCATTCGAGTTTAAGCTCTTATGATACCACCATGAACAGTAAAATCTGAAAAAATTCAAAAAAATATGGTGGCAAAGAATGACAAATGTTTTAAGTGCTTGCCAAGTGTCATGAGGGAATGACATTAGTGGAAAAATTCCTTTTTATTTTTTTATATTTTACTGTTCATGGTGGTATCATAAGAGCTTAAACTCGAATGTGCACTTTCCAACACTTTTGTCATGAATGCAAATTACATTGACATATAGGTGATATTTTTTCGAACATTTTAGTATCTTAGTTGCATTTTTCTGATTTAGTATGTATTTGTTATGAAGTTTTTAAAGTGACGGTCAAACGGTCAAAGAGTAAAAGCATAAGACGAGCAAAGTGACTTGGATAGAACCGATAGATTTTGAAAATTAGGGGTAAAACAGCCGAGTGGGACACAACTAGGGGCATAAAACTAATTATCCCTTTTTTATACTTTCGGCATTATTGTCGTCTTCTTCTGTCGTTGTCCAAGTCAATTGTTCTACACTATTGTCTTCATTCTTTAGACCAGCTTTCCTACGACAACCTATCGATTCTTCTTCGACCTCCGGGCCATCGTTTATCTCTGTTCTTCGACCTATCATGTACGCCCGGCCAACTCCTTTGTGTATGTTCTTTCTCATTTAGTCTACCATGATTTATTCATAACTATCCTTTTAGGTTTTTGCTTCCTGTTCGATTAATGTGGTCCTTCTTCTTCAGTGTTTCCCCTGCCGTATGTTAATCCTGTGCAAGCTGGCTTGAATAGGAGAAAGAGAAAGTTTCTTTGGAGGCATCGATAAGGCAAAACTAAAAGTGTGTATTTTCTTATTAGCATATTGACTATTTTACCGTTTTCATACTTTCTTCTCTTTGCTTATTTAATTGATGGTCATGGTTGTGTTTTCAGTTAAAAAACTTGTGCCTTCACTTTCCAAAGAGCACACTGATTTGTTGAAAGGTAGTTGCTTCTAGCCTTCTTTCACGGTATGACATTCAGTTCTCAGTTTTCCCTACTAATTTTGTAGATGCAAACAGGAATTGTATCCCTATGTATTTAGTTCTTTTCAAGGACAAAAAAAATGCTAGTCCTAATCAAAATGGGCTCACCACGATCTACTCCATCTTGGGATATTTTCAAAATGCCAACGACCTATTCATAAGTATGACAAATGGTCTTCCCCGTTTGTTGCAAGTGACTTATCTTCCATGCAAAGGTTGGATCCTTTTCAAGCAGCTATATTTTTTGACAAATGGTGATTTTATTGGTTCAAAATAGAGCATTAAAAGGATAGAAACATAATAAGCACACACCCGGCCCTATGCAGAGTTAGCATATACACAACCAACACCAACACACGCACATAAAAATACGCCGACAAATAGCAAAGTCATATAGGAACAAAGCTATGTGTAGGCGAAGAAAAAAAGAAAACATGAAGCGATCAGATCTGCGACCAACAAACTTCATCAATGACGACTCCTGACCCCCCGCGTCGCTCCCGGAGCGACGGGGGGCTAACCCTAGTCGTCGCCAGCCTCGGCCTCCTCTTCTCCCCCTCCTCTCGCCATCGCCGGAGCGCGTGATACGTCTCCAACGTATCTATAATTTTGTATTGTTCCATGTTATTATATTATCAATCTTGGATGCTTTATATCATTTTTGAGAACTAACCTATTAACCCAGTGCCAAGTGCCAGTTGCTGTTTTCTGCGTGTTTTTGGCTTTTCATGAAACTAGTACCAAACGGAGTACAAATGCTACGAAACTTTTTGATGATTTTTTCTGGACAAAAGAGGACCTGCAAGGTTCGGAAGGAGGCCAAAAGCTACACGAGGAGACGACAAGGCAATGGGCGTGCCCAGGGAGGGTAGGCGCGCCCTGTTACCTTGTGGGACCCATGTGGCTCCGTCTGACTTAATTCCATCCCTATAAATTCTCAAATATCGGGAAAACATCAGAGAGCCACCCGAAACATTTTTTCCACCGCCGCAAGTCTCTGTTCTGATGGGAGGCCATCTGTAGACCTTTTTCGGTGCCCTGTCGGAGGGGGAATCGATCACGGAGGCCATCTACATCAACCTTGCTTCCTCCATGATGTTGTGTGAGTAGGCCACCACAGACCTACGGGTTCATACCTAGTACCTAGATGGCTTCTTCGCTCTCTTTGATCTTCAATACAAAGTTCACTGTGATTCCCGCGGTGATCTCTTCGATGTAATCTTCTTTGCGGTGTGTTTTTGGGATCCGATGAATTGTGGGTTTATGATCAGATTATTCATGAATATTAATTGAGTCTTCTCTAAATACTTTTATGCATGATTATTCATTGATATGTGTATTTCTTTGCACTCGTATTTTGAGAAATACACACTTTTTGGAGGAACACCTATTATATTGGCTTTCTAAGCTTTTCGTCCATTTTGGCAATCGATGCCAATGAGGGAGAAGTTTAGAGAGTTTAGTTTGGAAAGTTTAGAGAGTTTTGCTTTTGATTGCTTAAGCATTTGCATCTCATACCCATGCATTATTGCTTTGCATGTGTGTGCTTGGTTGTGCTTATTTCCTTATATAAACTCTCTTGAAAGTGGTTGTCATCAATTACCAAAATGGGAGAGATTGTAAGAGCATATTTATCAATGTGTGGTTTTGGTAATTGATGACAATCCCTATGGACTAATGGTTGCCTTGATTTATATTCGAAGGATTTGTCCATAGGCACTTCTTGAAGTCCATCTGTTGGTTTCAAGGAGTTTATATGGTGACCAAGGTGGTATTCAAGGTTTTATCCAAAGATTGGTCATGTGAGGGTTGAGCTTATTGCAAGCATGTCTTGAAGAAGAAGATTGTGTGAGCATTCATGTTTACCTTCAAGACATCATCTTTATGAATAGAGAAGATAAGATACAAGGTTGATCAAGACTAAGTCAAAGAGTGAATCAAGTTGACCAACATACAAAGCGTACAAGTTGTACCGAGAGGGATCAAGTGATCCCATGGTATGGTAAGCATTGTCCATTACGCTTTGTGTACTAACCCATGGTCTACGTGAGAGTTCTATGTGGGGTTAGGTATGTTTCCATGGGCTTGCATCAGGAGGAAGATCTCATACAACCCATGGAGGATGACATCAAGTGGTGATCATCGTCAAAGTTGTGGTGTGCAAGTTCAAGTGAAGCATCACGAAGAGATCATGCTTGAAGCTTGCCATCCATTGTGGTGACAATGGACTTGTGAAGATGTGCCGAAGAGTGGCTCGCCCATAGTGGAGTATGGGGGAGCAATCTACTAGTCTTCATCGAGCCGGCGCAATCAAGAAGGTGGTCCATATTGAGGAGGACAAGGTCGTCATCATCTAGCTCAAGTGGACTATGCGCAAGGCAAAGGTTTGACCTTGATAGGGTTTTCTATTTTACCGGTCTCATGGTGGTAGTTAGGAGACCGGGTTATAGGATCGATAGCGGTACTATCAAGGGGGGCTCTCAAGTGAGTAGCTTGATCGTATCGTTTGTTGAGAGCTCAAACCATTGCATTCTTGGCATCATCATCTTTCTTGGTTCTTGGTTGGCTTTTCTCTATGTGGGTTATTGAGCTTATGGTCAGCTTCATGACAAGCTCGAGTTCATCGAAAACGGGGTCCATATGCATCTTCTATGATGTTTTTGATGTTGGAGTTTTTGCCGGTTCTTCATTCATAGAGGTTTCAAATCTCTATATCATTGGCATTTTCATACTGCCTCTTCTTAAGATAACCAACAAGCTTGAGTTTGCTCAATTCGGAGCTCGTATGCGAAAGTTATGGCAGTTTTAGTGCCAGAGCTGTTTTTGTCTGATCAGGCGGAAGTACCACTCGGTACCACGGTAGTACCGCTTGAGCGGTACTTCCGCTGTATACTACCGCTTCTACTTCCGCTTATATTTTGCTCTCTGGATAGGTTGGTTTTCTGCGCGGTACCGCTCGGTAGTAGAGGGCGGTAGTACCGCTCCGGGCGGAAGTACCGCTGGAGGAAGCGGCAGTACCGCTTCGGCGGCTCTACCGCCTCCTTTGAGATCCTCTGTTGCACGCTATGGTTTGATACTTCCGTACCAGCGGAAGTACTGCTCACCTGAGCGGTACTACCGCTTATGCACGGGCTGAGTGCATAACGGTTAGATTTGGGGGAACCTATTTAAGGGGGTCTTCTTCCCCAATGGTTCCCATCCTTTTGAGCTCGAGTTTGCCCCCCATTGTTGACCTTCTTCGAGCTTGCTAACTTTCAATCCCTCCAATGATTCTTGCTAGTTCTTGAGGGTAAAGAGAGAGGAGATCTAGATCCACATTTCCACCAATCACTTTCTCCTCTATGTGAGGGGAACCCCTTGGATCTAGATCTTGGAGTTCTTCGTGTTCTTCTTCGTTCTTCCTCTCACTTTCTTCCATAGGATTAGTTGTTGTGGTGGGATTTGGGAGAGAAGGACTTGGGCACTCTGTGTGCCCTTGCCATTGCATTAGGTGCATAGGTTTGAGTTCTCCACGGTGATACGTTGAAGTGAAGTTTGAGAAGCTTATTACTCTTGGGTGTTTGAGCACCCTAGAGCTTGTTCCTCTTGGGTGCCTTGGCGCCCTAGACGGTTGGTGGTGCCTCGGAGCTCAATCATTGTGGTGTAAAGCTCCGGGCAAGTGTCAGGGTCTCCAATTAGGTTGTGGAGATTGCCCTGGGCAATTTGTACGGGTACCGGTGACCGCCCCAAGGGTTGCCAAAGTGCACGGGTTCCGGTGACTGCAACCAAGGGTTGCCATTTGTACGGGTTCGGTGACCACCCTCAAGGGTCCCTTAGTAGAATCATGGCATCTTGCATTGTGCAAGGGCGTGAGGAGATTACGGTGGCCTTAGTGGCATCTTGGGGAGCATTGTGCCTCCACACCGCTCCAAACGGATATTAGCATCCACAAGGGTGTGAACTTCGGGATACATCGTCGTCTCCGCGTGCCTCGGTTATCTCTTACCCGAGCCATTTACTTATGCACCTTACTTTGTGATAGCCATATTGTTTCTTGTTATATATCTTGCCATCACTTAGTTGTTTACCTTGCTTAGCATAAGTTGTTGGTGCACATAGGTGAACCTAGTTGTTATAGGTTTTGTGCTTGACTAATTAAACGCTAGTTTTATTCCGCATTTGTTCAAGCCTAAACCGTAATTATTTTAAAGCGCCTATTCACCCCCCTCTAGGCGACATCCACGTTCTTTCATTTAGCCAATCTGGGCTTCGGCGGGTCGCCTATGGTTGGACTGATGAGCGACTCGCGATGGGGGCGGCGACGACGGTGCCGCGTCTGCTGCAGCACGGCAGCGGGAGCTTCACGGGCCCAAGCTGGGACCGGTCGGGCTGTTGGCCTGGTGTGCTCCTGATGCTGTGTTCGGTCTGCTACCGCTTGAGCCGGTGGAGGTTGTTCCCTACCATGTGGCTACGGTACTGCCCTCCTTCGTCTACGATTGTTTCGTCTTGGTTCGGCCGGCCTCGCAGCGTTTGTCATGGTGAGACGTCGATGAGGACTTCAAGATTGTGTTGGCGCAAGTTGGTGGGTGGCAAGCATGGTGGAGCCAATGGTTGGTCTGGGTCGTGGTTGTGTGGGGGTCGGGAGAAATCCCTGTCGGATCTTGCCGGCACCGACGCGGTGACGCCCGTGGGCACCGCCTCCCTTCTTGAAGGTTTCAGGTGTACCTCTTCCCCACTCCCTCCGTGTATCGGGATAAATTCTAGGATCCGTCCGGGCAGCAGCGTCAGTGACGTCGCAGTCCTTCTTGAAGGTGTTGCTTGGTACACGGCAATTCGGAGGCATCGGAGCGTGGTGGGAATTCTCCAGAGGGCGCAACATTTGCGGGAAATCGTTACTTACGTCGATCTGGCACTGTTGGCATTTTGTTTCTTTTGTTTCCTCTTGTTTTTCTTTTGGGTTTGATTGTGCTGTTTGCCCCAACAATGGTCTTGCAGTTGTATTGGTTGGTTGCTATATTAATATAGCGGGGCGAAAGCCTATTTTGAAGAACTTCATCAATGACCTCATTCGCACCAACCATCTTATGACACCGACGAATGACAAAGTTCTTCAACAACAACACCTTCAAGGAGGTAGCAATGCTAAAGCGCCATCGTCACCGAATCCAACCACCCAAGGAAAGAATCTAGGTTTTCACTTGAAAGAACTAGTCCGAGAATATCAGAGCAATGCCTTCAATCAGGGTAATGATACGTCTCCAACGTATCTATAATTTTTGCTTGTTCCATGCTGTTATATTATCATTCTTGGATGTTTTACAATCATTTTATTACAACTTTATATCATTTTTGGGACTGGCCTATTGACATAGTGCCAAAGTGCCAGTTGCTATTTTTGCTTGTTTTTTACTTCGTAGGAAATCCGTACCAAACGGAGACCAAACGCTGCGGGGATTTTTATGGATTTTTTCTGGACCAGAAGAAAGAAGATGGGCCAAAGAACACCAGAAGAGGGGGCCCAAGGTGGCCATCACCCACCAGGGCGCGCCAGAGGCCCCCTGGCGCGGCCTGGTGGGGGATGGGCACCTCGGGCACCCCCTCAACCGACTATCGTGCCTATAAATTCCCAGAAAATCCAAAAACCCTAGAGGAGTCGACGAAACACAATTCCAACCACCGCAAGTTCTAGAACCTCGAGATCCAATCTAAACACCATCACGGAGGGGTTCATCTTCCTCATAGGTGCCTCTCCGATGATGAGTGAGTAGTCCACCATAGACCTACGGGTCCGTAGGCAGTAGCTAGATGGCTTCTTCTCTCTCTCTCTTATGATTCTCAATACAATGGTCTCTTGGAGATCTATTTGATGTAAACTTTTGCGATGTGTTTGTTGGGATCCGATGAATTTTGAGTTCATGATCAGTTTCTATCCATGAATATTATTTGAGTCTTCTTTCATCTCTTATATGCATGATTGCTTATAGCATCGTATTTCTTCTTCGAATCTTTGGTTTAGTTAGGCCAACTAGATCGATTTTTCTTGCCATGGGAAGAGGTGCTTTGTGATGGGTTCGATCTTGCGGTGTTCTTTCCCAGTGACAGAAGGGGCAACAAGACACACATGTATCATTGCTATTAAGGATAACAAGATGGGGTCTATTCCTACATGAATAGATCTTGTCTACATCATGTCATCATTCTTATTGCATTACTCCGTGTTTCCATGAACTTAATACACTAGATGCATGCTGGATAGCGGTCGATGTGTGGAGTAATAGAGGTAGATGCAGGCAGGAGTCGGTCTATCTATCTTGGACGTGATGCCTATATAATGATCATCGCCTTGGATATCGTCATGACTATTCGATTTTCTATCAATTGCCCAACAGTAATTTGTTCACCCACCATGCTCTATAATCATGAGAGAAGCCACTAGTGAACCCTACGGCCCCCGGGCCTACTTTTCCATCATATTGCTTTCCGATCTACGTTTTTGCAATCTTTGTTTTCAGATCTACAAAACCAAAAACTAAAAAATATATTGCTGCATATTTACTCTTTTATTTGTGTTCTTGAGAGATCTATCTCTCCTATCTATCACTACCTAATCTATCTTATTACCGTAGAGAGATTGACAACCTCTCTTTCGCGTCGGGTTGCAAGTATTTGTTGTTTGTGTGCAGGTGCTGCTTATTGGGTGTTGGTGATCCTCCTACTGGTTCGATAACCTTGGTTTCATAACTGAGGGAAATACTTACCGTCGCTGTGCTGCATCATCCCTTCCTCTTTAGGGAAATACCGATGTAGTCTCAAGCCACGTCAGGTAACGACATCAAAAATTCGCCATTGCCAGGTATAACCAACTTGGGTTAGGCCTAAGCTTTCACCCCGGAACTCGAGACCGTGTGGTTGAGTAGGACCACCCCTGACGTCTCTTATGTGTTGTCGCCATCACTTTTCTGCGATCCCAGTAGCTACATGCAACCACCGCCACTGTACAACAATCCCTCTACATCAAACCGTCATCCATAGTTTGCACCGCTCCACCAAAGTCAACCACCGGGTCTGAAGAGATGAACCCTCACGAATACTTTTCGGTGGCCAGCACAATATGCAGCTAATCGACGCCATGTGCAGGAGTGATCGCCATGAGGACCAACACCGATGACGAAAAACACCACTGTTAGCTACCACTTTGACGGAGAGTACCTTGCCTAGGTCCATCTGGCCGATAGACCTGGCCGGAGCCGGAGCAGGAAAGGCAGATCAATATCGCATGCGCGGAACACATTCATCGCTATATCAGGAGCGCACATCCATCATATTGGCACTAACGAGGCGTGTGGAATGGCAGCTTCACGCGCGTCGAGCGCTGCGAGGGACTTGGAGGTGACCTTGGTGGCAACTAAGGCCTTGTCCATGGGAGACAACACATGAGACGAGTAGTGCGCTGCAATGTGAGGACTGTGGACCGTGTGCGCCACGGGACTCTCACTGCACACTACAGCCGGCGTCCTATAACTCCTATCTTGACGTGCCATAGGCATGGACGTGCACCCACCATCGACAACAACTAAAGTTTCATTTTTAACCATGCAGAAGAACTACATATGATTTCATTAAATAATAAAGGAGAACTTACAAGAACAAAGTAGGCATAGACAATGACAAATAGGCATGACCAACCTAGAGAACCAAATTAACCTAAGACTATCCATAGTGGGAGTAACTTCAACAGTAACATCAAGTCAAACTCAGCAAATTTTCTTATGAGACAATGATTTAATGAGGAGAGATATGGATTGAGTAACATAGCTAGTTACTCATACTATGAGTAACATCACACATACCAAGACAAGATGAGTCTACATTCTAACAAATAAAGTGTTGCATGACACCACACATATGTTACTCCCCACCATGGAGATAGTAATATGGACTACTAACCATGGGATGTTACTAGTCGAAGTTACTCCCCACTATGACTAGTCAAAGGAACACCAACTCAAGAATTGGTAATCCACGACTAGAGACTAACAAACCCAACCTAGACTAGAGTAAAAGTATCGCACAATGCAAGATAGCAAGAAAACATTCACCGTAAGAGCCCAAGAAACAATCGGCGACAACATGACCTAACCATGAATACAAAGACAACCACGACAACACTAAAGCACAAGCAACACAATTACGACCCCGGCATCATGCATGAGCCATCACCACTTGCATAGTGTAAGGATGAAGTCACTTGGCAACGTGGTCACAACCCAATGCCGCTAAACCGTCCACCACCTAGGTCATAAAAGGAGGACCAGGGGGTGGACGAGCGCGAACCGAGGGAGCACAGGTCATGCAACAATGAGGAAAACAACAACAACGATTAAACTTGGCCATATGGGCCGACACAACCCGCCTATGAAAAGGCATGTCATGATGTGAACCATGCCGGTTCAAAGGCATGAGCCGGACGATCGTCCTGGCACGCGACCTAATAGAGTCGGCCCGGACCGCGTTAAAAAGGCCAAAATAGTCCTAAAAGACTAAAACAACACTAAAAATGCCCAACAATTAAAAGGGTCGTGCCATGTCCGTCCTTAAGGCATGGCAATGCATATCGGCCTTGTTCCATGGTGGGTCGGAGGCCGACCCAACCCTTTTAATCGCGTGTCCTATCAGGCATGTGCCCGCGGACCAGCCCACGAGGCATGACCCCTATGGTCAGCTTTAACAAGGACCACATGAGTTGGAGAAGATAGTGGGGATGGTGGGAGGAGGATGGAAGCACATGAGGAAAAGAATTAGGCATTGTACAATGGAAGGTTCTTAGAGGAGGTGCTTAATAAAATAAACCAAAATTTTGCTAAGCATCAATGCTTATCTTTATATGAGCGGTGCTTAACTAAGCGTCCACCTTGCACAAATAGGCACCGGTGCTTCAGAAAAACCAATTTATTTATCTAAGCACCTTGAATTGTACAAGGCCTTAGAGCACTACCACCGGAGGTCCTTCCTATCACCGTTGTCGGCACAGAGGCCACGATGCTAAGACACAACCCAAGGAGATGGCAGGGATGACTAAGAGAACAATGGGAGCACATGGGGGAAGACTACCAAGAGCACCACTATCGAAGGTTCAGCCCACCACCACAACAGGCACCGAAGGCCACGACACCCCTAGATCCAAAGCTCCCAAATGGCCAGAGGCGGATCAAGGCGGGATAGTGTATTCGACCGTTTTCGGGCAGATCAGATCAACTAATTTTATGTCGGCCCATAAACCATATACGGGCAACCCTCAAACTGCCCCCTCCAGCCGCTATATCTATGGGGAGAGGGCGATTAAGGGTTGTAGTCTTGCATCCAGATCCGATGCTATCCTCCTTCCTCCGCCGCGTTCCTCCTCCACTACGCCACTTTTTTGCGCCGGCCAGCGCAACCATTTCAGGAGAAGGGTGGCCGCGGACGTGGTGGTTGCCGCCCGGAGCTGCCATGCAAGCGCTGACATGACACGGAGGCTGCCAGTTCTAGCGGCTCCACCATCGAGTCGTGGCACCGTGTGCAGGCGCATGAGCGCGTCGCCATTTGACGAGCTCCACCATGCCCTCTGGTCGTCCACCAAGGCTCTCCGTGAGGCAGAGGTGGCTCGATTCAACGCGAAGGATGCGCTGGACACCGTCGAGGAAGGGGCCGTCACACACTTTGAGGAGGCGGCCTCGGAGTACTAGCTTAGAGCATCTACACCCGGAACTGGCAAAAATGACCCCTCATACGCTTGCGGATGCGCCCGGACGCGTCCGCGAACACTGATCGGGCACGCCTCATTTGTTGCCTTCCACATCTGTGTCCCTCATATCCGAACCCTCATATCCATACAATCCATGCAATGCTACGTAAGATAGTAGATTCGTACTCCAGCTAGTGATTGTGACACTTCAGCAAAATTACGACACAAAGCAGCAACGACAACAACACACTAGCATGGTGACGTGGCTTGAGACTGCGTCGGTATTTCCCCAAAGAGGAAGGGATGATGCAGCACAGCGACGGTAAGTATTTCCCTCAGTTATGAAACCAAGGTATCGAACCAGTAGGAGGATCACCACCACTACGTAAATAGCACCTGCACACAAAGAACAAATACTTGCAACCCGACGCGAAAGAGAGGTTGTTAATCTCTCTACGGTAAAAAGATAGATTAGGTAATGATAGATTGGAGATATAGATCTCTCAAGAACACAAAATAAAAAGAGTAAATAAAAAGTGCAGCAAGGTATTTTTGGTTTTTTGGAATAATAGATCTGAAAACAAAAGCGGCAAAAAGATAGATCGGAAAGCAATATGTTGGAAAAGTAGACCCCGGGGACGTAGGTTTCACTAGTGGCTTTTCTCATGAGTATAGCACACGGTGGGTGAACAAATTACTATTGGGCAATTGATAGAAGATTAAATAATCATGACGATATCCAAGGTGATGATCATTATATAGGCATCCCGTCCAAGATTAGTAGACCGAAACGATTCTGCATCTACTACTATTACTCCACACATCGACCGCTATCCAGCATGCATCTAGTGTATTAAGTTCATAGAAAAATGGAGTAATGCAATAAGAATGGTGACATGATGTAGACTAGATCTGTTCATGTAGGAATTGAGCCCATCTTGTTATCCTTAATAGCAACGATACATGCGTGCCTCGCTGCCCCTTCTGTCACTGGGAGAGGACACCGCAAGATTGAACCCATCACAAAGCACCTCTTCCCATGGCAAGAAAAATCGATCTAGTTGGCCTAACAAAGCCAAAACTCGAAGAAGAAATACAAGGCTATAAGTCATCATGCATATAAGATATCAAAGAAGTCTCAAATAATATTCATGGATAGAAACTGATCATGAACTCAAAATTCATCGGATCCCAACAAACACACCGCAAAAGTTTACATCAAATAGATCTCCAAGAGACCATTGTATTGAGAATCAGAAGAGAGAGAGGAAGCCAATGGACCCGTAGGTCTCGCTACTGCCTATGGACCCGTAGGTCTATGGTGGACTACTCACGCATCATCGGAGAGGCACCAATGTGGATGATGAACCCCTCTGTGATGGTGTTAGATTGGATCTCGAGGTTCTGGAACTTGCGGCGGCTGGATGTGTTTTTCGTCGACTCCTCTAGGGTTTCTGGAATATTTGGGAATTTATAGGCGTCAGAGGCGGTGGAGAGGGGCCCGAGGAGGGCACAACCCATCAGGGCGCACTCGGGGCCTCTGGCGCGCCCTGGTGGGTTGTGGTCTCCTCGACCCTCCCCTCTGGCACTTATTTGGCCCACTGGATGTCTTCTGGCCCAAAAAAATCTCCAAAATGTTTCGTCGTGATTGGACTCTGTTTGGTACTGATATTCTGCGAAGTAAAAAACAAGAAAAAACAGCAACTGGCACTTTGGCACTATGTCAATACGTTAGTCCCAAAAAATGATATAAAGTTGCTATAAAATGATTGTAAAACATCCAAGAATGATAATATAACAGCATGGAACAAGCAAAAATTATAGATACATTGGAGACGTATTAGCATCCCCAAGCTTAATTCCTACTCGTCCTCGAGTAGGTAAATGATAAAAACAGAATTTTGATGTGGAATGCTGCCTAACATGTTCATCTCATATTCTTTTCTTTTGTAGCATGGACATTTGGACTTTTAGATGGTTCAAAGCAATATTCTAGTTTTAACATAATGACTTCAATACTCAAGCATGCCAACAAGCAACCATGTATTTCAAAATATCAACACTAAAGAAAGTTATCCCTAGCCCATCATGCTCAATCATCGATCCATTCATGAAACACACTCAAATATTAGCTACACCCAATGCTCAAGTACGATCATAGTGTCCCCTAGTTGGTGCTTTATAAGAGAAGATGGAGACTCAAAGTAAAAATAAAAATTGCATAAAGTAAATAGATAGTCCCTTCGCAGAGGGAAGTAGGGATTTGTAGAGGTGCTAGAGCTCAAAGTTTAAAATTGAGAGAGAAAAATATTTTGAGTGGCATGCCTTTCCTGTCAACGAAAACGACAAGGTAGTTCACAATACTTTCCATGCTAGATATATCATAGGCGGTTCCCAAACAAAAAATAAAGTTTATTCCTTTTTCCACCATTCTTTCACAATCCATGGCTGGCCGTATCCACGGTTGCCTTCCATACCAACACTTTCCAAGGAATTTATTATTTCACAACATAAAGTAATTTTTTTCTTCTTTTCATTTCGAGACTGGGCATCCCTATTACCGCCGTACTCTCGTGCAATGACAAGTGAATAAACACTCATCTTGAGAATAACACATCTAGCATGGAAAAATATTGGACACCCCCTACCGTTTGATGAGCGGTACGAGCACACAAAAAGGAAATTTATTTTCAAAATTAGAGATGGCACATACAAATTTGCTTAGAAGGCATGTAAATACCGCATATAGGTAGGTATGGTGGACTCATATGGCAAAACTGGGTTTAAGGATTTTGGATGCACAAGTAGTATTTCTACTTAGTACAAGTGGAGGCTAGCAAATAGATTGAGAAGCAACCAACCAAGAAACGAAAATTCACATAAGCGAGCATTGAGCATAACTAACACTGAATAATGCACCACAAGTAGGATGTAATTTCATTGCATAACTATTGACTTTCGTACTTGCATAGGGAATCACAGACCTTAACACCAATATTCCTACTAAAGTATAATTGCTCACTAACATGACTCACATATTACTATCATCATGTCTCAAAACTATTACAAGGAATCAAGTTAATTTTGTCCAATGATCTTCATGAAAGTTTTTATTATGTCCTCCTTGGATATCTATCACCTTGGGACTAGTTTCATATATTGCCATTGCTTTTTGACAAGCTCAAACAAATTTAAGTGAAGCACATGAGCATAGAGATTTCATCTCTCAAAATAGTATAAGTGAAGCATGAGAGGATTTCTTCAAAATTTACTAACTCTCAAAATAGTCTAAGTGAAGCATGAGAGTATTTCTTCAAAAGTTTCCAACTCTCAAATTAATCTAAGTGAAGCATGAGAGTATTTCAAAAGTTTCCAAGCACACCGTGCTCAAAAAGATATAAGTGAAGCACTAGAGCAATTCTATAGCTCAAAAAGTTTAAGTGAAGCACATAGAGCAATTCTAACAAATCATAGCATAATTTTGGCTCTCTCAAATAGGTGTATCCAGCAAGGATACAAGTGACAAACTAAAAAGCAAAGCAAGCAAAGACTCAAATGATACAAGACGCTCCAAGCAAAACTCATGATATGTGACGAATAAAAATATAGCTCCAAGTAAAATACCGATGGTCGTTAGAAGAAAGAGGGGATGCCACTCGGGGCATCCCCAAGCTTAGTTGCTTGTTTCTCTTTGGATATATCTTGGGGGTGCTGTAGCATACCCAAGCTTAGGCTCTTTTCACTCCTTATTCCTTCATCTATCGTGATCTCACCCAAAACTTGAAAACTTCAATCACACAAAACTCAACAAAATCTTTGTGAGATCCGTTAGTATAATAAAGCAAATCACTACTTTAAGTGCTGTTGCAAACTCATTAAAATTTAATTATTGCATTATATCTACTGTATTTTAACTTTACCATGGCTCATACCCTTCAATATAACCCATAGATTCATCAGAACAAGCACACAATGCAACGAAAACAGAATCTTTCTTAAACAGAATAGTCTGTAGTAATCTGTACTCTAACCATACTTCTGTAACTCTAACAATTCTGAAAGAATCGGACAACGTACAGAGTTTGTATATCAATACTGTGTTAAAATTTCAGCTCAATATAACGTTCCAGAAAAAAATTAAAATTTGAACACTGGAGGCAAAGTTTATGTTTCAG
Source organism: Elymus sibiricus (assembly GCA_039707655.1). Classification (NCBI taxonomy): domain Eukaryota; kingdom Viridiplantae; phylum Streptophyta; class Magnoliopsida; order Poales; family Poaceae; genus Elymus; species Elymus sibiricus. The sequence continues at coordinate 358,145,786 of CM077675.1, forward strand.
ATTCAGCATTGTTTCTACTCATCTTATGAATCATCCTAAAGGCTTTACTTGGCACACACACTAAATAAAACAGAAAAACACAATCATAACAGAGGCATAATTGTGTCAACACTTAAAAACAGAAAGGAAAAGACGAAAATAAATTTATTCATTGGGTTGCCTCCCAACAAGCACTATCGTTTTACGCCCCTAGCTAGGCATAACGCATAGATTCAAGTATTGTCATCTTTGGGTTTTGGTCCATAGGATGCTCTCATGATTGAGTCATATGGTGGCTTAATTCTTGTTCTAGGGAAGTGTTCCATACCCTTTCTTAGTGGAAACTGAAATCTAATATTGCCTTGTTTCATATCAATCACGACACCTATAGTTCGTAAGAACGGTCTACCAAGTATGATGGGACAAGACGGATTGCAATCAATATCAAGAACAGTAAAATATATGGGCACATAGTTCCTATTTGCAAGAATAAGAACATCATTAATTCTTCCCAAAGGATTTTTAATAGTATAATCCGCCAAGTGCAAATTAAGAGAACATTCTTCAATATTGGTGAGACCAAGCACATCACATAAAGATTTCGGAATCGTGGAAACACTAGCTCCCAAATCACATAAAGCAAAGCACTCATAATTTTTAATCTTGACCTTAATAGTAGGTTCCCACTCATCATGTAATTTTCTAGGAATAGAAATCTACAACTCCAACTTTTCTTCAAAGGATTTCATCATGGCATCAACGATATGTTTAGTAAAAGTTTTATTTTGTTCATAAGCATGGGGTGAATTCAACATGGATTGCAGCAAAGAAATACAATCAATCAAAGAGCAACTATCATAATTAAAACCTTTGCAATCCAAAATAGTGGGCACATCACTAGTTAAAGTTTTGACCTCTTCAAACCCACTTTCATCAAAATTTTCATCAAGATTTTCACCCTCCAATTATTGGGACGCCTTCTAGCTAAAGTTGAATCTACTTCAATCCATTTATCATCAATCTTAATATTACTAAACAAGGAATGAATAGAAGAAACACCAATCACTTTAAGATCATCATTTTTCTGGAAGCAATCATTAGAAAACGATTTTCTAAGAATTCTCTTCTAGCTCTAAGCATAGCAGTTCTTTTCTTACTTTCATCCATTGAGACATATAAAGCTTTAATTGATTCATCAATCTTAGGTGCAAAAGCTTTCAACTTGAGATTTTCCACATCATGAGAAATTCTATCAATGCTTCTAGACATATCATCAATCTTATTCAACTTTTCTTCTGTCGTAGTATTGAAAATCTTTTGCGCATTGATAAATTCTTTAATATTACTCTCAAGATCAGAGGTGTTCCTATTATTATTGTAAGAAGAATTACTATAGGAATTACCATAATTGTTAGAGGAATTTCCAGGAAAAGGCCTAGGATTAAAATTACCTCTATAAGCATTGTTATTGAAATTGTTTCGCGAGACGAAATTCACATCTACGGAATCACTATTTTGATCAATCAAGGTAGACAAAGGCACATCATTAAGATCAATAGGAGAATTTTTACTAGCAACCAACTTCATCAAAGCATCAACCTTATCACTCAAAGTACTAATTTCTTCAACCGAATTATCCTTTTTACTAGTAGGTGCTCTTTCAGTATGCCATTGTGAATAATTTGGCATAATATTATCTAGCAATTTAGTAGCTTCACCGAAAGTAATTTCCATAAAAGTGCCACCCGCGGCGGAATCTAAAAGATTTCTAGAGACAAAATTCAATCCCGCATAATTTTTTTTGTATGATTATCCAAAGATTTAAACCATGAGTAGGACAATTTCTTAGCATCAATTTCATTCTTTCCCAAGATTGTGCAACATGTTCATGCTCAAGTTGCTTAAAATTCATGATTTGAGTCCTAAGGGAAATAATTTTCGCGGGCGGAAAATACTTAGTGATAAAAGCATCCTTGCACTTATTCCAAGAATCGATACTATTGCGAGGCAAAGAAGAAAACCAAATTTTGTACGACCCCGCAAAGAGAAAGGAAATAATTTCAACTTCACTATATCATTGTCCACATCTTTTTTCTTTTGCATTTCACATAATTCTACGAACGTGTTTAGATGGGACGCGGCATCCTCATTAGGATTACCGGCAAATTGATCTTTCAAGACAAGATTCAACAAAGCGGCATTAATATCACAAGACTCCGCACTAGTGGCGGGAGGAGCAATCGGAGTCATTATTATTAGTATTGGAAAAACCAAACAACTTGGTGTTTTCTTGAGTCATCGTGACTATGCAAACAAGATTGCAAGCAAGCATGAGATCTGATGCGAAAAAGGCAAACGAAAAAGAGGACAAATAAAATGGCAAATTGGTGAAGTGTGGGAGAGGAAAATGAGAGGCAAATGGCAAATAATGTAATTGCAAGGAGATGAGATTTGTGATTAGGAACCTGGTAGATGATGATGGTGTCTCCTCGGCGCCAAAGATTGGCACGTAGAAGAGACCACTTCCTCCCCGGCAACGGTGCCAGAAATTCATTTGACGTGGCTTGAGACTGCGTCGGTATTTCCCCAAAGAGGAAGGGATGATGCAGCACAGCGACGGTAAGTATTTCCCTCAGTTATGAAACCAAGTTATCGAACCAGTAGGAGGATCACCACCACTACGTAAACAACACCTGCACACAAAGAACAAATACTTGCAACCCGACGTGAAAGAGAGATTATCAATCTCTCCACGGTAAAAAGATAGGTTAGGTAATGATAGATTGGAGAGAAAGATCTCTCAAGAACACAAAATAAAAAGAGTAAATAAAAAGTGCAGCAAGGTATTTTTGGTTTTTTTGGAATAATAGATCTGAAAACAAAAGTGCCAAAAAGATAGATCGGAAAGCAATATGTTGGAAAAGTAGACCCGGAGGCCGTAGGTTTCACTAGTGGTTTCTCTCATGAGTATAGCACACGGTGGGTGAACAAATTACCGTTGGGCAATTGATAGAAGATCAAATAATCATGACGATATGCAAGGCGATGATCATTATATAGGCATCACGTCCAAGATTAGTAGACCGAAACAATTCTGCATCTACTACTATTACTCCACACATCGACCATTATCCAGCATGCATCTAGTGTATTAAGTTCATGGAAAAATAGAGTAATGCAATAAGAATGTTGACATGATGTAGACAAGATCTATTCATGTAGGAATAGACCCCATCTTGTTATCCTTATTAGCAACGATACATGCGTGCCTCGTTGCCCCTTCTGTCACTGGAAGAGGACACCGCAAGATCGAACCCATCACAAAGCACCTCTTCCCATGGCAAAAAAATCGATCTAGTTGGCCTAACTAAACCAAAGATTCGAAGAAGAAATATGAGGCTATAAGTAATCATGCATATAAGATATCAAAGAAGACTCAAATAATATTCATGGATCGAAACTGATCATGAACTCAAAATTCATCGGATCCCAACAAACACACCGCAAAAGTTTACATCAAATAGATCTCCAAGAGACCATTGTATTGAGAGTCAAAAGAGAGAGAGGAAGCCATCTAGCTACTGCCTACGGACCCGTAGGTCTATGCTGGACTACTCACGCATCATCGGAGAGGCACCAATGAGGATGATGAACCCCTCCGTGGTGGTGTTAGATTGGATCTCGAGGTTCTGTAACTTGCGGCGGCTGGATGTGTTTTTCGTCGATTCCTCTAGGTTTTCTAGAATATTTTGGAATTTATAGGCGTCAGAGGCGGTGGAGAGGGGCCCCGAGGAGGGCACAACCCATCAGGGTGCGACCGGGGCCTCTGGCGCGCCCTGGTGGGTTGTGGTCTCCTCGACCCTCCCCTCTGCACTTTTTTGGCCCACTGGATGTCTTCTGGCCCAAAAAAAATCTTCAAAAAGTTTTGTCGCGATTGGACTCCGTTTGGTACTGATATTCTACAAAGTAAAAAACAAGCAAAAATAGCAACCGGCACTTTGGCACTATGTCAATAGGTTAGTCCCAAAAAATGATATAAAGTTACTATAAAATGATTGTAAAACATCCAAGAATGATAATATAATAGCATGGAACAAGCAAAAATTATAGATACATTGGAGACGTATCACATGGCGATCAACGCAAAATTACGACGTCCCAGCACGCAAAATTACGACACCCCGGCTCGGGCAAAGCAGCAACGACAACACATGTACATGGCAGAGACCGATGCAAAATTATGATGCCCCGGCTCGGGCAAAGACAGCAGCACACGTACAGACCGATGCAAAATTAAGATACCCGACACGCAAAATTAGGACGCCCCGACACGCAAAATTACGACGCCCCGGCTCGGCCGTCATGGTCGCGAGCTCTGGCTCGGCCGCCGCGGCGAGCGCGAGCTCTGGCCACGGGCCTGAGAGCTCCGGTGTGTGACCGCATGTGGGACAGCCTGAGATGGCTATGACATGGAGCAGGGTGCCCGGGCATGACCGGGTGGCCTCATATCGTCCTCATATTTAATACGGATTTGAGGGGTGCCGGTTAAGTCCAGACGTATAGGGATGAAATGAGGTATCCGGTTAGGTCACTTTTTTTTGACCGGGCACTGATCAGACGGGCGTTTCGGGTGTTTAGGGAGAGAGTATGGGGTCCGGCTGTAGATTCTCACACGTACACCATCTACAAGTTCGGCTACGAGTACCACCTCGGCGTGAAGCCATGAGCACCCCCCGCGCGTCTACTGTGTGTGTGTGAGAGAGAGGGTGAGAGACTCCGAAAACGTCTGGACTACCAGACTATCTAAGTTGTAACACGAACATGTTAATCTTAAGTTTTAAAATTTGCGAGTTGATTTGGGGTATCTTCCCGCAAATCGATTAAGAGCGAACCGAAAATCGATTTTGCGGGTTGGTCATTTAGGAGCTCTGCTAGAGATGCTCTTAGGCTAGATGTGGGTGTTGAAGGCCATGAAAATCCAAGAGATTAACCATGAAAATCACTAAAGTGTAAACTTGCAACATGATTTTGTCACATAACCCTCTGCGAAATTCCGCAAAAACGATACCGAGGACATGTTGCACGTCTGCTTCACACACTCGACTTGGCTCACTTGGACCGTCTGTGGTTCACTTACGCTGATACCATGTACCTAAGAGCATCTCCAGCCGTTCGGCCCCCCAAGGGCCTGAAATAGCGCCGCTTGGGGCCGAACCGGCGCTAAAATCGGCCTGGGGGGGGGTCGGGTTCCTAGCCGCCCCCTGATACATATCCAACGTATCTATAATTTTTGCTTGTTCCATGCTGTTATATTATCATTCTTGGATGTTTTACAATCATTTTATAGCAACTTTATACCATTTTTTGGACTAACCTATTGACATAGTGCCAAAGTGTCAATTGTTGTTTTTTCTTGTTTTTTACTTCGCAGAATATCAGTACCAAACGGAGTCCAATCGCGAAAAAACTTTTTGGAGATTTTTTTTGGGCCAGAATACATCCAGTGGGCCAAAGAAGTACCAGAGACGAGGACCGAGGAGACCACAACCCACCAGGGCGCACCAGAGGCCCCGGGCGCGCCCTGATGGGTTGTGCCCTCCTCGGGACGCCTCTCCACCGCCTCTGATGCATATAAATTCCCAAATATTCCAGAAACACTAAGGGAGTCGACGAAAAACACATCCAACCGCCGCAAGTTCCAGAACCGCGAGATCCAATCTAACACCATCACGAACGGGTTCATCATCCTCATTGGTGCCTCTCCGATGATGTGTGAGTAGTCCACCATAGACATACGGGTCCGTAGGCAATAGCTAGATGGCTTCCTCTCTCTCTTTTGATTCTCAATACAATGGTCTCTTGGAGATCTATTTGATGTAAACTTTTGCGGTGTGTTTGTTGGGATCCGATGAATTTTGAGTTCATGATCAGTTTCTATCCATGAATATTATTAGAGTCTTCTTTGATCTCTTATATGCATGATTACTTATAGCCTCGTATTTATTCTTCGAATCTTTGGTTTAGTTAGGCCAACTAGATCATTTTTTCTTGCCATGGGAAGAGGTGCTTTGTGATGGGTCTCTTGTGGTGTCCTCCCCTAGTGACAGAAGGCGCAGCGAGGCACGCATGTATCGTTGCTATTAAGGATAACAAGATGTGGTCTATTCCTACATGAATATATCTTGTCTACATCATGTCACCGTTCTTATTGCATTACTCCGTTTTTCCATGAACTTAATACACTAGATGCATGCTGGATTGCGGTCGATGTGTGGAGTAATAGTAGTAGATGCAGAGTCGTTTTGGTCTACTAATCTTGGACGTGATACCAATATAATGATCATGGCCTTGGATATCGTCATGATTATTTGATCTCCTATCAATTGCCCAACAGTAATTTGTTCACCCACCGTGTGCTATACTCATGAGAGAAGCCACTAGTGAAACCTACGGCCCCCAGGTCTACTTTTCCAACATATTGCTTTCCGATCTATTTTTTTGCCGCTTTTGTTTCCAGATATATTTTTCCAAAAACCCAAAAATACCTTGCTGCACTTTTTTTGCCTTTTTTATTTTGTGTTCTTGAGAGATCTATCTACCAAATCTTCATATCCTAATCGCGTCGGGTTGTAAGTATTTGTTCTTTGTGTGCAGGTGTTGTTTACGTAGTGTTGGTGATCCTCCTACTGGTTCGATAACTTGGTTTCATAACTGAGGGAAATACTTACTGTCACTGTGCTGGATCATCCCTTCCTCTTTGGGAAATACCGACGCAGTCTCAAGCCACGTCACCCCCCCAAAGGTCGCCCCCAGACGCCGTTTTTCAAACGAAAATCATTCAAATTTGTAAAAACTTAGGCGAATTTGGACGAAACTTAGGCGAGTTCATTGAAATTTGTACAAACTTAAACTAAATACATAAAAAAGGTATTAAACTACGTCACCGCCGCCGTTCTGCCGCCCCTAGCCTAGTTCATGCCGAGGAGCTGGTAGAAGGCGGTGTAGTCGCCGCCGTCATCGTCGTCGTCGCCGCCGTCGTTGCCGTCGCCGTCCTGCGCGCCGCCGTCCCTGCTGCACCCCTGCCCTGCGTCGCCGATGCGGGTGGGGGCACTCTGCACCGGCGACTCCTCGTCGTCGGAGAGGACGATGACTCTGGCCTCTTCGTGGCGGCGCCGCTCGGCGATCTCCTCCAGAGCGCGGCGCTCGTGCGCCATGATACGTCCCCAACGTATCTATAATTTTTGATTGTTCCATGCTATTATATTATCATTCTTAAATGTTTTATAATCATTTTATAGCAACTTTATATCATTTTTTGGGACTAACCTATTGACATAGTGCCCAGTGCCAGTTGCTGTTTTTTGCTTGTTTTTTACTTCGCATAATATCAGTACCAAACAGAGTCCTATTGCCACGAAACTTTTTGGAGATTTTTTTGGACCAGAAGACAAATTGGGAGCCAAGGAAGCACCTGGGGGGAGGCCCATGGGGCCCACGATACACCAGGGCACGCCAGAGGCCCCCGGCGCGCCCTGATGTATCGTGGGGCCCACGGAGGTCTTTTCCACCGCCTCTCAGCTCTATAAATCCTCAGAAATTCCAGAAACCCTAAAGAAGTCGACGAAACACAATTCCAGCGGCCGCAAGTTCCAGAACCATGAGATCCAATCTAACACCATCATGGAGGGGTTCATCATCCTCATGGGTGCCTCTCCGATGATGCGTGAGTAGTCCACCATAGACCTACGGGTCCGTAGGCTGTAGCTAGATGGCTTTCTCTCTCTCTCTCTCTCTCTCTCTCTTGATTCTCATTACAATGGTCTCTTGGAGATCTATTTGATGTAATGACTTTTTGCGGTGTGTTTGTTGGGATCCGATGAAGTTTGAGTTCATGATCAGTTTCTATCCATGAATATAATTTGAGTCTTCCTTGATCTCTTATATGTATGATTATTTATAGCGTCGTATTTCTTCTTCGAATCTTTGGTTTAGTTAGGTCAACTAGATAGATTTTTCTTGCCATGGACACAGGTGCTTTGTGATGGGTTCCATCTTGCGGTGTCCTCTCCCAGTGACAGAAGGGGCAGCGAGGCACGCATGTATCATTGCTATTAAGGATAACAAGATGGGGTCTATTCCTACATGAATAGATCTTGTCTACATCATGCCACCGTTCTTATTGAATTAGTCCGTTTTTCCATGAACTTAATACACTAGATGCATGCTGGATAGCGGTCGATGTGTGGAGTAATAGTAGTAGATGCAAAATCCTTTCGGTCTACTAATCTTGGACGTGATGCCTATATATTGATCATTGCCTTGGATATCGTCATGATTATTTGATCTTCTGTCAATTGCCCAACAGTAATTTGTTTACCCACCGTGTGCTATTTTCTTGAGAGAAGCCACTAGTGAAATCTACGGCCCACGGGTCTATTCTTTTAATATTTTGCTTTCCTATCTATCTTTTTCCGCATTTGTTTTCAGATCTATTATTCCAAAAACCCAAAAATACCTTGCTGCCCTTTTTATTTGCCTCTTTTATTTTTTGTTCTTGAGAGATCTATCTATCAAATCTATCAAAACCTAATCTATCTTTTTACCGTGGAGAGATTGACAACCCCTCTAACGCGTCGGGTTGTAAGGATTTGTTCTTTGTGTGCAGGTTCCGTTTACACAGTGTTGCTTGGTTCTCCTACTGGTTAAATAACCTTGGTTTCATAACTGAGGGAAATACTTACCGTATCTGTGCTGCTGATATGTCTCCAACGTATCTATAATTTTTGCTTGTTCCATGCTGTTATATTATCATTCTTGGATGTTTTACAATCATTTTGTAGCAACTTTATATCATTTTTTGGGACTAACCTATTGGCATAGTGCCAAGTGTCAGTTGCTGTTTTTTGCTTGTTTTTTACTTTGCAGAATATCAGTATCAAACGGAGTCCAATCGCGACGAAACTTTTTGGAGAATTTTTTTGGACCAGAAGAAGGCTAGTGGGCCAAAGAAGTAACCAGGAGGGAGCCCAGGCCGCCCACAAGACACCAGGGCGCGCCAGGGGCCCCGGGCACGCCCTGGTGGGTTGTGGCTGCCTCGGGAGCCTCCTCCACCGCCTCTGAGCTCTATAAATACCCAAATATTCCAGAAACGCTAGAGGAGTCGGAAAAAAAACATCCAGCCGCCGCAAGTTCCAGAACCGCGAGATCCAATCTAACACCATCACGGAGGGGTTCATCATCCTCATTGGTGCCTCTCCGATGATGCGTGACTAGTCCACCATAGACCTACAGGTCCGTAGGCAGTAGCGAGATGGCTTCCTCTCTCTCTTTTGATTTTCAATACAATGGTCTCTTGGATATCTATTTGAGGTAATGACTTTTCGCGGTGTGTTTGTTGGGATCCGATGAATTTTGAGTTCATGATCAGTTTCGATCCATGAATATTATTTGAGTCTTCGTTGATCTCTTATATGCAGGATTACTTATAACCTCGTATTTCTTCTTCGAATCTTTGGTTTACTTAGGCCAACTAGATCGATTTTTCTTGCCATGGGAAGAGGTACTTTGTGATGGGTTTGATCTTCTGGTGTCCTCTCCCAGTGACAGAAGGGGCAGCAAGACACGCATGTATCGTTGCTATTAAGGATAACAAGATGGGGTCTATTCCTACATGAATAGATCTTGTGTACATCATGCCACCGTTCTTATTGCATTACTCCGTTTTTCCATGAACTTAATACACTAGATGCATGCTGGATAGTGGTCAATGTGTGGAGTAATAGTAGTAGATGCAGAATCATTTCGGTCTACTAATCTTGGACGTGATGCCTATATAATGATCATCGCCTTGGATATCGTCATGATTATTTGATCTTCTATCAATTGCCCAACAGTAATTTGTTCACCCACCGTGTGCTATACTCATGAGAGAAGCCACTGATACGTCTCCAACGTATCTATAATTTATGAAGTATTCATGCCATGTTTACAATAATTCTATATGATTTTGGTATGATTTTATTAGATCTAACCCGGACTGTCGTTGTTTTCAGCAGAACTACCATGGTGTCATTTTTTGTGCAGAAATAAAAGTTCTCGGAATGAGCTGAAAATTTACGGAGAATATTTTTGGAAAATATAAAAAATACTGGAGCAAAAAGATACCGGAGAGGAGTCCCGAGGCAGCCAAAAGCCTGGGGGGCGCGTCCCCCCCAGGCCGCGCCCCCTGGCTTGTGGGTCCCTCGGGCACCGCCTTCACGTGAGACCGACGCCAAAAATTCCTATAAATACTAAAAACCCCAGAAAGAAACCTAGATCGGGAGTTCCACCGCCGCAAGCCTCTGTAGCCACGAAAAACCAATCGGGAGCCCGTTCCGGCACCCTGCCGGAGGTAGAAATCATCACCGGAGGCCATCTTCATCATCCCGGCGGTCTCCATGACGAGGAGGGAGTAGTTCACCCTCGGGGCTGAGGGTATGTACCAGTAGCTATGTGTTTGATCTCTCTCTCTCTCTCGTGTTCTTGATATGGCATGATCTTGATGTATCGCGAGCTTTATTGATATAGATGAATCATATGGAGTTTTCCCCTCTCTATCTTCTTGTGATGAATTGAGTTTTCCCTTTGAAGTTTTCTTATCGGATTGAGTCTTTAAAGGATTTGAGAACACTTGATGTATGTCTTGCGATGGGATATCCGTGGTGACAATGGGATGTTCTATTGAACCACTTGATGTATGTTTTGGTGATCAACTTGCGGGTTCCGTGACCTTGGGAATCTATGCATAGGGATTGGCACATGTTTTCGTCTTGACTCTCCGGTAGAAACTTTGGGGCACTCTTTGAAGTTCTTTGTGTTGGATTGAACATGATGAATCTGAAATTGTGTGATGCATATCGTATAATCAAGCCCATGGGTACTCGTGGTGACATTGGAGTATCTAGGTGACATTAGGGTTTTGGTTGATGTGTATCTTAAGGTGTTATTTTAGTACGAACTCTAGGGCTGTTCGTGACACTTATAGGGATAGCTCATAAGATTGATCGGAAAAGATAACTTTGAGGTGGTTTCGTACCCTACAATAATTTCTTCGTTTGTTCTCCGCTATTTGTGACTTTGGAGTGAACTCTTTGTCGCACGTGAGGGATTTACATATGCTTCAACTATGTCAGTATTGTTGAGAGAACTTGCACTAGTGAAAGTATGAACCCTAGCCCTTGTTTCTAAGCATTGCAATACCATTTGTGCTCACTTTTATCATTAGTTACCTTGCTGTTTTTATATTTTCAGATTACAAAAACCTATATCTACCATCCATATTACACTTGTATCACCATCTCTTCGCCGAACTAGTGCACCTATACAATTTACCATTGTATTGGGTGTGTTGGGGACACAAGAGACTCTTTGTTATTTGGTTGCAGGGTTGTTTGAGAGAGACCATCTTCATCCTACGCCTCCCACAGATTGATAAACCTTATGTCATCCACTTGAGGGAAATTTGCTACTGTCCTACAAAACTCTGCGCTTGGAGGCCCAACACGAGTCTACAAGAAGAAGGTTGTGTAGTAGACATCAAGATCTTTTCTGGCGCCGTTGCCGGGGAGGTGAGTGCTTGAAGATATATCTTTAGATCTTGCAATTAAATCTTTTAATTTCTTGTTTTTCACTAGTTTGGTTTTATAAACGAAAACTACAAAAAAATGGAGTTTAGGTTGCATCAATTGGTTCGTCTTTTTAATGTCTTTCGTGAAAATGATAGTTTGGAAAATTGTGCTCAATTGGTAGAGGAAGAATTTATGAAAATACTTAATGAGAATTCCTTGAATGATGAGCATGATTGCAATATTGCTAGTATGAATTCTCTGAATATCCATGATGCTGATGATATGCAAAGCCACAAGCTTGGGGATGCTATGTTTGATGAAGATGATATTTTTAGTTCCCCAAGTTTTGATGAGCAAATTTGTTATGATAATGACATGCCTACTATCTATGATGATTATGATGATGATATATATGCTATAAAGAGTGATAGTAACCTTGAAACTTGTCATCATGATTTTAATATTCAAAGTGGTTATGTCAATCAAGTATCTCATGATAGTTATTTTGTTGAGTTTCCTCCCACTATTATGAATGAGAAGAAAATTGCTTATGTGGAGAGTGACAAATTTTCTATGCTTATGGATCATGAAGATAATGCTTTATGTGATATTTATGTTGTGAAATTCCTTCATGATGTTACTGAAAATTATTATGAGGGAGGAACATATGCTTGTAGGAATTGCAATAATATCAAGTTTCCTCCCTATGTGTTCAAAGTTTTGAAGTTATGCTTGTTTTGCCTTCCTATGCTAGTTGATTCTTGCTCCCATAAATTGTTTTCTCACAAAATACCTATGCATAGGAAGTGGGTTAGACATAAATGTGCTTGTCATGAGATTTATTATGCTCTTTTGCATGTTTCTATTATTATTCCTATGTGAGCATCATTGAAATCATCATTCCTAGCTAAAAGGCATTAAAGAAAAGCGCTTGTTGGGAGACAACCCAACACTTTTACTTTCTGTTTTTGTGTGTTCACATGATTAAGCTACTGTATTAATCATGTTTTGTGCCTTTTATTTCAATAAAGTGCCAAGTAAAACCTTTGGGATGACTCACAAGATGAGTAGAATTGATGCTGAACCAAAACAGAAACTTTCGACTCCAGTACAGGAATTTTCATTTTTTAGTGGAGCCTGATAATGATCTGAAATTTTTACAAAGTCTTGATATACAAATTCTTCAGGTTTTCTTAATTTTTCAGAATTTGTAGAGACAGGGAAGTATGGTTATACTACAGATCTTCACAGACTATTCTGTTTTTGACAGATTCTGTTTTGCATGCATAGTTTGCTTGTTTTAGTGTTCTCATAGCTTATATTTAGTGGTATAAATTATGGGAATGATAGAATACAGTAGGTATCATCTGGGAACAATTATGAATCTTGTCTTGACAGTACCTAAGTGAATGATTTATCTTTACTACACTAACCCTTCTCACGAAGTTCCGTTAAGTTTTGTGTGATTGAAGTTTTCAAGTTTTGGGTGAGACACCGATATGAGGAGAATAAGGAGTGAAAAGAACCTAAGCTTGGGGATGCCCAAGGCACCCCCAAGGTAATATCCAAGGAAGACTCAAGCGCCTAAGCTTGGGTATGCCCCGGAAGGCATCCCCTCTTTCAACTTCAACACTATCGGTATATCTTACTAGGAGCTATATTTTTATTCGTCACATAATATGAGTTTTGCTTCGAGCGTCATTTTATTTTCTTGTTTTCTGTTAGGTGTTATTTATAATCTTGTTTTTCAATAAAAATTTCCAAGAATTGCCTTTTAGGATGATTGAATTCCATGTTTGATGTGTGCTGTGTATAAACAGAAACTTTTGCTGTAGTGTTTGAATTTTCATATTTTACTGGAATGTGGAAAGTTTCTGAATTTTTTACACAGTATTGTCATATAAATTATTTAGCATGTCCTAAATTTTCATAACTTTTTGAGTTACATAAGTACACTGTTTTCATAAATTGCTACAGACTGTTCTGTTTGGACAGATTGCTGTCATAGTTTTGTTATCTACTTATCCTATAGTTTCCATAGCCTATATTGGTAGATATAAATTGTGGAAATGATAGTAAACAGTACCTAATGTTTGATAATTATTGTGCAACTTGTCTTGGCAGTACATAAAGAGTTGATTTATTATTATGTGCACTAACCTATCTCACGAGTTTTTTCAAGTTTTGTGTGGATGAAGTTTTTGAGAATAGGTGAAACCGGGATATGAGAGGATTAAACGAGATACAAAAGCTCAATCTTGGAGATGCCCAAGGCACCCCAAGTAAATATTTCAAGAAGTCTCAAGCATCTAAGCTTGGGGATGCTACGCATCCCACCTCTCTTCATCAACAATTATCGATTAGCCTATGTTGAGCCTAAATTTTTATTCGTTCACATGATGCGTCCTATTCTTGGAGTTCTATTTTTCTTTTGTTTGCTGTTTAAATAAAATACTCAGATCTGAAAATCTTTATTGAGAGAGAGAGAGAGAAAGTCCTCACATAGCTACTCAATTGTTTGACTACTCATTGATCTTCACTTATATGCTTTGGAGTAGTTTTGCCATTTACTCTCGTGCTTCACTTATATCTTATGAGTAAATGGTTTAATGAATTGAATATCATAAATCTGAAATTAAACATGCTTCATATACTTATCCCATGGGGAGTAATGACTTCACACATAATAAGTATAGGCGGTAACATTTATTGAAAGTTAGCAAACACCGCATTGGTCACTTGAACAATTCATGAAAGAATATTGAAGGAAGAGAGATTCCACATATAAATATACTATCTTGGACATCTTCTATGATTGTGAGCTCATTAATTATTTTCAAACTCGAGCAAATTAGTTAAAATTGGACAAGGAAGACAACTTAATGAGTTATGTTTGGGTATATTTGTATAGAAGTTATATTGTTATGGATCCTCCAACATGTGGTGCTTGCTTCCACCTCATACTAGCCAAAACTTCCGCACCAAGTAGAAATACTACTTGTGCATCCAAACACCCTTAAACCCAAAGTTGTTCCATATGAGTCCACCATACCTACCTATATGCGGTATTTACCCGCCGTTCCAAGTAAATTTGCATGTGCCAAACTCTAAACCTTCAAATAATATTCTGTTTTGTATGCCCGAATCGCTCATATAGTGACTAGGGGCTGTCAGTATCTTCCATGCTAGGTGGGTTATTCTCACGATATGTGTTGATTCACTATCATTCACGAGAAAGTGGCTGGTATTCGGGATGCCCAGTTCCATGCTCAAAAATCAAAACAAAACATAATGAAACAAAACTCCCCCAGGATTGTTGTTTGTATGGACGGTACCCGTGGATTCGGCTCGCTGTGGAGTGTGATTGATTGGTGGAGGGGGAGTAAAAACTTTACCATTCTGTTTGGGAACCGCCTATAATTTATCTAGCATGGAAGATACCGAGATCTCTCGGTTGTTATGTTGACAATGAAAGCATACCGCTCAAAATTATTATTCATCTCTGTTTTAAAAGCTCGAGCTCTGGCACCTTTGCAAATCAATGCTTCCCTCTACGAAGGGCCTATCTTTTACTTTCTAGTACTTACCTTTATGCAAGAGTCATGGTGATCTTCACCACTTCCAATATTTCGCCTTTTTCTCTTGGCAAGCGTCATGTGTTGGGGAATGATCTAGACATATATATCCAAAAAAAATATTTGATCATGAATTATTATTGTTGACAATTATCTATATGATAAATAAGTTGGGAGGCGAAACATTAAGCGCCTATCTTTCTCTGTGTTCGATGGATGCTATTTGTTCTAAAAATATGCTTTGAGTGTCAATAATGATGAAAGACTATATGATAGTTGAGTATGTGGAATTTGCTAAATCAAAGCTCTTACAAAGACCCTTCCTGAAAATAAGATGAATTGCAATTGTTCGATGAATAGGAATATGGTTTGTTAGTTTTCAAGAAACTTTATGGTCTATACTTTAACATGTGAATAGCTTGTTACTTCATCATGAGAAGTTTTATGAGATGAGCTACTGTTTATGATATATATTGATGCTAGAAAGAGTGATTGGAATTATCATTGATCAAACTTGTGCACTTGCTAGCATTCACACTTCATAAATTATTTCTTTTATCATTTACCTACTCGAGGACGAGCAGGAATTAAGCTTGGGGATGCTGATACGTCTCCAACGTATCTATAATTTATGAAGTATTCATGCCAAGTTTACAATAATTCTATATGATTTTCGTATGATTTTATTAGAACTAACCCGGACTGACGCTATTTTCAGCAGAACTACCATGGTGTCGTTTTTTGTGCAGAAATAAAAGTTCTCGGAATGAGCTGAAAATTTACGGAGAATATTTTTGGAAAATATAAAAAAATACTGGAGCAAAAAGATACCGGAGAGGAGTCCTGAGGCAGCCACAAGCCTGGGGGCGCGTCCCCCCCAAGGGCGCGCCCCCTGGCTTGTGGGTCCCTCGGGCACCGCCTTGACGTGAGACTGACGCCAAAAATTCCTATAAATACTAAAACCCCCAGAAAGAAACCTAGATCGGGAGTTCTGCCGCCGCAAGCCTCTGTAGCCACGAAAACCAATCGGCAGCCCGTTCCGGCACCCTGCCGGAGGGGGAAATCATCACCGAAGGCCATCTTCATCATCCCGGCGGTCTCCATGACGAGGAGGGAGTAGTTCACCCTCGGGGCTGAGGGTATGTACCAGTAGCTATGTGTTTGATCTCTCTCTCTCTCTCTCGTGTTCTTGAGATGGCACGATCTTGATGTATCGCGAGCTTTATTGATATAGATGAATCATATGGAGTTTTCCCCTCTCTATCTTCTTGTGATGAATTGAGTTTTCCCTTTGAAGTTTTCTTATCAGATTGAGTCTTTAAAGGATTTGAGAACACTTGATGTATGTCTTGCGATGGGATATCCGTGGTGACAATGGGATTTTCTATTGATCCACTTGATGTATGTTTTGGTGATCAACTTGCGGGTTCCGTGACCTTGGGAATCTATGCATAGGGGTTGGCACATGTTTTTGTCTTGACTCTCCGGTAGAAACTTTGGGGCACTCTTTGAAGTTCTTTGTGTTGGATTGAACATGATGAATCTGAAATTGTGTGATGCATATCGTATAATCAAGCCCATGGGTACTCGTGGTGACATTGGAGTATCTAGGTGACATTAGGGTTTTGGTTGATGTGTATCTTAAGGTGTTATTTTAGTACGAACTCTAGGGCTGTTCGTGACACTTATAGGGATAGCTCATAAGATTGATCGGAAAAGATAACTTTGAGGTGGTTTCGTACCCTACAATAATTTCTTCGTTTGTTCTCCGCTATTTGTGACTTTGGAGTGAACTCTTTGTCGCACGTGAGGGATTTACATATGATTCAACTATGTCAGTATTGTTGAGAGAACTTGCACTAGTGAAAGTATGAACCCTAGGCCTTGTTGCTAAGCATTGCAATACCGTTTGTGCTCACTTTTATCATTAGTTACCTTGCTGTTTTTATATTTTTAGATTACAAAAACCTATATCTACCATCCATATTACACTTGTATCACCATCTCTTCGACGAACTAGTGCACCTATACAATTTACCATTGTATTGGGTGTGTTGGGGACACAAGAGACTCTTTGTTATTTGGTTGCATGGTTGTTTGAGAGAGACCATCTTCATCCTACGCCTCCCACGGATTGATAAACCTTAGGTCATCCACTTGAGGGAAATTTGCTACTGTCCTACAAAACTCTGCGCTTGGAGGCCCAACACGAGTCTACAAGAAGAAGGTTGTGTAGTAGACATCAGCCACTAGTGAAACCTACGGCCCCCGGGTCTACTTTTCCAACATAATGCTTTCCGATCTATCTTTTTGTAGTTTTTGTTTCCAGATCTATTAATCCAAAAACCCAAAAATACATTGCTGCACTTTTTATTTGCCTCTTTTATTTTGTGTTCTTGCGAGATCTATCTATCCAATCTATCACAACCTAATCTATCTTTTTACCGTGGAGAGATTGACAACCTATCTTACGCGTCGGGTTGCAAGTATTTGTTCTTTGTGTGCAGGTGTTGTTTACATAGTGTTGCGTGATCCTCCTAGTGGTTCGATACCTTGGTTTCATAACTGAGGGAAATACTTATCGTCGCTGTGCTGTATCATCCCTTCCTCTATGGGGAAATACCGACGCAGTCTCAAGCCAGTCAAAGGAATTTCTGGTGCCGTTGCCGGGGAGGAAGCAGTCTCTTCAACGTGCTAATCTCTGGCACCGAGGAGACATCATCAACATCTATCAGGTTCCTAATCAAAAATCTCATCTCCTTGCAATTACATTATTTTCCATTTGCCTCTCATTTTCCTCTCCCCCAGTTCACCAAATTAGCCGTTTTATTCGCCCTCTTTTTCGTTTGCCTTTTTCTCGTCAGATCTCTTGTTTGCTTGCAATCTTGTTTGCGTAGTCACGATGACTCAATAAAATACCAAATTGTGTGATTTTCCAAAAAATCAATAACAATGATTTTATTAGCACTCCGATTGCTCCTCCCGCCACTAGTGCAGAGTCTTGTGATATTAATGCGGCTTTGTTGAATCTTGTCATGAAAGATCAATTTTCCCGTACTCCTAATGAGGATGCCGCGTCCCATCTAAACACATTCGTAGAATTGTGTGATATGCAAAAGAAAAAAGATGTGGACAATGATATAGTGAAGTTGAAATTATTTCCTTTCTCTCTGCGGGATCGTGCAAAGATTTGGTTTTCTTCTTTGCCTCGCAATAGTATCTATTCTTGGAATAAGTGCAAGGATGCTTTTATTACTAAGTATTTTCTGCCTGCGAAAATTATTTCCCTTAGAACACAAATCATGAATTTTAAGCAACTTGAGCATGAACACATTGCACAATCTTGGGAAAGAATGAACTTGATGCTAAGAAATTATCCTACTCATGGTTTAAATCTTTGGATGATCATACCATTTTTTATGCAGGATTGAATTTTGTCTCTAGAAATCTTTTAGATTCCGCCGCGGCTGGTACTTTTATGGAAATTAGTTTGGGTGAAGCTACTAAATTGCTAGATAATATTATGGCAAATTATTCACAATGGCATACTGAAAGAGCACCTACTAGTAAAAAAGTCAATTTAGTTGAAAAAATTAGTACTTTTAGTGAAAAAGTTGATGCTTTAATGAAGTTGGTTGCTAGTAAAAATGCTCCTATTGATCTTAATGATGTGCCTTTGTCTACTTTGATTGAGCAAAATAGATATTCCGTAGATGTGAATTTCATCTCGCGAAACAATTTTAATAACAATACTTATAGAGGTAATGTAAATCCTAGGCATTTCCCTGGAAATTCCTCTAATAATTATGGCAATTCCTATGGTAATTCTTCTTACAATAATAATAGGAACCCCTCTGATCTTGAGAGTAATATTAAAGAATTTATCAATACTACGATAGAAGAAAAGTTGAATAAGATTGATGATATGTCTAGAAGCATTGATAGAATTTCTCATGATGTAGAAAATCTCAAGTTGAAAGCTTTTGCACCTAAGATTGATGAATCAATTAAAGTTTTATATGTTTCTATGGATGAAAGTAAGAAAAGAACCGCGATGCTTAGAGCTAAAAGAGAATTTTTAGAAAAAGCGTTTTCTAGTGATTGCTTTCAGAAAAATGATGAAGATCTTAAAGTGTTTGGTGTCTCCTCTATTGATTCCTTGTTTAGTAATATTAAAATTGATGACAAAGGGACTGAAGTAGAATCAACTTTAGTTAGAAGGTGTCCCAATAATTTGGAGGGTGAAAATCTTGATGAAAAAATTGATGAAAGTGGGTTTGAAGAGGTCAAAACTTTAACTAGTGATGTGCCCATGATGTATACTACGCAAATTTATTCTTGTAGACTTTGTTGGGCCTCCAAGCGCAGAGTTTTGTAGGATAGTAGCAATTTTCCCTCAAGTGGATGACCTAAGGTTTATCAATCCGTGGGAGGTGTAGGATGAAGATGGTCTCTCTGAAACAACCCTGCAATCAAATACAAGAAATCTCTTGTGTCCCCAACACACCCAATACAATGGCAAATTGTATAGGTGCACTAGTTCGGCGAAGAGATGGTGATACAAGTGCAATATGGATGGTAGATATAGGTTTTTGTAATCTCAAAATATAAAAACATCAAGGTAGCAAGTAACAAAAGTGAGCACAAACAGTATTGCAATGCTTGAAAACAAGGCCTAGGGTTCGTACTTTCGCTAGTGCAATCTCTCAACAATGCTAATATAATTGGATCACATAACCATCCCTCAATGTGCAACGAAGAATCACTCCAAAGTTCTTATCTAGCGGAGAACATAAGAAGAAATTGTTTGTAGGGTACGAAACCACCTTAAAGTTATTCTTTCCGATCAATCTATCAAAGAGTTTGTACTAAGATAACACAAAGTTATCCTTTCCGATCAATCTATCTGAGAGTTCGTACTAGAATAACACCATATGATACGCATCAACCAACTCTAATGTCACCTAGATACTCCAATGTCACCACAAGTATCCATGAGTTAATTATAAGATACGCATCAAACAATTTCAGATTCATAATGCTCAATCCAACACAAAGAACCTCAAAGAGTACCCCAAGATTGTTGGAAATATGCCCTAGAGGCAATAATAAAATGGTTATTATTATATTTCCTTGTTCATGATAATCGTTTATTATCCATGCTATAATTGTATTGATTGGAAACTCAAATACATGTGTGGATACATAGACAACAAAGTGTCCCTAGTAAGCCTCTACTAGACTAGCTCGTTGATCAAAGATGGTTAAAGTTTCCTAGCTATAGACATGAGATTTCATTTGATAACAAGATCACATCATTAGGAGAATGATGTGATGGACAAGACCCAAACTATGAACATAGCATATGATCGTGTCAGTTTATCGCTATAGTTTTCTGCATGTCAAGTATCTGTTCCTATGACCATGAGATCATGCAACTCACTGACACCGAAGGAATACCTTGTGTGTATCAAACGTCGCAACATAACTGGGTGACTATAAAGATGCTCTACAGGTATCTCCGAGGGTGTGTGTTGAGTTGGCATGGATCGAGACTGGGATTTGTTACTCCGTGTGACGGAGAGGTATCTCAGGGCCCACTCGGTAATACAACATCACAATAAGCCTTGCAAGCAAAGTGACTAAAGAGTTAGCCACGGGATCTTGTATTTAGGAATGATTAAAGAGACTTGCCGGTAACGAGATTGAACTAGGTATAGAGATACCGACGATCGAATCTCGGGCAAGTAACATACCGAAGAACAAAGGGAACATCATACGGGATTAACTGAATCCTTGACATAGAGGTTCGACCGATAAAGATCTTCGTAGAATATGTAGGAACCAATATGGGTATCCAGGTCCCGCTATTGGTTATTGACCGTAGAGGTGTCTTGGTCATGTCTACATAGTTCTCGACCGCGGGGTCTGCACACTTAACGTTCGGTGACGTTTCGGTAGTATTGAGTTATGTTTGTTGGTGACCGAAGGCTCGGATGAGATCCTGGACATCGCGAGGAGCTCCGGAATGGTCTGGAGGTAAAGATTTATATATGGGAAGTCATATTTTGGCGACCGGAAAAGTTTTGGGTTTTTTCGGTATTGTACCGGGAAGCTTCTAGAAGGTTCCGAAAACTTCCGGAGGAGTACGGAAGTCCACCAAGGGTTCCACCACGTCCCAAGGGTTTGCATGGGCTGAGGGGAGGCACCCTATCCTTATTGGGCCAGGCGCACAAGTCCCTCAAGGCCCTTGTGGCTTGGGAGAGGTGGAAAGTCCATCTGTTTATGGAAAGGGAGGGAATTGGACTAGGAGTCCAACTCCCCCCCCCCCTTGGCTGCGCCCTAGGGATTAGAGGGGCTGATCTCCACGCCCCTCCACCTATATATAGAGGGGAGGGGTGACCCAAGAGCACACACGAAGCCCTTGGCGCCCCTCTCTCTCCCTAGATCGTTTTCTCCTCCGTTCGCAGTTTCGGTAGCGCTAGGCGTAGCCCTGCCAGGATAGCACCACCACCGCCGCCACCATGATGTCGTGTTGCCGGAGAACTCATCTACCTCTCCACCCTCGCTTGTTGGCTCAAGGAGGTGGAGATCGTCATCGAGCTGTACGTGTGCTGAACGCGGAGGTGCCGTCCGTTCGGCGCTAGATCGGAAGGACCGTGATTGGATCGCGGGACGGATCGTGATTGGATCGCGGGACAGATCGTGATTAGATCGCGTGACGGCTTGCGATTTGGATCGCGAAGACGTTCGACTACATCAACCGCGTTTTTTAACGCTTCCCGCTTAGCGATCTACAAGGGTACGTAGATCCACTCTCCCTCTCATAGATGCTCATCACCATGGATAGATCTTGCGTGTGCATAGGAAATTTTTTGTTTCCCATGCAACGTTCCCCAACAGTGGCATCATGAGCTAGGTCTATGCGTAGATGAGATCATGAGTAGAACACAAAGGAGTTTGTGGGCGTTGATGCTCAGATTGCTTCCTCCCTTGGTCTTTTCTTGATTCAGCGGTATTGTGGGATGAAGTGGCCCGGACTAACCTTACTCGTACGCTGACGAGAGACCGGTTCCATCAAATGACAGGTGACTTTGTTGCATAAAGATGGCTGGCGGGTGTCTGTCTTTCCCACTTTAGTTGGATCGGATTCGACAAAGGCGCTCCTTGAGAAGGTTGAATAGCAATTTGTGTATCACCGTTGTGATTTTGTGTAGGTAAGAATCGTTCTTGCTAGATACCCATAGCAGCCACGTAAAACATGCAACAACAATTAGAGGACGTCTAACTTGTTTTTGCAGGGTATGTTGTGATGTGATATGGCCAATTACATCATGAGATATATGTGATGTATGAGATGATCATGTTTTGTATAGAATATCACGACTTGCATGTCGATGAGTACGGCAACCGGTAGGAGCCATTGGGTTGTCTTTAATTTATTTTCGCCGTTTTTGCTTTACTTTATCGCTATGAGTTAGCAATAGTTGTAGAAGCAACAGTTGGCGCGACAACCTCATGGCGACACGTTGATGGAGATCAAGATGATGGAGATGATGGTCTCATGCCGGTGACGATGGAGATCATGCCGGTGCTTTGGAGATGGAGATCAAAAGCACAAGTTCATGGCCATATCATGTCACTTATGATTTGCATGTGATGTTAATCCTTTTATGCATCTTATTTTGCTTAGGACGACGGTAGCATTATAAGGTGATCCCTCACTAAAATTTCAAGATAAAATTGTGTTCTCCCCGAGTGTGCACCGTTGCGAAAGTTCGTCGTTTCGAGACACCACGTGATGATCGGGTGTGATAGACTCTACGTTCACATACAACGGGTGCAAGCCAGTGTTGCACATGCGGAACACTCGGGTTAAACTTGACGAGCCTAGCATGTACATACATGGCCTCGGAACACAAGATACCAAAAGGTCGAACATGAGTCATATAGTAGATATGATCAACATGAAGATGTTCACCATTGAAACCACCTCATCTCACGTGATGATCAGACTTGGGTTGGTGAATTTGGATCATGTGACACTCGAATGACCAGAGGGATGTCAATTTGAGTGGGAGTTCTTAAGTAATATGATTAATTGAACTCATTATCATGAACATAGTCAAAATGTCTTTGCAAATTATGTTGTAGATTACTAGCTCGCGCTGTAGCTCCCTTGAATTTTTATATGTTCCTAGAGAAATAGAGTTGAAAGATGATGGTGCCAATAATGCGGACTGGGTCCGTGATCTGAGGATTGTGCTCATTGCTGCACAGAAGGCTTATGTCCTTAATGCACCGCTCGGTGCGCCACCCCCTCAAGTGTCGTCTGTAGATGTTGTGAACATCCGACAGGCACGTTCTGATGACTACTTGATAGTTCAGTGCGTCATGCATTACGGCTTAGAATTGAGGCTCCAAAACGTTTTGAACATCACGGAACATATGAGATGTTCTAAGAGCTGAGATTGGGATCTCAGGCTCGTGCCCGTGTTGAGAGGTATGAGACCTCCAACAAGATTCTTTGTCTACAAGATGAAGGAGAATAGCTCAATCAGTGAGCATGTGCTCAGATTGTCTGGGTGCTACAATTGCTTGAATCGAGTGGGAGTTGATCTTCCAGATAAGATAGTGGTTGATATAGTTCTCCAAGTCACTCCCACAAAGCTACTAGAGCTTCGTGATGAACTATGAAATGCCAGGGATGGAAATAATGATCCCCGAGCTATTCGCGATGTTTGACACCGCGAAGGTAGAAATCAAGAAGGAGCATCAAGTGTTGATGGTTAGTAAAACCACTAGTTTCAAGAAGGGCAAGGGCAAGGAGGGAAACTTCATGGATAGCAAGCCAGTTGCTGTTGTTGGGTAACGCGGCAGAAAACAAAAATTTCCGACCTACGCACCAGCCCAGGACCACTATGGAGACTGCATACAAGGTTTGATCTTTTTCGTTACCGACTCGTAGCGCAGCGGAAGTAGAGTCGATGACGATCGGCGGTGCAGATCCCCGCAGCTAGGATTTACAACCTCCCAACCGCGAGGATGTATACCCTCATCCGCCCCTCGGACAGCCCTCCGGGAGGCGGTCGGACAGTCCCCCGGACGGTGTCACGGACAGCCCTCCGGGAGGACCATCGAAACTCGGACAGTCACTCGGACAGCCCTTCGGGAGGACCCTCGAAACTCGGACAGTCACTCGGACAGCCCTTCGGGAGGACCCTCGAAACTCGGACAGTCACTCGGACAGCCCTTCGGGAGGACCCTCGAACTAAGACCGAAACTACGATCTCTCTACAGAGTTGCACACATACGGTGTCATCTATCCGACAGGGCTTCGCCGTCCAGAACTAGTTCCCACCAGAACCCAGACAGCCTTTCGGCTCTACGAAACTATTTCGCTGGGAGGGAGAGAGAAGCCAGATAACATTAGATGGCATGTGTATGTGAGAAAGAGTGAGTGTGGAGAGTGCATCTCCATCTCTATTTATAGGAAAACCCAAGGGGTAGGGTGACACTTGAAATACCCAAAATGCCCTTCACAAGGGCACAAAAGTAAAAGCAAGTGGGCAGCCCTTATCCTTCCATGTCATCCCTAAAGATATTTGTGAGTAAAGCCCCAAAAGGTGGCTTTCCATAAAGTAATCCAAAAAGCACTTTCACTATTCACGACGACATATTTCAGCGTCCGTTCGAACTGAGAATATTTATGTGGGCTTAGAACATTTCTAGTACCCACTAAAATAATTTTCAACGCGATCCGAAACAATTCCGGTTTAGTGATTTTCATCTGCGAAAAGCATCTGAAGCGGTTCCGGCAGCTCCGGAACATTTCCGGTTTTCATCCCGGAAAATTCCAGAAAGTTTCCAGAACGATTCTGGCACCCTCCAAGAATTATCAGGCATGTGCCAAAACCAATTTGACTTTTTGGTGTACTCCGAAACAACTTTTCGGTTTAGTGATTTTCATCTGTGAAAAGCAACTAAAGCGGTTCCGGCAGTCCGGAACATTTCCGGTTTTTGTCTCTGAAAAATCTCAGAAGTTACCGGAACAATTTTGGTACCTTCCAATAATTTCCAGGCATGTGCCGAAACCAATTTGACTTTATGGTACACTCTGAAACAACTTTTCGGTTTTACCGAAACTTTTCCGGTGTTCTCTCTCCGGAACTCTTCCGTTGTCTCCGAAACTTTTTCGGTGAATTTCTCTCAGACTCCCTATCTAGTATTCAACAGATAGATGACCCTTAAGTGTGTGACCCTATAGGTTCGGTGAAGCATAGACATGACCCGGAACCCCTTCCGATCAATGATCAACATCGGAGCCGTGGACACCCATATTGACCCCTATACCCACACGAATGAATATTCGAGTGAACCTCCAGTTGCCGTGTGCTATTCCTGTTGCTTCGCGATATGTTACAAATACCCGAGGTGAGATATGTTGGCATCCCCGTGGATCAACAACTTGTCCACTATGCCAGTTACCTCGTTACCGGTATTGTTCTCTTTTCTCGTTCCCGTGTTCCGGCATCCCTGTGATCAAATCACAAAGTGTCTGGCCAGACGATGATGGATACCGTAACACCGAGAGGGCCCAGAGATATCTCTCCATCGTCGGAGGAGCAAATCCCAATCTTGAGCTATCAAGTTACTTGACATACTTTTCCATGAACCCGTAAGCCGCCGTAATAGCCACCCATTTACGGATGACGTTTAACAAACCCCAAAGTTCATGAAGCAAGCATGAAGAAACTCGATACTCTCATGGTCTAAGGAATCATGCAAACGTAAACCATCTCTGTGTTATAAACCATTTAACTAGTGACGAATGTATCTCATAGCATAACATCAATTCGGGTCGATTCATCACAAATGTTCTTCTAACATTGTGCCCTCAAAATTGCCAGCATAGCCATGCCCATGATTAGGAAAACAGGATCATCATGCAATACTTGAGCCAGTCTTAGAGGCCAGACTAGGAATACATTTTACCGTTTATTATTCCACACGTGCATATGAGTCTTCCTCCGAGCCTCGTGGTTATTGCAGACTCGAGAACCATAGCAGTTATAGCATGGAACATAAACCTAATTATGAACAGGGAGATAATCAATAACATTTATTATTGCCTCTAGGGCATATCTCCTACAGCTGCTCCAGTAAAGAAACCCAAGGTTGAACCCAAACCCGAGACTGAGTGCTTCTATTATGAGGAGAACGGTCGCTGAAGCGGAACTGCCCTAGATACTTGGTAGATAAGAAGGCTGGCAACGTCAACAGAAGTATATTTTGATATACGTTTTATTCATGTGTACCTTACGAGTACTCCTAGTAGCACCTGGGTATTATATACCGGTTCAGTTGCTAAATGTTGGTAACTCGAAATAAAAGCTACGGCATAAACGGAGACTAGCTAAGGGCAAGGTGACGATGTGTGTTGGAAGTGTTTCCAAGGTTGATGTGATCACCATCGCACGCTCTCTCTACCTTCGAGATTAGTGATGAACCTAAATAAATGTTATTTGGTGTTTGCGTTGAGCATGAACGTGATTAGATCGAGTTTATTGCAATACGGTTATTCATTTAAGTTAGAGAATAATGGTTATTCTGTTTACATGAATAATACCTTCAATGGTCATGCACCCAATGTGAATGGTTTATTGAATCTCGATCATGGTAATAAACATGCTCATAATATTGATGCCAAAATATGCAAAGTTAATAATGATAGTACCACATACTTGTGGCACTGCCGCCAAGGTCATATTAGTGTAAAGCGCATGAAGAAACTCCATGTTGATGGATCTTTTGACTCACTCGATTTCGAATCGGTTGATACATGCGGACCATGCCTCTTGGGCAAGATGACTAAAACCCCGTTATCCGGCTTGATGGAGCGGGCAAGTGACTTATTGGAAATGATACATGTTGATGTATGCGGTCCAATGAGTGTTGAAGCGTGGGGTGGATATTGTTATTTTCTTACCTTCACTCATGATTTGAGTATATATGGGTATATTTACTTAATGAAACACAAGTCTGAAACGTTTGAAAAGTTCAAGCAAATTCAGAGTGAAGTTTGAGATCATCGTGACAAGAAGATAAAATGTCTATGATATGATCGTGGAGGTAAATATCTGAGTTACGAGTTTGGTATGCAACTTAAGACAATGTGGAAATTGTTTCACAACTCACGCCACCTGGAACACCATAGTGTGATGGTGTGTCCGAACATCGTAGTCGTGCTCTATTGGATATAGTGCGTACTATGATGTCTCTTATCGTTTTGCCACTATCGTTTTGGGGTTATGCATTAGAGACAAATACATTCACTTTAAAATAAGGGCACCATCTAAAGTCCGTTGAGATGACACCGTATGAAATTTGGTTTGGTAGAAACCTAAGCTATCATTTCTCAGAGTTTGGGAATGCGACGCTTATGAATGATAAGCTTGAACCCAAAGCGAAAAAGTGCATCTTCATAAGATACCCTAAGGAAACAGTTGGGTATACCTTCTATCTCAGATCCAAGGGCAAAGTGTTTGCTGCTTAAAACGGGTCCTTTCTCGAGAAAGAGTTTTCTCTCGAAAGAATTGAGTGGGAGGAAGGTAGAACTTGACGAAGTTATTGAACCGTCACTTCAGTTGGATGGTAGCATGACGCAGAAAGATGTTTCTGTGACACCTACACCAAATGAAGAGGAAGTTGATGATGATGATCATGACACTCGGATCAATTTACTACCGAACCTCGTAGGCCGACAAGAACTCGTACCGCCTCGGAGTGGTATGTCAATCCTGTCTTGGAGGTCATGTTGTTAGACAACAGTGAACCTACGAGCTATGAAGAAACGATGGTGGGCCCGGATTCCAACAAATGGCTAGGAGCCATGAAATCCGAGAAAGGATCCATGTATGAAAGCCAAGTATGGACTTTGGTAGACTTGCCCGTTAAATGGCAGGTCGTTGAGTACAAATGGACCTTTAAGAAGAAGACAGACGCAGATAAAGCTCGACTTGTCGCAAAGAAGTTTCCGACAAGTTCAAGGAGTTAACTATGATGAGACTTTCTCACCCATAGCGATGCTAAAAGTCTGTTGGAATTATGTTAGCAGTTGCTGCATTTTCGATTATGAAATCTGACAGATGGATGTCAAAACATCGTTTCCTTAACGGTTTCCTTGAGGAAAGGTTGTATGTGATACAACCGGAAGGTTTTGTCGATCCTAAGGATGCTAAAAAGTGTGAAAACTCCAGTGATCCTTCTATGGACTGGAGCAAGCATCTCGGAGTTGGAATATGCGCTTTGATGAGGTGATCAAAGTTTTTGGGTCTATACAAAGTTTATGAGAAACTTGTATTTACAATTAAGTGAGTGGGAGCACTATAGAATTTCTAATAAGTATATGTGGATGACATATTGTTGATCGGAAATGATGTGGAATTTCTGGAAAGCATAAGGGTTGTTTGAAAGGAGTTTTTCAAAGGAAGACCTGGAATGAAGCTACTCAAATATTGGGCATCAGGATCAATAGAAATAGATCAAGACGTCTGATAAGACTTTCAATGAGTACATACCTTGACAAGATTTTGAAAGAGTTCAAAATGGATCAGTCAAAGAAAGAGTTCTTGCCTGATTTGTAAGGTGTGGAATTGAGTGAGACTCAAAGCTCGACCACGGCAGAAGAAAGAGAAAGGACGAAGGTCGTCCCCTATGCCTTATCCATAGGCTCTGTATAGTATGCCATTATGTGTACCGCACTTGGTGTGTGCCTTGCCATGAGTCTGTCAAGGGGTACAAAAGTGGTCCAGGAGTGGATCACTGGACAGCGGTCAAAATTATCCTTAGTAACTAGAGGACTAAGGAAATGTTTCTCGATTATGGAGGTGATAAAGAGTTCGTTGTAAAGGGTTACGTCGATGCAAGCTTTGACACCAATCCGAATGACTCTGAGTAGCAATCCGGATACGTATAGTGGAGCAGCCATTTGGAATAGCTCCAAGTGGAGCGTGGTAGTATCTGCAGTATGACATATAGATTTGCAAAAAAAACACGGATCTGAATGTTGCAGACCATTGACTAAAACCCTCTCTCACATGCAAAACATGATCGAACCCCAGAACTCATTGGGTGTTAGATTCATAACAATGTAAATCACATAGCGATGTGAGCTAGATTATTGACTCTAGTGGAAGTGGGAGACTGTTGGAAATATGCCCTAGAGGCAATAATTAAATGGTTATTATTATACTTCCTTGTTCATGATAATCATTTATTATCCATGCCATAATTGTATTGATTGGAAACTCAAATACATGTGTGGATACATAGACAACAAAGTGTCCCTAGTAAGCCTCTACTAGACTAAGTCGTTGATCAAAGATGGCTAAGGTTTCCTAGCTATAGACATGAGATGTCATTTGATAACGAGATCACATCATTAGGAGAATGATGTGACGGATAAGACCCAAACTATGAACATAGCATATGATCGTGTCAGTTTATTGCTATAGTTTTCTGCATGTCAAGTATCTGTTCCTATGACCATGAGATCATGCAACTCACTGACACCGGAGGAATACCTTGTGTGTATCAAATGTCGCAACATAACTGGGTGACTATAAAGATGCTCTACAGGTATCTCCGAGGGTGTCTGTTGAGTTGGCATGGATCGAGACTGGGATTTGTTACTCCGTGTGACGGAGAGGTATCTCAGGGCCCACTCGGTAATACAACATCACAATAAGCCTTGCAAGCAAAGTGACTAAAGAGTTAGCCACGAGATCTTATATTACGGAACGAGTAAAGAGACTTGCCGGTAACGAGATTGAACTAGGTATAGAGATACCGATGATCGAATCTCGGGCAAGTAACATACCGAAGAACAAAGGGAACATCATACGGAATTAACTGAATCCTTGACATAGAGGTTCGACCGATAAAGATCTTCGTAGAATATGTTGGAACCAATATGGGCATCCAGGTCCCGCTATTGGTTATTGACCGTAGAGGTGTCTTGGTCATGTCTACATAGTTCTCGAACCCGCAGGGTCTGCACACTTAACGTTCGGTGACGTTTCGGTAGTATTGAGTTATGTATGTTGGTGACCGAAGGTTGTTCGGAGTCCCGGATGAGATCCCGGACGTCACGAGGAGCTCCGGAATGGTCCGGAGGTAAAGATTTATATATGGGAAGTCATATTTTGGCGACCGAAAAAGTTTCAGGTTTTTTCGGTATTGTACCGAGAAGCTTCTAGAAGGTTCCGGAAACTTCCGGAGGAGTCCGGAAGTCCACCAAGGGTTCCACCACGTCCCAAGGGTTTGCATGGGCTGAGGGGAGGCCCCCTAGACTTATTGGGCCAGGCGCACAAGTCCCTCAAGGCCCATGTGGCTTGGGAGAGGTGGAAAGTCCATCTGTTTATGGAAAGGGAGGGAATTAGACTAGGAGTCCAACTCCTCCCCCTTGGCTGTGCCCTAGGGATTGGAGGGGCTGATCTCCACGCCCATCCACCTATATATAGAGGGGAAGGGGTGCCCCAAGAGCACACACGAAGCCCTTGGCGCCCCTCTCTCTCCCTAGATAGTTTCTCCTCCGTTCGCGGTTTCGGTAGCGCTAGGCGTAGCCCTACCGGGATAGCATCACCACCGCCGCTACCACGCCGTCGTGTTGCCGGAGAACTCATCTACCTCTCCACCCTCGCTTGTTGGATCAAGGAGGTGGAGATCGTCATCGAGCTATACGTGTGCTGAACGTGGAGGTGCCGTCCGTTCGACGCTAGATCGGAAGGACCATGATTGGATCGCGGGACGGATCGTGAATGGATCGTGGGATAGATCGTGATTAGATCGCGTGACGGCTTGCGATTTGGATCGCAAAGACGTTCGACTACATCAACCGTGTTTTTTAACGCTTCCCGCTTAGCGATCTACAAGTGTACGTAGATCCACTCTCCCTATCATAGATGCTCATCACCATGGATAGATCTTGCGTGTGCGTAGGAAATTTTTTGTTTCCCATGCAACGTTCCCCAACAAAGATTTCTATTGGAGAAAGTAGGACAAGAACGTGTATCAACCCCTATGCATAGATTACCCCAATGTCACCGCGGGAATCCGCAAGTTGAGTACCAAAACATATATCAAGTGAATCAATAGAACACCCCATTGTCACCTCGGGTATCCACATGCAAGACATATATCAAGTGTTCTCAAATCCAATATTCAATCCAACATAACAATATCTCAAAGGGAAAGATTCAATTCATCACAACATGATAGCAAGGGAACATCATATGATCCGACTATATTAACAAAGCCCGTGATACATCAAGATCGTGACATCTCAAGAACACGAGAGAGAGAGAGATTGAACACATAGCTACTAGTACATACCCTCAGCCCCGAGGGTGGACTACTCCCTCCTCGTCATGGCCTCCGCCGGGATGATGAAGATGGCCACCAGAGATGGATTCCCCTCTCCGGCAGGGTACTAGAACGTCTCCAGATTGGTTTTTCATCGATACAGAGAGTTGCGGCGGCGGAGCGGAGAGTATAGGGTTATTTCTGATGGTTTCTATATTTATAGGATTTTTGAGCGTCAGTTTCACGCCAAGATGGGCCACGAGGAGGGCACGATACACCAGGGCGCGCCTGGGCCCTCTAGCGTGCCCTGGTGGGTTGTGCCCACCTCGTGGCTCTTCTTCGGTGGTTCTTTGCTCCAATATTGTTTATTTGGTCCAGAAAAAATCACCAAAAAGTTTCGGGCGATTCCGAGAACTTTCATTTTCTGCACAAAAACAACACCACGGTAATTCTGCTGAAAATAGCGTCAGTACAGGTTAGTTCTAAATAAATCATATAAAGTGCATCAAAATCATATAAAGTGCATCAAAACCATTTACTGTAGCTGTGCTGCATCATCGCTTCCTCTTTGGGGAAATACCGACGCAGTCTCAAGCCACCTCACGGAGGGGGGACGGGGACGCCACCGGCGCTCAGCCTCCAGGCGCCCGGCGCGCGCATGTCTGGCGGCGCTGGGTAGTCGGCCTCGTGGAGGGCGTAGGCCTCCCACTCGTGCAGCGAGCGGCGGCCGAAGCCGTTGGCAGCCGCTCCATCTCCGGGGAACCTCTCGGCCATCGGGGGGGAGGGGGGTTTCCGGCGACGGCGAGTGAGAGAAGGAAGACGGAGGCGAGTGTGTGGCGTGCGGCGGCGAGAGATGCGGCTTTTATAGCCAGGGAAGAGCGGCAGTGGTGCGAACGCATGGCGAGAAATGGCGGGACGCGCGGCGGCTCGCCATCACTGCGCCGCCAGACCTCGGTGACCGAGGCATCGAAATGGCGCGGGAGCCAAGGCGACGAGGGAGGGCGAAGGTTTTCGGGGCGTCCGGTCTCGCTGACTCGCGGGTCCACGCGGGAAGAATTTGGCGCGGTTTATTTTTGCGCCAAATTTCTTTCCCTCGGCGTCCCCCGGCACCCCCGACGTGCTGGGTCGGCCTGGGTCCATCGGCGCCAATTTTGGCTCAAACCGACGGAAAACGAGGTCCTGAGAACATGACTGGTCAAAAAAATTAGCGACGGCGGAAAAAAGGAGCCTGGGGCCTGTTGGGGGCGCGGCTGGAGATGCTCTAAATGATCGATTTCAGAGTTGGTGTATCAAACTAACATCTGCGACAATTTCAGTATTGTACTCTGATTGCACGAGGCAGTCTTATAGACTGAATCTGGATTCCGAAGACTTTTAACACAGTGGCACTCACATTGTCCGTCTTTATTAGCTCTGAACCGAACTTTCACGTTCACATAAGCATTCATAATTTCATACCAGGGCCAGGCTTGCAGTTTTATTCATCATAGTACTAAACGTAGGTACTCGTAACAGCGGATATTACTCTCGGTTTAGTAAGGTTGTCGCAGCTGCTTGTACTGCTATGTTAGAGGAAGGGATGCATCAAGGCCGTCCGATCCCTGCATTGTAGGGGGAAGGGGCTCCGCGGGAGGGACGGCCGGGGTATCGCCCCGCAGGCCTAGGGCACGGACGTCCTCCGATGCACGGAGGACGGTTTGGGTTCAGAGCACCACCTGGAAGGAAAACATGCATCCGTGGTGATTAATACTGAATTTCAGAACGCTAGAACAAGAAACCTTTTTCAAGGAGAAGACGAAAGGTTGAGGAAGAGGACGTAATAAACAGTTTGGAAGCGCTAACCGCTGATGCCGCCGGCTCCGTGGCAGACGGAGCTGCTCATGATCACGGCGGAGATGACGAACAGCGCGATCACCATGAAACGTGCAGCTCTGGCGAAGAACGCCATCGTAATGTGGCAGGCTGCTTACTATGTTGCGAGTTGTGAGTAGCTGGAGGCTTCGAGCTGTGTCTGTATATCCTGCTGCTCGCCGAAGGCCCGTATTTATAGATGCCGACCCCAATGGAAATGAAAAAGATCGCCTTGGCCCCTTCAAATTTTGTTTTTGAACACGGTACAATCGAAGGTATTTACATACATGAACATACATTTATCCATATAAACACGTGCACGCACATCTTATACGTATAAGCACCTTCGAGATTGAGCCCACCCATCGTCTTAAGATTGACGAAGTCATCACTGATGCCTTCATAGTCGATGGGAACGTCTTCACCCATTAAACGCACATCATCAAAAGACTACGAACACCAATGTTAAGTCTGGGATTTAAACTCTGACGAACAAGGAATATCACTGCCCCTTAGTTACATATAAAGATAATAATCATGCAATTATTGGTGGGCACACGTAAGTGATTGCTCAAAATTTCCACGTCCCCGTTAGTCAAGGCTGGTGAGTGGTGAGGTGACGCCTTGGCCGTGCACGACCGGCGAGGGAGAAACGTGTCAGCCGACGGGCGACGACCCGAGTCTCGGTGGTCTTGTCGAGCAGGAAAGCTATATACGTAGTGGGCTAGTGGCGTAGTGCTTCCCTCGCCTCGTGTTTCCACGTCCACGCCGTGTGCATATCATATCATGATTCTGTCTGACGTCTGACCTCTCTGATATACCTGAGCACCGAATTGTTTCAATATGCCATGTTCCGGCCTAACTTAGTCTTTGCGATGAATGCAACTAGTATGTAATTGCTCTCTGTCAATGATTATTGTGAGAGCGCATGCTTACGATGTTTGTTTTTTGAGGGTCAGCAATGCTTACCGTGTGTTTGGTTGCATTCTCATCTCAGCATAGTTGTTTTCTCTTCGTGCATGTTCATCTCAACACCCCTTTTCATGTATGCTTTCATCATGCATGCTCCTAGCGTATTTGGGTTAAGCTAGTGTAGAGTGTAGACTCATGCATCCTTCATACACTCTACCAAACACTCAAAAATGGGTCGAGAAAAGAACTTTTGAACTCATGCACCCTTCATGCATCCTACCAAACACGCCCTACGATGTTGGTAGGGTCCTTAGATTGTAATTTTGGATCATTGAATTTATACTATTTGTTCTACAGTACTTGAACTATGTTAGAAGTGAGAGAAGGAGAGATCGGTGGAATCGATGATGTTGTATTGAGCCTCACTGGCGAGTACATATAGGAGTACAGAATTGGAAGGCAAGAAGACTTTCCTAGAGATAACGTAGGAGACATAGTACAAATCCTAGACTACCAAATACATGTACGCCAAATATATCTCTAACAACCCCCGCAGTCGTAGCGGTAGCGTTGCGAACAACAGGAGCGTTGTGGACGGTCATACTGGAGAGAATAACAACCGATAGGCTGACATCCCCCCCGCAGTCGCAGCGGGAGCGTCGGGGACGGTGTCGCATCGCGGACGCGTGGACTATAGAGGAAGCCGATGTGTGGCAAAAAGCGAGGTGATAACCCTTTATGCCGATGTCGAGGTATCCGAGAGCGTAGGGTGGTGTAGCCATGGTCGAGGTAGCCGTGCGAAGAACGCCATGGTCGATGTCGAGTCGGGGTGGTCGATGTCGAGTCGGGGTGGTCGGTGTCGAGGTAGTCGTCGTGGAGCCGCAGGCGCAAGGAGGCACCGAGTTAGTCATGGGCGCAGTGGTGTCGGAGTAGTGGTGCGCCGGAAAGAAGACGTTGTTGACGATGCGTTGCCCCGGGTTTGCCAAGCATGGGGACACTTCGTAGACGAAGGCACGCATCGGTGTTGCCAGCACCGAATATGCGTAGACGGACGAACACGATGTTAACGATGTGTCGCCCCAAGTTTGCCAGGCCTAGGAACACATCGGGGACGAAGGCACGCGTCGGTGTTGCCAGCACCGGCCATGCGTAGACGGGGACCTGCACAAGCTGGTACACCACGTCGAGGGGGCTAGCAGAGAAGGACTCGACGACGGTTGATACGTCTCCAACGTATCTACTTTTCCAAACACTTTTGCTCTGGTTTTGACCTCTAATTTGTATGATTTGAATGGAATTAACGCGGACTGACGTTGTTTTCAGCAGAACTACCTTGATGTTATTTTTGTGCAGAA
Organism: Elymus sibiricus; assembly: GCA_039707655.1. NCBI lineage: Eukaryota > Viridiplantae > Streptophyta > Magnoliopsida > Poales > Poaceae > Elymus > Elymus sibiricus. The sequence continues at coordinate 358,181,429 of CM077675.1, forward strand.
ATAAATGTTCCCGGTCGTGACCCCGTTCGCTCTTCATGTACCTCCGCCAATGCTTTTATGTGTAAAAAAAGCAACATTTCCTTACCCCTTTAATCTCATGTCCTCTTTCCCATGGACTCCTTCTCTCCAGCATTACTCCAAGCTATAAGTAATTCCGAATGAAAGGAGTCATAGATACATTCGTTTGAACGATAAGTGTTTTTAGACGAAATAGTACAACTTTGGTCAAGGATGACCGAACTACTGCGACCACATAGTGAAATCGAGCACCTCATTTGGAATTTTCGTTTAGAGAGGCCAAAGTGGAAGAGCATGTTCTAAATAACTCTACGACCACACAGTGAAATCGAGCACCTCATTTGGTCAATCATGCATGCACGCTACTGCTTCGCTTTCCGGCAGGCATGAGGCATCGGCCTGCAGCCTTTAGAGCATCTCCAACAGGCGCCCCAAAAACGCGCCGCGCTGCAAAATTTCTGGTTTTAGCTCGCGCGCAGCGAAACCGGGCGCTCCAGCGACCGCCCAAAAAAAGCACGCGCGGCATAAGTGCTTCCGCGCGCGGAGCGAAACGGCATCACGCGCCGCTTATTTGGTGCGCCCGCTCCCGCGCGCGGAACCACTCGAGCGCTCACGCATCGTCTCCCACCTCCCTCCACCTCGAGCGCACGCGCCGCCGCCGCGCCACCCCTTTGCTCCGGCGACCCGACGGCGTTTCCCGGACCTATCACCGCGCGTCTACGGCTCCCTCCCCCTTCCTCCAGTCACCGCCGGCCCTTGCGCGCGCTGTTGCTCCGGCGAAAAGCGCTCGGCCGCCCACCGCCGCTCGACGCCCACAAGGTGTTCGACAGAACGCCCACAAGGTATATATTGCTCAAAGTACACATTTTTTTACATTAATATGATGCTTGTTGTTCATGGTTTATAGACTAGTTTAAATTCAATATTGTAGATGAGTTCATCATATAATTCTTCCGAAGAAGAATTTGATATGGAAGAGGAAGAGGACCTTGCAATCATCGTAGCTATGCACATCAATAAAAAACCGAAGCACGGTGGTTCGGTTATCGGTCGGCAGAAAAATTGGAGGGACAAGATCGATGCCGACAACAGATTGATGAGGCACTATTTTGTGGAGAATCCCACACACCCCGAGTCGTATTTCCGGCGCCGTTTTAGGATGAGCACCAAGTTGTTCGGGCGCATTGCAGAGAAACTAGCGAGTCATGATCGTTTTTTCAGCAAAGGAGGAACGCCGCTGGAGAACTCGGGCATAGCACCTTTCAAAAGGTGACAGCCACTTTGCGTATGTTAGCATACGGTATTCCGACTGATCTAGTTGATGACCACTTGGCCATGGGTGAGAGTCAAGCCATCATGTGTGTCAAGCGCTTTGCAGTCGGAATTGTGCAAGTATTTGGCCCAGAGTATTTGAGATCTCCCAATGCTGAAGACGCCGCAAGGCTTTTGGAGATGAACAAAGCTCGCGGGTTCCCAGGTATGCTTGGCTCAATAGATTGCATGCATTGGAGTTGGAAAAAATGTCCAAAGGCATGGCATGGACAATTCCACGGCGCGAAAAAGGGTTCCACTGTAATCCTTGAAGCGGTGGCCGATCAAGAGACTTGGATTTGGCATGTTTTTTTTGGAATGCCTGGATCTTTGAATGACATCAACGTCGTTAATCGGTCACCACTGATGAATAAGATTGCAAATGGTGATCTGCCACCGATACAGTTCGTAGCAAATGGCCATACATACAACTATGGCTACTATCTTGCGGATGGCATATATCCAAAGTGGCAAACATTTGTGAAGCCGTTGAAAAAACCGCAAGGTAAGAAAAATCTAGATTTTCACAATGCTCAGGCGGCGGCTAGGAAAGATGTTGAGAGAGCATTTGGGATTTTGCAAGCCCAATTTGCTATTGTGAGAGGACCGGCTAGATTTTGGGATCAAAAGATCCTTTGGTACATCATGCACGCTTGTGTGATCATGCATAACATGATCATCGAGAATGAACGTGGCCAAGATTTAGACTACTCTCAGTACGAGCTCTTGGGACATCCCGTGCGAGTGCGGCGGAGTGCTGCGAGGGTGGCCCGATTTGTTGCTTCATACCATGCTATTCGGTGTGTCGAAACGCATGACGATCTTCAGAACGATCTCATCGAGGAGTGGTGGGAATGGAATGGCCGACAGAACGCATGATGATTTGGTTATTTGATGTTGTATGTTTGATGTTGTATTGTTGAACTATTTGTTGTATTAGATGATAAACTATTTGTTTGAGTTGTAATAATAAAATTAAACTATTTATTGTTGATTGTTTGATCTTTTGGTTTTATTTTTGAAGTGCATATGTTGTTTGTATGCGGCGCGCGCGTCGTGTATTTGCAGCGCCTGCTGAAGCGCCGCGCGCGCTAAATTTTGCGGCGGTCACTGGAGCCAGCGCTGTGATGAGCGCTAAAAAACGTTAGTTGCGCGCGCTATAAACGTTTTTTGGACGCCACGCGTTGCGCGCATGTTGGAGATGCTCTTATGCCTAGCAAAGTACAATAGCGCGAGGAGAGCCTTGTATCTAGACCCAATCTGATATAAAACCGTTTTTATTTGTGAACCGAAGAACCATTCATCTCACGTCCAGATATACTGTATCCAGTTTTATTCAGAGGACGCGGTGCTTCTGTTCCCGAGCTCATGTCAGCTTAATTGAACAGTAAAATCAAAAAAATAGTAAAAAAGTTTAAAAAATTCTGAAATTTTTTCGTGAGAAACATTGATGTTTTTTCTACATGCGTGCAAAATTTAGCTACGAAATCACATTCGTGTAGGTGTGGGCAAAAAAGACAAAACCGATGCTCCAAAAAGGCTGTTTTTGGAAGCATTTTGAAGCATCGATTTTGTTTTTTTTACCCGCACCTACATGAATGTGATTTTGTAGCGAAATTTTGCACGCATGTAGAAAAAACATCAATGTTTCTCACGAAAAAATTTCAGAATTTTTTGAATCATTTTACTATTTTTTTTCAATTTACTGTTCACCCGAGCTCACATGAGCTCGGGCTGAGAAGAGCACTTTCGTACGAGAAGATATTACTATCGGTAGTACTCCCTTCGTCCCATAATATAAGAGCGTTTTTTACATTAGTATAGTGTCAAAAACGTTCTTATATTATGAGACGGAGAGAGTATAATAAAGTCGTGGCGGTAACTTTTTATTTTTTTGCAGGGTCGTGGCAGTAACTTTTACTTGTAGAGGGAGGCATATGCATCAAGGCCGTGTAATCCTTCCATTGTTCGGGACCGGGCGTTAGAGCATCTACAGCCGGACCTAGCAGGGCGTGTCCGTTTTGAGCCCCTATAATTTGGTCCGCGCAGCCACAATTCTCATTTTTCTTCTCATATGTCCGGTCACTTGCACGTGATTGGTGGAGAAGAAGAGAGAGAAAGAAAATAATGAATAAGAAAAGAGAAAAGGTGGTCCGGAGTGGGGTCGCGTCCTACGTGGCGGACTGACTGGGCGTGTCCGGGCGCGTCCGCGAGCCCTCATATCGTCCCCATATTTGAGATGGATATGAGGGGTGCCGGTCAGTCTGGGCATTTGAGACGGATATGAGGGGTCCGGTTGGGTCGCATATTTATGACCGGTCAGTGACCGGGAGAGCGTTCCAAACGTTTGAGGAGCATATAGGGGGTCCGGCTGCGGAAATTGCTTTTGGAGGCCGAGCTCCATGGAGGCCTCCAAATGCAAAATCCAAAATTCATGAAAATTCATATTTTCACATTTCAAAAAATTCTAAAAAAAATACAGAGATAAGTGAGGGCGTAACACATATGTGTGTAAATTTTCAGAAAAAAATACATTGAAATGAGGCCTATACAAAAAAAAAACAAATCTGGGACTTTTTAACATATGATACTATTCATCGTCCCAGGCCATGAATTTGTCTTTTTTGTGCAGATCGTATTTCAAGGTATTTCATCCTAAAAATTTACACACATACACATAACATCCTTCTTTATTTGCATAATTTTTTTCAGATTTTTTTGAAACCGAAAAGTTTGAAATTTGAATTTTTCAAAAATTTCGAGCTCCATGCAGGTCGGCCTCCAAACGTCCGTTCTCGTCCGGCTGTAGATGCTCTTAGGGTTGACCAGCCGGTGGGCACTTCTGATACACTCCGCACGGACGGGTGTAGGATCCGCCAGGCCTTGGGCACGATCCGCCGATGCACACACCAGAACGGTTTGGGTTCAGAGTCCCGGTGCCGATTGACGCTGCAGAGAGTTATTCAGAACGCAAGCATTAGCATGCATGCATGCATGATTGGTTTCAAGATGGTGGAAGAGCATGAGACGAACAGTTTGTAAGCAGTAACCTTTGATCTCGCGGGCTCCGTGGCAGACGGAGCTGCTCATGAACACGGCGGAGACGACGAACAGCACGATCTGGAGGAGCACCATGAAACGGGCAGCTCTAGCGAAGGACGCCATCGTCCGTCGGGCACTCGGCTTACTGCCTTGCGACTTGTGACCAGCTGGAGGCTTCGAGCTGTGTGTGTAACTGTGTATATCCTGCTGCTTGCCGAAGGCCCGTATTTATAGACGTCGACCCCCGTGGAAAAGAAAAAGATCTCATTGGACCCCTTAATTTTCCTATGTTTTTTCTCAAGCTTTTTCGACTTCGACACGTGAAAGTTTGGCACCTGCAAGTGATTGCGCAATTTCTCGTTGAAGATAATCATATTGCTTTTGGTGGACACATGTATGTGATTGCTCAGATTTCTCCGGTTAGTCAAGGCTGGTGAGTGGTGAGTGGTGACACCTTGGCCGTAAATGGTTGAGCCGACGACCCAGCGTCGCGACGAGTCTTCGGTCGTCTTGTGATCCAGAAAAATTATATTATCTTTGTCTTAAATTACTTGTGTTACGTTTGTTTTATCCGTATCTACAGAAATTTAAGACAAGTAATTGAGGAAGGAGAGAATACGGGATAGCGTAGTGCTTCACTCACCTCGTGTTTTCATGCATGAGTAGGCGATTTTAGCATGCATGTGTGGGGGCATTGACCTCATTTTTTTTTTACTTTCGCATTTTGAATTTATTATATCATTTGAATCAAAAGTTCAATTTAAATTTCATCTGTATATTCGTGTTCCTTATAACTAGGGGTTAGAGCATCTCTAACACGCGCCCAAAAACAACCCGGCGCTAAAAATTTCACTTTTTTTGCACGCGCGCAGCAGATCCGGGCGCTCCAGCGGCCGCGCAAAAAACGCACGCGCGGTATAAGTGCTTCCGCGCGCGGAGCGAAACGGCATCGCGCGCCGCTTATTTCGTGCACCGGCTCCCGCCCGCGGAAGCACTCGAGCGCTCGCGCCGCGTCTTCCACCTCCCTCCATACCCAGCGCCCGCGCCACCCCATTTGCTCCGGCGACCCGACGGCGCTTCCCCGACCTATCCCCGCGCCGCTGCTGCTTCCTCCCCCTCCCTCTAGTCGCCGCCGCCCCTTGCGCGCGCCATTCCTCCGGCGAACAGCGCTCGGCCGCCCACTGCCGCTCGGCGCCCACAAGGTGTTTGACAAAATGCCCACATGGTATGTATTGCTTAACTTCACATTTTTTACATTAATTTGATGCATGTTGTTCGTAGTTTTTATAGACTAGTTTAAATTCTATATTGTAGATGAGTTCATCATATGATTCTTCCGAAGAAGAATTTGATATTGAAGAGAAAGAGGACATTGCAATCATCCTAGCTATGCACATCAATAAAAAACCGAAGCACGGTGGTTCGGTTATGGGTCGACAGAAAATTTGGAGGGACAAGATCGATGCCGACAACAGATTGATGAGGCACTATTTTGTGGAGAATCCCACATATCCCGAGTCGTACTTCAGGCGCCGTTTTAGGATGAGCACCGAGTTGTTAAGGCGCATTGCAGAGAAACTAGCGAGCCATGATCGTTTTTTCCGCAAAGGAGGAATGCCGCCGGAGAACTCGGGCATAGCACCTTTCAAAAGGTGATAGCCGCTTTGCGTATGTTAGCATACGGTATTCCGGCTAATTTAGTTGATGACCACTTGGCCATGGGTGAGAGTCAAGCCATCATGTGTGTCAAGCGCTTTGCAGTCGGAATTGTGCAAGTGTTTGGCCCAGAGTATTTGAAATCTCCCAATGCTGAAGACGTCGCAAGGCTTTTGGAGATGAACAAAGCTCGCGGGTTCCCAGGTATGCTTGGCTCAGTAGATTGCATGCATTGAAGTTGGAAGAACTGTCCTAAGACATGGCATGGACAATTCCACGGCTCGAAAAAGGGTTCCACTATAATCCTTGAAGCGGTGGCCGATCAAGAGACTTGGATTTGGCATGCTTTTTTGGAATGCCTGGATCTTTGAATGACATCAACGTTGTTAATCGGTCACCACTCATGAATAAGATTGCAAATGGTGAACTGCCACCGGTATAGTTCGTAGCAAATGGCCATACATACAACTATGGCTACTATCTTGCGGATGGCATCTACCCAAAGTGGCAAACATTTGTGAAGGTGTTGAAAAAACCGACAGGTAAGAAAAATCTAGATTTCCACAATGCTCAGGCGGCGGCTAGGAAAGATGTGGAGAGGGCATTTGGGATTTTGCAAGCCCAATTTGCTATTGTGAGAGGACCGGCTAGATTTTGGGATCAAAAGATCCTTTGGTACATCATGCACGCTTGTGTGATCATGCATAACATGATCATCGAGAATGAACGTGGCCAAAATTTAGACTACTCTCAGTACGAGTGAGGGAGTCCCGGTTTAAAGGGTCCTCAGATAGCCGACCTGTTTCTCATGAGCCGGACTATGTGGGCCACTGGATGAGCATTGGGTGATCAAGGGCCCCGTCGCCAAGGTGGAAGTTTCAAGGAGCCATGGCGTGTCCTCCAAGTTGTCGACAGTAGATAGGCATGTTTTTTCCCTTTGATGTGCAACCGATTATGTGTAAGCCCTAGGTACCCTCGGCGTCTATCTAAGCCTGAGGGTTTTAGGTTGTAGGGCAAGAGAACTCATCTAGGGTTTTAGCTATTCGATCTCGAGGTAGATCAACTATGTAACCCTTATACCATCAATATAATCAAGCAGGACGTAGGGTATTACCTCCATAGGAGGGCCCGAACCTGGGTAAACATCGTCTCCTTCGTCTCCTGTTACCATCAATTCTAGTCTCACAGCTCGGGACCCCCTACCCGAGATCCGCCGGTTTTGACACCGACATTGGTGCTTTCATTGAGAGTTCCGCTGTGATCGCCAAAGGAATCGATGGCTCGCCTTGTCACAAGCAACAAGGTCTGCACCCAAGGGACTCTCGCCCCGGATCGGATCCTCGCAAGCGGCGACATCTCGTCGCACGCTTACCAGATCGGCCACCTAGGCCAGATCGGAAACTTTTCCCCCGATCAAGAAATCAGGTTCGGAACCCTAGAGTTCGTCGCTGATTCACGGGGAAAACTCGTCTTGATAGAACCCTCGACTCCTATGGAGGAGCCCGCAGATCCCGACGCCTCGGCCCCAAAGACATCGAGCCCCACCCCCGATGATGAGGTCATTATACCCAGGCCGTTTGGACAGCCCAATCTGGTCGTTGTGACCGGATCTACCATGGTTAAACAGGACCCGGGTCCGCTTTCGTGCGACTCCGGAACTGCGACGCCGCATACCGACCCCACTCGCTTCAGCGACACGCATCCTACCATCGCCTCGTTTCTGAACGAACTATTTGATCGGATCGAGACCATGCGTATGGTTGATGACCAGATCCCGGTCTATGACCGGCTCGGGCTTAAACCCGACGATAGGGAGATTCACATCCCCACGGTCACCCACCTTGTCGCCACCGTTGAGTGTCCGGCTGGAGGCTCGTCCCCCCAGCGACCGGAATTAAAAACGGTTTATACCCCAGTCTCCGATCACCGAGACCTCGCCTGCAACCCAGACTCTGGAGTTCGCTCCGCAAACAGACCGGTATCGGTCCCTGATCTATCACATAGTTCGGAGTCCATGATTACGAACTCTCACCGTGGCGTGGAGTCAAATCTTTTCCCACCCACCTCCCAAGCCGATCACTCAAGCATCGCAGCAGCCCAAGTCTTCGGACTTACGGGACGTTAAGCAGTTACCAGGAGAGTCGGTTCATCATTACTGGGCCAGACTCCTCCTCGCCAGAAACAAAGTACGGGGCCTCGGTGATCAAGAGATAATGGCAACTTTTAATCGCAACTGCCATGACAAAGGGATTCTCAACGCCCTGGCTCGTCGGCACATTCGTGACTTCACCGAGCTGTCTGATTTGTACAAAAATATTGTGCCATGGAAAGCGCTTGGCAAGCCGAACGGCTGTTTTCGGAACCAACCTTTACCGAATACCCTAGAGGAGATCGGAAAAAGAGGATACCTCCAAAGTGGCCAGGCACACTCGAACCCGCCGAAAAGAGAAACAGGCCCCTTTCAGGGGTCAGTACCGTCCTTGATGGACTACTGGATAAACCTTGCCCTATACACTCTGTATTGCTGAACACAGCTCCGATCCACAGCCTTAGAGCTTGCTGGGTCGTCAGGCAAATCACAAAAAGCGGTGAAGCCATCCTTGAGGCACCACCGCCGAACAGGCGCTCTACATCGCCACCAGAATACAACGCCGAAGTCCTGACGATCTACGAAACGTTCCCCTCAAGGAACAGGAGGAAAAGAGCTCTTAAAGAACTCGAGCAGATATATCATGTGGCAACAACAAGTGCATGGGCAGACATACCCATCACCTTCGGAGATACTGACCGACCAGCCATTCTTCCCGGTCATTCACCGGCCGCACTAGTCCTGAACCCCATCATCGATGGCTTCAGGTTACACAAGGTGTTAATGGACGGCGGCAGTGGTTTAAACCTGATCTACGAAGATACCCTAGAAAAAAATGCAGTTCGACCGATCTCGCATCGAGCATAGCAACACAACTTTCCGGGGAATCATCCCGGGGAAAGAGGCGCGCTGTTCAGGACGAATCGTCCTGGACGTAGTGTTTGGCACGCCTGAAAACTACCAATCCGAAGAACTCCTCTTCCATATCGTGCCCTTCCCCAGCGGCTACCATGCCCTGTTGGGACGTGACGCCTTCACAAAATTCCAGGCTATACCACATTACGGGTATATGAAACTTAAGATGCCAGGACCAAACGGGGTGATCACAACCGCGAGTGATCCGAATATAGCCCTTCGGGCCGAAAACAAAACAGCAGCACTTGCCCTCGAGGCTCTAGCTGAGACCTTTGCTGCAGAAGAGCTGACCGCACTTCGGTCAACGGTAGACAAGGACGATGTGATCCTCAGCAAAAGGCCCAAACCCACATCCTTTAAACCAGCAAAGGAAATCATTAAATTTCAGGTGCACCCGACGGACCCCAACAAGACAGCGTCCATCGGAGCTCAGCTCGATCCCATAGTGGATGAAGCGCTGCGAACATTCTTACGAGAAAACTGGGATATCTTCGCCTGGCACCCTTCTGATATGCCCGGCATCCCACGGCGGCTGGCAGAACATAGTCTGAACATCATTGCAGGCTTTAGGCCTGTCAAGCAGATTCTCCGCCGCTTTTCCGAGCCCAAACGACAAGCCATGGGTGAAGAATTAGCTAAACTGCTAGAGGCCGGATTGATTCGGGAGATTAAGCACCCCGAATGGTTGGCAAACCTGGTTATGGTACCAAAGAAAGATAAATCCTGGCAGTTGTGCGTCGACTTTAAAGACCTCAACAAGGCCTGCCCTAAGGACCCTTTCCCCCTACCACGCATAGACCAGATTATTGACGCCACAGCCGGACACGACTCGTTGTGTTTCCTCGACGCTTATTCCGGATACCATCAGATTAAAATGAAGGAGTCCGATCAAGCGGCAACCGCATTCATCACCCCTTACGGGCCATTCTGCTTCAACACGATACCCTTCGGGCTAAAAAACGCTGGGGCTACATACCAGCGCATGATCCAGACTTGTCTCGCAAAACAAGTCAATAAAACAGTCAAGGCATACGTGGACGACGTGGTGATCAAAACCAAACACGTCAGCCATTTGATCAACGACCTAAGGCAAACCTTTGACAGCCTACACGAGTACGATATACGACTCAATCTGGAGAAATGCGTATTCGGAGTTCCCGCTGGTAAATTGCTCGGATTCATCATCTCCCATAGAGGAATAGAAGCGAATCCGGCTAAGATCCGCGCCCTATCGGAACTTGCAATTCCCACAGAGCTAAAGCACGTCCAGAGGTTGGTTGGTTGCGTGGCGGCGCTAAGCCGCTTTATCTCCCGCCTCGGCGAAAAGGCTTTACCGCTCTACAGACTGCTGAAACGGACCAACAATTTCGAGTGGACCGATGAGGCAGCGGCTGCGTTAGAAGAAATCAAAATACTACTGGCAAGCAATCCCATACTCACAGCACCAGGCGCTGGTGAACCCATGCTACAATACATATCGGCTACCAACCAAGTCATTAGCGCGGTGCTCGTCGTCGAACAAGAGGAGGAGGGATACAAATTCCGGATATAGAAACCGGTCTATTATGTGTCAGAAGTACTAACGCAGTGCAAGTCCAGATACCCGCACTAACAGAAGATAGCCTATACAGTATTTATGGCATCACGGAAACTCAGGCACTACTTTCAAGAGTGCTCGGTCACGGTGGCATCCGAAGTACCCCTAAACGATATAATCAACAACAGGGACGCCACCGGCCGAATAGCTAAATGGGCCATCGAGCTCCTTCCCTTTGAAATCGCCTACAAGCCAAGACGAGCTATCAAGTCTCAAGTGCTGGCAGATTTCCTCGCCGAATGGACAGAGGCCGAGCTCCCAAGGGAATATAGCACATACTCCCATTGGACAATGTACTTCGATGGATCTAAAACTCTGGCCAGACTGGGGGCTGGAGTTATCCTCACATCCCCCACAGGCGACAATGTCCGATACGTGTTGCAGATCATGGATGCCGATTCCAACAATGCAGCCGAATACGAAGCACTACTGCACGGTCTTCGGATGGCAGCATCAATGGGCATACGTCGGCTGGAGGTGCGGGGAGACTCCAACTTGGCCATCTCCCAAATCAACGGCGAATTTGATGCCAAAAACCCAAAGATGGCGGCATACAGAAACGTTGTCCTCAAGATATCCGCACGGTTCGAGGGGCTGGAATTTCACCACGTCGCTAGAGACGACAACCAAGCTGCCGACATACTGGCTCGCATGGGGGCCAAACGCGAACCTGTCCCACAAAACACTTTCCTGGAACGGCTCTTTAAGCCATCCGTGGTTTGGCAGGACGATAGTAAGGGCGTCGATCTAACCAGTGCAGACGAGGTTGTTCCCCCTATAAATGAACCAGACGATCAAATCATCGGCGGCTCCGTAATGGACGAAACGCCCTCGGCTCACGAGGTCATGGCAGTAATCGTGCCATGGACCGAGACCTTCCTCGCCTACCTTATTCACAAAGAACTCCCGGACGATCAGACGGAGGCGCGGCGCATAGTTCGGCGCTCCAAAGCCTACAAGGTACACGAGGGTGAGTTATACAAGAAGAGCACCACCGGAATACTACAGCGGTGCATATCTGAGGAAGAAGGGCGGCAGCTCTTAGCCGAAGTCCACGCAGGGATGGGTGGTCTTCACGCCGTAGCAAGAGCCTTAGTAAGCAAGGCCTTTCGGGCTGGTTTTTTCTGGCCCACAGCTCGGGCGGACGCCCAGTCACTTGTCAAATATTGCGTGGGGTGTCAACTTTTTGCAAATCAAAGTCACATGCCCCCAACAGCTCTTCGGACTATTCCGATTACCTGGCCCTTCGTGGTCTGGGGGCTGGATATGGTCGGACCACTTAAAGGGGGGACCAAGAAGAATAAATATCTACTGGTCATGGTTGACAAGTTCACCAAATGGATAGAGGCAAAGCCTGTCAAATCAGCCAAGTCCGAACCAATAATCGACTTTATATCCGGCGTGGTACACCGTTACGGTGTTCCGCACAGTATAATAACTGACAACAGATCCAATTTCACGGCCCAAGAGGTCAAAGACTGGTGCGCGAAGATGGGCATCAAGCTCGATTACGCATCGGTTTATCATCCGCAGACCAATGGACAGGTCGAACGAGCAAACAGCCTCATTATGAGCGGCATTAAGCCACGTTTGGTCCGGTCTCTTTATGAGTCCGACTGTCATTGGGTTGAGGAGCTCGACTCCGTTCTATGGGGCCTGCGCACCACCCCGAATAGATCAACGGGATACACACCGTTCTTCATGGTCTATGGGGCAGAAGCAGTCCTCCCCTACGACATTATTCACGACGCGCCACGGGTGCGCATGTACGAGGAAAGGGAGGCCGAGTTAGATCGGCAGGATGACCTGGACGCCCTAGAAGGAGAGCGCGACATAGCTCGGGCTCGCTCCACTTTTTACCAACAGCAGGCTCGACGTTACCAGAGTAGGGAGGTCAGGGCAAAGGCGTACAACGTGGGTGAACTCGTCTTACGACTTCCGGAGAAGCAGAAGCATAAACTCAACCCCAAATGGGAGGGCCCCTTCATAATCGACGAAGTACTCGCGGGAGGGGCTTACCGTCTTCGAAACCCGTCGGATAATCGCCTTGAACCAAACCCATGGAACGCAGCTCGTCTTCGGCACTTCTACGGATAAACCGGTGTCGTCACACTTTTTACCCTTTATTTCCCTTTTCTTTCTCCTTCTTTATTTTCTCCTTTCCCTCCCACCTTGATTTTTGGCAGGTTTGAATTATTTCCTTTTCTTCCCAACTCTATGTTCGGCTCAACCGATCTTGTACTAAGATTTTCGGCCTACACCCTAAAGTGTTAAATCCGAACACAGCACCTGGGGGCTTCTTTCCGAAGCCAAGGTTTTTATATTATAAGCACGTATTCACATTTATTGTGTATGCATGTTTCCCTTGTCGTTTTTAAGCCATCATATGCATCAATTCGAACTAAGACTTTGCCAAGCTGGGTTGCCTCGCTCATGTGGTTACCCTCTACGTTCCCGATCGTTCGGCTAGAGGGTAAAGGGAGCACCTCTGCGATTGTTACGACCGGGTCATCCGGATACGTACCTCAGACGGGTGAAGCCAAAAGCTAGCTATCTTTAGCAGACAATTGATCGGCTACGACGGAATCAACTAATAAGACTATGGTCGTCATGACCATTACTCGGGCTTCTTCTCTTACAAAAGCCCTTAGTCGCATACTAACAGTATACGGCCTTCTACCTACGATTTACGTAGCACCCTGAAGAAAGGTATCGATAGAGGTACTATTTTCTTCGGAAGATGTTTCTTACGCTAAGCAGTAATATAACATATCTCCCTGTGTGCTTTCTGTCTGTTCGCACCACATGGCCGGATTGCCTGGTTCCCCGAACATAATTCACTCCCCTAGGGTGATAATTTCCAAGGAACACTCCCAAGCTCTTAGCGCGGGAGGCCGAAGCCGATGGCCGGTTAAGACAAAGTTTACAACACAGACGGAGCAATTCCTTTATTATTAGTACATAGTTACATATAATCATACATCTGGCTGCCGATCGAGATTGTTGATTATGGTGTCCAGGGAGCAATCTTCTTGTGAGAGACGGGCGGCAGGCATCACCTGGTCATATACCAGGTGGAGCGGCACTTCTTGTCCATCTGACCCTACTGGACCAACCTGAGCCATACGCTTGGGGTTAAGTCCGGTATAGCGGGTCTTGATCATCGCCCATGCCTCTCTTGCTCCCTCTCGACAAGCCGATGTCTTCCACAGCTCGAACCTACTTCGGGCTCCCTTGAACCGATCGACTAGTTCGGTCATCCCCTCCGGAGGTTGCTCGGCGGGCCACAATGCTTTCACCATGCTCTTCATGGCCTTTCGAGCCCGCTCATGAAGGGCGGACAACTCTTTCAGAAGGCTTCCCTGGTAGGATCCGATCTCTTCTTCGGGTCGCCTAGACAGGAGACCTGTACATGAGTCACGGCATGCGTATTATGCTTCATTCATAGGAAATACCTTCTGATGTTAAAATCACACTTACTGAACATGCCCCTCTGTAATTTCTGGTTTTCTCCTTGGGCCTGGGCCAATTGAGTCTTTAAGCTCTCAATTTCTTCGGCCTGCTGTTTGTTCTCCTCCTTAAGGCGGTTCTTCTCTTCAAGGTGTCGTTGCAAAACACAACAGCCAGCCTCCTGCTGGGACTCGGCATATCGCTGAGATTCTCGGGCTACATCTAAATCTCTTTGTAATTGCCCTATTGATTCAGCTGCTACATAGTACCCTCGCGTCAGCATGGGAATATACTAAGATCAGCAGAACAGATATACTCACCATGTGCCTCCCGAGTAAAGCTCTTCACTTGCTCCAACTCGGCCTTTACAGATTCCACCTGTGTTCGGCTGGCTTCTAGTTCCTTGGCCAGTTGCTCGCTCTGTTGCTTCGAGGCCTGCATTAGCAGTAAAACAATACAAGGATCCTTAATTCGGTCGTGCCGACCAATTTAAGGCTCGGGGGCTACTGGGTTTACACGAGTGTTCGGACTCTAATAACCGACTACTCATCTGCAGGCTGGACGATATCAATTTCATGGCCTCCCCGTACCCAGCTCGGGCAGCACCGATGTGCGCGTCCGCCGTGCGTAGAGCACTAAACTCTTGTTCGGAGAAGACTGGGTGACGCAGGGCTTCTCGTCGCCGCCAATGATTCATGGCGCTTCCTACCTCAGATTTGGTAACGGACACAGCGTCACCAGAATCGGCAGGGGGCGGATTGACCATGGGAACCTCCGCAGTATGTTCAGCATGAGCGGAAGGCCTGGAATTTTGAGCACCGCCGGACGTCCTGGAGACATCCTTGGCGGGAGATGGCTGAACTCTTTGCCTGAGTATTTCGACATGAGGTCTCTGGTGAGGCTTTATCAATCATGATAATAGATCAAACGGTCGAGCGAAGTACCTTTGGGACGAACGCGTAGACGGGCTCGTCCCCGCGACCGGCTCATTTGTCGGATCCATGTCGCTTTCCGACCCAGGCACTGCCGCCGTTGCTGATGTATGTCGCGCGGATCTACGACGCTTGAGAGTAGGAGCCGGCGCGTTTGGGTCATTGGAGGATACTTGCCTCTTGCGGGATGAGTTTTTCTTCTTCTTGCTTATCGCAGGGGAAGGGAAGGATCCGGGGTAATCGGCTATGATAGCCACCTTGGAACCGTCGAGGCCCTCCTGATAGAAAACTCCGTCTTCGAGCTCGATTGACAGATCCGGGTCATCATGAAAGCCCGGATCATCATCACGGGAATAGTCCTCAGGTTGGGGGGTCGGACAGTTAACGGTCTCGATGAAGCTCCTCCATTCCTGTTCACATAAAATTAAAGGCTTCGGTCAACAAGGGACAAATTGAAAACCCGAATTATGGTCACGGGGTTGAAAGGCACACCCATTCGATGGGATTGTGGCTTGAGTATCCTTCCTTGGTCGACCGCCAAATAAAATCTTCTTGCTCCCCTTTGTATAGGTCGGCAAGAGCGGCGGCTAATGCTGTTTGATCGGCAGGGCCCAGTCTTCGGGAGCGAGTAGTGTCGCTTGTCCCATTGTAACACCACGGGGGGTGTATCCTCTGTTGAAGGGGTTGGACGCACCGGGTGATGGCGGCGGCCATGACGTCTATCATGGTCAGCTTGTGATGGGCTAGTACCCTCACACGGGCTGCTAAGCGCTGCACTTCAACGCTGTCCTCTTGGGACAGGCTCTTCGGGCGCCAGTTGTACCTTTTCTTCAAAGGGGCGTCGGAATATTCGGGCAAACCCCTCCGAGCTGGATCAAATAGGGGGACGTCCTCGATGTAGAACCATTCCGAAGGCCATTCTTCGGACTCTTTCGGTGTCCCCACGGGATATCCCGTCCCCGCTATGCGGCATACTTCGGCTCCACCGACCTCAAAAATTGTCTTGTCTCGAGTGTGAGGGACGAGGCAGAAGTACTTCCTCCACAATTTGAAGTGTGCCTCGCAGCCCAGGAACATCTCGCAAAGGGCGACGAAGCCTAAGATGTGCAGAATAGACCTTGGGGTCAGGTGGTGGAGCTGGATTCCATAAAATACCAGTAACCCTCTCAAGAACGGATGAATGGGAAACCCGAGACCCCGCAGGAGGAAGGGCACAAAGCATACACGCTCCCCCTTTTGTGGATGGGGGGAATTCTTCGTGAGGGCCTCGCCATTGAATGAAGATAAACCGGCGCGGATAATTGCCAGATCCGAGGAGGGAAGGTACCCTTGGGTCTCGAGGTCGCGTAGTCGAAGGAGGGACACGGAGCAGCTTGTCCAGTCCCCAGGACGGGAGCCGTAAGGGTGCGAGGAAGAACTGGGGGCGCTCGCCATGTTTTGGTGGTGATCTTTCACTGGAAGATTTTTCCGATGGGGAAGAAGAAGATATGGCTTGGACCACGATTCAGTTTGTTTAAATGGGTGGTGCCTCCTTCAAGGGAGGGGTAGTTTTGTAAAAAGCTACTGAACCGCTCGTCTCCCCACGATGCGTGAAAATCAAGAAACGCTATTACGATGGACCCAGCAAGCCCGTGATGTTTGGATTTTCACCGATGACAGGATGGTTGCCGAACTAGAAGGGGTGAGGGGACTTGCCTCGCAAGCCGAAGACTTCGGCGCACAAGATTGTTCGGATATACCTCGGCGTTGGAGGCTAGTCCGGGGGCTACTGAGGGAGTCCCGGTTTAAAGGGTCCTCGGATAGCCGACCTGTTTCTCATGGGCCGGACTATGTGGGCCACTGGATGAGCATTGGGTGATCAAGGGCCCCGTCGCCAAGGTGGAAGTTTCAAGGAGCCATGGCGTGTCCTCCAAGTTGTCGACAGTAGATAGGCATGTTTTTTCCCTTTGATGTGCAACCGATTATGTGTAAGCCCTAGGTACCCTCGGCGTCTATATAAGCCTGAGGGTTTTAGGTTGTAGGGCAAGAGAACTCATCTAGGGTTTTAGCTATTCGATCTCGAGATAGATCAACTCTGTAACCCTTATACCATCAATATAATCAAGCAGGACGTAGGGTATTACCTCCATAGGAGGGCCCGAACCTGGGTAAACATCGTCTCCTGTTACCATCGATTCTAGTCTCACAGCTCGGGACCCCCTACCCGAGATCCGCCGGTTTTGACACCGACAACGAGCTCTTGGGACATCCCGTGCGAGTGCGGCGGAGTGCTGCGAGGGTGGCCCGATTTGTTGCCTCCTATCATGCTATTCGGCGTGCCGAAACGCATGATGATCTTCAGAACGATCTCATCCAGGAGTGGTGGGAATGGAATGGCCGACAAAACGCATGATGATTTGGTTGTTTGATGTTGTATGTTTGATGTTGTATTGTTGAACTATTTGTTGTATTGGAAGATAAACTATTTGTTTGAGTTGTAATAAAATTGAACTATTTATTGTTGATTTATTTTTTATATGTGTTTGATATTTTTGGTTTTGTTTGGAGTGCATATGTTGTTTGTGTTGGCTGCGCGCGCCGTGTTTTTTCAACGCCTGCTGGAGCGCCGCGCGCGCGCAAAATTATGCAGCGGCCGCTAGAGCCAGCCCTCGCCGGCGCGCTAAAGACTGCTATTTGTGTGCTGTAAAACCGCTTTTTGCGCGCCGCGCGTTGCGCGCCGCGCGTTGCGCGCCTGTTGGAGATGCTCTTAAAATAATACCTTTTTAAATACGTTTTGAGAAGTTCTAAAAAAATTCACCAAGTTTCGACTACTGAAATTTAATAGAAACCAACCACAAATTAATGAAGTTTCAGAAACTAAACTTGAAATCGTTCATGAAACAAACGAGTTTGTGGATGGTGAATCAATCATGCAGGTCTCATCTAGGCTCGGCAGCCAACTGAGACCCGGCCGAGGCATCTTCCACGAAGACCCATCCTTGGGCTTGTGGTCTCTTCTGGTCGGGTCTCCTCCAGGCCCATTAGCCCATTTGGACCCGACCCACGCAGGATCTGGATGACCCGGCCTTGGGCCCCTTTGGTCTTCATAGGCCGGATCCCTTCAAGCTCGCCGGCTCTTGAAGACCCGCCCCAAGCAGTCGGGTCTAATATGTGGGTACGTAGTATCCCCAACAATACCTGAGTTACATTCCTCACAAGGAGTTAAGAGACTTTCCATTGATATTGTCCTAGGTTCTTAAGAACCACGAGCCGGCGGTTCAAAATGTTACCATTGTGCGAGTTGTCACCAACAAGTTAGTGGGCGCGTCCCCTCAAACGGTCACCTCGGTACCTAGCGCATTGTGTCAGACTATAAATAGCCCCCTACACATAAAGATAGTAGGTAGTTGTTCAAAGAGAAACTTTTGCCTTGTTTGTATATAGAATCCCTCCTCGCAAAGATTTCGAACCAATCCTAATTAAGGAAAAACACCCAAGCCGAAAAACTGAAACACGATTGACGGATTGAGCATCAACGAAAAATCATATGAAGCTAGATCGAGACTCAATAATCTTGATGGATTGGCATCCTCTAGATGGTTAGGTGTCGTTATGAGCATCCATCATGTGGACTATATCCAAAGATCACCGCAAGATCTACCCCAAATAATTGGGCGAGTTGCGAGGAGTTTAGCTCAAGAAGAACAAGCCGATGACTCGTGTGTCCTCAGAGCAGTGGCTCAGCCTCTCGAATCAAGACGTAGAGCTGTTGCCAATGGTGTCAATTGGTAAAAAATCCATCGTGTCTTCACCGAGCTCACATGTCCTATTATTTGATACTTTCAGTTACTTCAAGTTGTTGTGTTTTGAAAAATTCGTCCCTTCCTCTTTCTCTGTGATTGTCGTGAAGACATTTTGAGTACTTTATTCTGCTGCTTAAATTCATTTAAGAGTTTTACTCATTTTAACATGTGCAGACTTTGTCGGTGTTCAGCTAGTTCTCTTCCTTAGCATTCTACTGATTTTGTGTAATGTCGTACAAGCTCTTTAAAGTCTTTGTAGTATTGTTTTAAGAGTTTTCTATACATGTTTCTAAGTTTTGTCAGTTATTCTAGTAGTATTCCTCGGTACTGCTTAAATATTACTCTATTATTCATCTGTTTGACAAGAATTGCTATATTTTGAGGAGTTTTTCATAAAAGCCTATTCACCCACTCTAGAACCTCTCTACTTTGATCATATACTAATACTGACAACATTGTCAGATAGATTGCCACTCTAAATTCTGTGTGAACAACACTCTGGAGGCTACACACCCTGAGAGTCACTGCCTTCTCCTCGAGTAGACGTGGTACCGACGATGGTAGCAATGACTAAAGGAAAGGGACTGCCGTGTCGGCGACTAGGGTTTATTTGCATTTAGTGTTACCCATAGGAGGCACAAGGAGTTGGACCCATGGCAATGACTAAAGTGCAGTCGTAGTTAGTGACTAGTCTAAGCTTACTTAACATTTTTATTAGGGTTTCTCTTTCTCCCCCATGACTGCGGTGATTAGAGCACCCACCCCTTCCAAGTTTCGCCAGCGAGTCCATCAATCTACCTCCCCTATGTCTACCGGTCAGGCGATCGGTGGTGGGGAAGTGATCCAGGTGCCTCCACTCCGATTTGTAGTTTAGGTTATAAGTTTTTTTTCTCGCAGTGGTGGCGTTCGGTCAAATGGTAACACTTCATCTTCGAACTAGTATCTCGAGCTCCGATTCGCTTTGAGTTTGTCTCCGGGGATGGAGTCGATGGAGCTCTGACATAGATTCCTGCCATCTCTTTGGGGCGGCGATGTTAGCATTTCTCGTCGTGTGTGCGCGACTATGAAAAAAATTGCATGCTATGAAAAAAATAACAGAGCCCTTAAGAACTACTATAGCGTAGCAAACAAGTGTGCATTCATTTTATTTATCGAGGCATTGCTGAGAACGCTATAGTGTGCTATTAACGGCGTTATAGTGCGCAATTTTTCAATGAACACAACATATTGCTTCAAGGGTCCTTAGGGGCACGTGCACACTTTCTCACTGGCATCACCATGGTCAAACTGGCTCCAGTAGGGAGTGGCGATATTGGTGCATTGACGGTTTGTTTTGGAGGCGCTTGTGATCGTTTGGTTCCTTACCCCTTTTGTGCGTAAAAAAAAACGTTTGACTATCCCTTTAATCTCATGTCTTCTTTCCATGTAACAACTTTGATCAAGGGGTGTCACCCTCTTGGCTAGGACAGCACGGAGCTATCTAGCCCACCCGGAATCTTCTATAGAAATATGCCTCCAAAAGCTAGTCGCGAATCTTGTATTTTTTTAAAGGTTGGTCAAGCATGACCTAACTACTGTGACCACACAGTGAGATCGAGTATCTCATTTTGAATTTTCGTTTAAGAGCATTTCTAGCAGATCCCGTATCTATACGTCCCCTAAAACAAATTTGCAGGATCCTGTAAAACCAATTTCCGGGAACGCGCAAGCTTGCGGAGAACAGATCCCGTATAAACATCATGTAAATTTAAACTTAGATAAAACTAGATAGTTCGCCCCACATAATTCGCCGGAGATCATACGAACGTACACACAAACTAGATAAAACTTAGATAAAACATAGATTAAAATAGACTTGATGTCGCCGGAGCCACTGTCGTCACCCTCATCGTCCTCGTCGCTGGAGATGACCTCGGCGGTCATCGGCTGGCCTCCGTGCAACGTATTGTAGATCAGCGCACCAGAGCCGGGTTTGGAGCTAGTACTCTTCACGGAGCGCTGGAAGCTGCGCAGGCGCAGCCGCATCTTTGTTGTCGTCGACGGCAGACCATCCGCAATGAATGCCCACTCTGCCGCGTTGCGCTGGATCGGATCGCCGAGTCGAAGAGCCGGCCGCAGCGTTGGAATGTCTTTCATGCCTGCGGATTCTTTCCGGCGCTACGGGACTTCGCGTCGCACTTGCGCACCGCCTCTCGTTGCATGTCGGACACGGGAGGGCAGAGGCCGGAGCCGACGGCCTCGTCGTCGTTGCGGCCGGCGAACCCGCCGCGCCTGACGGTCCCCCCGCCGCATCCAAACCCCCTGCACCGACCAAAACCGTCGCCGCCTCCATGCCCTGCACCTGTGGATAACATCGCCGGAGAGGTGATTTGTCACCGGAGGGGAGGAGTTCGCGGCGGAGGAGGCTACGGGATTTGTGGGGCGGGAACCGTAAATCCTTTCGGCGCTCAAATATATAGCGAAAACGGGGCGGTTTACGGGCCTTCTCTAAATTTTTTACGGTCCGGGACATTTTTAGAGGATCAATGCGGGCCCTTTTTTTGGGCCGTCCTCTATAACGTCCCGCAAAAAGCAGTTCGCCGGAGTTGCAGTGGCTAGTGTCGAGTATAAGCATGTTTATCCGATTACTTAACCACTGTTCTCAGCGGTGACAGTCTCTTTTTCAGCTCATTACGAGGGAAATGCAATGACACTGATCCAATAATAATATCTCCAATATGCGGGTATATTCTTTAGTTAATAATTGACTACTTTTTAAACTACGGGATCTGCTACCCATGCTATAAAGAGTATGCTGCTTCATTTTCAGGCAGGCTGAGGCATCGCCCTGCAGCCTTTATGCCTAGTTAAAGTACAATAGCGCAAGGAGAGCCTTGTAGCTAGACCGAATTGATGTCTCAAAAAGAAAGCTAGACCGAATCTGATAGATAGGTCTATTATTTGAACAACCATTTGTTTCGCAAAAAAAAAAACATTCATATCGCGCCCAGATATCCAGTTTTATTAGAAATAGTAAACATGCAAGTACACGAGAAGATAATATTATCGGTTCAGTACATGATAAAGTCGTGTCGTGTAATCCTTCCACTGTTCGGAAACAGGGGTCTGCAAGCTTTAGGGTTGACCAGCCGGTGGGCAGTTCTTATATGCGCACGGAGTCGGACGGGTGTAGGGTCTGCCAGGGCTTGGGCACGATCCGCCGACGCACACATGACGGGTTTGGATCTGGGTGCCGGTTGATGCTGCAGAGAAATATTTACTCCCTCTGTTCCGAAATGTAGGTCGTTGGAGCATTCCTAGTAGAAATTTTGTCACGTTACGCACTTTTTCAATTTTCCAAAACTGCCCTCGACCAGTCGTTCCTCACTCGTTCCCCTCTCTCCACTACACACCGCCCTCTCCCCGTCGCCGTCGTGTCGCTCCGTCGTCGCCGCCCTGTCTTCGTCGCCGCCCTCTTCCTCCTCGTCGCCGGCTTGCTCCCCATCAACCTGCAACCACCCTGACAGCCCTCAACCCTAGTTCTCTCACACCCAGGGTCAAAGGTCCATTTTTTATCCCCCGCTGATGGTGCTGATGGGCGCGCCGGCGCTTGATCTGCTCCCTGGAGCGGCGCCACAATCTGTACTGGCTCCGGCGAGCTTACCCCATGGCTCGGGGACAGGAAGGCTACCCCGACGACATCCAGGTCAGCCCCCTTATCCTCTCCTCTTGGATTTCTTCTCTTTCTCCTTCCCTTCCCTGAGATTTCTTCTCCTTTCCTGCCTCACGCACGCAGCAACTCGGCTCAATGCCATGAAGACGCCATGGATTTTGAGCAGCAACAACTCGACTCGAAGCACGGAGAGGAGGATGAAGACGCTGTGTACTCACGCCTTGTTGGTGTTCGGTGCTGGGCTGCAGGAGACCTGCTGTGTACTCAAGGATTTGTGAAAGGTGTACTCATTTTAATCCAAGAGGTTGCCGTTGGGGATGAATAGGTACAAATTGTTGCTGCTAAATCATTCCTTTTATGTGATCTTACAGTGTACCGTAATTCAATTGTGGAGTAGTGATCCTCTTTGTACTCCAATTGTGGAGCATAAAGTTTACTTCAGTAGTACTGTTGTGTGTATTCATTTCCTAACATAGTACTCCTGGATTCTGTGGTTAAATTGGAGTAGCAAAATGTTGATTATCTCCTGCAGCAAATGTTAGGAGTAAATCAAATTGTTAATGTCAGTAGTGCTCTGTTAGGAATAATTTTTGCAAGTGAGTGTGCTTAATTCTTTGTTAACTGAAAAGAAAAGAAAACTGGAGTACTCCAGCAAGTTTATGTGCTAGTCTTAGTTTGCTTGTTGCTACTGATTTTTTTAATTCTGTGCAGCTATGAAAAGTGGAGTACTCTACCAAGTTTTGCATGAATTTTGCTTGTTGGCGGTGATGCTTGTTGTACTCTATTGGTGCTCTGCTTAACATTTACTCTCTGCTTAACTAAAAAATGTGAGTAGTGCTTGCTTGGAGTAGTGCTTGCAGTAGTAGCAAGCGATCTCGACAAGAGTAAGAGATGAGTACTGTATTTTACAGGTTTACTCTTATCTGTGATGTATACAGTATCAGTATCACCTGTTTATTTTCGCACATGGAGACTTCATATTGTTTAAAGTTTCAGCTTATTGTACTCCTGGAGTAGTCTTTATTTACAATCAGTGTCCTCTACTGCCAAACTTGGATTTGGATATGTCCAGTGGGAGACTACCAAACTTGGATTTGCAGTATTTATAGCTTGGTGTAGTACTGCTTGAACTACGTAAGTGCAGCATTAGGTAGTACTGATTGAGCTACAGTATTTGTAGCTTGGTGTAGTACAATAAGTGTAGCTTGGTAGTTAACTGAAACTTTTTCAGTTAATTAGGAGTAATTAGGAGCAGCAAACCTTTTCATTTAAAGAATTTGGAGTAATTCTCTTCTCTTCTCTTGCAAAATTCAGAAAAATCCAAAAAGTTTGCAAAAAGACCAAATCAGATTTGCTTGGAGTATTTAACAAGATTGACTGCAAGAAGACCAAATTTTGTTTGGAGTATTTAACAAGATTGACTGCTTTCAAGATTGTTTTTAGTCAGATTGCTTTCAAGATTGTTAAACTACTCCATGTTAAACTACAGATTGCTTTCAAGATTGTTAAACTACTCCTACAGATTGCTATCCATGTTTAATTAAACTACTCCATGTTCAGGGCCCCATCGGCTAGAGCTATCCGGGACCGGGAGTTCTTTCTGCGCCCAATGGCAAGTGACTCTGTGCACCCCGTTCTCTACTTGCTGGATTAGTGCTCTGAACTTCTGATCAACCTGCTTCTTAATTGATCTAACATGGCGGTGCGCTCTGTGTGTTGTTCAGACATGCAGAACTTGGACTGGACATGCAGAATTATGTTAACTGATTAACATAAACCTTTTTTTGTTAATTTAAATTAACCGTAATATTTTCAGTTAATTGAAATGCAGGAAGGTATTGAAGGCAGGAAGGTATTCTACCCTTGCTTATGTCCGGGGTTTCGCTCGTTGCTTCCCAACCGTCCAAAGTTTTGCCAAGTTTGGTCGACCAAGGATTTTGGTTCCCTTGAAGCTCCTTGGTGCTCCGAATTTGGTGGTTTGGTAGGAAAGCTCCGAGTCTTAGCCTCCTGCTCCTTGGTTGGTCAGAAGGAGGCAGAAGAAGAAGTTGTCAATGGAGCCGCCTAGTAGTAGCAGGTTATGTGCTTCTTTCTAGATCTTCGTCAAGTTCCTGCCCTACATTTGCAGCCTCTTCATCCTTGGTCTCATCAGAGGTGACATCCCGGTTAACTCTACTCTCTTGCTTCTTTTGGTATGCAAATTATTGTTGTGTTGTTGTCATCAAAGGTAACATCAAGACATGTGTTGTTGTCAGGTACTGCTGTCAAACTAGTGCTGCTGCCATGTCAAAATGCTGGTTCTTACTGTTGTACTGTTGTTGCTGCTGTCAGGTATTGCTACTGCTATCAAACTGCTGCTTATTAATACTGCTGCTGTTGTTCTCTTGCAAATTACTGCTGTTGTTGTTGCAGGAGAAGGAGCCCAGGAGATGGTTGGAGATGGAGCTGGTGCTGGATCCGCAACACCTGAGGAGAGAAGCAGGGGCGCTAGATCAGAAGCTGCTCTATGGCTGGATCAACATCACCTACACGATCAGCATCAGCAGGGGATGGAGGCGAGCAACAGCAGGGGATGGAGGCGATTAGCAGCAGGGGATGGAGGCGCTAGCAGCAGGGGATGGTGGCCTAGCCGTGGCTGAAGAGGGAGGAGGGAGAGGTGAAGGCGGGGGTGGAGGGCGGAGGGGGAGGTGGAGGCGGGGCGGGGCTGGAGGTAGGAGACGACTCGGCGATCTGGTGGAATTCCAATCAGGGGTAATCTGGTCATTTCACCCCCTTTTCACCTGGTCGGAAAACTCCCCCAGCGACCTATATTTTGGTACGGAGGGAGTAGAACGCAAGCATTAGCATGCATGCATGGTTAATTATATACACTCAAAATCATAACTACCAAAGCCAGAGTTCCAAAATGCTTAGAATAGTACGTAGAACATGAACCAGCGAACGGTTTCAAGATGGTGGAAGAGCATGAAATGAAATGAGCAGTCTGGAAGCAGTAACCTTTGATCTCACGGACTCCGTGGCAGACGGAGCTGCTCATGAACACGGCGGAGACGACGAATAGCACGATCTGGAGGAGCACCATGAAACGGGCAGCTCTAGCGAAGGACGCCATCGTCTGTCAGGCTTACTGTCTTGCGACTTGTAAGTTGTAACCATCTGGAGGCTTCGAGCTGTGTGTGTATATCCTGCTGCTCGCCGAAGGCTCGTATTTATAGAGGTCGACCCCCATGGAAAAGAAAAAGATCTCATTGGACCCCTTAATTTTCCTATATTTTTTCTCAAGCATTTTCGAGTTCGATAGGTGAAGGTTTGGCAGCTGCAAGTGATTGCCATTTTTTTCGTTGAAGATAATCATAATTTTTTTGGTGCACATGTACGTGATTGCTCAGATTTCTCCGGTTAGTCAAGGCTGGTGAGTGGTGACGCCTTGGCCGTAAATGGTTGAGCCGACGACCCAGCGTCGCGACGAGTCATGGGTCGTCTCATGATCCAGTAAAAACTATACGTGATAGCGTAGTGCTTCATTCGCCTCGCGTTTCCACGCACTAGTAAGCTTAGCGTAGTGCTTCATTCGCCTCGCGTTTCCACGCACTAGTAAGCTTGCACGTGCGTTAAGTTTCCACGCACTAGTAAGCTTGCACGTGCGTTAAGATTGCCATCAAATAGTTATCGATACATGCAATGGATGTCTCGAGTAATATAAATATATACACATCACAAGCTCCTTAATAGTAGACACATAGTTAATATCAATATCTTGTGTTATTGAGTATCATTAGAAAACATATCATCTAGCGACATCTAGCAGTTTTAGTAGGTATCATAAATCATAAGGCATTAATAAATGGAGCAAACAATCAATCTCACAATAACATGCATCAAGTATAAAGAAGCTTCTTTAAATATTTTTGCACTCATAGTGAGATTGTATCATGTCCTAAAACTCCTGGATCACCTAGGTCCTTAAGGTAGGAGAAAATTATATAAGCATAATAAAAAAATAAAAAAATCTCAGCCTGCTGAAGCGTAGGACATCCTACAAAAATGAGAGACGTAAATCCGCAAAAGATAACATTATCAAACCATTCAGATTGTCAGAACAAATATATAACAAGTAGTATATAAGTTTCATGGATATTGTACCAAAACAGGTTTTGCATCACCAATTCATTGACACTTCCAAACAATCCAGCAAGAGCACCAGAGCAACTCACTTTCTTACAGTGAATGAATTGTGGTTCTACCATAATTTCTAGTGTTGGATATACATATGGCTTGTGGCATAGCTACAGTAGTAATTAGCATAAATCAGTCTACAAGCATTGAGCAGAATATAACTCCAAGCCAAAGGAATGTAGTACACCTACAGAGGAAAAGGCCGATATTAGAGGATAGTAAGCTGGTGTGGTTAACAACATTATATATCTTCTGATTGCAAATAAATGCACATTTAAGCTTTTGATTTCACGGATCTAAAATTAAGCGACAAATGCAGAATGCGATTCATAAATAATTGCTTACAAAACCCATAGTTCAGATGAAAGCGACAAGAAAGCAACAGGGTTATCGAAAGGCGTGCTCTCCCTTTCACCTTGCATAAGCTGACCAATTTAAGTATACAATTTATTTTTTTCCCAAACTTGCTTCAAGGAATTCTTATGGTGCGTATTTTAAAGTAAAAATTAGATGTACAAACATCAGCTACACTGAGCAAGTATTGTACTTTGTTACCATGCATATTGCATCTACTAACCCTGGTTGAACATATGCCACTGGTTAGGAGGATATTTAATCATTTATGCCCTCATCAGTACCTTTGACGTTGCCAACCAGTGGCATATGTTCAACCAAGCACCACCACGGTTATCCTTTTTTGTTAACACAGGGTGTTCATGTAGGCAGGTGAAATGACACACATAGTTAAAGAACAATTATTGGTGGGAGTTTACATGATTATGTTATAAACTGTATTTCTGCCAAGCCAGGTAAACGTTCTTACCAGGTGATTCATTGTACTGATTATCTTAATAAATTGTTCGACCAGACAATCAAAGTGTTGCCTTGAAAAAACACTTTCCAAGTATCTGCGAACAATCAATGAATTTAGTAAGATCAACAATGAGTAAATGTAAGATAAAATAGTAGCATCATGAAACACAGAGTTCCGACAAATTAAGGTCATAATAAACACAGATAATATTATGACTTTTAAAAAACAAGGATGTTGAGTGCATCATTAGACTTGTACAGAGCAGCCAAAGCCAACTGTAAAAATGGACCACACTATTCAGTCATATCACGTAAGTTGGTTGAAACTCTGGAGTTTGAGTCTCTATGGAAAATAATCAACAAATTTATGAAAATAACAGTGATCTACTGGAGTAACACATTAATAGAAAAGTAACCATATTATTTATAGTTTAAGCCTACCTGTCCAGGAGTATAGAGAAGGGGTGCATCAGTCAACATCACTGTCTCAACATTAGAAAACTCGCAGTTCGATTCAAATCCTACAATACAAACATCCGATGCATAAGAGGGCAGAAATTTCTACGCTGGTGTCTGCCCACCAAGCAAAAGTTCCAATGCAAATTCTACAATACAAATAGATCTACTCATAACCGAGAACTGTAGATTAATTGCATCAGAACATAAGCAGTGCAGAAATTTGTATCAAATTGCGGGATGTGCAAATACCTCCTGGTTAGCACGAACATCCCTAGTTCCCCGCCGGGTGCGTGCGGCCTCCACCATCGCCGTCCGGCCTCGGGTGCGTGTGGCCTCCGCCGTCACCGTCCAGCGTCGGGTGAACACAAGAAAAACATTTCTACCCAGATATTATCCTCATATAATTCTACGAACCAGTACTCACTTTTTTGTGCCGAACTTGCAATACTGCTGATCATCATCAAGAGATCCTAGCCAACTCTGGGCAAAAAAAAAGAGCTTGAGCAACAAATAAATATCAGTGCACATCTTTAATTTGGGCAATTTAAATGGTAACTCTTAAATCTGGAAGATTATGAAATGTACCAGCATGTGCCTAGGAGATGCATGTGCTATGCCTTTCACTGATACAGTTATACATGTGACGATGGAGTGTTGGCATAGAAAACAACAATATGCAATCCTTCTCGAGCTTGGAGTGGTGTTGCGCTGAAACGAACTGAACTTATCCCTGCCTTTATGAAAGTTTACGAAACATATACCATGTTATAAATTAATCACACCGCATGCTATAAGGCACTGCATGTTGACATTCTGTAGTGTGCAACGCAAGTATTAATGGACGCAGGTGAGCACCATGTCGCACATGCCTCCGGCGAGGAGAAGACGGAAAAACTCAACATGAGTCAAATTATAAAGCCAAAGATACCGTAGTATCATTCTTATAATGTCACAGGGAACGTACCAGGAGAGGAGTCTGCTTGCCAATTCTCATAATGTCACACCGCACGACTTCTTCCCGATGGTCAAGGTCTAAATTTCAGCATCCTGTGCCACAAACTCTAGTTTCATATTACAAGTTAAGGAGAAGTCAAGTTTGAGAAAACACGGATTTATAGAGCCTCTTTGATTCAAAGGGATTTTATATGGGAAAAATGATGTAGATTGATCATGCATGAAGCGAACAAGATTCTATAAAATGGCAGAATGCCATAGATTAGCATGCCTCTGCACGTCCACATAGTTTGGCAGTGCGCACTGAAGTATTCAACGATCGCATACTCTTTCTCATGGAAGACAAGGTATACAAGAAGCAATGTTCTTACACCAGAATCAGAACACTCATTTATGTGCCTTTTATTCTCTTCCTCAAATTATCTTCCAGCCGGTACACATGGAGAAAACAAACTTTTAGTCTCTTCCTCAAATTCTTTAACAGCTGGTGCACATGGAGAACCAGAATAAGCAGGCATAGGCAGTGCACAAGTTTAAAAGTTATTTATGAAAAGATACAGAAATTTAAAGTAAGTTGAGTACTTACGTCTAAACTCCCCTCTGGTTCCTTCACTAAAAGGCACATCCATTTTCATGAGCTACTAAATTCCAGGACATTTAGGAGATCATACTTTCTGTCAGAACATATAAATACATTCTGCTTAGGATCAGAATCAAAAATAAATATAAAAGACCATGCCCGGGCATTGCAATGGGTTAAACAAATCGTTGCACGCACCTAGCAATTTATCGGTATTGCACTTCTCTTCGCATTTCTAATTCGGCAAACTTGTAATGATGGTTGGCGTCATCCTGTATCGTCTATAGGGACCCTCTCCAACACTCATTTTTCTGTATTGCCGTACTCTCTCCCCTTGTCCTCTGTCCTCTACACACAACATGGTAGGCCAACCATCAGCAGCTAAAAAAGCACGGCAAGAAGGATCAAACAAGAGGATGGGGAGGTCAGCATTACATAGAGCATCTTGTCGACATTGCCATCCTTGGCAGGCGACTCTTGCAACTGTATGGTGCCACGACTCGACATATTGTCCGTGACCAATTGAACGCCGGGTCTCCCTCCTGATAATGCAGCATGGAAACTACAACACACTGAGAATGTCTATCAGTCCATTGCTCTTACTTTTGCTGATATGAACATTCTAGAAATCACTCTAAAATATTCAAGTAAACACTGAATACCAAATTATTTGATTACTAAAAATATCAAGTAAATCTATATATGCAGGAAAAAAAATGTGTGTTATATTTTCTACAGTTTTCTGCAATTGTTGAATATAACCTTGCCATTTGGACACGTAGACCACCGTGTCGTATCTGAAGTATCTCAAGTGCCCCATGAGTAGATGACGGATGCAGCTGATAGTGCATTGACCTGTTCTGAGTTATGAGAGACTGAAGCTCCAGTATATACCGACACAGTAAGTTAAGTTAACCCGATTACTATTCTGGGTAAAACAAATGAGCAAAATAGAAAACCGACCGCCTTCTCTGAGCCAGACTTGATAATGGCACAAGATGGCAAGGTGTCAGCAAGGTTACCATAGATTTTTGTTCTGCTCTGTGGTCATGGAGTAAAATCATATCAAACATGCCAGACATATCAATTTTTCGCTGGTGTTATCATGCGCTATCAACATCATAATTGCTACCAGCAATTTACTTGGGAGAAGGTGCTACAGTAGTAACAACTAATTCAGTAGTTGCTATACATGTGATTGCAGATATGTTCCTCCAACATATACCGATCAGACGTTCAGAAGCAATAATAATTGGGTAGTTTCACATGGTAGCAGCCAGCTACCTATCCAACCTGCCTAGCTGCCAAACACAATTTGGGGAAATCATGGCCGTGAACACAAACGCACAAGTCACATGAGCAGACGATGGAAGCCCGCAACAGCAAGGGGTGGGCAGAAGGGGGTGGGCAACTTACGTATCGAGAACTTATCGGCGAGGTGGGTGAGGTTGGTAAGACCGTCGGGCTCGTCGCCGCTGGCCGCCGCTGCCTTGCGAGTCCTCTCTGTTGCTGCTCTCTAGGAAGACTCTCCTGGTTGTCGTGGTGGCTCCTGGACCCCTCCCATCCGCGCGTCGACAGCCAGAGCTCGGCCGCTGGCGACTCCGCCGCCAACCCTAGGAGGCAACCTTGCTGGCTGCGCCCTCAGCCGTGTCACCAGTCGCCACCGCGAGGGGGCCTCGGGGCCGACGAAGCAATGAGTGAGAGGAGGCTCCGAGGAAGAGTCCTCGGTCTGGCTTTGTTAGTCTGAGGAGGCGACGGCGGGAGCGCGTGTTCAGTAGGCGCTGCTGTTGAGCGGCTACCACCGTCGCATCTGCGTGGGTGGGTTGGGGATGAGATGTGGATGTCGAGTGTCGTCGGCACAGGAAGGCCGCCGAGGTGGGGGCGCTTGGGATAAGGGAAGGTTGGCGGCGTCGGGGGAGGCCGCCGTCGGGGGGAGGAGGTTGGCGGCGTCAGGGGAGGCCGCCATCGGGGGCGGAGGTTGGCGGCGTCGGGGGCGGTGGGTGGCGGCCAGCGTCGCGGGCGGAGGGTGGCGGCGTAGGGGGCGGAGGGTGGCGGCCGGCGTCGGGGGCGGAGGTTGGCGGCGTCGGCGGCGGAGGGCGCGGCCGGGCCGAGCGGTGGCCAGCGTCGGGGGCAAGGAGCGGCGGATGCGGGAGGGCCGAGTGGTGGGGGAAGTGGTGGGTGCGGGAGCGGTTGGCCGGGCGAAAAAAGACGTGCTGACTGCTGAGACGAAGCGTGGGTGATTAGTTTTTCGTTAGCGAGGTTAATTTCGTTAACGGAGTTTTTAGACCATTGATCTTGTGATTAGACGGTTCAGATTGTAAGTTGGATTAGCCCTCTTTTCCTTTTATAGGGGTAGTAGATGAGTAGGTGATTTGTAGCAGGTAGGTGCGGACGCATCGACTAGTTTTTTTTTACGTTCACATTTGAATCAGTTATATCATTTGAATCAAAAGTTTAATTTAGATTACATTTGCATATCCGTGTTCCTTATGATGTGGGGTTTGAAATAATGCCACTTTAGAATACGGTTTAAGAGGTTTTAAAAATTCATCAAGTTTTGCCTACTGAAACTTGATAGAAACAAACGACAAATTCATTAAGTTTCAGAAACTAAACTTAAAATCATCAAGAAATCCAACGAGTTTGTGGATCGTAAAGCAATCGTGCAGCCAACATGACTAGGCAAGTGTGTGCACGCGTAAATTTCCCTTTATCCGCCCTAGCTTGGCTTTGAGTGCCTCCTTGGTTTGGAGGAGTTCGTTCCACGATCGTTAAGATAATCCTCTCCGTCTCAAAGATGTTGAGATGTTTGGCGCCATAATTGGAATCGCCTAGAGATTCGTTTAGGATGTCTTCATCTTGAAGGTCGAGGCTTCTTTCGAGGTCGTCATTGCCTCATTGGGGTAGTTGTCCTCCCTGTCGCCGTCGTTGCCTTCCTGCCCCCTGTCGTTGCCTTTACAACCACCGTCAATATTGTTGTTGTCGTTCCCTCCCTTAGGGGGACCGCTGTCATCATCATTTTTACCAGGGCAGTCTCGTCCCCTGTTTTGGGAGTGTCTATCATATATACATCGTACCTGGATGTTGCGGTCCACCGGCATGTGTTCTTGACAGCTGGTGGTGCATTGTCCAAGGACTCTCCAATGTCATCGTCCATGTAGGTTGCCTCCTCAGAGGCACTTGCGAGAACGTCGGTTAAATCTTCGACGTTGGCGGCTATGTGGGTGGGCCAGAGATTCCGGCCTCTCCCTATTTTCCCCAGACCCGATTATAAATTGAGTTTTGATTGTCCGAGATTACGAGTTTCTGAATCCGATCTAACATCTCGTTCATAAGAGCCGTATCACTTTCATCCATGGTTCGATCGAGCACCGGGACCAGAGGAAGCTTCCTAGATATCCAATATGACATACACATGGGTTATTTGTCAACTGCCAAACTAGATGTTTGTTCATCCAAGGCTGTGTTCAGATCATTACCCGATATCAGATCCGAGGTATGGGTTATGCTGCCATCCAACGGGGTTTGGAAAGGCACGTCATCATGCTACTCGATCTGGTCTGACAGCTAGTTTGAGAAGACGAGCTTACCGCGGGGATCCACGATGTATTCTAGGTTGTTGAATCTGATGATCCGTCCTGGGACGAAGTTCTCGACCTGGTTGAGGTGGCCAGTCAAAGCAGCGAAGAGGATAATACTGCAAAAGACAAAGATCTGTCCTAGCCAAAAGGTCATGCTGCTGCCGACTTGATCGTCGATCTGGAGGCGCGCCATCGGTCCATCAATGATAGAGTCCAATCCAATATATCTCGGGTAGTGTCGTGGTTTTCTCACGGCAGATGTTCTCATAGGAGAACTTGAGTGTGAGGCCATCGCCGTTAGGTGGCGACTCAAAGGGGTTGATCGGGAACGAGAGACGAGTTTACCCAGGTCGGCCCCTTCGAGGGAGGTAACAGCCTACGTCCTTCTTTGTGTATATTGATGATGATCTCGATTACAAGGGTGCGGAATCGCTAACCTAGCTCTCGAGGGTTTGCTTATTTCTTACATGATCTTTCTAACTCCAGGGCTCCCCTTTATATATAGGCGGAGGCCTGGGGTTTACAACAGAGTCCGGGTCGTAAAACAACCCGTGACCTAATCTAACTCCTCCTTCCCTTGCTCCTCAAGGAAAAGAGAACTCCTTGTGTCCTCATGCTTAAGCCGGTTCTTCAGACGATGTTTATTGAGTCGGCCCAACGGATGAGCCGCCCGCTAGGCCTTGCACTTGTGATGGGCATCTTCCTCATGAGCCGCCTTAGTAGAATACGGGTCATAAATTACCCCTGGGGTATATCCTTAACATTAGTCCCCAGTTTAGTTTGGATTCATCCATGCTAAACTCTATCTTGAACATGTTGGAAATTTGAACCTGAGATCAATTTATGAGCCAGCAATTCTTTGCCCTTTATCTGTGGGAGACTCAATCCGGGTCAATTGCCGGGTCACCTTTACCTTGTTAGACTTAATATCTTCCAAACAACACTTTCATGACGTCATCTTGCTGACCGTTGTCGTCCGGAGTCATCATAGCGAATCTTTTTTTGAAAACACCGCCAAATTCGGCCTGGCGCGAGAATTTAGGCGCAATCTCAGCCACAAATTCACCATGGCCATTCCATTTCTCGCGGCGCCGTTTCACATCTCGCGTCGTCTTTATAAATAGGCCAACCGGACCCCTTTGTTCACTTTCCACTCTTCTTCCTCGCGCCCCTCTTCACAACCGAAGCTTGCCGAAGTTTCGAGGACGACGACGAGACCTCCAAACTGCGCCGCCTACGCCACTGGACCTTTCTCGCAGTCGCCGGAGGAGACGCGGCTGTCCCCATCTTTTCTTCAACAAGATCTGGTACGCCTTTCCCCCCATTAGGGTTTGATCCTTCCGGTGTTCATTCCGTGTTAGTCGCGTTCATTCAAACGGCCGTTGTTGATGCATCAGCTCTACATTCTTTTAGAATTCATAGCTTTATAGCGGTCTTCGCCTTGTATTTCTTGCAAAATAGATCTGAAACGAGCCATTCATGAAAACTTATGGATGCTTCAGTTTCGGTTCCTCCGCTAGCTAGAGCACATTTTCCTATTTTTTTTGTTTATTTAGATCCATCCCAAAGAATGTTTCTATAGACACTTGTTTGTGGATAAATTCTACTAAGTCTTTGCGGAGATGTTTTGCCTCTGAACTTCTTTGCTTGATTTCCGGCTCAAACATTTACCTGCTCATTTTACCGGCTTGTCAAAATAGGAAGTATTTGCTGCTTGACTGTCCGATCTGCTTTCCACTTAATTTGTCCTGCCCTTGTGAGTAGTAATTTTAAATGGCGACTTATAATATACACCGGCTTATTTTTTTTCTATCACCCTTGTAGCTGCTCCATAATATGCCATGGCTCCTAAGAACACCAAAGTCTGTAACTGGGTCAGGTCTCAAGAGTCCAAGCTTACTTTGGATAACCTTGTGAGCCAACGTCTCCTGCCGGCTCGGATAGTGGTAGGATGGCGAGCTCCCAAAGAAGAACCTTATCCGCAGCCTCGACAAGGAGAAGTTGTTATTTTTTCTGATCATTTACGTAGAGGCTTTCGGCCCCCCGGCTCAAAATTCTTCAGGGACCTTCTGCATTTCTTCAACCTCAGGCCTCGGGATATTGGTCCTAATTCCATGACCAATATCTGTCAATTCCAAGTATTATGTGAAGTATATCTCCAGATTGAGCCGTCTGTGACCCTTTTTAGGGATTTTTTTCTATCTTAACCGCCAAACTGAAACCAAGAATGGCGCCGCTTGGGAGCTTGGTGGAATTTCCGTTCAAAAGAGGAAGAATAGCCCCGTTCCTGAATACAAATTGGCGAGTCATCCAAAAGGATGGAATAAGACTTGGATTTACTGCAGAAACACTGCCCCTGCAGGAGAAAATCCTTTGCTGGGTTTCCGACTGGAACGGCTCAGTAGTAATGCAGAATTTCCGGGTTGGCCGACTAATGAAGAGAGGGACCTGATTACACCCCTTCGCACAAAATTGAGAGCTCTAACAGCGCACGGACTGAACGGGATTGACCTGATCCGTTGTTGGATAGAATGGCGAATCCAACCCGTCAGTGCAAGGGGCGGTGATACGTCTCCAATGTATCTACTTTTCCAAACACTTTTGCTCTGGTTTTGACCTCTAATTGGCATGATTTGAATGAAACTAACCAGGACTGACGTTGTTTTTAGCAGAACTACCTTGGTGTTATTTTTGTGCAGAAATAAAATTCTCGGAATTAGACGAAACTTTTTGTGAATTCTTTTTGAGAATTATAATGAATTATGGAGCGAAGACCTGTCGAAGGGGGTGTGCCAGGGGGCCACCACCCATCAGGGCGCTCCCCCCATAGGCCGCGCCCTGATGGCTTGTGGGGCCCTCGTGGCTCCTCTGACCCTAATTCTAGTCCTATAAAATCACATCTTCGGAGAAAAAAATCAGAGAGAAGTTTTCATCGCGTTTCACGAGACGGAGCCACCGCCACCTCCTGTTCTTCCTGGGGAGGGCTGATCTGGAGTTCGTTTCAGGATTCGGAGAGGGGAAATCGTCGCCGTCGTCATTACCAACCCTTCTCCATCAACACCTCCATGATGCTCACCACCGGGAGTGAGTAATTCCTTTGTAGGCTTGCTGGATGGTGGTGGGATTGGATGAGATTGATCATGTAATCGAGTTAAGTTTGATAGGGCTTGATCCCTAGTATCCACTATGTTCTGAGATTGATGTTGCTATGACTTTGCTATGCTTAATGCTTGTCACTAGGGCCCGAGTGCCATGATTTCAGATCTGAACCTATTATGTTTTCATGAATATAAGTGTGATTTGGATCCTATCTTGCAAGTTGTATGCACCTATTACGTGTCTTGATCCGCATACCCCAAGGTGACAATAATTGGGATTCTTTCCGGTGATTGCCATAGTTTGAGGAGTTCATGTATTCACCCTGTGTTCATGCTTTGTTCTGGTTCTCTATTAAAAGGAGGCCTTAATATCCCTTAGTTTCCAATAGGACCCCGCTGCCACGGGAGGGTAGGACAAAAGATGTCATGCAAGTTCTTATCGCAAGCACGTATGACTATATACGGAATACATGCCTACATTACATTGATGAATTGGAGCTAGTTCTGTGTCGCCCTAGTGTGTAACTGTGATATGATGAATGTCATCTAAATCATTATCCATCACCGATCCACGTGCCTACGCTTTACATATACTGAATCTTGCTAAGTTACTATTGCTACTGCTACTGTCACGTCTACTATAAAATTGCTGCTGTCACTACTACTGTTACTTTTGCTATTACTATTTGCCGTGCTACTAAACCTTTGCTGCAGAGAGATATCCCAGGTGCGGTTGAATTGACAACTCAACTGTCAAGGCCAATAAATATTCTTTGGCTCCCCTTGTGTCGAATCAATAAATTAGGGTGAAATACTACCCGTGAAGACTGTCGCGATCCCCTATACTTGTGTGTTATCAAGACCTTTTTCTGGCGCCGTTGTCGGGGAGCATAACTCTATTTATTGTGTTAACTTGAGGATATCCAATTGCTACTATGAAGAATCTGAATGATAATCGAACTAAGATCGTCCCCTCTCGCACGAGAGGAGGTAAGGAACTGCCATCTAACTCTGCTTTTGATTCACCTACTGTTTTGAATCAGCTTGTTACACCACCACCTATTGATCGTCCTGATATGTCACATGAACTTGATGATGCTACCTCTGAAATTATTTATGATACTATTGCTACACATTATGAAACTGAAACTATGCCACTTAATGAATTACTTGATGCTCATATTCCTAAGGCTAGAGAACTTGAAAATGCTGAAACTGATGAGGACTTTGAATCACTTGTTACACCACGCTCTCCTATTAGATATGAATTGCCTCATGTGCCTGAAGGTTATGTCATGGATAAGGAAACAGCTAGTGATTTCTTTGCTTGTGAAAATAGAGATAATTTGAAAAAACTACTATGCAAACTGAAAGAAAAGTCTATGATGGAGAAAATTAAATATGATCCTAAATTTGCTACTTCTCCTATATTTGTTACTGATAAGGATTATGAATTCTCTGTTGACCCTGAGTTGATTCCTATAGTAGAATCTGATCCTTTCCACGGTTATGAAAATGAAACAGTTGTCGAACACCTTATGAAACTGAATGATATGGCTGCTCTGTTTACCAATGATGAAAAGATGCGCTACTATTATATCCTTAAGCTTTTTCCTTTCTCACTAAAAGGCGAGGCCAAGGAATGGTTTCTTTCTCTTCCTCCTAGTTGTATGCGTAGTCCCTAGGATATGCTCCATTATTTTTCTGCAAAATATTTTCCTGCTCATAAGAAACAAGCTGCCTTACAGGAAATATTTAACTTTGTGTAAGTTGAAGAAGAGAATCTCCCTCAAGCTTGGGGGAGGCTTCTCCGGTTACTTAGAGCTTTGCCTGATTGTCCTCTTAAGAAAATGAAATTCTTGATATCTTTTATAATGGACTGACCGATGCTTCTAGGGACTTCCTAGATAGTTGTGGTGGTTGTGTTTTCAGGGAAAGAACTGTCAGTCAAGCTGAAGAATTATTGAATAACATATTGCAAAATGCCGATGATTGGACACTTCCTGAACCACCTCCGGAACCTATTCAGAAGAAGAGAGGTATTCTATTCCTCAACCCTGAAGATATGCAAGAAGCCAAAAGATCTATGAAGGAGAAAGGTATTAAAATTGAGGATATTAAGAAATTACCACCTATTGAAAAAAATACATGGACTTGATAACCCGACACAGGTAGTAGAGGTAAACTCTCTCTGTTCCTTTAGTGAAAATGATATACCTTACAATAAGACTCCTGAACAATGCATGGATGAATATGATAATTATATTGTTAAGCAAGAACACTTCAACAATTATGTTAAAGATCAATTGAGACGTAATGCTACGATGATAGACCACTTAAGTGACTTGATGTTTAGAATTTCTAATGATGTAAAAGGTCTAGGTAAACATGCTTCTATGGTTCACACCCAACTAGACCAAGTCGCTAAGTCACAAAATGATTTGCTTGCTGAAATAAATAATAATATGAATGATCATGATGTTAGAGTAATGACTAGGGGAGGTCGTATAACCCAACAACCTCTTTACCGTGAAGGTCATCCTAAAAGAATAGAACAAGATTCTCAGAGAATTAATGATGAATCACCTAGTTCCTCTAATAAGAAAAAGAAGAAGAAAAAGGGTAGGAACTTGCATGCCTCTAGTGAACCTGTTATAGAAACACCTACTGAGAAACATAATGATGTTTCTATTTTTGATGCCGAGACACAATCTGGTAGCGAACATGCACCTAGTGATAATGAAAATGAAGATGAAAGTAATACTGTGCATGTGGATGTTCCACCAGATAGTAATAAAGAACATGATAATGATGTAGAGATAGAACCTATTGCGTATCTTGATAACCCACATCCTAAAAATAAACATTATGATAAGAGAGACTTTGTTACTAGAAAAGATGGAAGGGAAAGAGAGACATGGGTGCAAAAACCCATGTCATTCCCTCGTAAGCCTTCTAAGAATAAGGATGATGAGGATTTTGAACGCTTTGCTGAAATGATTAGACCCGTCTTCTTGCGTACTCGTTTGACGGATATATTGAAAATGCCTCCATATGCTAAGTATATGAAGGATATTATTACCAACAAAAGAAAGATACCTGAAACTGAAATTGCTACTATGCTTGCCAATTATAGGAATACCTAAGAAGCTAGGAGATCCTGGCATACCCACAATACCTTGCTCTATTAAAAGAAATTATGTTAAAACTGCTTTATGTGACTTAGGAGCCGGTGTTAGTGCTATGCCTTTCTCCCTTTATAAAAGACTTGATTTGAGTAAGCTTACACCTACTGAGATATCTTTTCAAATGGCTGATAAATCCACCGCTTTACCTATTGGAATTTGCGAGGACGTGCCTGTTGTGGTTGCAAATGTTACTATCTTGACAGATTATGTTATTCTTGATATGCCCGAGGACGGCAATATGTCGATCATCCTTGGTAGACCATTCTTAAATACTGTAGGGGTTGTTATCGATTGTAATAAAAGCAAGGTTAACTTTTACGTCAATGCAAGCAACATACCGTGCATTTTCCGAAGAAGCAAACTTTGGTTAACAATATTAATGTCATTGAGCCTACTCCCACGGTTATCATTGGAAGCTTCGCAATTCCTCTACCTACTGTCAAGAAGAGATATTATAATCTTACTGTTGGGGATATGCAAATCCCCATCGAGATAACCTAGTGACATACAAAAATTCTTTGGTTTCGTGTTAACCGGAAGCGGTTGTTAATAAGACTTGATCAACCTTATTAATGGATCCTTTTCGGAAGGCACGCGATTGATGAATTTAGTACTCACAACTCTCTGTATCAAAAGTTTACCCTCTGTTATTTTCAGTTTTTATAAAATAAATTAGCATGTTTTTCTGTTTTTTCGATGCGTAGAAAAATGCCAGAAAATAAAAGGTCTTAGATTGGCACCAAATTTTAACATGAATTTTTCTGGAATAAATGAAAAAATTTGGCATAAAAATAACAGCAGGGGACTGCACCTGTGGGGCACCACACATCAGGACGCCCCCTAGGCCGCGCCCTGATGGCTTGTGGGGCCCACAGGGGCCCCCTGCCTTATCTCTTCGTCCCACACTCTCTCCTACCTCTAGCAAAAAAATTCTAGCCATCTCTCTCCCGTGTTCTTCACCCATAAAGTGAAATTTTCGATCTCTTTGCTTTGAACTCCGCTTCTGAAATTGTTTTAAGGAATTGTTCCTTGGTATGTGACTCCTCATTCCTCCAATTAGTTTTTGTTTTAGTGGTTTATATTTTGCATAATATGCTGCACTTGGTGCTACAGAAAATGATTTTGCATGTTGAATTCTTTGAGTTCCAAGTAGTATGAATGCTTGAAATGGCCTCTAGGCATCCATATGAGTAGTTGCTATCAATCTTGTAAAGTTTTATTGACATGAAATTGTGTCTCAAAAATGTCAGAAATTTGTGCTTAGGAAAATGAATTTCTTGAGGAAATGTTCTTCACGCCGGAGCCCCAAGGGAGTTGCTAGGAGAACTCCGGACCAAGATATCAACCTTATTCGCAACGCGGAGGTTAGGTCGTGTGAATGGCCACATACACCCTTCATGAGCGAAGCGGGGTTTTATGAAGAGTTCACGCAATTCATTGCAAATGCCGGGCTGACCAACTTCCTCGCAGATGAGTGTGAACAATACTATATCCTTACCAATTCCTTCGTGCAAAATGTTTTCTTCGAGAATACGTTCAGTGCTCCCATAGTGCGCTTTGATCTTTACGCCACCCATTATGAATTGCCTCTACATGAATTTTGTGAAATATGTTTGCTTCCTTCTGATGGGGGAATGCGCGAACCTAAACCCGAGGAGTTTGAGGACTTCCTCCAAACCTTAACTGTGGGAGAAACTAGGGGCGTGTCACACGCTAGAGCTACTAGTTTGCAATTTCCTTCTATGCACTATTTTTTTCGGGAAATGCATAACTACCATGGAACAGGGTGGTAGCCTCAGTGCCCCTATCCTTGCGATTCTACGTCGTGAACTTTATGGTGATAACACTTACAACTTAGGAGCTATTGTTGCACGTCGATTAAACCTTAACCGAAACAAAGGCAAGATCCATGGTGGTATTTATGCCACTCGCTTGGCAACTCGTTTTGAAGTGGCTATACGCCCAACTGATTATTTGTTGCCTAAGGTTTATCTTGATCACCAATCTATGGAGGAACACCGATTTCTTGAGAAACCACAAACACCGCATCATATTTGTTACAGCTTAGTGTATAGCGAGATAACTTGCGATATTATTCCTTTGCATGCACCCTCTTTCTTTAACTATCATACCAGGCACGGATACAGAATAATGCCAGAAGATATAACTGCTTATTGGAGTGAACTGGCTGCTGCGGAGGCTGAGGCCCAGGCATGGGATACTCAGGTGTTGGTGAACGTTGCATGGGAAACAAAAATTTTCCTACGCACACGCAAGATCTATCCATGGTGATGAGCATCTACGAGAGGGGGAGTAGATCTACATACCCTTGTAGATCGCTAAGCGGGAAGCGTTAAGAAACGCGGTTGATGTAGTAGAACGTCTTCGCGATCCAAATCGCTAGCCATCCCACGATCTGATCACGATCCGTCCCACGATCCAATCACGAACTGTCCCGCGATCCTGATCACGGTCCTTCCGATCTAGCGCCGAACGAACGGCACCTCCGCGTTCAGCACACGTACAGCTCGATGACGATCTCCGCCTTCTTGATCCAGCAAGAGGGAGCGGAGAGGTAGGTGAGTTCTCTGACAGCGCGACGGTGCGGCGGCGATGGTGGTGGAACTATTCCAGCAGGGCTTCGCCTAAGCACTGCTGAAAAACTAGAGGAACTAGTCTATCCGGAGAGAGGGCTGCACCGTGGCCTATTGGGTTCAAGTGCTTTTGCCCTCTCTCCCTCTAGTATATATAGAAGGAAGGGGAGGGAGGCCGGCGCCCCTAGGGCTGCCCCTAGGTGCGGCCGAAGTGGGGAGGTGGAGGAGTCCAACTCCAATCCTACTAGGAGTAGGATTCTTCCTCCCCCACATGGAAACACTTTCCACCTTTCGGTTTTCCCACCCCTAGCCGCATGGGCCTTAGTGGGGGGTTCGGCCAGCCCACTAGGGGCTGGTTTGACTCCACCCACAGCCCATGAGACCCTTTGGGGCGAGAGGCCCCTCCCGATGGTCCCCCGGTACCCTCCCGGCACTCCCGGTACACTACCGAAATACCCGAAACTTTTCCGGTGACCAAAACGGGACTTCCTATATATCAATCTTTACCTCCGGACCATTCCGGAGCTCCTCGTGACGTCTGGGATCTCATCCGAGACTCCGAACAACCTTCGGTCACCAACATACATAACTCAACTATACCGAAACGTCACCGAACCTTAAGTGTGCAGACCCTACGGGTTCGAGAACTATGTAGGCATAACCGAGACACCTCTACGGTCAATAACCAATAGCGGGACCTGGATGCCCATATTGGTTCCTATATATTCTACGAAGATCTTTATCGGTTGAACCTCTATGTCAAGGATTCAGTTAATCCCGTATGATGTTCCCTTTGTTCTTCGGTATGTTACTTGCCCGAGATTCGATCGTCGGTATCTCCATACCTAGTTCAGTATCGTTACCAGCAAGTCTCTTTACTCGTTCCGTAATACAAGATCCCATGTCTAACACTTTAGTCACATTGCTTGCAAGGCTTATTGTGATGTTGTATTATCGAGTGGGCCCCGAGATACCTCTCTGTCACACGGAGTAACAAATCCCAGTCTTGATCCATGCCAGCTCAACAGACACCTTCGGAGATACCTGTAGAGCATCTTTATAGTCACCCAGTTACGTTGCGACGTTTGATACACACAAGGTACTCCTCCGGTGTCAGTGAGTTGCATGATCTCATGGTCATAGGAACAGATACTTGACATGCAGAAAACTATAGCAATAAACTGACACGATCATATGCTATGTTTATAGTTTGGGTCTTGTCCATCACATCATTCTCCTAATGATGTGATCCCGTTATCAAATGACATCACATGTCTATGGCTAGGAAACCTTAACCATCTTTGATCAACGAGCTAGTCTACTAGAGGCATACTAGGGACACAGTGTTGTCTATGTATCCACACATGCATTTGAGTTTCCAATCAATACAATTATAGCATGGATATTAAACGATTATCATGAACAAGGAAATATAATAATAACCATTTTATTATTGCCTCTAGGGCATATTTCCAACAGTCTCCCACTTGCACTAGAGTCAATAATCTAGTTCACATCACCATGTGATTTACATTGTTATGAATCTAACACCCAATGAGTTCTGGGGTTTGATCATGCTTTGCATGTGAGAGAGGTCTTTAGTCAACGGTCTGCAACATTCAGATCCGTGTGTTCTTTGCAAATCTATATGTCATACTGCAGATGCTACCACGCTCCACTTGGAACTATTCCAAATGGCTGCTCCACTATACGTATCCGGATTGCTACTAAGAGTCATCCGGATAGGTGTCAAAAGCTTGCATCGACGTAACTCTTTACGACGAACTCTTTATCACCTCCATAATCGAGAAACATTTCCTTAGTCCTCTAGTTACTAAGGATAATATTGACCGATGTCCAGTGATCCACTCCAGGACCACTCTTGTACCCCTTGACAGACTCATGGCAAGGCACACACCAGGTGCGGTACACAACATGGCATACTATACAGAGCCTATGGATAAGGCATAGGGGACGACCTTCGTCCTTTCTCTTTCTTCTGCCATGGTCGAGCTTTGAGTCTCACTCAACTCCACACCTTACAAATCAGGCAAGAACTCTTTCTTTGACTGGTCCATTTCGAACTCTTTCAAAATCTTGTCAAGGTATGTACTCATTGAAAGTTTTATCAGACGTCTTGATCTATCTCTATAGATCCTGACGCCCAATATTTAAGTAGCTTCATTCCAGGTTTTCCTTTGAAAAACTCCTTTTCAAACAACCCTTTATGCTTTCCAGAAATTCTACATCATTTTCGATCAACAATATGTCATCCACATATACTTATCAGAAATTCTATAGTGCTCCCACTCACTTTATTGTAAATACAAGTTTCTCATAAACTTTGTATAGACTCAGAAACTTTGATCACCTCATCAAAGCGTATATTCCAACTCTGAGATGCTTGCTCCAGTCCATAGAAGGATCGCTGGAGCTTGCATACATTTTAGCATCCTTAGGACTGACAAAACCTTCCGGTTCTATCACATACAACCTGAAAGAACATGTGCTGCCCCCATGTTTGGTTTTGGTAATTGATGACAATCTCTATGGACTAATGGTTGCCTTGAGTTATATTTGAAGGGTTTGTCCATAGGCTTTGCTTGTAGACCATTTGTTGGTCTCAAGGTGATTTGAAGAAGAATATGTGTTGACCAAGGTTATTCATGGAGTTATCCAAAGATTGGTCATGTAAGAGATGAGCCTATTGCAAGCATGTCTTGAAGAAGAAGTTTGTGTGAACATTCATGTTTACCTTCAAGACATCATCCTAATGAAGAGAGTTGGAAAGATTCAAGGTTGATCAAGACTAAATATGAAGAGTGATTCGAGTTGATCAACACACAAAGCGTAGAAGATGTACCGAGTGGGATCAAGTGATCTCACGGTATGGTAAGCATTGTCCATTACGCTTTGTGTACTAACCCATGTTCTATGCAAGAGTTCTTTGTGGGGTTAGGTTTGTTTCCATGGGCGTGCATCAAAAGGAAGATATCACACAACCCATGGAGGATGACATCAAGTGGTGATCGTCATCAAGATTGCGGTGTGCAAGTTCAAGTGGAGCATCACGAAGAGATCACATGCTTGAAGCTTGCTGTCCATTGT
The DNA here is from genome assembly GCA_039707655.1 of Elymus sibiricus. Classification (NCBI taxonomy): domain Eukaryota; kingdom Viridiplantae; phylum Streptophyta; class Magnoliopsida; order Poales; family Poaceae; genus Elymus; species Elymus sibiricus. Next base: position 358,226,421 of record CM077675.1, read on the forward strand.
GGTGACAATGGACTTGTGAAGATGTGCCGAAGAGTGGCTCACCCATAGTGGAGTATGGGGGAGCAATCAACTAGTCTTCATCGAGCCGGCGCAATCAAGAAAGGTGGTCCAACTTGAGGAGGTCAAGATCGTCATCATCTAGCTCAAGTGGACTATGCGCAAGGCAAAGGTTTGCCCTTGATAGGTTTTCTATTTTACCGGTCTCATGGTGGTAGTTGGGAGACCGGGTTTTAGGATCGATAGCCGTACTATCAAGGGGGGCTCTCAAGTGAGTAGCTTTATCGTATCATTCGTAGAGAGCTCAAACCATTGCATCCTTGCATCATCTTTCTTGGTTTGTGTTTGGTGTTTCTCTTTGTGAGTCTTTGAGCTTTTGGTCATCTTCATGACAAGCTCGAGTTCATCGAAAACGGAGTTCATATATGCATCTTCTATGATGTTTTCGATGTTGGAGTTTATGCCGGTTCTTCATTCATAGAGGTTTCTCATCTCTATATGTTAGGCATATCTCCCCTGTCGCTGTTTGGATAGTACTCGTTGTCTTCTATCCAACAAGCTTGAGTTTGCTCAATTCGGAGCTCATTTGCAGAAGTTATGGCAGTTCTGGTTTTATTTGTATCCTCTGTTTCTGTGGATTTTTAGTAGCTTGCAAGCGGTAGTACCGCTGGTGCCCACGGTAGTACCGCTTATGCGGTAGTACCGCTGGTACTTCCGTGGCACTACCGCTTGGGGTTTCCCCGAGCGTGCAACTTTCTGTTGCCAGATTGCCATTCACGGTAGTAGAGCGGTACTAGAACGGTAGTACCGCTTGCGCGGTACTACCGCCCCTACTACCGCTTCCACTACCGCTTGGGGTTTTCCCTGTGTGCGAGTTTCTGTTACCACTTTTCCCTCTAGCGGTAGTACCGCTTAGTTGAGCGGTAGTACCGCTTGGTGCGGCACTACCGCTCCAGTCTCGTGTTCTCGCCTGCTGTTTTTGAATTACTACCGCTTAAGCGGTAGTACCGCTCGCAAGAGCGGTAGTACCGCTTGTACGCATCCAGCACGGGTAACGGTTGGATTTGGGGTGGCCCTATAAAAGGGGTCTTCTTCCCCAACGGTTTTCTTATCCTTTGAGCTCATTTCTCCCCCCATTGTTGACCTTCTTGAGCTTGCCTATCTCTCAATCCCTCCAATGATTCTTGCTCCTTCTTGAGGGAAAAGAGAGAGGATATCTAGATCCACATTTTCACCAATCACTTTCTCCTCTAAGTGAGGGGAACCCCTTGGATCTAGTTCTTGGAGTTCTTCGTGTTCTTCTTCGTTCTTCCTCTCATTTTCCTCCCTAGCATTAGTTGCTTTGGTGGGATTTGGGAGAGGAGGACTTGGGCACTCCGTGTGCCCTTGCCATTGCATTAGTTGCATCGGTTTGAGTTCTCCACGGTGATACGTGGAAGTTAGTAGTTGAGAAGCTTATTACTCTTGGGTGTTTGAGCACCCTTGAGCTTGTTCCTCTTGGGTGCCTTGGCGCCCTAGACGGCTTGGTGGTGCCTCGGAGCCACATTCCATTGTGGTGAAGCTCCGGGCAAGCGTCGGGGTCTCCAATTAGGTTGTGGAGATCACCCCGAGCAATTTGACGGGTTCGGTGACCGCCCTCAAGGGTTGCCATTTGTACGGGTTCGGTGACCACCCTCAAGGGTCCCTTAGTGGAATCACGGCACCTTGCATTGTGCGAGGGCGTGAGGAGAATACGGTGGCCCTAGTGGCATTGTTGGGGAGCATTGTGCCTCCACACCGCTCCAAACGGAGATTAGCATCCGCAAGGGTGTGAACTTCGGGATACATCGTCGTCTCCGCGTGCCTCGGTTATCTCTTACCCGAGCCCTTTACTTATGCACTTTACTTTGTGATAGCCATATTGTTTCTTGTTATATATCTTGCTATCACTTAGTTGTTTATCTTGCTTAGCATAAGTTGTTGGTGCACATAGGTGAGCCTAGTCAATTTAGGTTTTGTGCTTGTCAAATTAACCGCTAGGTTTATTCCGCATTTGTTCAAGCCTAAACCGTAATTATTTTAAAGCGCCTATTCACCCCCCCCTCTAGGCGACATCCACGATCTTTCACAACCTTTCCTCACGGATACCGTTAAGGAAACGATGTTTTGACATCCATCTGCCAGATTTCATAATCGAAAAATGCAGCAACTGCTAACATAATTCCAACAGACTTTAGCATCGCTACGGGTGAGAAAGTCTCATCGTAGTCAACTCCTTGAACTTGTGAAAAACCCTTTGCCACAAGTCGAGCTTTATAGACGGTGACATTACCGTCCGCGTCCGTCTTCCTTTTAAAGATCCATTTGTTCTGAATGGTCTTTCGCCCTTCAGGTAATACTTCCAAAGCCCATACTTTGTTTTCATACATGGATCCCATCTCGGATTTCATGGCCTCTAACCATTTCTCGGAATCCGGGCCCATCATCGCTTCTTCATAGCTCGTAGGTTCATCGTTGTCCAACAACATGACCTCTAAGACAGGGTTGCCGTACCACTCAGGAGCAGTACGCGTCCTTGTCGACCTACGAGGTTCGATAGTAACTTGATCCGGAGCTTCATGATCATCACCATTAACTTCCTCTTCAACTAACGTAGGCACCATAGAAACAACTTTCTGCGCTGCGCTACTCTCTGGTTGAAACAAAGGTTCAACAACCTCATCAAGTTCTATCTTCCTCCCACTCAATTCTTTCGAGAGAAACTCTTTCTCGAGAAAGGACCCGTTTTAGCAACAAACACTTTGTGCTTGGATCTAAGATAGAAGGTTTACCCAACTGTTATGTTAGGGTATTCTATGAAGATGCATTTGTCCGCTTTGGGTTCGAGCTCATTAGGTGAAAACCCTTTTTCACATAAGCGTCGCAGCCCCAAACATTAAGAAATGACAGCTTAGGTTTCCGCCAAACCAAAATTCATACGGTGTCATCTCAACGGACTTAGATGGTGCCCCTTTTAAAGTGAATGTAGTTGTCTCTAATGCATAACCCCAAAACGATAGTGGCAAATCGATAAGAGACATCATAGTTCGCACCATATCCAATAGAGCACGACTACGACATTCGGACACACCATCACACTATGGTGTTCCAGGTGGTGTGAGTTGTGAAACAACTTCCACATTGTCTTAAGTTGTATACCAAACTCGTAACTCAGATATTCACCTCCACGATCATATCGTAGACATTTTATCTTCTTGTCACGATGATCTCAAACTTCACTCTGATTTTGTTTGAACTTTTCAAACGTTTCAGACTTGTGTTTCATTAAGTAAATATCCCCATATCTACTCAAATCATCAGTGAAGGTAGGAAAATAACGATATCTACCGCATGCTACAACACTCATTGGACCGAATACATCAACATGTATCACTTCCAATAAGTTACTTGCCCGCTCCATCATACCGGAAAACGGGGTCTTAGTCATCTTGCCCATGAGGCATGGTCCGCATGTCTTAATCGATTTGAAATCGAATGAGTCCAAAGATCCATCAGCCTGGAGTTTCTTCATGCGTTTTACACCAATATGACATTTAGCGGCAGTGCCACAAGTATGTGGTACTATCATTATTACTTTGTATCTTTTGGCATCAATATTATGAACATGTGTATCACTACGATCAAGATTCAATAAACCATTCATTGAGTGCATGACCATTGAAGGTATTATTCATGTAAACAGAATAACCATTATTCTCTAACTTAAATGAATAACCGTATTGCAATAAACATGATCTAATCACGTTCATGCTCAACGCAAACACCAAATAACATTTATTTAGGTTCATCACTAATCCCGAAGGTAGAGAGAGCGTGCGATGGTGATCACATCAACCTTGGAAACACTTCCAACACTCATCGTCACCTCACCCTTAGCTAGCCTCCGTTTATTCCGTAGCTTTTATTTCGAGTTACTAACATTTAGCAACCGAACCGGTATCCAATACCCAGGTGCTACTAGGAGTACTAGTAAGGTACACATCAATAACACGTATATCAAATATACTTCTGTTGACGTTGCCAGCCTTCTTATCTACCAAGTATCTAGGGCATTTCCGCTTCAGCGATCGTTGTCCTCATAATAGAAGCACTCAGTCTCGGGTTTGGGTTCAACCTTGGGTATCTTTACTGGAGCAGCAACTGGCTTGCCATCCATGAAGTATCCCTCCTTGCCCTTGCCCTTCTCGAAACTAGTGGTTTTACTAACCATCAACACTTGATGCTCCTTCTTGATTTCTACCTTCATGGTGTCAAACATCGCGAATAGCTCGGGGATCATTATTTCCATCCCTGGCATTTTATAGTTCATCACGAAGCTTCTAGTTGCTTAGTGGCAGTGACTTGGAGAACTATATCAATCACTATCTTATCTGGAAGAAAAATTCCCACTCGATTCAAGCGATTGTAGCACCCAGACAATCTAAGCACATGCTCACCGATTGAGCTATTCTCCTTCATCTTGCAGGCAAAGAATCTTGTTCGAGGTCTCATACCTCTCAACACGGGCACGAGCCTGAGATCCCAATTTCAGCTCTTAGAACATCTCATATGTTCCGTGACGTTCAAAACGTTTTGGAGCCTCAATTCTAAGCCGTAATGCATGACGCACTGAACTATCAAGTAGTCATCGGAACGTGCCTGTCAGATGTTCATAAAATCTACAGATGACGCTTGAGGGGGTGGCGCACCGAGCGGTGCATTAAGGACATAAGCCTTCTGTGCAGCAATGAGGACAATCCTCAGATCACGGACCCAGTCCGCATTATTGCTACCATCATCTTTCAACTCTATTTCTCTAGGAACATATAAAAATTCAAGGGAGCTATAGCGCGAGCTAGTAATCTACAACATAATTTGCAAAGACATTTTGACTATGTTCATGATAATGAGTTTAGTTAATCATATTACTTAAAAACTCCCACTCAAATTGACATCCCTCTGGTCATTCGAGTGTCACATGATCCAAATTCACCAACCCAAGTCCGATCATCACGTGAGATGAGGTGGTTTCAATGGTGAACATCTTCATGTTGATCATATCTACTATATGACTCATGTTTGACCTTTCGGTCTCTTGTGTTCCGAGGCCATGTCTGTACATGCTAGGCTCGTCAAGTTTAACCCGAGTGTTTCGCACGTGCAACACTGGCTTGCACCCATTGTATGTGAACGTAGAGTCTATCACACCCGATCATCACGAGGTGTCTCGAAACGACGAACTTTCGCAACGGTGCACACTCGGGGAGAACACAATTTTATCTTGAAATTTAAGTGAGGGATCACCTTATAATGCTACCGTCGTCCTAAGCAAAATAAGATGCATAAAAGGATTAACATCACATGGAAATCATAAGTGACATGATATGGCCATGAACTTGTGCTTTTGATCTCCATCTTCAAAGCACCGGCATGATCTCCATCGTCACCGGCATAACACCATGATCTCCATCATCTTGATCTCCATCAAGGTGTCGCCATGAGGTTGTCGCGCCGACTGTTGCTTCCACGACTATTGCTAACTCATAGCGATAAAGTAAAGCAAAAAACGGCGAAAATAATTAAAGACAACCCTATGGCTCCTGCCGGTTGCCGTACTCATCGACATGCAAGTCGTGATATTCTATACAATACATGATCATCTCATACATCACATATATCTCATCATGTAATTGGCCATATCACATCACAACATACCCTGCAAAAACAAGTTAGACGTCCTCTAATTGTTGTTGCAAGTTTTACGTGGCTGCTACGGGTATCTAGCAAGAACAATTCTTACCTACGCAAAAACCACAACGGTGATAAAAAATTGCTATTCAACCTTCTCAAGGACTGCCTTTGTCGAATCCGATCCAACTAAAGTAGGAGAGACAGACACCCGCCAGCCATCTTTATGCAACGAAGTTACATGTCAGTTGATGGAACCGGTCTCTCGTAAGCGTACGAGTAAGGTTGGTTGAAAGTGCAATCATGCCCTTAATCATATTTTGATATTGTTGACAACATACATATAGGGATTTAATCTGTTTCATCAAGTGCATCTCAGGATTAGTTCCCAAGATATTATGGTGCGGACCATGGCTGACATATTGAGGATGCTTGAACTACGGAGAAACAAGATAAAATGTTCTATCTATTTTGGTTTACTCTTGAGTATAGGGATCCCGCACTATTAAGAGGGGATCAGTGGCTCTCGCGATAGACTTGCTCAAAATCTAGAGAAAAACCTTTGGTTAAGTTTCTACCCTTGATTTTGTTCTTGTCCGGACGTCCGACGACCTCCGGTCGTCCGGCCTCCGAACGTCCGACACCCTTCGGAAATCCGGAATGAAACCAGTAGTTTATCAGCCTGTTTTCCTCGGATTTCTGGTCCTTCCGGTCGTCCGGGCTCCGGACGTCCATGGGTGGTCGGAAATCCGACGGCACCTCTCCAGAACCAAAACTGCCGGATGTCCGGTCCCTTCCGGATGTCTGTGTCCTTCTGCCCAGCTGACCTACTCTCTCTAAAGCTGTTGGACGACCGAATCCTGTCGGACGTCCGGTGCCTCCACTTGGCCCGGACGACCGACGCATGTCGGACGTCCGGTGCTTCCTCTTGGTCCGGACGACCGACACCTGCCGGACGTCCGGCTCCTGCGCAGCTTAAGTGGCTTCCAACGGCCATTTTCCTCCCCCACTATATATAGTCTTCTCCCACCTCGAGTGGGGGTTGTCCAACACAGCCAAAAAGCCCCCAAGAACACATTTCTCTCTTACTCTCTCTACCCCTCACCAAATCCTAGATCCCAAGAGCATTTGTGAGGATTCTTGAGTGTTGTTCCAACCAAAAGATAGATCGTCTCTCTCTCCTCCTCTCAACCAAAGCAATTTGTGATTCGAGCAAGTTTTGAGCGGTTCCCTTGATCTTGTTACTCTTGGAGGTTGGAGACTCCTAGGCGGTAGGAGTTCTTCGGAGAGGAATCAAACCATTGTGATTACCCCCCGGAAAGTTTCTGAAGGTTTGGAGGCCACCTCAAGGCCTACCACTAGTGGTTGAGAAACGCCTTCGTGGTGTTGTCTCAAGGAGAGAATAGGGTGAGCCTTCGTGGCGTTGGTGTGCCTTCGTGGTAACATCCACCTCTCTAAACGGTGACGTAGCTTCCCTCCAAGGAAGTGAACACCGGGATACATCCTCGTCTCTCAGAGTTGCGGTTATTCCTAACCCTAGCTTCTTACTTGTGGTTAATTGTTTCCTTACATGTTTCACTTACTTCATATTGTTGGTGTGTTTATCGATCTAGTTGCTAAACTTGTATACCTCACTTGTCATCATATCACCCTTGCAATTGTTAGGCTACATTTCATATTCCGCTTTATTGCCTAAAATTGCTAAGTAACAATTAAAATTTGGAATTGTACCTATTCACCCCCCCTCTAGGTCCATCTCGATCCTTTTAATTGGTATCAGAGCCTCGTGCTCTAATCTTGTGGCTTAACCGCCCTAGAGCGAGATGGATAAGGATGGGAACCCCCTTGTTGCACTTCCTCTTGAGAAGGGGACATCTTCCTCGGAAGTGCATAGATCCTTTACCTCTGAGGATCTTGAAAGGGCCCTCGCTAAGCAAAAGGAGGAGCATGATGTTTCTATTGAGGCCTTGGTCAAAATGAGGTTGGATGCATTGGGTGTACGAACTCCACCACTGGAGAACCCAGTAAGTGTGGTAAAGCCACCAGATGCATCTCTTCCTAATTCCGGCCAACAACCTCAAGTTGGTGATCACACCGGTGTTCCATGGTTATATGCAAAACCTAGAGTTGAGAAACCTAAGTATAATGCAGGGGGCAATCCCCCATTACTTGATGACACTGCCGATTTTTCTTTGTGGAGAGTTGGTATGCAGGATCGTCTTAGGTTCGCCAACGATGAGATGTTGGAGATCTTGGAGAAAGGCTACAACCCTGTGAACCCCAAGGATCTCACACCGGGTGAAGTATATGACAAGCACCTCAATGACACCGCAATCATGCTCAGAAGAAAGGGTATGTTTGACAAGCAGAAGAGGCCCTACATTCACCTCTCAAATGCAAAAGAGCTACGGGATAGCATTGTGATGACCAAGACGGGAACGTCCTCAGTTCGTCTGGCACAGTATGAGATTGCAAAAGGGGCATTACAATATTTTTGCATGGAAAAAGGTGAAGACCCCAAGCATCTTCATGAGCGGTTGATGACACTAGCCGCCAACATTGAGTCATATGATTGTGACAAGAGCCAAGATGGATTCAACTTGACCAAACGGTTTCTTGTGGACAAATTGCTAAATGCTCTTGCTCCATATCACCATCAAATGGTGTGGGACATAAGAAGATAACATGGATTCAAGGACATGTCTCCCGATGATGTCATTTCAACCTTTCAACTATTTGAAGAATCCAAGACCAATGCTACAAGACACCTAGCCATGCATGGTTCCTCATCACCTAAGACAAACCTTGCTTTGAAGGCCAAGCATGTAAAGGATGATGATGCTAGTGAAGAAGAAGAAGAAGATGATGATGAAGAAGGTTATGAAGTTGACTCGGATGAGGGGCCCTCATATGAAGACATGGCTCTCTTTGTGAAGAAGTTCATTGCAAGAAAATTCAAGGGAAGATTCCAAAAGAAGAAAGTAAGGACTTGCTACAATTGTGAAGAAACCAATCATTTCTCAAATGAGTTCCCCTATGAAAAGAGAGAAGATAAACCAAGATTTCCGAAGACGTTTGTGAAGAAGTTGCCCAACCCATTGAACTCCAAGTTCAAGAAGAGAGATGGGAAGGCTATGGTTGCTCAAGACGAGTCCGACCCCGATGATGTTAGAGGTGTTGCAGGTGTAGCCCAAGACACTCAAACCACATTGAGACTCGTAAACAAGACCGGTGATGTCGTCACATACAACTACATGAAAGACTACCAGGGCAACGCACACAAGTGTCTCATGGCAAAGACCGTGGTAGATGATGATGATGAGGGTCAAGCGTCTTCTGACAAGGTGAAGGTAACTCCACGTCCAAACCCTCCTCTATTTACTCCTACCGCATCTAGTGATGAATATCTTGATGCGGAGGATCATGATCATGAAAATAAAATAAGTGATGCTATGCTTGCTAAAATGGAGAAAGTCATATGCTCTCTCAAAGGAAAGAAGCTCATTATGTTTCGTATGCTTATGTAGATGGTGAGTAAGCACACCGCCTCCATTAAGGAACTCGAAACCCTCGTCACTGAGGAAAAGGAAAAATGTGAAATCCTTGAGCGGAAAGTCCTATATGAGGAAGCACGTAATGATAAATTGTGCTTAAAGATAGGTGCAAACATTGATATGCACACTAAAGAACTTGCCTCCTTGAAAAAGGCTAAAAGTGCTTATAATGTGTTAACAAATGACAATAGTAAGCTTGAAGAGTCTCACGCTGCTCTTTCTAAGGATTGTGAGCTCTTACATTTGTCTCTCAAGACAAAGGAAGAAGAGCTCAATATCCTTACAAAGAAGTTTGATGAACTCAAGCTTACTTATCTCAACACACTTGGCAAAGCTTATTCCACTCCTATTATAGATATTGATGCTTATGCTACTAACCCCAGTGGTGACCTAGCTAGCTTACTTGAGGAGAACCGTTTGCTAAAGGCTCAAATTGAAAAAGGGCTCATGTCATGTGCCCAAGGACAAAAGAACCTCAATGAAGTGTTGAGTCAACACAAGGAGGTAGTGGCCAAGGAAGGGCTTGGATTTGATCCAAGCACAAGCAAGAAGAATGTGGCGACACATAAATCTACAACTCCCCTCAAGGAGATATTTGTGCGAGAAGGGCACAAGGAGAAAGGAAAGGGTAAAGATGATAAGGTTGTGAGTAGGAAGGCCACTAGGGGCAAGCCTACTCACAACAAGCCAAAAGAATTTATGCCTCCATCTTATGTGCTTCGTAAGGCAAAAGATGGTGATGTTTATGCTCAATTTGTTGGTCCTAGAAATGCCTTTCGTTTCTATGCAATTTGGGTTCCTAAGACCCTTGTTACTAACTTGAGAGGTCCCATTGTCAGATGGGTACCTCTAACCAAGACTTGAAATGTGTGTAGGTTGCCGTCTCCGGTGGAGTCAAATGGGTGATCGATAGCGGATGCACCAATCATATGACCGGAGATAGCACTTTGCTCATGGACTTCATGGAAGCTATTCGACCATTTATGAGCATTGTTTTTGGTGGAGGGTCTAAAGGACACGTACTTGGATTGGGCAAGGTGGCTATCGCCAACGATATGTCACTTGCAAATGTCATGCTTGTCCAATCCTTTAAATATCACTTGCTTTCCGTTCATCAATTGGCTTCTGTTGGTTATGATACACTATTTGGACTAACGGATGTGAAAGTCTTTAAGAGAGATACTCTTGAAGTTGCCTTTGTCGGGGAGTTGGATGGCAACCTTTACACGGTTGACTTCTCGAAAGAGAGTACATTCCATGCAACTTGCCTCATGGCCAAGGCCGACAAGGTATGGCTATGGCATCGCCGGCTAGCCCATGTCGGCATGAGAAACCTTCAAGATCTCTTAAAAGGTGAACACATCCTTGGACTAACCAATATATTTTTTGAGAAAGATCGTGTGTGTAGTGCATGCATAGCCGGGAAGCAACATCAATCAAAGCATCTCCCCAAGAATATAGTATCAACCTCAAGACCCTTGGAGCTCCTTCATGTGGATCTCTTTGGGCCTCCTTCATGGGATAGTCTTGGTGGAAAGAAGTATGGGTTTGTTATTGTTGATGATTACTCAAGATACACGTGGGTGTTCTTCCTCAAGTCCAAGGACGAGACAAAGATCACTTTCATTGATTTTGCCAAGCAAGCTCAACGCAAGTTTAACAAAGAGATCTTGGCAATAAGAAGTGACAATGGCTCCGAATTCAAGAACTACACCTTGGAAGAGTTTCTTAGTGATGAAGGAATTGAACATCAATACTCCGCACCATATACCCCACAACAAAATGGTGTTGCGGAGAGGAAGAATCGCACACTTGTGGAGATGGCAAGGTCCATGTTGGATGAGTTCAAATCACCTCATAGCTTTTGGGCTGAGGCCGTCAACACCGCATGCCATGCTTCAAATCGTCTTTTCCTTCGCAAGATCTTGATGAAGACACCATATGAGCTCATAACCGAAAACAAGCCAAATGTCAAGTATTTCCGGGTATTTGGTTGCAAATGCTTCATTCTCAACAAGAGAGAACGGTTAGCAAAATTTCAATCTAAAACAACCGAAGGAATATTTGTTGGTTATGGATCAAACTCCCATGCCTATAGGGTCTACAACAAATCCACCGGATGTGTTGTAGAAACTTGTGACGTGGTGTTTGATGAATTTAATGGCTCCCATGGGGAGCAAGTTGATCTAAGTGATGCAGGCGAAGAAGATCCTTCGCAAGACATTTTGACCATGGGTGTAGGTGCTCTCCTTCCAATGGAACATGTTCCTTGTGATGGTGAGAATGAGGACACAAGCACCACTCATGCTCAACCTACTGCAACACCAACACCAACACAAGATTCCATTCCTCAAGAAGTGCCCATAACTCAAGAACAAGAACTAGGTCCTACACGGGACCTACAACTTCATCAAGCACAAGAACAAGAACAAGTTCATCATCAAGCACAAGAACAAGAACAAGTTCATCACCCAGAACAAGAACAAGAACATGCTCATGTCGATGATGATGAATCCTTTAGTGATGGTGAATCTCAACAAGTGATGCATGAAGAACAAGATCTTCCACCTATAGATCCACATGTTGAAGATGTTGATGATGGGAACGAAATTGAACCTCGTGAAACCTTGAACTCCATCATGCCTCGTGTGGCCCGTCGTGTTGACGTTAAGCAAATCCATACCGGCATATCGGAAGGTAGAGTCACTCGTAAACAATTAACAAATTTTTGTGCTCACTTTTCGTTTGTCTCTAGTGTTGTGCCACTCAGGGCACAAGATGCATTGACGGACAACGACTGGCTTGTTGCAATGCAAGAAGAGTTGAACAGCTTCGAGCGCAACAAGGTATGGTCCTTAGTCATAAGGCCAACTAAGGAACACAATGTTATTGAAACAAAATGGACATTCAAGAACAAGCAAGATGAGTATGGTGTAATCATCAGAAACAAGGCAAGGTTAGTGGCATAAGGGTACTCACAAGTTGAAGGTTTGGACTTTGATGAGACTTTTGCTTCCGTTGCCCGTCTTGAATCAATTCGCATCTTACTTGCTTATGCTGCTTTCAATGGTTTTACTTTACATCAAATGGATGTGAAGAGTGCATTTCTTAATGGTCCTCTACAAGAAGAGGTCTATGTATCACAACCACCCGGTTTCGTTGACCCCGATCACAAAGACTATGTGTACAAACTTCACAAGGCTCTGTATGGCCTTAAACAAGCACCTCGTGCTTGGTATGATCATCTTAAGAAGTTTTTACTCGATGACGGTTTTGTGAGAGGGGTGATTGACCCTACTCTTTTTACTAAAAGGGAAAAGGGTGATTTGATCTTATGCCAAATTTACGTAGATGATATCATTTTTGGTTCTCCTAACATTCATTTATGCAAGAAGTTTGCGGAATCCATGACCAAGACCTTTGAGATGTCACTCAATGCGTATTTGAAGTTCTTTCTCGGTTTTCAAATTCAACAATTTCAAGAAGGAATTTTCCTATCTCAAACCAAGTATCTCAAGGACATTCTTGCGAAATTCGGAATGACAGACGCCAGCCCATGCAAGACGCCCATGCCAACCAAAATCTTTCTTAACGAAGACACCAACGGTATTCCGTTTGGCCCATCTCTTTACCGATCTATGATTGGTTCATTGCTTTACCTTTGTGCATCTAGACCAGACATCATGTTAAGTGTAGGCATTTGTGCAAGATTTCAAGCTACCCCTAGGGAAAGTCATCATAAGGCGGTTAAGCATATTCTGAGATACCTTGCTCACACCCCAAAGTGGGTCTATGGTACCCCAAGGATGCCAAGTTTGATCTTATTGGGTACACGGATGCGGATTGGGATGGAGACAAGGTGGGAAGGAAGTCCACCTCCGGGGCATGCCAGTTTCTTGGACGCTCCTTGGTAAGTTGGTCCTCGAAGAAGCAAAATTGTGTCTCCCAATCCACAGCTGAAGCCGAATACATTGCAACCGCAAGTTGTGCAACACAATTACTCTGGATGAGGCAAACTTTGAAGGATTATGGTATCACATATAGAAATGTTCCTCTCTTATGTGACAATGAAAGTGCCATCAAGATTGCTGAAAACCCTATTGATCATCCTCGTACCAAGCACATTGACATTCGGTATCACTTCTTAAGAGATCATGTGCAAAAGGGTGACATTGATATTGCTCATGTTGGTACGGATATGCAACTTGCCAACATCTTCAACAAACCATTGGATGAAGCAAGGTTCTGTCAACTTAGGCGTGACCTTGGTATCTTGGAGCTCGACAGCATTATGTGAAAGCTTGCACACATGCATACATTTATTTCATGTCTTGTCTAGGTGTAGGCATGTATTTATGGGGAGACACTCAACTCATGAGTTCTCTCACCCTATATGATGCATAAATAAACCAAACACTCTCAAAGTGTTCCTTGCTCACTCATGTGACTTGGCACTTTAAATGATGGAGTTGTGGTGATGGGCTCAAGGTTCATATCTTCGCAGTGCCATGCCACGTTTAGTCAAACATGGTGGCCCAAGCCACCACCCCCTCTATGAACAATGATCGAGCAAATTATCATTGTTTGGTTTGGTCATGCACACTATATTATATATACTGTCGTTTATCATCGATTTGCCATGTGCATCACTGGAACTGCCTCCTATCTTCTTTTGGCCTGTCCCTGTTTCTGATAGTTTTCTCGGACGTCCGGCATCCTCCGGTCGTCCGACGTGTTTCGGTCGTCCATGCCCTGGGACTCCCCAGGCCTGGCTACTCCTGTCTGGCGAACCCTCTAGTCCCCGGACGTCCGACGCCTCTCAGTCATCCGGCACTTTCCAGCCCTCGGACGTCCGACACCTCTCGGTCGTCCGGGCCTTCGGGCTCACTTATATAAAACGGGGCGGGCTCGCGTGGCTGGGCAGTTGCCCTAATCCACCGAGCCGCCCCCATCTCCTACCCACTCCCCAGCGCCGCCGGGTCGCCGTCGGTCAACTCCGGCCGCCTCCCGGCTGTCTCCTCCTCTGTTTCTTCTTCCCGAGGTAAATCCATCCCACCTCTTCCCTCTCCACCGATCCATTTCTCTGAAAAACTTTAGAAACCTATGGATCTAAGAGCTTTCTCTCCCGTAGATCACTTCGCTCAAAGGGAGGGCATCTCACAATGCCCAAGATCAAGCACACCGGGCACAAGGCCCCCGTGGGACCCTCTGCTCGTTCCTCCCGTCGTGATGGCTCCGGGGACTCTCAAGAACGGGATCGTCCCCGCAAGAAGCGCCTCGCCAAGCGTCCCATTCGTGAAGTCGCGTCTTCTACGGAGGGCTCCGACTACGAGGAAGAGATGGAGTACGAAGAACGGGCTGAATTTGTTGGCGTGCGCGCAAATGCCCCAAAGCCCGGTACTCGGAGGCCCTCGTACATGCCTCCTCTGCCTCCGGATCAGCCTCAAGGTGATGCTCGCCGCATCTCTCTTGAGCCTCCTCTCCCTCTTGGTCGCGAAATAAAGGACTACACCATAGTCCCTAAATCCGCTTATCTTAAGTTTCGTCGCGACATTGATCAGTTCGCTGTTGAGCATGATTCCATGGATTCTCGTTTTTGCACCAATGTTCAGGCAGACATTTTCACCACTGTCATTGTTCCAAAAGGTCTGTCTGTTCATCTCTATATTGACTTAGAGCATATTCGCACTCACCCGGTGAAATATCCGGGTGCCATTGAACTCATTGAGTCTTCTGGCCTTGCTGCCCCATTTGCTTTTAAACATGATTTCAACCATGCTGCCATTCATCAGTTCTATGCCACATGTTTCTTTGGCCCTAACAAGACCGCCACTTGGATGACCTCTGACGCCGAGCTCACCGCTACTTATTCTCAGTTTGTCGCCGCTCTTGGTTTTTCTGACATTGGGTTCAAAATCCATAAGGATGATCCCAATCATGCGCCCAAATCTATTGAGGCGTGTGGCTATCTTCTAAAAACCCTTCCTGAACTTGACAAGGAAGAAAGGGGCAAGGATTTAAATCAAGTTTCTATTTGGAGGTCTCCTTTCTTCATCATCTTTCAGTGTGTCATTCGCACCATCTATCCCAAGATGGGTGACAAGGGGACTTGTAGCGGGTATTGCATTGACCTCATGACTCGTCTTAATGATCATCCTAAAGGGAAGATCAATGTCCCTCACTTTCTATGGCATGAGATTCGCCTCGCTAGTCTTCAATACAAGCGAGCCTTTCCTCATGCTCCTTTTATCCAAGCTCTCATTGAGCATGTGGCCCCTTTCCCCATTGCTCGAACTCATGTCCATGACAAATGGGTCATTCCATCTCATATGGCGGATGATTGGGCTCCCAAGAAATCCTCCTATGCTCCTGCTCGATGGGCTGCTGCTCGATCTCGTCCTGCTCCCTCTGGGTCAGCCTCCTTCGGTCGCTTTGCTCGTTTTCTTGGGAAGGCCCATTCTGCCATGATGAAGGCCTTCTCCTTTCAGTGCGCTCAATACCACGATGTGGTCACTCGCATGATCTCCTCTAAGAATGCCTATAAGGATCGTCTGAGAGCCACTGGGGCAACTGATGTGAGTGAGGATGAGCGTCCTCCTGAGGCTTCTCCTTCCGACTTTGGCTTCCCTTCTGGCCCTGAATGGGTTGATTTCCTTGACGAGGCAGGAGGCAGTGGCACCCATGGCAATGATGATGATGATGATGATCTCTGATTGCGTGTCTGGTTGTTATATTCCTTCCCCTTTTCGGTCCTTAATGCCAAGGGGGAGGAGATTATCTAGTGATTGATTTGTTAGTCTTCATGGCACAATGTTTATGTTATGTAATGCTATTTCTATGGTGAACCATTGTGATATCTATGAGTGTTGTCTTATCATGAGATATCGTTTTATGCCAACATATTATGTTTGATGCGCTCTTATCATAAGATATCCGTTTATGTCAACATATTATGTTTGATGCGCTCATTATCGAGTAAGGGGGAGCTTCTGCCCATAATTATTTACTTTCACTATGCATACAACAAGGGGGAGCTCTGTAAAAAATCTATCCTAAGCTTTCTAAGTCTACTTTATTTTTGAGAGCTATATGTATGTTGTCATCAACTACCAAAAAGGGGGAGATTGAAAGTGCAATCATGCCCTTAATCATATTTTGATATTGTTGACAACATATATATAGGGAACTAATCTGTTTCATCAAGTGCATCTCAGGATTAGTTCCCAAGATATTATGGTGCGGACCATGGCTAACATATTGAGGATGCTTGAACTACGGAGAAACAAGATAAAATGTTCTATCTATTTTGGATTACTCTTGAGTATAGGGATCCCGCACTATTAAGAGGGGATCAGTGGCTCTCACGATAGACTTGCTCAAAATCTAGAGAAAAACCTTTGGTTGAGTTTCTACCCTTGATTTTGTTCTTGTCCGGACGTCCGATGACCTCCGGTCGTCCGGCCTCCGGACGTCCGACACCCTCCGGAAATCCGGAATGAAACCAGTAGTTTACCAGCCTGTTTTCCTCGGATTTCCGGTCCTTCCGGTCGTCCGGGCTCCGGACGTCCGTGGGTGGTCGGAAATCCGACGGCACCTCTCCAGAACCAAAACTGCTGGATGTCCGGTCCCTTCCGAACGTCCGTGTCCTTCTGCGTAGCTGACCTACTCTCTCTAAAGCTGTCGGACGACCGAATCCTGTCGGACGTCCGGTGCCTCCACTTGGCCCGGACGACCGACGCCTGTCGGACGTCCGGTGCTTCCTCTTGGTCCGGACGACCGACACCTGCCGGACGTCCGGCTCCTGCGCAGCTTAAGTGGCTTCCAACGGCCATTTTCCTCCCCCACTATATATAGTCTTCTTCCACCTCGAGTGGGGGTTGTCCAACACAGCCAAAAAGCCCAAAAGAACACATTTCTCTCTTACTCTCTCTACCCCTCACCAAATCCTAGATCCCAAGAGCATTTGTGAGGATTCTTGAGTGTTGTTCCAACCAAAAGATAGATCGTCTCTCTCTCCTCCTCTCAACCAAAGCAATTTATGATTCGAGCAAGTTTTGAGCGGTTCCCTTGATCTTGTTACTCTTGGAGGTTGGAGACTCCTAGGCGGTAGGAGTTCTTCGGAGAGGAATCAAACCATTGTGATTACCCCCCGGAAAGTTTCTGAAGGTTTGGAGGCCACCTCAAGGCCTACCACTAGTGGTTGAGAAATGCCTTCGTGGTGTTGTCTCAAGGAGAGAATAGGGTGAGCCTTCGTGGCATTGGTGTGCCTTCGTGGTAACATCCACCTCTCTAAACGGTGACGTAGCTTCCCTCCAAGGAAGTGAACACCGGGATACATCCTCGTCTCTCGGAGTTGCGGTTATTCCTAACCCTAGCTTCTTACTTGTGGTTACTTATTTCCTTACGTGTTTCACTTACTTCATATTGTTGGTGTGTTTATCGATCTAGTTGCTAAACTTGTATACCTCACTTGTCATCATATCACCCTTGCAATTGTTAGGCTACATTTCATATTCCGCTTTATTGCCTAAAATTGCTAAGTAACAATTAAAATTTGGAATTGTACCTATTCACCCCCCCTCTAGGTCCATCTCGATCCTTTCATTATTCCAGGCCGCTTCATCCCACAATACCGCTGAATCAAGAAAAGACTAAGGGAGGAAGCAATCTGAGCATCAACGCCCACAAACTCCTTTGTGTTCTACTCGTGATCTCATCTATACATAGACCCAGCTCATGATGCCACTGTTGGTGAACGTTGCATGGGAAACAAAAAATTTCCTACGCACACGCAAGATCTATCCATGGTGATGAGCATCTACGAGAGGGAGAGTGGATCTACATACCCTTGTAGATCGCTAAGCGGGAAGCGTTAAGAAACGTGGTTGATGTAGTCGAACGTCTTTGCGATCCAAATCGCTAGCCGTCCCGCGATCTGATCACGATCCGTCCCACGATCCAATCACGAACCGTCCCGCTATCCTGATCACGGTCCTTCCGATCTAGCGCCGAACGGACGACACCTCCGCGTTCAGCACACGTACAGCTCGATGATGATCTCCGCCTTCTTGATCCAGCAAGACGGAGCGGAGAGGTAGGTGAGTTCTCTGGCAGCGCGACGGCGCGGCGGCGATGGTGGTGAAACTATTCCAGCAGGGCTTTGCCTAAGCACTGCTGAAAAACTAGAGGAATTAGTCTATCGGGAGAGAGGGCTGCACCGTGGCCTGTTGGGTTCAAGTGCTTTTGCCCTCTCTCCCTCTAGTATATATAGGAGGAAGGGGAGGGAGGCCGGCGCCCCTAAGGCTACCCCTAGGTGTGGCCGAAGTGGGGAGGTGGAGGAGTCCAACTCCAATCCTACTAGGAGTAGGATTCCTCCTCCCCCACTTGGAAACCCTTTCTACCTTTGGGTTTTCCCACCCCTAGCCACATGGGCCTTAGTGGGGGGTTCGGCCAGCCCACTAGGGGCTGGTTTGACTCCTCCCACAGCCCATGAGACCCTTTGGGGCGAGAGGCCCCTCCCGATGGTCCCCCGGTACCCTCCCGGCACTCCCGGTACACTACCGAAATACCCGAAACTTTTCCGGTGACCAAAACGGGACTTCCTATATATCAATCTTTACCTCCGGACCATTCCGGAGCTCCTCGTGACGTCCGAGATCTCATCCGGGACTCCGAACAACCTTCGGTCACCAACATACATAACTCAACTATACCGAAACGTCACCGAACCTTAAGTGTGCAGACCCTGCGGGTTCGAGAACTATGTAGACATGACCGAGACACCTCTACGGTCAATAACCAATAGCGGGACCTGGATGCCCATATTGGCTCCTACATATTCTACGAAGATCTTTATCAGTTGAACCTCTATGTCAAGGATTCTGTTAATCCCGTATGATGTTCCCTTTGTTCTTCGGTATGTTACTTGCCCGAGATTCGATCGTCGGTATCTCCATACCTAGTTCAATCTCGTTACAGGCAAGTCTCTTTACTCGTTCCGTAATACAAGATCCCATGGCTAACACTTTAGTCACATTGTGATCCATGTTACAGGCAAGGCTTATTGTGATGTTGTATTACCGAGTGGGCCCCGAGATACCTCTCCGTCACACGGAGTAACAAATCCTAGTCTTGATCCATGCCAGCTCAACAGACACCTTCGGAGATACCTGTAGAGCATCTTTATAGTCACCCAGTTACGTTGCGATGTTTGATACACACAAGGTACTCCTCCGGTGTCAGTGAGTTGCATGATCTCATGGTCATAGGAACAGATACTTGACATGCAGAAAACTATAACAATAAACTGACACGATCATATGCTATGTTTATAGTTTGGGTTTTGTCCATCACATCATTCTCCTAATGATGTGATCCCGTTATCAAATGACATCTCATGTCTATGGCTAGGAAACCTTAACCATCTTTGCTCAACGAGCTAGTCTACTAGAGGCATACTAGGGACACAGTGTTGTCTATGTATCCACACATGCATTTGAGTTTCCAATCAATACAATTATAGCATGGATAATAAACGATTATCATGAACAAGGAAATATAATAATAACCATTTTATTATTGCCTCTAGGGCATATTTCCAACATCAGGTACCCCAACAGAAACATTTTCCCGGATCTGATGGCTACTACCAGTGGTGATCATCAAGTTAGGCAAATGACTAAGCTTGGGGGAGTACGTATTTCTCACCGACATTACATTCTTGTTCACGCACTTCATATAAATTGTCGGTGTTCATCCTCTTTCATTGTATATCCATGTTAGTTTTATTTTTCTGCTTTCTTCTTGTGTGTTTGAAAAACTTTTGGAAAACCCAAAAATATTTCTCACTTCTTTTTATTTTTCTTTTCACGTTTAATTATCTTCCGCACTAAAAAGAAAACCCAAAAAGATTTCCGTTGCATGTTGGGAGCTTTCCCATGTAAATAGTTTTTCTCGTTCTTGTTTTCCCTTAGTTTATTTTCTTGCTTGAGAAAATCAAAAACTCCAAAAATATTTCAGTGTGTTTCTCTGAATTTCTTTTCTTTTTGTTGAGTTCTTGAAAGGAGAAGACCATGATGAAAATGTTGAGTGGCTCCTCTATGCTTTATTGTTTATCTAACACAAAGCCAATATTACCTTGTCTTCTCCTTTGTCCAAAACTGCCTTGCAAACTCCAGCTTAGTCCACGGTATTCGTGCACTATTATTATTCGGTCATGCAAGTGAAAGGCAATAATGACGATATTTGACGAAGTGATCGTGGCAATGGAAGCTGGTATGAAGTCTTCTTGTTTTCCGTTTTTTGTAAATATGTTTAGCTCGTTCGATCTCGATTCGGTATATTATGAGTGAACATGTTCATGCTGAAAATTAGAGATTATAGCTTCTCATGCCATACCTAAACAGCTAGTAGTGAATAATGATTTATCTTATAGATCAACATGCATTAAAATGGTTATGATGTGGTATGGTAGTATGGTATTTCCCTCTGAGAAATTCAAGCGGCTTGACTTGGCCCATGTGCAAACACGTAATTGATTCAAAACCAATGTAGCCTTCATCATGTTTAAATTCAGAGTGTTCATATCCTACTCATGCTATGTCATTAATTATTCGCAATGCATGCTCATGACCGTTTTCGCTCTCTAGCTGGTCGCTTCCCAATCTATTGCTAACCTTCACTTGTACTAAACGGAAATGCTGCTTGTGCATCCAAAACTTTTAAACCAAGTTATTCCACATGAGTCCACCATACCTACCTATATGCGGTATTACACTGCCGATCCAAGTAAATGTGCATGTGCCATCTCTAAACATTCAAATGAACATCTATTTTGTGCACGCATCTCGCTCATGGAGCGACGAGGCGGTCAGTATTTTCCATGCTAAATGAGTTATTGTCAAGACGGTCGTTTATTCGTCGTCATCGCACGAGAGAGACTGGTAACAAGGATGCCCAGTCCTGTATAATAAAAAACTAATTAAACAAAACTCCTTGGGACAGTTGATATGTTGGCAGGCATCCATGGATTCGTTCAGCCATGGTTTGTGTATGGATGGTGGATAGGAGTAAACTTTGCTATTCTATTTGGGAACCGCCCATACGAGTTTAGCATGGAAGATATTGAAAACCTTTGTTGTAACGTTGACAGGAAAAGTGCACCACTCAAAACCATATTCCTACTCTGTTTTAAAACCTGAGCTTTGGCACCTCTGCAAATCAATGCTTCCCTCTGTGAAGGGCCTATGCATTTACTTTTATGTTGAGTCGTCATCCTCTTACTAAAAGCACCAGACCAGAGAGCACCATTATCATTCTTATGCATTGAGTCTAGTTAATGTTGGATACGACCATGACTGGATCTTTGCTATTCTGAATTATAATGTTTAGTTGCTGCTTGAACCTCAGAAGTGCTCTGCATTTATGTTTTGCGGTCTTAGAAAGGGCTAGCGAAATACCATGTCACCATATTATATCATGAACACTTTGATAAGTTGTTGGCATGTGAGATATCTTATTATTCGCTTGCTAGTTGTTTATGTATTGCCATGAGTTGATATGATGTTTAATTAGTATCATGGATGTGGTTATTTACAATTTATGCTGAAAACTTGAACACTAGCTAAGCAAGTGTATAACGACGAGAACAAAAGAGTTTGTAAAAGCTTTCTTTATCACTTTCATTTGTCAACTGAATTGCTTGAGGACAAGCAATGGTTTAAGCTTGGGGGACTTGATACGTGATGACTCACAAGTATAGGGGGTCAATCGTAGTCCTTTCGATAAGTAAGAGTGTCGAACCCAACGAGGAGCAGAAGGAAATGACAAGCGGTTTTCAGCAAGGTAATTTTTGCAAGCACTGAAATTGTAGGTAACAGATAGTTTGATAGCAAGATAATTGGTAATGAGCAAGTAACAGTAACGGTAAATAAAGGGTAGCAAGGTAGCCCCCAATCCTCTTGTGGCAAAGGATAGGCCAGAACAGTCTCTAGTAGTAGGCAAAGTGTTCTTGAGTGTACACGGGAATTTCATCTAGTCACTTTTATCATGTTGGTTTGATTCGTGTTCGCTACTTTCATAATTTGATATGTGGGTGGACCGGTGCTTGGGTGCTATTCTTACTTGAACAACCTCCCACTTATGATTAACCCCCTCGCAAGCATCCGCAACTACGAGAAAAGTATTAAGATAAAATCTAACCATAGCATTAAACGTTTGGATCCAAATCAGCCCCTTACGAAGTAGCGCATAATCTAGGGTTTAAGCTTCTGTCACTCTAGCAACCCGTCATCTAATAACTACTCCACAATGCATTCACATAGGCCCGAGGATGGTGAAGTGTCATGTAGTCGACGTTCACATGACACCACTAAGAGAATCACAACATACATATCATCAAAATATCGAACATATATCAAATTCACATGATTACTTGCAACATGACTTCTCCCGTGACCTCAAGAACAAAGGTAACTACTCACAAATAATATTAATGCTCAAGATCGGAGGGGTATTAAATAGCATAATGGATCTGAACATATAATCTTCCACCAAATAAACCATATAGTAATCAACTACAAGATGTAACCAACACTACTAGTCACCCACACGTACCAATCTGAGGTTCCGGTACAAAGATTGAACACAAGAGATGAACTAGGGTTTGAGAGGAGATGGTGTTGTTGAAGATGTTGATGAATATTGGCCTCCCAAAGATGAGAGGGGTGTTGGTGATGACGATGGCTTCCATTTCCCCCTCCGGGAGGGAAGTTCCCCGACGGAATCGCTCTGCCGGAGGGCAAAAGTGCTCCTGCCCAAGTTCTGCCTCGAGACGGCGACGCTCCGTCCCGAAAGTCCTCTCCTAATTTTTTGTAGGTCAAAAGAGACTATATACCATAAGATGGGCACCGGAGGTGGGCCGAGGAGGGCACAACCCACCAGGGCGCGCCTGGGGGGCCTGGCGCGCCCTGGTGTCTTGTGCCAACCAGGGTGGCCCCCTCCGGTAGTTCTTTGCTCCTGTATTTTTTATTAATTCCAAAAATATTCTCCAATCAGGTTCAACTTCATTGGAGTTGCGCAGAATAGGTATCTCTGATGTGCTTTTTCAGGTCCAGAATTCCAGCTGCCGGTATTCTCCCTCTTTGTGTAAACCTTGCATATTATGAGAGAAAAGGCATTAGAATCACTCCCTCAAGCATTATTATTCAATAAAACATAATAAATAACAGTAGGAAATCATGATGCAAAATGGACGTATCAACTCCCCCAAGCTTAGACCTCGCTTGTCCTCAAGCGAAAAGCCGAAATTGAAAAGCATGTCCACATGGTTTGAGAGAGAGGTGTCGATAAAAACAAAATGCGGACATAAAAGCATCATGTTTGTTATCATAACAGCAACAAACTCTATCATAAAAATTATTAATATACTTTCATCATATAGCTTATCATGCACAAGTAACAATCCATCACAACATAGAAGTATAAAGCATAAACCTTATTGAAAACCAACAAACTATGTTCTCAGTCAACTTTGCAACTACGATTCATCATATTTTCAGGAAGGGTCTCATGTCGGAGCCTTTTGGCAAGTACACATACTCAACCAGTGGCGGATCCAGCCCAGCCCAGTGCCCCGGGCCCCCTTTGTTTACTGTAGCGATCGCTACAGTGTTTTGCTACAGTATACGAACGAAATGGGCCTCACGCCCCGGGCCTGTCTCCGCCCCTGTACTCAACCATCATTTAGTAATCTATGATTGCTAACACTCACATCATACCCATGAGCAAAAAGTTTCAACCGGACACATCGAAAGATAGGGGCTTATAGTTTCGCCTCCCAACGTATTCACCTCAAGGGTGATGTCAACAATAATAACTCATGCCCACTCACATCCAACTGGATATATGTGCCTAGATCTTTCCTCACCACATGATGCTTGCAAAACAAAAAGGAAAAAGGAATAGGGAAGAATACTTGACTCTTGCATAAAAGTAAATACATGAAAGTAAAAGATAGTCCCTTCGTAGAGGGAAGCGGAGGTTGTCATGCGCTTTTTGGTTTGTATGCCCAATCCCTTAATGTAAAAGAATGTCACGCTATATTGCCCCCTATGATAGCAACCTTTATTATGTAGTCCGTCGCTTTTATTACTTTGCCATCATAAGTTCGTATAGCGCTCAATTTCCCTTACACTAATTGATCAAAACACTTTTAGAAGCAATTTTTATTGCCTTATTGCACCGATGACAACTTACTTGAAGGATCTTACTCGATCCGTAGGTAGGTATGGTGGACTCTCAAAGAATGAATTTGGGTTTGGGTTTTGGATGCACAAGTAGTATCTCTACTTGGTGCAGAATTTTTGGCTAGCAAAGATATTGAGCAAGCACCACATGTTGAAGGATCTATGACAATATAACTTCTATGTGGATATGAACAAACATAAATCATTACGTTGTCTTCCTTGTCCAACGTCAACAGTCTTGACATGTAATATTTAATGGGGGCTCACAATCATAAAAGATGTCCAAGATAGTGTATTTGCATGTGAATCTTCTCTTCCCTTATTAATTCTTTCATGAATTGCATCATTGACCAATGCTGTGTTTGTCAATCTCCAATAAATTTTACTACTTATACTTTTCTTTATATGATGTCATTACTCACCATAAGATTAGCATATGATCTTTTTCATTTATTTATCTTTCCTTTTATTTTGATTGCAACAGGAAAGTAGAGAGGCAAAAACTCAAACTAAATTTTATTATATAACTGTCACTAGATTACATAGATAGATAGACCACAAAACTAACACATGAAAATAGATCATGCTAAACTTTTATTCAACTAAATCAAAAGGAAACTAAAGATCGAACTAGAATAGGTAAAGGTGAATAAAAGTGATGGTGATACGATACCGGGGCACCTCCCCCAAGCTTGGCTCAAGCCAAGGGGAGTGCCCATACCCGTGTGCTCAAGTCTCCTTCGGTGGTGGTGATGAAGAAGGTGGTGGTGATGATGTGGTAGTCTTGTCCTCCAGCTTCCAGGGCAAGGGCTCACCATCAAAAGTTGACGCAAGAGTCCCCTGAGTCCTGCAACTGGCAGCTAAACTCATACCTTTAAATCTTGCTTCATATTCAAAAACTTGGTTTTGAAGATCATAAACTTGACTTTGCAGAAAATTGATTTGCTCGTCGAGGGTGGAGATGGCGTCCTTCAAAGATTGGCCATCCACCATCTGATCACGGGTGAATTCCGTGATCATGGAGTGATTGGCACTAAGTCCACGCTCCACCATCTTTTGGCACTTGAAGATGTCTTGTTCCACTGCCTCGAGCCTAGCCTCCATGCTTCTGGTCCTCTTGGGTCCCTGAACATCGCGGATGTGGAGCACCCCCTCACGCATCTCAACGGCTTGAGGTTGCTTCATCACCTCTGGCAAGTACGGGTTGATGACCTTCTCGAAGAACTTGTCCTTGGATGAGCTTGGTGGAGCCATGGAGATCTAGATCCGATGAGAAAACATCACGAAACTAGAACAGAGGATTTTTCTGCGATGCGGTCGCCAAAACAATCGGGGGTATATATAGAGAATTTGTATTCTTGGGAAACAAGCATATTGAAGGAAAACGGAGTCGGGAAGGTGTCCGAGGTGGGCACAACCCACCAGGGCGCGCTTGGCAGGGCTGGCGCGCCCTGGTGTATCGTGCTCACCTCGATCGCCTTTCGGTTTATTTCTTAATTTCCAAAATTTTCTAATATTCCAAAACTGACAAAAAATATTTTTGCGGATTTTTCGGAGTCCGTTTACTGACCATATCACGTACCTCCTATTTTTCAGAATTCTGGAGTGTTCCGGAAGGTTTCTTTTATGTGTTCCTCCGGTGTCATGGTTTGGATAACATTGCTTTCAACGTTAATAGGCGTACCTAAGATATAGTGCTTAATTCTTTGTCCATTGACCACCTACGGGTTAGTACCTTCGGCATTATTAATCTTTATAGCTCCGGAATGATAAACCTCTTCGATAATATATGGTCCTTCCCATTTGGAGAGAAGCTTACCTGCAACAAATCTTAAACGAGAGTTGAACAAAAGAACATAGTCTCCTATTTTGAATTCCTGCTTTTGGATTCTTTTGTCATGCCACCTTTTTACTTTTTCTTTGAATAGTTTGGCATTTTCATAAGCTTGGGTTCTCCATTCATCTAGTGAGCTAATATCAAATAGCCACTTCTCACCGGCAAGTTTGAAATCATAATTGAGTTCTTTAATTGCCCAAAATGCTTTATGTTCTAACTCTAGAGGCAAATGACAAGCTTTACCATATACCATTTTGTATGGAGACATACCCATAGGATTCTTATAAGCTGTTCTATAAGCCCAAAGTGCATCATATAGTTTCTTAGACCAATTCTTTCGAGACCTATTGACAGTTTTTTGTAATATCAATTTTATTTCTCTATTGCTAAGTTCAACTTGACCACTTGATTGAGGATGATAGGGTGATGCAATTCTATGGTTAATATCATATTTAGCAAGCATCTTACGGAAAGCACCATGGATAAAGTGTGAACCACCATCAGTCATTAAGTATCTAGGGACTCCAAACCTTGGGAAGATAACCTCTTTAAGTATTTTAATGGAGGTGTGGTGATCAGCACTACTGGTTGGAATAGCTTCTACCCACTTAGTGACATAATCAAAAGCAACCAAAATACGAGTGTACCCGTTAGAGGAAGGAAAAGGTCCCATATAATCAAAACCCCAAATGTCAAATGGTTCAACAACAAGTGAATAATTCATAGGCATTTCCTGACGCTTACCGATATTACCAATTCTTTGACATTCATCACAAGACAAGACAAACTTATGGGCATCCTTGAAGAGAGTAGGCCAATAAAAACCAGATTGCAATACCTTGTGAGAAATTCTATCTCCCGCATGATGTCATCCATAAGCTTCGGAATGACATTTCCGTAGGATTTGCTCCTCTTCATGCTCAGGTACACAACGTCTAATAATACGATATACTCCTTCTTTATAAAGATGTGGGTCATCCCAAAAGTAATGTCTCAAATAATAGAAGAATTTTTTCTTTTGTTGGTATGTGAAGCTAGGTGGTATATATTTAGCAACAATGTAATTAGCGTAATCAGCATACCAAGGAGTGTTTTGAGAAACATTTATTGCAGCTAACTGTTCATCAGGGAAACTATCATCAATAGGTAGTGGGTCATCAATATTTTCTAACCTACATAAGTTATCAGCTACGGGGTTCTCAGCTCCCTTCCTATCAACGATATGTAAGTCAAAGTCTTGAAGCAAGAGAACACACCTAATAAGTCTAGGTTTAGCATCTTTCTTTTCCATAAGATATTTATAGCAGCATGATCGGTGTGAACAATAACTTTGGAATCAACAATATAGGATCTAAATTTATCAGAAGCAAACACAACTGCTAAAAATTCCTTTTCAGTCGTAGCATAATTTCGTTGAGCACCGTCTAGAGTTTTACTAGCATAATGGATAACATTTAATTTCTTATCAACTCTTTGTCCTAGAACAGCACCAACAGCATAATCACTAGCATCACACATAATTTCAAAAGGCAAGTTCCAATCAGGTGGTTGAACGATAGGTGCAGAAGTTAAGGCTTTCTTGAGTGTTTCAAAGGCTTCCACACAATCATCATCAAAAACAAAAGGAATATCCTTTTGCAAAAGATTAGTAAGAGGCCTAGAAATTTTAGAGAAGTCTTTAATGAACCTCCTATAGAAACCAGCATGACCAAGGAAACTTCGAATACCTTTAATATCTTTAGGACATGGCATTTTCTCAATTGCATCAACTTTAGCTTTATCCACCTCAATACCTCGTTCAGATATTTTATGCCCCAAGACAATACCTTCATTAACCATAAAGTGGCACTTCTCCCAATTCAAGACAAGATTAGTTTGTTCACATCTCTGCAAAACTCGATCAAGGTTGCTTAAGCAATCATCAAAAGAAGTCCCGTAAACGGAAAAATCATCCATGAAAACCTCCACAATCTTTTCACAAAAATCAGAGAATATATCAGTCATACATGTTTGAAAGGTAGCAGGTGCATTGCATAAACCAAAAGGCATACGTCTATAAGCATAGGTTCCAAAAGGGCAAGTAAAGGTCGTTTTCTCTTGATCAGATTGTGGTACAGGTATTTGAGAGAAAGCAGAATATCCCTCCAGAAAACAAAAGTGTGTGTGTGCTTAGATAATCTTTCTAGCATTTGATTAATGAAAGGCAGAGGGTAATGATCTTTTCTAGTAGCTTTATTTAATTTTCTAAAATCAATTACCATTATATAGCCAGTGACAATTCTTTGTGGAATGAGTTCATTTTTATCATTAGGAACAACGGTAATACCTCCTTTCTTAGGAACACAATGAACGGGACCTACCCATCTACTATCAGCTATGGGATAGATTATACCTGCTTCCAGAAGCTTTAATATTTCAGTTCTTACCACTTCTTTCATCTTAGGATTCAATCGCCGTTGGTGATCAACAACGGGTTTAGCATCAGGTTCCATATTAATCTTGTGCTGACATAGAGTGGGATTAATGCCCTTAAGATCATCAAAAGTATATCCAATAGCAGCCCGGTGCTTCCTCGGAATTTTTAATAATCTTTCTTCTTCATGTTCTGAAAGGTTAGCACTAATAATAACATGATATATCTTTTTCTCATCAAGATAAGCATACTTCAAAGTGTCAGGCAATTGCTTTAATTCAAACACAGGATCACCTTTAGGTGGAGGAGGACCTCCAAGAGTTTCAATAGGCAAATTGTGTTTCAGGAGAGGTTGTTGTTCAAAGAAAATTTTATCTATTTCATTTCTTTCACGCAAGTGCATATCATTTTCATGGTCAAGCAAATATTGCTCTAATGGATCAGTAGGAGGCACGACAATAGAAGCAAGACCAATTATTTCATCCTTACTAGATAATGCTCTATCGCGAGGTTGTCTACTAAAGTTGGATAAATTAAACTCATGAGACACACCACCAAAACTGACACCGACGGTTTGTTTTTCACAATCTATCTTAGAATTGACGGTGCACAAGAAAGGTCTACCAAAGATAATGGGACAAAAGTCATCTTGTGGGGAACCAAGAACTAGAAAATCAACAGGGTATTTTACTTTCCCACACAAGACTTCAACATCTCTAACAATCCCAAGTGGTGTGATGCTGTCTCTATTAGCAAGTTTAATAGTAACATCAATATCTTCTATTTCAGCAGGTGCTATTTCATTCATAATTTCTTGGTATAAGGTAAAAGGAATAGCACTCACACTAGCGCCCAAATCACATAAACCATGATAGAAATGATCTCCTATTTTGACTGAGACAACAGCTATGCCCTCTATGGGTCTATGTTTATCCTTTTCATCAGGTTTGGCAATTCTAGCAGCTTCATCACAGAAGTAGATACCATGCCCATCAATATTTTCTACCAAGATATCTTTAACCATAGCAACACTAGGTTCTACTTTAATTTGCTCGGGGGGCCTAGGTGCTCTAATTTTACTCTTACAAACCACAGTTGATACCTTAGCATGTTCCTTTATCCTAACAGGGAAAGGTGGTTTTTCAATATAAGCGGTAGGCACAACTGGATCAACATTGTAAATGATGGTTTCATCTTTAGCTATGACCGGTTCTTTAATTTCTTCTTTAATAGGGGGATGATATTTAAACCACTTCTCCTTAGGGAGATCAACGTGATTAGCAAATGTTTCATAGAAAGAGGCTACTATCTCAGAGTCAAGTCCATATTTAGTGCTAAACTTGTGAAAAGCATCGGTATTCATAAAAGATTTAACACAATCAAACTCAAGCTTTATACCTGACTCATTACCTTCGTCGAGTTCCCAATCTTCAGAGTTGCGTTTAATTATTTGTAAGAGTCCCACTTGAATTCAATAGTCTTCTTCATATAAGAACCAGCACAAAAAGTATCGAGCATGGATTGATCATTATGAGAAAGCCGAGCATAAAAATTTTGAATAATAACTTCTCTCGGGATGTCATGATTGGGGCATGAATATAACATTGACTTAAGCCTCCCCCAAGCTAGAGCGATGCTTTCTCCTTCACGAGGCCAAATTTTTTATATATAATTCCGATCACGATGGACTAGATGCATGGGATAAAACTTTTGATGGAATTCCAATTGCTAACAATTCCAGTTCCTTGATCCAATGTCATCATATAGCCTATACCATGTCAATGATTTTCCCTTCAAAGATAAAGGGAAAACCTTCTTCTTAGCTTCATCTCCGGGTAAACCTGCAAGCTTAAATAATCCAAAAAATCCGTTCACATATAATAGGTGCATATCAGGATGTTTAGTTCCATCTCCTACATAAGGTTTAGCAAGCAGTTGCTCTACCATACCCGAAGGAATTTCATAGCCAATATTTTCAGTAGGTGCAGTAGGTTGAGGGGCAACTAATTGTGGTTCCGGTCGAGGTGAAGATACCCCGAACAAACCCCTCAAAGGATTGTTTTCCATAGTAGCAAGTAACAATAAATTTCAGCACGCAGTATAAGTTTTTCCTTACCGATTTCCACTTACCAAGAGCGCTTCACTCCCCGGCAACGGCGCCAGAAAAGAGTCTTGATGACCCACAAGTATAGGGGGTCAATCGTAGTCCTTTCGATAAGTAAGGGTGTCGAACCCAACGAGGAGTAGAAGGAAATGACAAACGGTTTTCAGCAAGGTAATTTCTGCAAGCACTGAAATTGTAGGTAACAGATAGTTTGATAGCAAGATAATTGGTAACGAGCAAGTAACGGTAACGGTAAATTAAGTGCAGCAAGGTAGCCCAATCCTTTTGTGGCAAAGGATAGGCCAGAACAGTCTCTAGTAATAGGCAAAGTGTTCTTCAGGGTACACGGGAATTTCATCTAGTCACTTTTATCATTTTGGGTTGATTCGTGTTCGCTACTTTCATAATTTGATATGTGGGTGGAACGGTGCTTGGGTGCTGCTCTTACTTGAACAACCTCCCACTTATGATTAACCCCCTCGCAAGCATCCACAACTACGAGAAAAGTATTAAGATAAAATCTAACCATAGCATTAAACGTTTGGATCCAAATCAGCCCCTTACGAAGTAGCGCATAAACTAGGGTTTAAGCTTCTGTCACTCTAGCAACCCATCATCTAATAACTACTCCACAATGCATTCCCTTGGGCCCGAGGATGGTGAAGTGTCATGTAGTCGACGTTCACATGACACCACTAAGGGAATCACAACATACATATCATCAAAATATCGAACACATATCAAATTCACATGATTACTTGCAACATGACTTCTCCCGTGACCTCAAGAACAAAGGTAACTACTCACAAATAATATTCATGCTCAAGATCAGAGGGGTATTAAATAGCATAATGGATCTGAACATATAATCTTCCACCAAATAAACCATATAGTAATCAACTACAAAATGTAATCAACACTACTAGTCACCCACAGGTACCAATCTAAGGTTCCGGTACAAAGATTGAACACAAGAGATGAACTAGGGTTTGAGAGGAGATGGTGATGTTGAAGATGTTGATGAATATTGGCCTCCCAAAGATGAGAGGGGTGTTGGTGATGACGATGGCTTCGATTTCTCCCTCCTTGAGGGAAGTTCCCCCGGCGGAATCGCTCCACCGAAGGGCAAAAGTGCTCCTGCCCAAGTTCCGCCTCGAGATGGCGGCGCTCCATCCCGAAAGTCCCCTCCTTATTTTTTCTAGGTCAAAAGAGATTATATACCAGAAGATGGGCACCGCAGGTGGGCCGAGGAGGGCACAACCCACCAGGACACGCCTAGGGGGCCTGGTGCGCCCTGGTGTCTTGTGCCCACCAGGGTGGCCCCCTCCGGTAGTTCTTTGCTCCAGTATTTTTTATTAATTCCAAAAATATTCTCCGTAAAGTTTCAGCTTCATTGGAGTTGCACAGAATAGGTATCTCTGATGTGCTTTTTCAGGTCCAGAATTCCAGCTCTCGGTATTCTCCCTCTTTGTGTAAACCTTGCATATTATGAGAGAAAAGGCATTAGAATCACTCCCTAAAGCATTATTATTCAACAAAACATAATAAATAACAGTAGGAAATCATGATGCAAAATGGACGTATCAATACGTATCCAACGTATCTACTTTTCCGAACACTTTTGCTCTGGTTTTGACCTCTAATTTGTGTGACTTGAATGAAACTAACCAGGACTGACGCTGTTTTTAGCAGAACTACCTTGGTGTTATTTTTGTGCAGAAATAAAAGTTCTCGAAATTGGACAAAACTTTTTGTGAATTATTTTTGAGAATTATAATGAATTATGGAGCGAAGGACTGCGGGAGGGGGTATGCCAGGGGGGCACCACACATCAGGGCGCCACCCTAGGCCGCGCCCTGATGACTTGTGGGGCCCTCGTGGCTCCTCCGACCCTAATTCCAGTCCTATAAAATCACATCTTCGGAGGAAAAAAATCATAGAGAAGTTTTCATCGCGTTTCACGAGACGGAGCCGCCGCCACCTCCTGTTCTTCCTCGGGAGGGCTGATCTGGAGTTCGTTTGGGGCTCCGGAGAGGGGAAATCATCGCCGTCGTCATCACCAACCCTTCTCCATCAACACCGCCATGATGCTCACCACCGGGAGTGAGTAATTCCTTTGTAGGATTGATGGATGGTGGTGGGATTGGATGAGATTGATCATGTAATCGAGTTAAGTTTGATTGGGCTTGATCCCTAGTATCCACTATGTTCTGAGATTGATGTTGCTATGACTTTGCTATGCTTAATGCTTGTCACTAGGGCCCGAGTGCCATGATTTCAGATCTGAACCTATTATGTTTTCATGAATATAAGAGTGATTTGGATCCTATCTTGCAAGTTGTATGCACCTATTACGTGTCTTGATCCGCATACCCCAAGGTGACAATAATTGGGATTCTTTCCGGTGATTGCCGTAGTTTGCGGAGTTCATGTATTCACCATGTGTTAATGCTTTGTTCCGGTTCTCTATTAAAATGAGGCCTTAATATCCCTTAGTTTCCAATAGGACCCTGCTGCCACAGGAGGGTAGGACAAAAGATGTCATGCAAGTTCTTATCGCAAGCACGTATGACTATATACGGAATACATGCCTACATTACATTGATGAATTGGAGCTAGTTCTGGGTCGCCCTAGTGTGTAACTATTATATGATCATTGTCATCTAAATCATTATCCATCACCGATCCACGTGCCTATGCTTTACATATACTGAATCTTGCTAAGTTACTATTGCTACTGCTACTGTCACATCTACTACAAAAGTGTTGTTGTCACTACTACTGTTACTTTTGCTACTACTATTTGCTGTGCTACTAAACCTTTGCTGCAGAGAGATATCCCAGGTGCGGTTGAATTGACAACTCAACTGTCAATGCCAATAAATATTCTTTGGCTCCCCTTGTGTTGAATCAATAAATTAGGGTGAAATACTACCCGTGAATACTGTCGTGATCCCCTATACTTGTGGGTTATCAGGCGGCTTAATGTGCGATTACTCAGGCGACTCATCCGACGCTCAACGCGTTTCCAGTAAGGAATTGTCTGATGATGCCCTCAACAAGGCTACAAAGAGATTCTTCTCCGACTCAAAAGAGAAATGTAGCGTTACCGGTCTGGGTCTGTTCTATCTGCAAAATCCACCTCCTCCGGTATTGACCTTTTTGACATGTTTATTCTTTTCCTTCATCAATTTTATTTGGACCCGCCATTCTTACCATATGTTTTATATTGCTGCAGGAAAGCTCTAACTTTTGGAAGGTCACGCCTCAGATCCCCGTTCCTTCATCAGGTCAAAAAGATGACCCGGCTCTTGAATCATCCTCGGGGGAGCAATCTGAAGTAGAACTTGACTCTCTTGGCCATTTGTTTATTGAACTTGCCGACGTGCCTTCTTCTCAGGATGACTCGGAATCCAGTCAAGCCGGCCATGTTGAGGTAATTCCAATCTCCTCCAGTTCCTCAGAAATGTTTGTTCCAAGAAAAACAAGACAAACCGTCCGGAAGGTTAAATTGTCACATCCAGACGCTCACTTAGCTCCTGATTTTCTTTTGAAGAAGGCGCAATTTGCCGGTCAATCAAAACGCAAGACCCGAAGTGGTTCGAGCGATTTAGACCCCGGCTTGTCTCACGCGTCGAGGTGCCACATAGTCCAAGCAATTCTCGTCCTAGAGCCGGTCTCTTTAAACAACCTCTTAACCCTTCAAACTCACTTTATCAGGAATCTTCTTTGCCTTCGGGCGACTCGACTGGAACACAGCTTCCTGCCTTTAACGTCAATCGCGGGTAAGTTCCTAAACTTGCATCGATTTTATGCATTTAACCTTTAAACTACTTTTTCCTTAGTATAATACTTGATTTCGGGCAAGTATAGGGCCAAAGTTGTTTTGTCGAAACGTGCTGCCGGGTCATCCTGGGGTGCTACAAGCCAGGATATTCCAAACCCCCACCAGAAAAGACCGCCACCGAAGTTGATCCTTCTGGAGAGAATGATCTGGAAGCTAGGGTCGAACGGCAGCCGACGTTGAGACATCCAACCCGGATGAGCCGGTTTTCATGGATGCACCAATGGAGGCCCAAGGCATGTCAATCGATCCATTTGCTCGTCCGCCAAGCCCGGCTCGTCCTTCCAGTTCGGCGGCTCATGTGGATGACACCATTCTGCCGGCTGACCAGAGCACTCCAGATGTTATCATTGTTAAGGAGAGCTTCCAAGCTTCTGTTGTTTCCACCTCCTTGGCTAAAATTGTAGCCAAGGATGAGCCGGTAAACTTGGATAAAGGGAAAGCCAAGCTGCAACTTCCAGATCTATCTGCGCTTGGTGCTGAAGATATTCACCAGCAGTACTTGGCCCGGCTGTCTGAGAGCCGGGAAATTGAGATCAATTTAATCAACGATGTCAAGGAAAAATATGAGGTAAGATTCCTGCTTTACTGTTTTTTCTTGATATACTGTCTTCAGCCCCTAAGGACCAGCTTAGTATGAAAAAAATGGTAAGCTGGTTGTTCGAAATATTTATGCTAGATATAGCTGTAGCCCCCAAGGAACGAGTCGTTATGATCATAATGAGTTGGTACTTATACTTTGAGTAGAAAACATAACACTGATCTAGCCCCCAAGGGCCGGCTTATCTCATTGAGTTAACCGGGTCTTCTTTGTAGAAGAATTAAACAGTTGTCTTCTAAGCTTGAAATCATGTAGCCCCCAAGGGCCGGCTTATTTCTGTGAAATAGCCGGGTCTTGTAATTGTTTGTGACTTGAAAATTTTGCACATTAGCCCCCAAGTGCTGTGTTGATTGTTTACAACCGCACGGGACTTTGATAGTATGAAAATAAGTTTTGAAATGTCATATCC
The DNA here is from genome assembly GCA_039707655.1 of Elymus sibiricus. Taxonomy (NCBI): domain Eukaryota; kingdom Viridiplantae; phylum Streptophyta; class Magnoliopsida; order Poales; family Poaceae; genus Elymus; species Elymus sibiricus. The sequence continues at coordinate 358,262,131 of CM077675.1, forward strand.
CCCAAGGGTCAAGTCGCCTTTGTAAGGCAGCTTGAGGCTTTTGTAGAAATAGCTGTTAATAATGCTTGCATGTATGTCAGGGATATGTACAAGATGTTGAATCTGTGGTTGTAAAACTTCAGAAACGTCTCAAAGAGGAGATGAAACTGAAGGCTGGGGCTGAACTTGCGGCGTCTCATTTTGAAGACTCTGCGCGTCAAGCGAATGATCATCTTGAGCAGGCGAAGAAATTTTTTGAAGAAGAAAGGGCCGCCCTTCTGAAGCATGCTGAAAAGGCTGAGGCGAAACTTTGTCCTTTGAAAGAAAACTATTCCACTCTTGTGAAGCAGATAAACGAGATGCTGACGGCCATCTTTGGTATGTACTCATAGCTCTATTACTTTTGAATTGTCGGGTTATGATGATATGGCGGCTCGTTGTCTAACTTGTTTTTGTATGCAGGACGAAAGGAACAGAGCCTTGTGAATTTGCCTATTGTAAAATTGAAGGCAATATTCACATATGTAGAGCAGCTATTCACAGGATATGTCTACTCCATAATGGCAGTAAAGAATTTGAAATACCCGCCCAGAAACATCAAGGAGATGTTGAAGCAGCTATCAACTGTGCCACAATGGGTCACAGAAACCCAAAAATCGGCGGCTCTGGGGGAGCTAATATGGCTCTTGCCCGTGCAAAGGCATATTTACCTGAGCTAGATCTTGAAGCTTTGAAAGACGGCTTTCCCGAATTCAGGCTGGACGGCTCAGAGTTTACTCATGCCGATTTCGCCAAGTGCTTCAAAGATACTCGGCCGTTGGCAACTCTTATAGCTGAAGAAGTTGACCTGTTGCAGTATCATGCTGCATATTCCAACGAGAATGAGCGTATCAACGTGCCCAAAGATGAGCATTCAGAGCTGGTGCCGCCTCGACGTAAGAAACCCTTTGCTCCTGATGTTGATGCATCAACTCTTGTTGCGGGGACTTCAAATTTTGAATCTTTGAATTCAATCCGGTGGCAACAAAAGGACCAACAGGTTGATGATGAAGATGAGCCGGCGGAGTCGGATCCTGAGGCGGCCGATGCGGAAGAAGCTTGAAGGCGGGTCTCACCCAAGGATGAATCAGCCACGAGGTGGCGCTATCCCCCAAGTATTGGGCGAAAAACATGAATATTTTTGTGGCTCCTGATGTGAGCCTGTAATAGGGGTAGTTGAAAACCTTGAAAATGCTCTGTTGTACCATCGTGCATGTTTGCACTTGTCTTGTTGTGGTGAAGCTGCCACGAAACTTTAATCTTTTGATCTGTTTGCCGAAATACGATTGTGCTTCTCTTTATTTGTCTCTGAATATCTCTGTTGTTTTGCTCAATGAGCCTTTGATTGAATCAGAATAAGCCGGCTCAGTGAGACTCAGCAAAGAGACTGGATTTTGAGGCTCAAGTCTTGATTGAATCATTCCACAATGTTTTTGCAGAAGATATGTGTTTGAACTGGTCATGGTATGATTGTAGTTTATAACCCGGATGCCCATTTATGAGACGGTAATAGGAACAATATTGTACCTGAAAAATTTATGAGGTAATAATAAGAGATATTGTAACAATATAAAGAACTGTTAATAAGCCGGCTCGGTGAGACTCGGCAAAGAGACCGGCTTTCGAGGCTCAAGTCTTGCTTCAGTGAAGCGGGTGTGATAACCCATGGTTTATCCTAGCTCTCTGTATGCCAGCTCTCACGTGACTCAAGCCGATGTTTTAACCTTGATAAGTTCAGGGTCCAGATGGATTGACTTGTCAAGAGTATACGGGGTCACCTGATCGGAGTCGCATCGAGCAAACAGGCGAGTTTAACCATTTTTATTGGCTTATAGCCTAGTCAAGAGGGATATTAAAGGCTGACTCGTTGAGTTGGATCCCAAGTGACTTATGTTCAAAAAATAAAGACTCATGCTCAATTTGCTAGGCTGAGACGACAGAGACCCCGAGTTTCGGGGGTGCCGGCTTTATTATATTTGAACATAAAGAAGTATTTACAGAATTTGGGGGGAAGTACAAAGGAAAAGGAGCCGGTGGCTCTAAGTATAATAAGGCCGTAGGTGAGCAATGTTCCAGGGCCGGGCTGTTTCCTCTTCAGAGGTATATGATCCTTCTCGTAAATCTGTCAGTTAATATGAACCATTATTGAGGTTCCTGCTAACGACAAAAGGACCCTCCCAAGGCGGCGAAAGTTTATGCATTCCTGTTTGATCTTGAATCAGACGGAGCAATAAGTCGCCTTCTTGAAAAGTATGGCTTCAGACTCTATGGCTGTGATAGCGACGTAGGTCATGCTGATATATAGCAGATCTGGCTGGTGCTAAGTCACGTTCTTCCTCCAAGGCGTACAAAGAATCTTGACGTGCTTGCTCGTTATCTGCCTCAACGTAAGCAGTGACTCGAGGAGAATCATGGCAAATATCACTTGGTAATACCGCCTCAGCTCCCTAAACTAGGAAGAACGGTGTATACCCCACGGTGGGCGCCAACTGTCATGGTTTTGTCACGGCAGATGTTCTCATAGGAGAACTTGAGTGAGGCCATCTTCGTTAGGTGGTGACTCAAAGGGGTTGATCGGGAACGAGAGACGAGTTTACCCAGGTCCGGCCCCTCCGAGGGAGGTAACAGCCTACGTCCTACTTTGTGTATATTGATGATGATCTTGATTACAAGGTGTAGAATCGCTAACCTAGCTCTCGAGGGTTTGCTTATTTCTTACTTGATCTTTCTAACTCCAGGGCTCCCCTTTATATATAGGCGGAGGCCTAGGGTTTACAACAGAGTCCGGGTCGTAACACAACCCGTGACCTAATCTAACTCCTCCTTCCCTTGCTCCTCAAGGAAAAGAGAACTCCGTGTGTCCTCATGCTTAAGCCGTTTTTTAGACGACGTTTATTGAGTCGGCCCAACGGATGAGCCGCCCGCTAGGCCTTGCACTTCTGATGGGCATCTTCCTCATGGGCCGCCTTAGTAGAATCCGGGTCATAAATTACCTGTGGGGTATATACCCAACAGGTAAGGGGTCCCAAGATGCTAGCCTTGGTGCGATGGTAACCGTAGAAACAGATATTTACTCTGGTTCCGGCTCTCTTGAAGAGATGATACCCTACGTCCTACTTGATTGTATTGATTTGAGGGAGTACAAGTTACATATTGGTCTACCACGAGATTGTGTGTGTATGAGGTTGTCGTCTACGGTCCTCACCCCTCGATTTATATATATACCAGGGGTGCTAGGGTTTACACATAGGTCAGTTACATCTAGGTAATTGTGACGAAGATGACCTCTAAGTCTTGGAGCATGCGCCAAGTCTTCGGAACATATCCCTCCTAGCGCTCCTGGGCTTGACGAATGTGGCCCGCTGGTTAATCATCATGGGGGTCCTTGGCCTAGCCTATATGACCGGCAGCCAACGTGACAAGCATCCCCTAGTTCACGATACCATCATTAGGTTATCAATTTTTTTCTTGCAAGGATGGCGTCCAGTGGATGGTAGCGCTTCATCTTTGAGCCAGTATTACGGGCTCCAATTTAGTTCGAGTTTGTCCACCGGGAAGGAGTCAATGGAGCACCGACATAGATTCCTGCCATCTCTTTGGGGCGACGATGTTAGCATTTCTCATTGTGCGTGTGTGATAGCAAGATTTGGTGTCAGATACAACCAAGGAAAAAAAAAGCGTGCTAAGACAAAATAGCGGAGCCCTTAAAACCAGCTATAGCGAACGAGTGTATATTGATTTTATTTACCAAGACATTACTCAAAACGCTATAGTGTGCTATTACCGACGCTAGAGCGCGCTATCTTTTGATTGGACACAACACATCAATTCAAGGATTCAAAGATGACGACTGCAACTCTGGAGTGCTCGTCCTTAAGGGCACATGCACGCTTCGTGACGGTCATCGGCAATGTCAAACTGGCTCCAGTACAGGAGTAGGTGAGTCACCATATCGGTGCGTCGACGGCTCGTTCTCGAGGCAACATTGGTCGTTTGGTTGTGGAGGGGCCTTGATGTGATTTTTATTATATTTGGGGTACTTCATATGAATATTTATACTCCATAGATTGGATCCTTTTTCGCAGAAAAAACAACATTTTCATTTGCTTCAACACGACAACATTTTTTTTTCTTTTTGCGAACCAACCTGTGGATGGATAATTAAGAGGACAGCGGTATTCCCAGCCCATCAGGGTTCAAGTCCTGATGCTTGCATTTATTCTGGATTTATTTAAGGATTTTCGGCGATGCACGTTCAGTGGGAGGAGACGTTCCCGTCGACTACGAAGCGCCTACGGTGACTTTGTAAAATCTCAAGATGATATGTCGGCTCAGTCTCTCGAAGGTGTTCATAAAGGTAGGATTTGCATGTGTGCGTTCATAAGGGTGAGTGTATGTACGTATGAACGCTTGCGTCTGTACTGTGTTAAAAAAACTTTCCTTTTTTTAGTAAAAGCCATGTCTCTTACTTTTCATGTGCTGTTAAAAGGTTTGTCGAAAAGAAAACAAGTTTATTTTGAATTATGCAACATTTCCTTACCCCTTTTTACGCAAAAAAGAAAATGTTTCCTTACCCGTTTAATCTCATGGCCTCTTTCGCATGCACTCCCTCCGTCCGCAATTACTTTGAGTCACAAGTAATTCTTAACAAAGAAAATCGTAAATGCATCCGTTTGAACGATAAGTAAATAAGAAAGTACAACTTTGGTCAAGCACGAACTAACTACTGCGATCACACAGTGAGATCGAGCACCTCATTTCGAATTTACGTTTAGCGAGACATCATATACTACTTCGCTTTCCGGCAGTCATGATGAATCGGCCTGCAGCCTTTATGCCTAGCAAAGTACAAAAGCGTGAGGTGAGCCTTGTAGCTAGACCGAATCTGATACTTTCTCCGTCTCAAAATAAATATCGTAACTTTGTATAACTTTAGTATTAAGTTGTATTAAGTTTGAGACACTTATTTTGAGACGAAGGGAACATGTATTTATTTGTGAACCGAACAACCATTCATATCACGCCAAGATATAGCCAGTTTTATTCGGAGTACTGCAGTAAATATGCAAGTACACGAGAAGATATTATTATTTGTTCAGTACAATAAAGTCGTGGCGGTAGCTTGTACTTCAAGAGGGAGGCATATTATGCATCAGGGCCGTGTAATCCTTCCATTGTTCGGGAGCCGGGGTCTGCGGGCGTTAGGGTTGAGCAGCCGGTGGGCACTTCTTATATACTCCGCACGGACGGGTGTAGGGTTGGCCAGGGGTGTTTGCGCACGATCCGCCGATGCACACTGCATGACGGTTTGGGTTCAGAGTGCCGATTGACGCTGCAGAGAGTTATTCAGAACGCAAGCATTAGCATGCACTAGTAACAGTGTTGCACGTGTAACCGCAAAATGTTTTTTTTTCGTTCATCCTAGTTAGGAGGCATCTCACAGTCGTATAGTATGCCACATGTCGAAGACAATCAAATGTCTCTATCGATAAAATAGTCATAGGTTCACAGAGTCTAGTGGTAAATTTTGAATCAAATGAAAATAACACCAGATTTACTAATCAACATTAATCTTGGAAGTACACAACTATATTGCTCAATCCAATACATTTGAGAATTCGTTCCTCCAAGAGAACAACCCCATGCACCTACGTACCTAGCCAGGAAAACGGTTTGCTTGTTGGATTGACCTTGCGAGGAAAGAGGGGGGGGGGGGGGGGGGGGGGGGGGGGGGGGGGTCTGATTTCTTAGATTTGAGTGGTGCATGTCCTTTTGAATTCAGTCAGTGGTGCCTTTTGTTTGCATTGCAAACGGAGGGGACCTTCCATGCCACCGCACAAGTAGGCACATGTCCGACCCTCTCCTCACCACCATCTGATATAAGTTGCTATAGATGTGAGTATATGCACATCATGTTGTGAATACATTCACTCCATTGCATCAAACGGTTAGTTCAAAAGATTGATAATCATATGAAGGTAGCATTTTTTCCATTGCTTGGTCATGTATATTCAAACTGAATGGTACCACTTTTGAATCTTCTGAGGTTGACCTTGGACACGACAAGAGCATAAGGCAACTTTATGTATTAAGAGAATCAGACAACTTCATTTACAAAGAGACAAACACAACATGCTTTGCAAAGATACATGAAACTGACATCACATCACATGTCTTGATAGCTCTTTGGGCATCAGCGTGAACATATGGACACACCTCTATACAACCTATCTAATTAAGAAAATTGTTTGCTGCGGAAAAAAACTGGCAGCATGTCAACAAAAGGAGCATCGGATTTCATAGCTTGTGGCACGAAGAACACTGTATATTCCTGACTTCTCTCATGCAAGTGAGAGGATCCAGAGCTGGATCCTCTGCCTTACAAAGTGAAGTCAGGGGAGCTACAATAATCTGACTTCACTTCTCTCTAGTTCCATGAAGGATACTCATTTCAATTTTCAAAAGACCGATTTTCAAAATTTAAAAGGTCAATTTCAGTTCGTGACATACTAATTTCAATTCTCAAAAGACTCATTTCAATAACATAGACCCACTCAGGCTGCGGTAAACGTATTTTCACAACATAGGTAGCATCATGGCGTAAGCAAACTGTGTACCTGATACAAGGTTGACATGTAAGGTCAACAATCTTTGACTTCTTTTTCGCTGGTAGGATCACCATACCTTATTGTGACTGTGTTTTACACCTATAATTGACAAAAGAAAGCAGCCTCATTTAGCAACTGGTACTGAAGAATGAGAGAATCAGGAGTTAAACATCATCAAATAAGTTGGTCAAGCTGCATAACATGCAAATCAACATTGCATCATAATTTCATTCCTTTCACAACCTAAAAAGGCAGATAATACATGGTATCACCTCAGAGTATATCTCAAGGCACCAAAGGCATCATGAACATATACAATAGATAGCTTGTAAAATTAGCAAGCGACGGATAAACAAATGATGAAAATAGGAAAGAGGCTAGAAACATGTATATACAGTACCTTTTTATTGCTTTACGACACAAATGCTTGTTAGTCTGCATCAACACTTCAAAAGCATGGCACCAACATCTGCACATGCCATTATCTTCATTCTTTCTAATATATATTCTCATATTCGCAAAATCCATTCAACTTGTCTTGTCCTGTCCAAAAGGAGCATAAAAAGTCACTAATAGCTAAACTGATCCCTCGAACCCCAACTCCCTATCCCCATATGCGTCACAAAGTTTTTCCTGACCAAGTATATTATCTACTTCCTCCGTCTCTAAAAAGCCTTATATTTAGAAACGGAGGGAGTATTGTTCATGGATGCCTACAGCTATGGAAATGACATACTTTGTTTAACATAGATAGTTTACTAGTAGACCATAGGTAAAAACACATATGCATTTTGAAGCTCCAGCGTATCTAAGAAGCATGAACACTGTTGCTGATTGTAAATCAAAAATCCTATAAAACAATTCTCAAGTACTGAAGGAAGTTGGTAGTGTGGCTTAGCTTTATCAATAATTGATCTTCTAAGTACCTGCACCGCAAGTATGAATTTACTGATTATTTACTAAGAGAACCATGCACTGGTATAACACTGAGAAACAAAGTGTGAACCAAACTACATACTCGGCAAATAACACTTGCGAATTTGTAGCATGCAGTACCGTGGGTTGCTATGGAGCAACAATTTTTTTTGTTGACAACAACCATGGAGGAACAAATATACATACTGAAGATGGAATGCAAGTGCCCAATGGCTACAATATATAACTAACAAAACAGCAACATTACTACTCGTGAAGCTGAGAAGGGAATTACACCGGTTGATTCGGCAGGTAATGTGCGGACACAACTGTTCTTGATGCAACATTAGTAGAATGGTCATGTGATGAAGAATGTCAGGCACGAAAATGTTGCAGCTGCATCACGAGAGATGGTGAATCAATAGCAGTCAGGTCATGTTCAGAAAACAGAACCTGACTGGCATTTCTTTTTTGAAACAGAACCTGGCTAACAGCAATGCATGTTCAGAAAACTAAACGGGGGCATCCCAGCTCGAATTTGTCATGTGAAAGCTGCTGCTCTGTGAGCGATGTTCTACAGCCCACTCCTGGAGTCTTGGTCAACTATACGAGCTTGATGCAAGGTCGAGTGGAGTCAGAACAAAATAGGAATATTAGGATTAAAGTAGCGGGAGGCTTCATACCCGTATGCAGTAGGCAGCAGCAACAACCCAGCCGGAGGCCCCCGCGTCGGCAGTCCCAGGCCGAGGGCAGAGGCGGCCAGTGTCCTGCGCCTCGCCGTTCTCCTGCCCTTGTCCGGCGCCCTTGTCTTGGATCTCGGGCGACCTGTGCGGCGGCGGATGCGGACGAGTGGCGACCGGTGCGTCGGCGCTGAGATAGATCGTGGACGGCCGCGGAGTGTGAGGAGGGGCGCGGGGGCCGGGGCGGTGGCGGGGCGCTGGGCGCAGGGCAGGCGGGTCGCGGGGCGCGGGGGCCGGGGCGGTGGCGGGGCGCGGCGAGGAGGCGACGATGAGGCCTGCGGTGTCGGAGCGGCCGGTGGTGGCGGGGCGGCGAGTGGCAGGCGGTGGCGAGGCGAGGGGTCGGGAGAGGAGGGAACGGGCGAAACGTGCGGGGCGCTCGGGGTTGGGAAGGCCGCGGTGGGTTGGGAACGGGCGGAACGTGCGGGTGGATTAGCGATATGGTTAGCCAGCGCTAGTAAAACATGGTTTGCTGTGTTAAACATCCAGAGATTTGTGGCCTTTAGCTATTGCCAATGAACGTCTCAGATTGTTTGGATCTCTGCTTTTCGTCCTTTTATAGGGATAGTAGATGCATGCATGCATGATTGGTTTCAAGATGGTGGAAGAGCATGAGACGAACAGTGTGCAAGCAGTAACCTTTGATCTCGCGGGCTCCGTGGCAGACGGAGCTGCTCATGAACACGGCGGAGACGACGAACAGCGCGATCTGGAGAAGCACCATGAAACGGGCAGCTCTAGCGAAGGACGCCATCGTCCGTGAGGCACTCGGCTTACTGCCTTGCGAGTTGCGACTTGTGACCAGCTGGAGGCTTCGAGCTGTGTGTGTATATCCTGCTGCTCGCCGAAGGCCCGTATTTATAGAGTTCGACCCACATGGAAAAGAAAAAGATCTCATTGGACCCCTTAATTTTTCTTTGTTTTCTTCTCAAGCATTTTTGACTTCGACAGGTGAAGGTTTGGCAGCTGCAAGTGATTGCGCATTTTTCCGTTGAAGATAATCATAATTTTATTGGTGGGCACATCAGCACATGTACGTGACTCGGTCTCTATCCCTCGATCTGTGCATATCTGGAAAGTCAAAGTGTCTTTAAGAATTAAAGTGTTCATGTGGTTTGTCCACAAACAAGTCATTCTCACTAAGGACAATTTGGCAAAACGTAACTGGTCTGGATCTAGAAGGTGTAGCTTCTGTGATCATGATGAATCTATCAAACACCTCTTTTTTGAGTGTCCTTTGGCCAAAATTTTATGGCGATCTATCCATATAGCGTTTAATATTGATCCTCCCTCTAGCATTCACACGCTATTTGGGGCGTGGCTAAATGGAGTCGACATAGAAACAGCGAGACACATCCGTGTAGGCGTATGTGCGTTATTATGGGCTATATGAAACTGCAGGAACGATTTGGTTTTTAACAGAACAACAAATTTTCATTTCTTGCAGGTTATCTTCCGGGCCACAACGTTAATCCGTATGTGGTCGCTACTCACTCCGATGGATGTCAGGGAGCGTATGGTTACTGGGTCTGTCCGCTGGGAGACGGTGGCACGAGCTATCTTCAACCGGTTTGGATGGCGGTCATGTAATAGGATAGGTGTTTAGTTTCCTATCTATTTTTTGCCGCCGGTTGTGGCTGTCCCGATTCCTTATTTCCAGCTCTTTGTGAGCTTTTTTTCGGTTTGTGACTTTGGAGACTTTGTTGAACTGTTTGCTTATTAATAAAGTGGTCGCATGCATCGTTCTGATGCAGAGGTCGGGGATAACCTCCTTTTCGAAAAAAAAACGTGATTGCTCGAATTTCTCCGGTTAGTCAAGTCAAGGCTGGTGGTGAGTGGTGACACCTTGGCCGTAAATGGTTGAGCCGAGACGACCCAGCGTCGCGACGAGTCTTCGGTCGTCTTGTGATCCAGGAAACAATATATGTGATAGCGTAGTGCTTCACTCACCTGGTGTTTCCACGCATGACTGGCCCATTTGTAGCACACACGTGCGGAGGCATCGACCATTTTTTCTTTTTTTCTTTTTTTTTTTGAAATTTCCTTTTTTTACTTTCTTTTCTGAATCTGTTATATCATTTGAATCAGAAGTTTAATTTAAAATCCATTTGTTTATTCGTGTTCCTTATGATGAGGGGTTTGAAATAATACCACATTCGAATACATTTTGAGAAGTTATAAAAATTTCACCAAGTTTCGGCTGCTGAAACTTAATAGGATCAAACGACAAATTCACTTAAAATCGTCCAGGAACTAAACACAGCGTAAGTTTCAGAAACTAAACTTAAAATCGTCCAGGAATCGATCGAGTTTGCGAATCGTGAAGCAATCGTGCGGCCGGCATGGCTAGGCAACACCCGTAAATTTCCGTTAGTCCACCGTGTGTTTATTATGATTTTATTTGTCGTTACCGCTTTGATATCCTTGAACATTGAATTTTTCGTGTAAGTCACCTTGTGGACTAAGAGCAACTCTAGCACACTCGTCATATTGACTCACTCATCATAATGATTACGGCCATGTGCATCACTTGATGCAGAGGCTAGGGTAATCCTCCTTTTCAGAAAGAAAAAAATCATAATAACCATCAATATGATGATTTTCGGCCAAAATCACATTCTAGCATAGTCGGCATATGGGTCTGGATCACCGTAGTTTGTGGAGCTCGCCACATAAACGAACGTGTATGCTTCATATTTGCAGGATGTGGAGATCTTGTATGGAGCGCCCAACCGCCGGTGCTCAAGGGAAGTTTTAACTTTGTCCTCTTTGCACCTTAGTCGAGGTTATAAGATACATGGTCTCTCACACACCATTGGTGAGCAAGCACCCAACCGTTAATGTCACGACTGCTCCCTCGGATTTCCTTGGCGGCATGTCGGATGGCCACCACGAGACATCATCTCATGTCTTGCGTGTGAGCAGGCCGGGAGGTGCCGTGTGAGGTGAGTCTCTGGGAGGCGTGTGAGGGTGGGTATGTTTCCCACTAGGAAGTGCGTCCCTTGATGCTCGCCCACTAGGAAGTGTGTCCCTTGATGGTCGCCCACTACCTGTGGCTAAAACTGGGCATGGGCAGCCTAGCCCGACGACCCAGCCCGAACCCGACCCAAAAAACCTTGGTCGGGCTAGGTAGGGCATTGTGTTTGGACCGGGCCCATGCCTGAATGTTCGGCCCATGGTGCATTTCGGGCCGGGCTCGGGCCAAGGAACTAAGGCAGTTTACACGGAGGCCCGACCCGAAATTGATCTTTTTAGCCCTTTCGAGCCGGGCTTGGGCCTTAATATGTGTTTTTTTTGGCCGGGCCGGGTCGGGCTCGGCCCTGGACTTTGCAAGTCGGGCTTTGACAAGCCTGACCCGAAACCCGGCCTAGCCCGACAAATGCCCAGGTCTACCTTTCCGCTCCTCAACTATCCTCTTTAATGGTGGTTGCCGCGGGCTATAAAAGGTCTTTGCGACCTCTCTTCTCTCTCCCTTACACATTGTCATCTTTGGTAACTCCAAAACATCTCTCGTCTGCCCCATTCCACCTCTTCCTCTTCAAAGCATGTTTCGGAAGAAGCCAGAGGATCCCCTGACCCCCTTCTAGGACAAGTTGGAAGTGACTTTGCCTAGCTCGCAAGGGATGAGGCGGATAGGGAGTGGTTGATTTGGGACCACGCGCCTGCTCCCAGTGTCACCGCCTTTAGGGGCACCTGGACAGCCTTGAACGGCCTTGTCGTGGCCAACTTCTAAGGCATCGCGGCCCGTAATGCCGTCGTGGAAGCATGGTCGGCCTGGGATGACCGAGCAACAAGAGTTTTTGTGGGCATCGACACCCGCATTGCCGCGTCCAACCTTGATCTCAAACCCTCCCCACCCTCACCCCGGCGTGGTCGTAACTAGCCCCTTGCTGACTAATCCAGTTGGTGTCCTTCTATTAACAAATTAGTTAATATTTTATCTTAGTATTGGATGTTCTGTCAATGTAAGGCACACCGCGACAAATTTTCCACCCAAATTATTAGGAATGGAGTCAAATTGAATCAAATGTGTTCTATGTTTTTGAGTTTTGGCAAGAATCGTTGTAATCCATGATAAGGGGGCCTACATGTAATAAAATATATGGAGGTTGCGTTTTGGTGAATCTATGTTTATGATTTGACTCCTTAGCCAAAGAAATTAAGCATGTCAAATCCACAAGTATTTTGATGCCATTCTTCAAGTATGGTAGTGGCCTCTTTGGTGTGACCAAGGTATTGACCTGCCAAACCTATCGGGCAGTTCTTCCATCGCCAATGTAGGCAATCGATGAGCCGAGCATATCGAGAAAGCCTCTTGCTGCTCTCACTACAAAAAGCTTTTTGTGTACTCAGTATTTTGTTCAATCAAGTACTCATCACTAAACCAATTCACCATGACACATGCAAATATCATCATTGCGTCAATGCATGTGCTCTCTCCCATCCAGACGATCTCATTAACGGCATCTCCAACTGAACCCATATGCAAGCATCCCCATAGCAGCAGTGTATTTCTAGAGAGGAGAAAGCGATAGTGCTCCGGCGCAATCCTTCCTTGATGTGAAGTAAGGATCATATTCATTTACACCCACCACTATGCACAAGAACAAATGTTCGCTCATCAAGAAGCTACACCGAAAAAGGCCCTCATGATATGTCGGTTTGGCTCTGAAATAGTCTGTGTAGGGATCCCCACGACCCTTTATCGCATCCCGTCTAACAGTTTTCCTGATCGACATCAACCCATAAAGTTGAGAACATGATGTACTTCATTCTCCATTTTTCGAGGATGCTCATCATCATCATCATCATCATCATCCAATTTGGATCACAATATGACCACGAGCGCTAAACTCCTTGTAAACAAACTCACCAACCTACGGGTAAACAAACCCATAGTGTCCCTAAAAGTGTGAAAAATAGGCTAACAATATAGCTCAGGTATATTCTACGAACACATGGTGGGCCAGGTGTATGGCGGGTGAAGTTGGATGTACCGAGGCGGCGTCAGGAGTGACGATTATGTGCTCGGAGGCAATGACATCCTAGTTTGGACTTGGGGTGGGGACATAGCTCTGGGTTGGGCCATATGGGGGAAGGCGGCATAATTAGGGTGGGGACAAGATGGAGAGTGCATGACGTGAACAGGAAAGAATAGAGAGGAACACCACGTGAAGCGCCCCACCGACACCTTTCCTAGAGCCGAAAGCTCCTCTAGTGGCGGCGAGAGAGAGGGAGGGGAGAGAGAGTGACGGTGGCGACTGGGGTACCCACCCAAGCCGCCTCCTAGAGACGATGTAGATTCTATCTGTTTTTCCGTTCCTTCATTTAGAGACATCTTGTGACTTCTGTCCTTAGCTGGCAGTCAAACATGGGAAAACGAGTAGTTGTCATCTTCTCTGCTCACTAGGGCCTCACTTCTTGTTACTTCCCCTTAGAGCATCTCTACCGACCCCTTATATAGCTTTAGAGGAGTAAAAAATAAATTTCATCCTAAATTGCACCTAACCGATCCTTATTATGGTTAGAGGGGTAAAAATATACTCCACGGTTGTCCCGAAATATACTCGATTGCCCACCCACGGAGTGAAATATCCCCCACCCTCCACTGCCACATCCACTCAAACGCTGCCCTACTTGCCTCTACCGGCCACAATGTGCCACCACCGCCCCTTGTAGCACCAGTCATGCTTCTCCCCCATCTCAATTCGGTCGCTTCTCGCCGTCAGCGCCAAAATCGACGAATCTACGTCCATCGTCGGCATCGTTGAATTCGACGCACGCGGTCCTCATCGCCATCATGTTTTAGAGGAATTCGACGGGGACCAAACCGTGTAGCCACCTCGACCGCTCCATGCCACCTCTCGGCATGTCCTTCTCCTCCCGACGCATCTCACCCGCCGATCATCCACCGACACAACCACGTATATCTGTCGGTCGGCTTCAGCCCTCGCCGAGCAGCTCGTCAACGAGCCTCTACCGGCCATCAACTCTGATCATTATTGGTGGTTGGTGTCGCGCCTTGATACGTCCATTTTGCATCAAGATTTCTTATTCACATTTACGTTATTCTTGTCCATTATTCCCTATTATCATACAATTCTTATGCCCTTTCTCTCTAAATATGCAAGGTACATCACAAAGAGAGAATTATTTGGAAACTGGAATTCTAGACCGGAAAAGCGAGAAAAAGGCAAAAACGTCACCAGACTCCAAATGACCTGAAACTTCACAAGGAATTTTTATTGAATATATGTGAATTTCTGGGCCAAAAATATACCAAAGGGGGGCCACCAGCCAGGCACAAGCCAACAGGGCGCCCCCAGGTCACGCCCTGATGGTTTGTGGGGCCCTGGCTGGCCTCCCGACGCCCCTCTTCTCCTATATGGTGTGTTTTACCCTAAAAAAATCATAAGCAACCTTTCGGGAGAAGCGCCGCCGTCTTGAGATGGAAACCTGGGCATAGGCCCTTTTGCACTCCGGCAGTCAGATTCTGCTGGGGAAATTCCCCTCCGGGAGGGGGAGATTGAAGCCATCGTCATCACCAACGATTCCTCCTTCGTGGGAGGACCAATCCTCATCAACATCTTCACCAGCACCATCTCATCTCCAACCCTAGTTCATCTCTTGTATTTAAAATTTGTCTCAAAACCTCAGATTGGTACCTGTGGGTTACTAGTTGTGTTGATTACATCTTGTAGTTGATGCTTGTTGGATTACTTGATGGAAGAAATTATGTTCAGATCCTTAATTATTATTATAGCACCTCTGATCTTTAACATGTTGATGAGGTGTGAGTAGTTACTATTGTTCTTAAGGACATGGGAGAAGTCTTGTTATAAGTAATCATGTGAAGTTGGTATTCGTTCAATATTTTGATGATATGTATGTTGTTACTTCTCTTAGTGGTGTCATGTGAACATCGACTACATGACACTTCACCATGTTATGGGCCTAAGGGAAGTCATTGTGGAGTAACAAGTAGATGATGGGTTGCTAGAGTGACAGAAGCTTAAACCCCAGTTTATGCGTTCCTTCATAAGGGGCTGATTTGGATCCACATGTTTCATGCTATGGTTAGATTTATCTTAATTCCTCTTTCGTAGTTGCGGATGCTTGCGAGAGGGGGTAATCATAAGTAGATTGTTAGTTCAAGTAAGAACAACACCTTAGCACCGGTCCATCCCACATATCAAATTATCAAAGTAGCAAACACGAATCAACTCAACATGATGAACATGACTAGACAGAATTCCCATGTGTCCTCGGGAGTGCTTGCTTAATATAAGAGTACTTTCAGGCCTGTCCTTTGCTATAAAAAGGATTGGGCTATCTTGCTGTACCATTGTTACTATTGTTACTTGTGACTTGTTATGATTTATCTTGCTACAAAACTATCTACTATCGTTACTTACAGCACCTGTAGAGGATACCTTGCTGAAAACCGCTTATCATTTCCTTCTGATCCTCGTTGGGTTCGACACTCTTACTTATCGAAAGGACTACGACTGATCCCCTATAATTGTGGGTCATCAAGACTCTTTTCTGGCACCGTTTCTGGGGAGTGAAGCACCTTTGGTAAGTGGAATTGATATGGAAACATTTTATATACGTGCTGAAATTTACTGTTGGTTGTCGCTATGAACGGTCACCCTTTGAGTGGATTGTTTGGGGCATCTTCGCCCCGAACTGAAGATGAGGAATTTTTTTCATCAACCTACTGAACCTACTGAAAATATTTATTATGAGATTCCTTCGGGTATGCTTGAAAAACTCTTATCACATCCGTATGATGGAACGACTCATCCCGATTACCACTTGATATTTGTCGATGAAGTTTGTGGATTATTTCAGCTAGCAGGATTGTCTGGAGACAAAGTTAAGAAGAAAGTTTTCCCTTTATCTTTGGAGGGAAAGGCATTAATGTGGTACAGGCTATTGGGCGATATTGGATCATGGGACTGGAATCGCTTGAAGTTGGAATTTCATCACAAGTTTTACCCTATGCATCTAGTTCATCATGATCGGAACTTTATTTATAATTGTTGGCCTCGTGAAGGAGAAAGTATCGCTCAAGCTTGGGGGAGGCTTAAATCTATGATGCACACCTGCCCCAACCATGCGATTTCAAGAAACACTATTATGCAAAAAAAATGCTCGTCTTTCTCATGATGATCAAGTACTACTCGATTCTTCTTCTACTGGTTCCTTCATGAATAGGACTATTGAATTCAAATGGAATCTTCTGGAAAGAATTAAACGCAACTCCGAAGATTGGGAACTCGACAAAGGTAAAGAGTCAGGTATAAAGCTTAAGTTCGATTGTGTTAAATCTTTTATGGAAACTAATGCTTGCTATAAGTTGAGTAATAAATATGGCCCTGACTCTGAGATAGTAGCTTCTTTCTGTGAATCATTTGCTACTCATGTTGACCTCCCTAAGGAGAAGTGGTTTAAATACCATCCACCCATTGAAAAGAAATTAGAGAAACCTATTAAAATTGAGAAGGAAGATATAATTGTTAGGCATGTTGATCCAATTGTTCCTACTGCTTACATTGAGAAGCCACCTTTCCCTGTTAGAATTAGGGAACACGCTAAAGCTACAACTATGGTTAATAAAAGTCATGCTAGGACACCTACACCTCCTGAACAAATAAATGTTGAGCCTAAAATTGCTATGGTCAAAGATCTTCTAGTTGATAACGTTGATGGACAGGTTATCTACTTCTGTGATGAAACTACTAGAATTGTAAAACCTGTTAGACGTACGCGGGATGAGTTAGACAAAAATAAACCAGTTGTTGGCATGCCCGTTGTTTCCGTTAAAATTGGAGATCATTTTTATCATGGCTTGTGTGACATGGGTGCTAGTGTTAGTGCCATACCTTTTACCTTATATCAAGAAATTATGAATGACATAGTACCAGCTGAAATTGAAGATACTGATGTCACTATTAAACTTACAAATAGAGACACTATTACACCACTTGGGATTGTTAGAGATGTTGAAGTCTTGTGTGAAAAATTCAAGTACCCCACTGATTTCTTAGTGCTTGGTTCAACACAAGATAACTTTTGTCCCATTATATTTGGTAGACCTTTCTTAAATACTGTAAATGCTGAAATTAATTGTGTTACCGAGAAGGTCAAGGTAAGCTTTGGCGGTGTCTCTCATGAATTTAACTTCTCCAAGTTTAGTGGACAACCACATGAGAAGGAATTATCTAGTAAGGATGAAATAATTGGTCTTGCTTCTATTGCCGTACCTCCTACATATCCGTTAGAACAATATTTACTAGACCATGAAAATGATATGCATATGAATGAGAGAAATAAAATAGATGAGATATTTCTTAAACAAACGCCTATTCTGAAACACAACTTACCAGTTGATATTTTAGGGGATCCTCCTCCACCCAAGGGAGATCCCGTGTTTGAGTTAAAGACTTTACCCGATACTTTGAAATATGCTTACCTTGATGAATAGAAGATATATCCTGTTATTATCAGTGCTAACCTTTCAGAGCCTGAAGAAAAGAGATTACTTAAAACTCTGAAGAAGCACCGGGCTGCTATTGGATACACTCTCGATGATCTTAAGGGCATTAGTCCCACTCTATGTCAGCACAAGATTATTATGGAACCGGATGCTAAACCTGTCGTTGATCATCAACACGGCTTAAACCCTAAGATGAAGGAAGTGGTAAGAACTGAAATACTAAAGCTTCTGGAGGCAGGTATAATTTATCCTATTGCTGATAGTAGATGGGTAAGTCCTGTTCATTGTGTTCCTAAGAAAGGAGGTATAACTGTTGTTCCTAATGATAAAAATGAACTTATTCCACAAAGAATAGTAACTGGTTATAGGATGGTGATTGATTTCAGGAAATTAAGCAAAGCTACTAGGAAAGATCATTACCCTTTACCTTTTATCGATCAAATGCTAGAAAGATTATCTAAGCATACACACTTTTGCTTTCTTGATGGATATTATGTTTTTTCTCAAATACCCGTGTCAAAAGAGGATCAAGAGAAAACTACTTTTACTTGCCCTTTTGGAACGTATGCTTATAGACGTATGCCTTTTGGTTTATGCAATGCACCTGCTACTTTTCAAAGAGGTATGGCTGTTATATTCTCTGACTTTTCGAAAAGATTGTTGAGGTTTTCATGGATGATTTTTTCGTTGATGGAACTTCTTTTGAGGATTGCTTGAGCAACCTTGATCGAGTTTTGCAAAGATGTGAAGAGACTAATCTTGTCTTGAATTGGGAGAAGTGCCATTTTATGGTGAATGAAGGCATAGTGCTTGGGCATAAAATTTCTTAACGAGGTATTGAAGTGGACAAAGATAAGGTTGACGCAATTGAGAAAATGTCGTGCCCAAAAGATATCAAAGGTATAAGAAGCTTCCTTGGTCATGTTGGCTTTTATAGGCGTTTCATCAAAGATTTCTCAAAGATTTATAGGACATTAACTAATCTTCTTCAAAAAGATATTCCTTTTGATTTTGATGATGATTGTGTAGAAGCTTTTGAAATACTTAAGAAAGCTTTGATTTCTACACCCATTGTTCAACCACCTGATTGGAACTTGCCATTTGAAATTATATGTGATGCTAGTGTTATGCTGTTGGTGTTGTTCTAGGGCCAAGAGTAGACAAGAAATTGAATGTTATTCATTATGCTAGTAAAACCCTAGATGCTGCTCAAAGAAATTATGCCACCACTAAAAAGGAATTTTTAGCAGTTGTCTTTGCATGTGATAAGTTTAGACCTTATATTGTTGGTTCCAAAGTAACTATTCACACGGATCATGCTGCTATTAAATACCTTATGGAAAAGAAAGATGCTAAGCCTAGACTTATTAGGTGGGTGCTTTTGCTTTAAGAATTTGATTTGCGTATCGTTGATAGAAAAGGAGCTGAAAACCCCGTAGCAGATAACTTGTCTAGAATGGAAAACATTCTTGATGACCCACTACCTATTGATGATAATTTTCCTGATGAATAACTTGCTGCTATAAATACTTCACGTAGTACTCCTTGGTATGCTTATTATGCTAATTATATTGTCGCTAAATATATTCCACCTAGTTTCACCTATCAACAAAAGAAAAAATTCTTCTATGATTTACGGCATTACTTTTGGGATGACCCACATCTTTATAAAGAAGGAGTATATGGTGTTATTAGACGTTGTATAACTGAGCATGAACAAGAACAGATCTTAAGGACGTGTCATTCTGAGCCTTACGGAGGACACCATGCTGGTGACAGAACTGCGCACAAGGTATTACAATCCGGTTTTTATTGGCCTACTCTTTTCAAAGATGCTCATAAGTATGTCCTTTCATGTAATGAATGTCAAAGAGTTGGTAACATTGGTAAACGTCAGGAAATGCCTATGAACTATTCACTTGCCATTGAACCATTCGATGTTTGGGGTTTTGACTTTATGGGACCTTTTCCTTCCTCAAATGGGTATACTCATATTTTAGTTGTTGTTGATTATGTTACTAAGTGGGTAGAGGCTATTCCAACTAGTATTGCTGATCATAACACCTCTATTAAAATGCTTAAGGAAATTATTTTTCCGAGGTTTGGAGTCCCTAGATACTTAATGACTAGTGGTGGTTCACATTTTATTCATGGTGCTTTCCGTAAACTTCTAGCTAAATATGATGTTAACCATAGAATTGCATCACCATATCATCCTTAGTCTAGTGGCCAAGTTGAATTGAGCAATCAAGAACTAAAACTAATCCTACAAAAGACTGTCAATAGATCTAGGAAGAATTGGTCTAAGAAATTAGACGATGCTCTTTGGGCTTATAGAACTGCTTATAAGAACCCCATGGGGATGTCCCCATATAAAATGGTGTATGGAAAAGCTTGTCATTTGCCTCTTGAACTAGAACATAAGGCTTATTGGGCAATTAAGAAAGTGAATTATGATTTTAAACTTGCCGGTGAAAAGAGGATATTTGACATTAGCTCATTAGATGAATGGAGGACACAAGCCTGTGAAAATACTAAGTTTTTTAAAGAAAAAGTTAAAAGATGGCATGACAAAAGGATTCAAAAATGGGAATTCAATGTAGGAGATCTTGTGCTTTTGTACAATTCTCGTTTCAGGTTTTTTGCAGGAAAACTCTTATCCAAATGGGAAGGTCCATACGTTGTCGAAGAGGTCTACCGCTCCGGTGCTATAAAAATTAATAACTTCGAAGGCAAAAACTCGAGGGTGGTGAATGGGCAAAGAATCAAGCATTATATTTTAGGTGCACCCATTAATGAAGAGACTAATGTCATCCAAGCAATAACACCGGAAGAACACATATGGGAGACCTTCCGGAACACTCCAGAAACCTAAAAAAGAGGTAGGTATGTGGTACAGTATGTAAACCGACTCCAAAATTTCCAAAAAAATAATTTCTGTTGGTTTTAGTATTTTAGAAAAATTCCAAAAATAAAACGGAGTCAGGGGACCCACGAGGGAGGCACAAGCCAACAGGGCGCCCCCCTAGTGGCTTGTGCGGCCCTCGTGTGCCTTCTCGACTCCGATTTCTTCCCGAACACGTATTCTGGCCTAGAAAAAATCATTATATATACTCCCGTATGTTTTGACCACCGCATCACGAGTTTCTCCTTTGTTCTTGTTTCGAGCTGTTTTTCTGACAGATCTAGATCGCCATGACTTCCCCAAGTTCATCTAAAGACAAGTTCTTCGAGAAGGTCATCAACCCCTACTTGCCGGAGGTGATGAAGCACCCTCAAGCCATTGAGATGCGTGAGGGGGTGCTCCACATCCGGGATGTCCAAGGTCCCAAGAAGGAGGGAAGTGACAAGGCCAGGCTTGCAGAAGTGGAGCAGGAGATCTTTAAGTGCCAAGGGATGGTTGAATGTGGTGTGAGTGCTAATCACTCTATGATCACAGACTTCATCCGCGAAAACAAGATTGAAACAAGGAGCATGGGAGAAGCCCTCTTCAAGCTTCAAGAGTGGATCGAGCACCTCCAAGATCAAATCTATGAACTCCAAACCCAGAACTGCGAGTATGAATCTAGGTTTAAAAGGATGAGCCTCGCTGCTGATTTCAGGATTCCGGAGACAAGAGTTTCTTTTCATGATGGGGAATCTATGCCTTGGAAGATGGAGGATTTCCACACACCACCACCATCACCGAAGAAGATTTGAGTACATGGGTATGGGCACAACCCCTAGCTTGTTCCAAGCTTGGGGGAGGTGCCCCGGTATCGTATCACCATCATCTTTTATTTTAGTTTGATCTTTAGTTATTTCGTGGTTTAGAGAAATAAAGTTTCAGATTTGTTTTGCTTAGGATTTTGCTTTGAGATCTACCTATCCTTGTAATCGAGTGTGAGAGTTATATAATAAAGATTAGTTGAGTCTGTGTGCTTTACTCTCTTGCACCAATCATCATAGCATGGCAATAAAAAGAATAGTAAAGTGTTGGAAATATGCCCTAGAGGCAATAATAAAATGGTTATTATTATATTTCCTTGTTCATGATAATCGTTTATTATCCATGCTATAATTGTATTGATTGGAAACTCAAATACATGTGTGGGTACATAGACAACACTGTGTCCCTAGTATGCCTCTAATAGACTAGCTCGTTGATCAAAGATGGTCAAGGTTTCCTAGCCATAGACATGAGATGTCATTTGATAACGGGATCACATCATTAGGAGAATGATGTGACGGACAAGACCCAAACTATGAACATAGCATATGATCGTGTCAGTTTATTGCTATTGTTTTCTGTATGTCAAAGTATCTGTTCCTATGACCATGAGATCATGCAACTCACTGACACCGGAGGAATACCTTGTGTGTATCAAACGTCACAACGTAACTGGGTGACTATAAAGATGCTCTACAGGTATCTCTGAGGGTGTCTATTGAATTGGCATGGATCAAGACTGGGATTTGTTACTCCGTGTGACGGAGAGGTATCTCAGGGCCCACTCGGTAATACAACATCACTATAAGCCTTGCAAGCAATGTGACTAAAGTGTTAACTACGGGATCTTGTATTACGGAACGAGTAAAGAGACTTGCCAGTAACGAGATTGAACTAGGTATAGAGATACCGACGATCGAATCTCGGGCAAGTAACATACCGATAAACAAAGGGAACATCATACGGGATTAACAGAATCCTTGACATAGAGGTTCAACCGATAAAGATCTTCGTAGAATATGTAGGAACCAATATGGGCATCCAGGTCCCGCTATTGGTTATTGGCCGTAGAGGTGTCTCGGTCATGTCTACATAGTTCTCAAACCCGCAGGGTCTGCACACTTAAGGTTCGGTGACGTTTCGGTATAGTAGAGTTATGTATGGTGGTGACCGAAGGTTGTTCGGAGTCCCGGATGAGATCCCGGACGTCACGAGGAGCTCCGGAATGGTCCGGAGGTAAATATTGATATATAGGAAGTCCCGTTTTGGTCACCGGAAAAGTTTCGGGTACTTCGGTAGTGTACCGGGAGTGCCGGGAGGGGTACCGGGGACCATCGGGAGGGGTATTTCGACCCAAGGGGCCTCATGGGCTGTGGGAGGAGTCAAGCCAACCCTTAGTGGGCTGGCCAAGCCCCCCACTAAGGCCCATGTGGCTGGAGGTGGAAAAAACCCAATGGTGGAAAGTGTTTCCAAGTGGAGAGGAGGAATCCTACTCCTAGTAGGATTGGAGTAGGACTCCTCCACCTCCAATTTTGGCCAGCCCTTGAGGGTTTGAGGCTGCCTCCTCCCCTCCCTCCCTCCTATATATACTAGAGGATTTAGAGGAGAAAAATAACCCTAATAGCCACGTGCTAGCCTCTCCTCTAGATCGCAGTTTCTCCTCTAGATCGTTTCAGCGGTGCTTAGGCGAAGCCCTGCTGGAATTAGTTCCACCACCATCGCCGCCACGCCGTCGCGCTGCCGGAGAACTCATCCACCTCTCCGCTCCCTCTTGCTGGATCAAGAAGGCGGAGATCGTCATCGAGCTGTACGTGTGCTGAACGCGGAGGTGCCGTCCGTTCGGCGCTAGATCGGGACGGATCGTGATTGGATCACGGGACGCTCGGCGATTTGGATCGCGAAGACGTTCGACTACATCAACCGCGTTTCTTAACGCTTCCCGCTTAGCGATCTACAAGGGTATGTAGATCCACTCTCCCTCTCGTAGATGCTCATCACCATGGATAGATCTTGCGTGTGCGTAGGAAATTTTTTGTTTCCCATGCAACGTTCCCCAACATAAAGATCATATGCTTATTCCATGGGAAGTAATGACTTCACATAAAAAGAAAGTATGAGCTATGAAAATTATTGGGAATAGAACAAACATAGCCTTAGTCATTGTTATAATCTATGCAAGATTATGATAGAGAAGAGAAGATCCACATACAAATACACTATCTTGGACATCATCTATGATTATGAACCCTCACCAAATATTACATAATGATCAAGTGTTGTATTTGTGCATCCATAACCCCTTAAACCTAGTTTCTTTCTGTAAGAGTCCACCTTACCTACCTACGGATTGAATAAGATCCTTCAAGTAAGTTGTCATCGGTGCATAAGCAATAAAAATGCCTTTAATCATGTATGATCTTTTATTGAAAAGGAAAATAAGCTTTGTACGATCTTGTGATGGTGAAGAAATAAAAGTGACGGAGTGCATAATAAAGTTCGCTATCACAAGGGGCAATATAAAGTGAAGTTCCTTTGCATTAAGAGATTGCACATCTAATCAAATAAAAGCGAATGACAACCTCTGCTTCCCTCTGCGAAGGGCTTATCTTTTACTTTCATAAAGTTCTTACTTTTACATAAGAGTCATTAATATCTTCCCGTCTTTTAATTTATAAACTCTCTTAGTGGCAAGCATCACATGTTGAGGAAAGATCCAGGTATATATATCCAGTTGAATGTAAGAAATCATGATTCATTATTGTTGACATTATCCTTGAGATAAATGAGTTGGGTGGCAAATGAAGCCCCTATCTTCCTATGTGTCCTGCAAAAACATTAGCTCCAAAAAAAATGCAATGAGTGTCAACAATCATAGATGACTAAATGATAGTTGAGTATGTGGGTTTGCTACAATGAAAGCTCTTATATAGACACTTATTTTGAATATGATGAATTGTGATTATCATCATGACTAAAGGCACCGTTTGTTCGTTGCCAATAAGGTTTATGCTTCATACTTCGATAATTGTGAATAGATCTTTACTTGCTTATGAGAAGTTATATGATGAAATGCTTGCTGCTATAATGATATTCATGATGCTCCCATGTCCGTATTCTGTTTTTATCGACACCTCTCTCTCAAATTATGTGGTCATTACTCTCGAGTTCGGCTTTCGCTTGAGGACAAGCAAGGTCTAAGCTTGGGGGAATTGATACGTCCATTTTGCATCATGATTTCTTATTCATATTTACGTTATTCTTGTCCATTATTCCCTATTATCGTACAATTCTTATTCCCTTTCTCTCTGAATATGCAAGGTACATCACAAAGAGGGAATTATCTGGAAACTAGAATTCTGGACCGGAAAACCGAGAAAAAGGCAGAAAAATCCCCAGACTCCAAATGACCTGAAACTTCACAAGGAATTTTTATTGAATATATGTGAATTTCTAGGCCAAAAATATACCAGAGGGGGCCACCGGCCAGGCACAAGCCAACAGGGCGCCCCCCCCGGCCGCGCCCTGATGGCTTGTGGGGCCCTGGCTGGCCTCCCGGCGCCCCTCTTCTCCTATATGGTGTGTTTTACCCTAAAAAATCATAAGCAACCTTTCGGGATGAAGCGCCGCCATCTCGAGGCGAAAACCTAGGGATAGGCCCTTTTGCACTCCGGTAGTCAGATTCTGTCGGGGAAATTCCTCTCTGGGAGGGGGAGATCGAAGCCATAGTCATCACCAATGCTTCCTCCTTCGTGGGAGGACCAATCCCCATCAACATCTTCACCAGCACCATCTCATCTTCAACCCTAGTTCATCTCCTGTATTCAATATTTGTCTCAAAACCTCAGATTGGTACCTGTGGGTTACTAGTTGTGTTGATTACATCTTGTAGTTGATGCTTTGTTGGATTACTTGGTGGAAGAAATTATGTTCAGATCCTTAATTATTATTATTGCACCTCTGATCTTTAACATGTTGATGAGGTGTGAGTAGTTACTATTGTTCCTCAGGACATGGGAGAAGTCTTATTATAAGTAATCATGTGAAGTTGGTATTCATTCGATATTTTGATGATATGTATGTTGTTACTTCTCTTAGTGGTGTCATGTGAACGTCGACTACATGACACTTCACCATGTTATGGGCCTAAGGGAAGTCATTGTGGAGTAACAAGTAGATGATAGGTTGCTAGAGTGACAGAAGCTTAAACCCCAGTTTATGCGCTGCTTCATAAGGGGCTGATTTGGATCCACATGTTTCATGCTATGGTTAGATTTATCTTAATTCTTCTTTCGTGGTTGCGGATGCTTGTGAGAGGGGGTAATTATAAGTAGGTTGTTAGTTCAAGTAAGAACAACACCTTAGCACCGGTCCACCCACATATCAAATTATCAAAGTAGCGAATGTGAATGAACTCAACATGATGAACGTGACTAGACAGAATTCTCATGTGTCCTCGGGAGCGCTTGCTTAATATAAGAGTATTTTCAGGCCCGTCCTTTGCTATAAAAAGGATTGGGCTATCTTGCTGCACCTTTGTTACTATTGTTACTTGTCACTTGTTATGATTTATCTTGCTACAAAACTATCGACTATCGTTACTTACAGCACTTGCAGACAATACCTTGCTGAAAACCGCTTACCATTTCCTTCTGCTCCTCGTTGGGTTCGACACTCTTACTTATCGAAAGGACTACGATTGATCCCCTATACTTGTGGGTCATCACGCCTTCTCTCGAGCACGCCGAAACATCCTGGAACATTTAAGATAGCATTGATCGGACTCGTAGGAGCAGTTAAGAAAGTGGTGTTTCTATTGAAGTGTGTATTTTTCTTTGGATCGGTTCTCTCAGCGAAGAACTGGTGAAGTATATAACCTAAATGTCGTTTAATAAAGAAATGATGATGGAGTAAGTGAGTAGCGAAGTTCAACTCAATGGCGCAAAAAAAAAACCGACTTTGTGTTAAAAAAATTAGGGAGTTAAGTTTAGCGGATTGGTTAGAAACCACACTTTTTAGATAAGCAACTATATACTTATCTAGAAAATACTCGGTGGTTTGCTCCTTTAAATAATAAGGGGTCGGTTAGAGCAATTCCAACAATTCCAACGGACGCGCTATCTAAGCGGCGCGCTGGGAAAACAGCCTTTTTTGCATGCGCACACCCGCGTCGGGCGGTCCAGTAGACGCGCTAAAGTCGCGCGCGTGGAGCGCGCTGATTATTTCGGGCGCCCGCTCCCCGAGCACAACTACAAACAAATCTCGCGCGCGTGACCAACTACCTCTCCCGCCCCCGCCCCCGCCCCGCCCCGCGCTGCCGCCTGAGAAATCACCCGATGGAACGCGCCGGCGACATCCCCAAACTCCTCCCTACACCCGCGACCCCTCCCCGTTGCCGCCGCCGCAAATCCTAACGCAGGGCTGAGATGCGCCGCCGCCGCCGCCGCCCCTCCTCCAAGCAGAGGCCTCGTGCGCGGCTTGTTCATGGCGCCACGGACGACCGCGCTGGGTGCCGTCGCGCCGCCGCCCGCCGTCAAGCCACGGGCCCCCATCTCCGAGCGACCGAATGCGGCGGCTGCCTGCTCGCGCCAGCTGCTCGCGCGCTGCATTTTGTAGCGCCTGCTGGAGCGGCATCGCCGCGCCCTTTTTCCCGGGGCCTGCTCGAGCGGGCGTCGTGCCGCGCGCTAAAAATGGCCATTTCGGCGATGTATAATAATTTTAGCGTGCCGCGCAGTTGCGGGCCTGTTGGATTGCTCCTAGAGATGCTCTTACCGACCACCCCACCCCATACCCATTCCAACCCTACCAAAATCCACATTCATATGTAGTCACTCACTGGTTTCTTTTCACGAAAACAAGTTGATCGGCATAAAACTGGAATGGTTTTCAGACAAGAGCAGCACGAGGCACGCACATCATGCATGCATAGTTCGTCGATCTAGGGAGGATCTAACCAAACATTTGAATTTCTGAAGCGAATTGCAGCCTTGAGCGAGCTGGATTCATATCCCCTTGCGGCCACCCGTTGATCTCATTCTCACCGGTTCCTCCTTACCGCCCCATACCTCCCAGCAACCTGCAATGCACGACGACAGGCCACCAAATTAACTAACAGCGAAAGGTCGGAGAGGAAGAGCATGGTTCAGGAGATCACACGCACATGAGGGGAAGGCCGTCCTTTCTTGGTCCCGCGGTCGTCTAATTCTTCCTTCACCGCAGGCGCGCGGAACGAAGCCAGGTCCGTCTTCCTCCCCCGGGCCGTAGCAGGAAAAGGGGCCGGCCGCTTCCCCGGCCTTGCTGTCTTCTCATGATGGCACTCTCCATCCTTGCGCGCAGAAGAACAGAAGCAGTCCATCAGCTGAACTCACCATGCCATTCTGGCGGGAGCAGCGGAAATTCTACTGCTTGGCCGCGATGGCTGGAATGGGAGAAGAAGGGAGACGTACCGATGTTTCAATGAGCTCATTCGAATCGTCGCGGATATCTTGGTCCGGATCCGAGGAGCATTTCAGCTCCTCTAATGCGCTGAGCGCCGTGCTGGCCGTTGACGCTTGGGTTCTTCCCTTCTCTCGTGCCTGTACATTGAGAAAAAAAGAATGCCACTATAAGAAAAATGCCACAATGGGACAACCATTTTCTGTGTTTTCTTGTCAGATTAAATCGTAGTATCAAATATTAAGTCACAATGGGAACCACACCTGCATGAACTGATCCAAACCATGTACTACCATTGCATCTTCATCTTCGATGCCAGTATCTACCTTGGTGGCAGTCAACCTGTTCTGCGAATTTCAGGCAGAGAAATATCTTCTCAGTCCAAAACGCGATTATTTGGTATCTTTAATATTATGAAACAGCAACGTTCGCCCAGATGCAGAGGCCGGGGGTACATCCTCCTTTTCTAAAAAAGAAAAAATGAAACAGCCACGTGTTCAAAGTTGCTAAATTCTACCTGCACACACATACACTAGTGGTAGAGTCTAATATATTGGTAGTTTTGCTTACTATTGCCTCTTCGGTGTTCTTCTGCAGGCAAGAGTGAAATGCCAGATTATCATCCTTGTTGACGAAAACATGCAGGGCAGTGTCCAGGCCATCTAGCGGAAGAACCTGCATATTCTGTAAGAAAATACTGATATGGCAATATATTTTCATACCGTACAGGAACAGGAGTACACGTTTATTTATATTTTTCTATCGACTTGATCAAATATATAAAAGGTTGACATGGAACAAAGGTAGAACTTAAGTTCAATTAATTTGCAATGGAGGAAGTACCAAGTTACTTTCTGCAACCAGAGCTTCAACCGTGTGTTGATTAAGCTCATTTGGGTTGAGTTCTCCGGAACCGCCAGCGTTGTCTGCAGGATAGCAAGATGCATTTTTCAGATGAAGTGCCCAGCTCTGCTTTCGTACTTTTTTTTTTCGAGAATGTCTGCTTTCATACTTCGTAGAAGCTTATTCTGAATATGTCACTTGTCAATGCAAATTAATTGAAGTTCTAGTTTTTCTGACCTTGCGTATTTTTAACAATCATGTCTTGTGGGTTTGCAACCTACAGCGAAAAGGTTGTAAACAGAGTAATAAACTACCCAAGTAGAATTAACAAGGAGGGTCGTAGTTCTTGAGGTACCTTCCCAACATATTTCTGGCCAAACCGCTGTGGGTGTATTGTTAAGAACTCAGAGAAGTCCACCTGCAATATAAGATGAAGTCTTTTCATTTGACAATACTGGAAAGAAAATTGGAGATTACTATCAGAAGTGATCTGATATCTTACCTTTATCCTGACAAGTGGAAGTTTGGGCTCTGATCCACTGCCTGCTGTTGTCTCATTCTTCTCAATAAGATTCACCACCTAAAGCAGCTCAGTCAGTAACCAGTACGAGTAATTAGAGAGTAGTACAAATTATGAACAATCAGACAACTGAAACTCCACGCCAGCCAGCTCAGTCGACCAATGCTGGATATGTTTCTGGCAAAGAATTGAACAAAGTTTGTAGGACAATTGGCGTCGACGTCTGCTTGATCTTCTAACACAACCTGAATTGCATTCCCATGATGAGATTGTAACTGAACTAAACATGAAAACAAGGAGTGGCTTACCTCGGCATATTTGAAAGGTCTAACAGTCTTCAGAGGTATATTAGTTGGCCTGTATTTCATTCCCTATCGAGTCGAACATAGCAAATGTTGATGGTTAGTACAGAAAGTTGCAGCGGTTTTTACTGTTATTAAAGCCGTGATTTTCATAAAATATTTACGTTTATTTCCAACAAAAGCACATGCTTTTGTTTTGCTTCAGCGCTGGTCAGCGATGTGGCAATTGAAGATCCTGGCTGCGTGATGTGGAAACCCACTCCAGGAACCTCCTATAAAGGAGTTTATCACAAGTAGTTAAATGAAGAACGATTGACAGGATGAAGAATATTAACTGAAACTGAATTGCAATAATCATGGCATGTTTTTGTTTTTCTCGAACAGGCACTGAAGTGCGCGTCGTATTGTAGTATTAGAAGAAGGTGCTGAGGCCATGAAAATAGTGCAGCCCTACCCTAAAGAAAGCAAGAAAAACTAAAACAAAAAACAAACTGACGGAAAGAAATAAGGCAAAATCTGAGGTCTACAACAGCATCAAAGCAAAGCTGTACAATCTCATCATAGGGATGTTCAACATTACCTTGGGATCAACAAGGCACTCATGCTCGTGGCCCCATATTACTAAATCCATAAAATCTGGTAATAGACGTTCGTTTATGCCGTTGTCGGGACTTCCCTTTATCCTGGAGTAGTACATAATAGCAGGAGTTCAAAACCCGGTTAAATAAACAACTGTCGTCGGAGATCGACCGATCGGTTTTCAATCGCTTTTGCGTACCTGTTCTGATGAAGAACCAGAATGTTGAACCAGTCAGACAGTGGCATATCCTCTGTACTCTCATGTTTCATCCAACCTATTGCACCTGGTGTCTGAATAAGAGCATAAGATGCAATATGTTCAGCATCAACGAGTCAACCAACCACCCTGGCTGCGACAATTGACCATTTTACAATGAAATATACCTGAATCATTCTGCTCAATCTTGCATCCCTAACGTTCCCCAAGCCATATAGTGCGACAGAAGTTGCACCCTGAAGTCGCACAAGTTTCAGAGTCGGTTAGCAACATGTTACTTTGGCATTGTACAAACTACAGAGTGCAAAGTAGCAAATTGACCTTTTTGATAAGGATGGGATGAATTGGCATGTGACCAACGCCAGAACCGCCAAGATCCACCTTTCCAAAGTAATTCACGAAACCGGTAGCGGCAAGGACGTCGATGGCGGACATATTATCCTGTGGTAGGCACGTGATGGAGAAAAAATCAAAAAAGTGAAACATTTAGATGTGAGGTTCAATAAAATGAATTTAAATATAACCAATACATATCCTGGGCGGATATATATAAATCTCATATGTAACTCTGGATATGTATACACACCACTCCTGTAGGATCATCATGGTCGCCATGGATTGTGAACACAGGCAAGCCGACGTTGATGTTCTGGTCCTCAAAATTCGGTCGACCAAACCTGAAGCACCCATGCAAACCTCGAATCAATGAGAGAAAGAATATACACTGGCCAGAGTTCGGCCATCGATTAGGTAGGCGACTGGGTAGCTGCTGCTAGCTAAGTGGTGCAAGTAAGTACGTACAAGTTCTGCAGGCTGGCTGCATGATCACTGACCACCTGGAACTGCACCGGCCGGTCGTGGAGGCAGCGCCGCCTCAGGATCTCGATCGTTTTCACCAGCGTCGAGCGTGACGGCTTGTTCTCGTGGAACAGATTGCCACCGAGAAGCAGGAAATCCACCTGCGAATCAATCATCAGCAGCATGCTTATGTACGTAGAAATGCAAGGACAAGAAGATCAACAAGCAGTAGTAGTTGACATTGTGATTCTCTGCTAGTGAGAAGATCTCCTCGAAGGTGTCAAATGAGTCGGATCGGCGTAGCTCGTCCTTCTCTAGGTAGCCGAGGTGGCAATCGGTCGCCACCAATATCCGCAGCGTGCTGCTTCCTTCAGCTTCTCCTGCTGCCTTCCTGAAGAACACCCCATGCATGCAACAGTTAGTACAAGTACGTTGCAGGTGGAATATTCTCAGGTGTAGAACTGTCAAAACATATGCATTTATGTGTTTTTGGGAAGAAAATGATATTTCTTGCTTAGTCAAATTAGTTTTTTCTTTTCTCAAATTTTATCTTATGAGTCAAACTTTATAAACTTTGACCAAACTTATAGAAACATTGATATTGTCAACATCTAAAATATCAAATCAATATTAATTAGTTACCCTGAAATATACTTTTATATGATATATATCTGGTGTTGTAAATGTCAATAATTTTTTAATAAACTTGGTCAAAATGTATAAGGTTATTTTCCGTCATATATATTACGTATTGATATTATACATGTCCATTTTTTCTATAAACTTGGTCAATCATTACAAAGTTTGACTTGGGACGAATATAGTATGCACTATATTTTGATATAGAAAGAGTACTCGTTCATACATTCCCTTAAGATGACACTAGCATCGAAAAAAAGGAAACTCCTTTTAGTTACTACTCCCTCCGTCCGGAAATACTTGTCCTAGAAATACATTCCCTTAAGTATTTCCGGACGGAGGGAGTAGTTGACTTGCAATATTTCGCAAAATGGAAGTTTGTCTAGGATTTCTGCCTTAGACAAACGAAATAAAGATTTTAGACCCATGGAGAAAGTTCCAATGATTGATATTAGCAATCCAAAGAAAAACAATCATATAAACTGACGAGCATATAAACATTTCAGTCAATATATAGAACAAGGGACAAGAAATTTAACATGAAAAAGCTGTTGCTATCACGGGCACACAACGATGATCTCATTATATTGAGACAAGTGTTGCAAACACAAAGAGTTTGCAATGAGCCATCGACTCATGTTGAGACAACCTCATATAACTAGACGAAAAACCTAATCCGAGCTCTATCCTTAAGAAAACTCGGACTGTGCACAATGATAATGCTCTATCATCCTCTCCTGCCAACACCAGTGAAATGGGTAAAATGGCATAGTACCACAAGGTGACACCAGCAAAATAAAATATAAAATGCGAACCGAAGCTAGCCAACGGATGGTAAGGGCATGCAGGTATGTTCCTTCCAACAAGAGTTTAAGAATCCACGCACGGTGTCATTTCGTTATCATTTGGAAATTATTTTTATTATCGAAATAATTAAAATTTATCAGTGATATAAATTTAGCTTATAATTTAAGACAGTTAAATTGAGCAACTTTCCAGCCCTCTTACGCCTCCATCCCCTCAGGCCGTCCGATTGTGTACTTGGGTTGTTCTTGGCCGTCGGACCACATCATGTTGATGTCGTAAGCACAAACACTCCTGTAGAAAAATCTCAAGACCCTCGTTGATTTGGGTTACGGGGCCATAAAAGATCCGCTAGCCCACAATTGGTACCAGTCGACCCCACCTCCCCATGTCAATTCGCTCGTCCCTCCACCCCTCCCCCCATATTAACCTCCAAGAAACCTTTTGAGAGACATTTACGCTTATGGTATAGATCAATTGTTGGAGGAGGAGGCTTTTTTTGCAAGGAATGATAATTTTATTGATCACATACACGCATTACAATCCTTCAAAGCATAGATCCACAATCTCATCAGGTCCACACATAAGCCACACTACAGCCAAGGGTGCAGAAGGACCTAGCTGCCCAAGTGCATGGCTCACTATTTTGTTCCCTGATCACATGTGATCAGTAATGCACTCTCCCCACCCCCAAGAAGGTTTTCTATTTCTCCTACCATGGATCCTATTGTTGATGATTTATTGTGATTCTATTAATAACAAAGCGGCTCTCACCTGCAGTGGATATGATGAAGGAATTCCAGAACCCGAGGAAGAGAAAATCAACTAATATGGTTACTTATACAATGAAAGAAATGAGAAGTGGTCTTTATTATTTAGGCATGAAACATACATAATTTTTTTCAAAATTTTATCATGAGAGACTCTCACTTGAACCCTACCAAATTAAACATTTATGGTTTTCAACCAAATGTTGGAATGTGGCTAAGCTATGTGACTTTTTTCGAAATTGTATCATGAGAAACTCTCACTTACCTTTTTAGTTTACCTTTACAATTATTATCTTCTATTAGGAAAATTCTACTGAAAGCAGAATTTTGCATGCAGGTTAGTGTGATTGTTTCTTCATTTCCAATAATTACTAACTTTGTCTAGGGTCATCTATAGGCAATCATTTATTTGATCATATATTGTCAAAGAGTCCCCAAGTTGCTACTCCAAATATTTCTTCAAATTTGGGGCATTTGATTCCAAAATATTGCTCACCTAGACAACCACATAGTTAATGGCATGGAATTTTGGTTAAACATTGGTGTCTGTCACGAGGACGTAGTGCTTTATAACCCGGTGTCCACTTAGTTATATTTCCCTAATTTTTTTGAATATTGGCTCCCCAAGACCCCATGTAACTATATAATCTTGTATAAAGTCTTAATGCTTATTGTGATTTTTTTCTTATTATTATCAGTTATTTCTTCACAAAAAGGATAAACAGTTGGTTACTTATAGCATTGAGGTATATACGATACGAAGCTATTTGCTACCTAGGTGTTCGTTCACAACATTGTTATTGATTGTCCAGCTTATGTGTCTGTTACAACTATATATGATATTAAGTTATTTGCAACTATATTCTATCTTGGTGTTGGTTCACAACATTGTTTTATGTGTGTGTTACCCTTGCACATTTACAACTCTGCGTTGATGTCACCAATCAAGAGCATGTTGAATCTTGCTCGTGCCACCTTATATTTATATAAATTTATATCGTTACATTGGCCAAAATGGACGGGCGCAGCAATGTGCGTCATAAATGATTTAGTAAATTATTTACAGATGATCAGTACCACTAGCTGCATAAAAGATTTTCGGCAGCAGTTCATGCATGCATGTCACTAGAGCAAATTAATTCGATATGTAAGTATATGGAGTGATATGGAGGTGGGAGTGACCATGAAAAGCATGAGAGTATCACAGCAATTCCTCAGTACGTGTACCTCCAATCCTATTTCCCATCAATTGTGTATGCAGATAATGCACATATGTTACACCCGGCCAGTTGCTTAGACTTTAGATGCAATGTATTCTTTGCCTTGCTGGATCGCAGAATACTAAATTTGTTTTGAACAGGGAGGGGAATACTAAACTAAATACTCCATGCATGAATATACAAAAAACAAACTACGTACGGACTGATACAGAAGTTACCTACTCCATAGTGAACCACAAAAGGCCAAAATCATACTTATTACTGAAAACCCCGTAAGATCACGCGGAAGCATTGGGGATCTGATCTATCCATACACGGCGCTTCGACCTTGAGAGCAGCCGAGGCATGAGAACAGTCACACTCACAGCCATAGCAAAACTCCACAGAGGCTACGGAGGGGGAGGCAAAAAGAATGGACTCGATCTGCTCTACGTAGTGGCTACGAGCTACGAACTACTCACATCGCTTGCTTTGCTTCCGGCTGATGGCCGCTGTCGATCGCGGGTACCGTCCACCTTCCCGATCTGGAGGTGTGCCAAGTGAGATAGGAGGAGGAGCAGCAGCGAGCGGGAGTGAGTGACAGTTCGTCTGCGTCTGGCTTCCGTTGGAAGGAAAAGGAGGGAGAGAAGAGTAGTAGAAGGGAAGGAAGGCGCGTGGAAATGGGCCGCGCTCAAGGCCCTCGACCAGTGAAACAGGCCCAGCACATAACCCGTGTAAAAATAAATAAACGAAATTTGTCCCAAATAAATAAATAAATAAACGAAATAAGAAGTGAGAAAAGGAGAAAAAGGAGAGAGGAGGACAGCACAGCACAGCACAGCAGCAGAGCACCCCTCATCAGCGGCCGCCTCCATCCCTGCTCCGGTGCG
The DNA here is from genome assembly GCA_039707655.1 of Elymus sibiricus. Lineage (NCBI taxonomy): Eukaryota > Viridiplantae > Streptophyta > Magnoliopsida > Poales > Poaceae > Elymus > Elymus sibiricus. The sequence goes on from CM077675.1 coordinate 358,297,613, forward strand.
GTGCGCCATTGCCGTCGCCGATCGGTCATGGTGAGTAAGCTCGGATCGATCGATCAATCAATCCCACTGCTCGCCCGTCCCCCGTGCGGCGCCTGGTGGGGGGACTGAGATTTGGATCCCATCTGATTGGAGTGGGTTCTTTGTGTCTTGGCTGTGCAGTCGGGGCGCAAGGAGACGGTGCTGGACCTGGCCAAGTTCGTCGACAAGGGCGTCCAGGTCAAGCTCACCGGCGGCAGGCAAGGTCCGTCCGTCCGTACATCCCTCGCCAGATTCCTTCCCCCAAATTGTTTGATGCTATCTGTGCCCTCGTTGCTGGTTTATACTGTTGGTTTTGCCTACGGGGCTGCCTGCTCGACTTGGTTCACATGACTGGTTCAGGACCTGCTGTCTTGTGACTTGTGACTTTGTGAGATCATTCCAGGGGGGAATTGAACTGTAATCTGTTTAGGGACGATGAATGGTGAAAATGACTGTGATAGCAGTGGGATAGGTGGGTGTTCGGTATTCAGCGTGACTGGTTTTAATTTCATTTGTTATCATGGCGCGGGATTTGGTACTAATGCTATGCATACCTTGTTAACCGAGGATTAGTTCCTGATATGTTGTGTGTGTTGGTTGTTGATCCAATATGCATGGTCCTAGAGTGATTCCAGTTTCCTAAAAGGCCAGAAGGCAGAAACTAGTCCGGTTATCCTGCAGTAAATCGCAACACAACAAAGGCTGTGAACTTTGGCGTTTGTATACATTGCGGCAGAAACTATTGTTGTTGTTGCCTTGAAGTTTATCCCAATGCGACACATGCTGACTTTGGCATTTGTACACCTGCAGTTACAGGAACTTTGAAGGGCTATGACCAGCTTCTGAACTTGGTGCTTGATGAAGCGATTGAGTTTGAAAGAGGTACAGCTCGACATAGTTTAATTTGATCTCATCTTGTGCCCCCCAAAAGATGCAAGGTTATGCATTTTATTTGGAGCTTGGTCTCGAAAATGTTACCATAGTTTGTACATCGCGATAGTTAGTACGACGCTAGCATACTGGTTGACCATACAGAGGACTTGCTGCTATCGCTGCTTGAACAAATGAGGTGGCTAAAATACCATAACTGGTGTCTACATTTATCAACCAGTAAATAGTAAATACCTAATTGTTGTCTTTTCGTTTTCATTGCGTCAAGACGCGGTTTGTGTTATTTTTGCTCGATGTACTGTTAATGCCTGATAGTGGAACCCGATCCGTTTTGGATCGAATGGAAAAAAAAAACTAATTGTAGTGCACTTGTAAAGATATGGACAATTTCTAATGAATATCACACTGCACCCATGTCATCTTATTTTGCAGAGCAAGACGATCCACTCAAACTGTCGGCAAAAACCAGACAGCTTGGCCTCATTGTAAGTTTCTTTACAGTATCCACTTCCATACTAGTGCTCCTCTATTTGGTTTGGCGATTGCAATTTCGAGAGCAGTGGATTTCGTCCTCCATGGTTCTTTTCCAGGGCACTGAATTGTTGCCATGGCCACTTTTCCCCGAAATGTTTTTTGTCGACCATATTCGTAACTAAACAGCAATCGAAGCATCCTCTAACAACTGCTAACTGCAGGTCTGCAGGGGCACAGCGGTGATGCTCGTATCGCCAACCGAGGGAACAGAGGAGATCAAGAACCCCTTCCAAGAGGCCGATGGAGAACAAACCTAACCTACCCCGGTTTGCTCCTTGGTCGATAATGATATCCACGCAGGCCTAAGAATGACGTGAGAAGTTAGAAGCTGGTTGGTTTCCCCTGGAGAGGCTTTGCATCAATTTACAAGGGTTATATGGTAATCTATGTTGAAGCAACTGGTCGTCTGAGGTTCATATTTGTGCCAGGATGGTTATTAGTCGCACTGGACTGTCCTATGTATATGCTGTGACCACCTTGCTACTCTTCGTACGCCACACTGCTGTATTATCTACCTATGTATATTCACCTATTGTTCTCTCTGACAAACATTTATGCACACACCATGGTCCATAACATGGTGAACGGCCAGATAGTCCAGACCACATGTCGCTGTGTCCAGTTCGTTCCTTCTCTGCGCTCTGTTGCAACTGATACACCACACGGCTCTACTTACTTATGTTTTTCTTTTCTTGAGCTGGTATTTACTTATGTACTCGGCTTGTCCATTTTAGTTGCTTTCATGGTCGCGAGTGACGTTTTTCTTTTCTTGAGCTGGTATTTACTTATGTATTCGGCTTGTCCATTTTAGTTGCTTTCGTGGTCGCGAGTGACCATTTTAGTTGCTTCACATAAGTAGTTGTGCTCGTGACCAATGTAAGCTTAATCAGAATCTTTCTTTCTTTTGTTTTGGTATAAACAGCCACCTCTTTCTTTTCACATGAAGTTAAAAGATTTGCGGAATGGACATCAAGTTAATTTTGAATCATCCAACGTTTTCTACTACCCCTTAAATCCCGTTGCCTCCGAAGGTACGAGGACCTAACAAGACAGTGTCCGTCTTTATTTGCCAGCAACACACCGTCCATCTTTTATTTCTCAACCAAACAGCCATTCATATCATATCAGGGCTCGACATCCAGTTTTATTCAGAGTGGTAAACTTGATCCCATAATATAATTTTTATGACATACTAGTTATATTTTGTTAGTTAAACCTCTCCGATGAGACTCTAGAACATGATGACTAAGATTTATGATATTAATCTTCAATTTTTTTAATGATATTTATATTCATATATGGAAAGTTGTGGTTGCGTGGCCATGTGGTTACACCTCTTATCTAGACCATCCAATGTTGCATCAAAATTAGTCCGTACAAACTTCTCCTTTTTATTTCTCCCAAATAAGAAAACATTTGGACTTCACGATGAAAAGAAGATCAAGAGAATTCTTGCGCCAGGAGCGACTCATGAGCGACTTTGCTCCTCGCGCTCCCCACCTACCGCCCCCGCCGCCGCCACCACCACCACCCCCACCGCCGCCAAAGCCATCGCCACCACTGCCCTTCGTCGTCGCCCTGCAGCTACACGCGCCCGGGATGTCGAGCCATCCTGCTACCACCGGAGTGAGAGAGCGGGGGGAGGGGGGTATCGAATGCCTCTCCCGCACATCTACCAGGCTTTCCCGGAGATGTTGCAACCGATCCATTAGATCCCGGCGGCGACCTTGAGGGAGACGAGGGCGAGGCACTGGCGGGAACGCGCGGTGCGGATTCGCGACGACGCCCTCTCATGGACGTTGTGCGTGCGCCAATGGAAGGAGGCGGAGTCGATGGTGGAGGCGGGATCGGATCCGCTCTCCCATCCGCGACGATTTGCTCAGGTATGCCAGGATCAAGCCAACAGAGAGCTGCTAAACTTGGCATGGCGGATATACTTCGAGGGAACGTTCGAGGAGAAGCGCAGGATGCCCCATCCCTCCGAGCCGCCGAAGGCGTTCATCCACTGGGCGCGCAGAGAAGGGAAATCGGAGGATCCAGGCCGTGCGGAGAGATGAAGCTGCATCATGGGCTTGATGCCAACCAGAGTCCCCCCGGAGCCTCTACCGGTGGATCCATTACCGTTCGTGTCTCCAACACCAGCCTCAGATTGATTGGCCGCCGCCCCCGCCGCCTGAATCTGGAGCCGCCGTGGTTTAGAGATCGAGGTGAAGTTCCCCTCCCGTTTCAATCCAAAAATCGTGATAAATCCATGCTCAACTTGTTATGTGATAGTGCTGGGTTATCCCATAGAATATGGCGTGATCTAACCCGGAAAAATTCCCCAAATGCGATTTCGAGCTTGTGCTCTGGTCTGACGGATTGCTCACCGCCAGCGAGTATTCCCCCCCCCCATCCACGACGGATCTGAAACTGACGGTCTCTGTGGACAAGTTTGGCGAGCCCACCGGGAAATTAGCCTTTGCGGGCCTGGGCCCTGTGGCCAGGCCTCTACCTTCTATTAAATGTATTGTTGCAAGCCCATATCGGCCCAAAAATCCCACCCCGCAGCACGAAGATATGGAGGCAGTAACTAGGGTTTTTGGCCAGTTATGGTCCATTCCCTCCCCCCGCCGTCACGCTCGCCACCGCAAGTCTCTACCCTCCACCATAGCCTGGATCCGGAAAGATCTCGTCCGATCCGGCAGTTTTTCTCCATCAGATCTATTCCCCGTTGCCAGTCTTCGCCCATTTGATCCTGCTCCTATTAGCCTGAAAATTGTCCGGGAGGGAATTGGTCCGGGATCAAGATCGTTTGCGGAGGTGGTGGCCATGGCGGACAAGCCTCAGCAACAGGGCGCTGGCAAGCAACATGCACCGGCCCCGCGCAAGGTTGTGGGTGATCGCCAGCAGGTTGGCTCCGGTGGACGAGCCCCTGCAGGCAAGGAGTCTGGGGTGGTCGCTTGCCCTAAACCAGTTCCTCCACGGCAACAACTTCCACCAGCGGCGGCTCTCCCTCCACCAGTACCTCTTGTCCAGATCCTCGACGAGAGATACAAAGATATGGTATGTTTTACTTGTGGAGGCCCTGGTCATTATGTTGGTAATTGCATTGAGGGCAAAACTGTGGATTGGAAGGGCACAATGTTACCAATTGCGCTGCTTGGGCCCAACCACACCCAGTTGCTACGTTTTTTGGGAGTTTTGCGTTGGGTTTAGGGTTCTACCACATAGATGCTCCTGTAGTAAGAGAAGCAAATTGGCTCAATTTCAGGAACTGTGCTGAAGTTCAGGTTGTCAAAGGAAAAATCAATCAAGAGGAACTCCGGAAAAATTTGTCTGGGATCTTCTGTAAGAGTAAGCAATGGCCTTGGCAGATTAGGGCCCTTTCTGAAAAATCCTTCTTGGTCCGGTTTCCTCCTTGGAAAAATGTGGATGAACTGATTGAGTTCCCTGCTTTTGACCTTCCAATCAGTGGTGTGTCTGTTTCTGTTGAACAATGGACTGGGGTTGTAGACCCTTTCAATGAATTGACTGAAGCCTGGGTAGGAATTGTGGGGTTGTCCTCGAAGTGGTGTACTTGGAAAGTTTTCCCACAGATTGCATCATGTTTTGGTATATTGGTAGATGTTGATTGGAATGGTCTGATGAAGAGTTTCTATGAAAAAGTCAGAATCAAGATTGCCTACAGAAATCCAGCTAAGATTCCCTTTGAGAAACCGATGGAAATGAGGAAAAACTGTATACCCTGGAATTTATTGTGGAAGGCTTTGAACAGATTGGTGTTGATGATCCAAATGATGATGATGGACCTATTGATATAGATGTGGATGATGATGAAAAGGAAATGAATGATGCTGATAGAGATGTTCTGACAGAAGGAGAGGAGGAGTTTGATGAGCTAGACCTTGCCAACAAGTCTAGCACATCGAACTCTGCTAGTTCCTCCAAACTGACACAGGCTGTTGCTTTCCATCCTACTCCATTGCTAGCTGCTTGCTCCCTCCCCGAGTCCATGGAAAAATAATTGAGGGTGGGTCCGATTAGGGAGGAAGCTAAGATTGTCTCTTACAACTTTGCTGTGGAAAAATTGGCTGAAGATAAAAGCTATACTGAGATGGGCTCTGGGACCAAAGCATACAAGGACAAACCTGTCAATGAAAAGACATATCTTGTCTCAGCTCAAAAGACCTACTGCTATGTTTTGTTGAGGGACTTTGAGAATTCAGATTCTGATACTGATGCTGAAGAGGAAAGTGAGACCACTGACATGGAGTTGGCTACTTTTGCTGAACCTGTGGCTCAAGGTTTGAAGCTGTTAGCTCTCAACAAATGCAACACTCCTCTGTCTCAGGAAACTGAAGTGACTGGGATAAACAAAGAGAAGAACAACAATGACAAGTGGGGTCCTGTGATTTCCCAAAGGCCCAGCACCAGGATGCAAAAAAGACAGAATATTATGGAGAAAGCTGCAGCTTACAAGATGAAGAAAAATCTGGAGGTTCCCCCTACTTTCAAAAGTAAGTCCTTTACCTCTGACTCATGTTCTACCTTGGAGAAATATGCTTCTGCTATGAATTTGCAAATTGGTGCTAATGAGAAGGAGAAAGATGATATTGTTAGTAGTATTATTATATGTGAAACTGAAAAATGCTTAGCCTTTGCTACTTAGAATCCTGAAATATCCTTACCCAATGATTTAGATGTTGCCTTTTCTGATTTAGATGGAGTTTGTACTCCGGAAAAAAGTAACAGCCATGATACCACATGCCAGGGGGCACTGTTGGTTCATGTGGGGACTCTGGTGCTGTTCGAAAAGCTGGGCTATGTAGCCTCTCACACCCCTTTAAAATCCCATGATAGGTCTCTTTTGGAACTTTAGAGGAGTGAGCCAGAAAGGAAAACTACAGTGCATGTCTGATATTATTAACAAACACAAACCAAACTTTGTTGGTTTTCAAGAAACAAAGAAAGAGAAATTTGAGGATTCTTTCCTCAATAATATTGCTCGGTCTATCCCATCTGTTTGGCATTGCCTGCCTGCTGTTGGGACTGCAGGGGGTATACTAGTGGGTATTAATAGTGATGTTATGGACACTATTGGTGTCATATGTAAGAAGTACTGCCTGACAATCACACTCAAAAATAAAGTTGACCAACTATGTTGGCACCTTGCGGTGGTCTATGGAACAACTTATGCTGTTGATAAGACTGACTTTATAGTTGAACTTCATGAAATTATGGAAGGGATTTCACATCCAGTCCTGCTAGGGGGTGATTTCAACTTAATTAGGGAGGCCAGAGAGAAATCTTCTGGTATTGTCAACAATTCTTGGGCTTTTCTTTTTAATGACTGGATCAATAAATGGGGTCTCATGGAAACTAAGGTTGCAAACAGGGTTTTTACCTGGAGCAATAATCAAGACAACCCTGTTTTTGCTGTGATAGACAGAGTTTTCTCTTCTACTGATTGGGGTAGCCATTTCCCTCTTACTACACTCTGTGCCTTACCCAGAGTAGGGAGTGACCATGCACCCCTTCTTTTGGATACTGGCAATAGACGTAATATTGTAGACAAACCTTTTAGGTTTGAAAAATGGTGGTTAGATCAACCAGATTTCCCCGCCTTGGTGGAGAAAATTTGGTCTGCCACTTCTCCTTTTACATCAGCCATTGATACTTGGTAGTTTAAAACTAAACTGCTAAGAAAGAAGATCAAAGGATGGAGTATTAATCTAGAGGCCGCTTTGAAAAAGAAAAAGAAAAAAAGCTCTGTTACAAGAATTTGATATTTTGGATGTTTTCTCTGAACAAAACAGAGTTTCTAATGAGGATATCCTCAGAATGAAAGAGATTAGGACTGAATTGGATGAGATATGGAAGAAAGAGGAAACTGCCATGTGGCAGAGATCTAGGGACAGAAAGATTTTAGAAGGAGATAGAAATATAGCATACTTCCATGCGATGGCTAACCAACCCAGGAGGAAGAACTATCTTTCTGTGCTAGAAGGCCCGAATGGCCTTGTTCACTCTACTAATGAGATGTTAGGAGTGGCAACAGATTTTTATAAAAAATTGTTTGGCCACGAGGACAAATTAAATATCCACTTGGATGACCAGTTTTGGTCGGAGGAGGAAAAAGTCACGGAGGAAGAGAATAGAAATCTGGAAAAACCTTTCTCTGAGGAGGAAATTAAGGAAGCCATTATGAGTTCATACGCCTGCGGTGCCCCGGGCCCTGATGGCCTCTCCTTTCTTTTCTACCAAAAATTCTGGGAGTTAATTAAAGAGGACTTTATGGCCCTAGTTAGAGATTTTGAAAATGGGTCTCTAGACATACAACGCCTCAACTATTCCATTGTTACCCTTATTCCAAAAGAAACAGACGCTAGACATATGAAAAAGTTTAGACCTATTTGTCTAAGTAACGTTTCGGTGAAAATCTTTAGCAAGGCAATGACCAACAGAGTCTCTCCGCTTGGTCATCGCCTGTTGTCGCCTTGCCAAACTGCTTTTGTCCATGGTCGTTTCATTCTTGAAAGTGCTGTTACTGCCCATGAGGCGATCCATGAAGTGCATAGGTCTGGTAAGCCAGGTGTTGTCCTTAAATTGGATTATGAGAAAGCATATGACAGGGTGAACTGGGATTTCCTTTTGGAAATGCTAACAACCAGAGGTTTCGGTAGAAAGTGGATTAAATGGATTTTCTCCTTGCTCAAACAAAGCTTCTTTGCTGTCAAAATTAATGACATTGTAGGCCCATATTTTGTGGGTGGGAAAGGTTTGAAACAGGGGGACCCATCCTGTCCCATGCTGTTCAATTTGGTAGCAGACGTGTTTTCACGCATGCTAGCCAAAGCAGCTAGGAAAAACATCATTGTAGGGATTCTCCCAGATGTGATTCCCAATAGTTTAATTAGTCTACAATATGCGGATGATACGATCCTATTTTTAGATCCAAATCCGGAGTATGCTAAAAACCTTAAATGGCTTTTGGCATGTTTTGAAAATCTATCTGGTATGAGGATTAATTATGATAATGTGAGTTGGTTGCGGTTAATTTAGGTGAAGAGGAGATTAAAGCTCTCTCTCAAATTTTTTGCTGTAAAGTTGGAGATTTCCCCTTGAAATATTTAGGAGTGCCTCTTCATTTCAAAAAGCTGGGAAGGGAGGATATACAACCTATTATTGACAAAATCATCAAAAGAATATGTGGATGGCGAGGCAGGTTACTCAGCTATGAGGCCAAGCTAATCCTACTTCAGACTTGCATTGCAAGTATTCCTATGTATTTGATGTCCGTGATTAAATTTTCTAAGTGGGCAATTAAGGCTATTACTTCACAAATGTCCCATTTTTTCTGGGGAAATATTGGAGAGGTTCACAAATACCATCTTGCCAACTGGGGCCTAGTTTCCCAGAAAAAAGCTTTTGGAGGTCTAGGAGTCTTAAACTTGAGAGAATTTAACATGGCCTTGCTCGCTTCCTGGTCTAAGAGATTCTTGCAGGAACCAGAGAAACATTGGATGACTTTGATTAGGTATAAGTATAACACCACCAAACCTAACTTTCTATGGTCTAGAGAAAAGATGGGATCCCCCTTTTGGAAAGGGGTCACTTGGGCTCTTGTCGGGGCTAGACCTTTCTATAGGTGGAGCCTGGGTAATGGGGTTCACATCAGCTTTTGGGATGATGTTTGGGCAGGGGAAACTACCTTAAAGACTCGTTTCTGGAAGGTCTATGAGATCTGCCAGTTAAATAATAGTACGGTTGCTCAGGTTTGGGATGGTAGAGAGTTAAGATTAACTTTCAACAGATGTGTTGATGAAAATTTCATGAAAGTTTGGCAAGAACTTCTGTTAACAATTAGCAGTTTTATCCCAAATGATGGAGATGATAACCCTATTTGGGTGCTGGAACATAATGGTGTGTATTCTGTGAAATCATTCTACAACACCATCAACTGGGGGGGGGGGGGGGGGTTCTACCCCTGTCTGAAAAAAATTCTGGAAAATCAAAGTTCCTAATAGATATTTGGTGTTTATATGGCTTGCTTACCACAATAAGATCCTGACTAGAGACAATTTAGCAAAAAGACAACATGTAGAGGATGAAACATGTTTATAATGTAATGAAAAAGAAAATGTACACCACCTCTTTTTTGACTGCATTGTTGCTAATATCAGTTGGCATATTATTGCTGATATCTTTGAATTTAACCAACCTAACAATATGGAAGAATATTCTGTCCTCTGGAATGCTAATAATAAGAAATATGTAGTAAATATTGCTTGTGTTGCTACCGTTTGGAGCATTTGGACTATGCATAACAGAATATGTTTTCAGGGCGTTCCGTGGACAAATATCCAGGTTATCCTGGGGATGATCAGCTCCTATGTTCATCAATGGAAGATCCTATGCGAAGGGGACCAAGTTGTTCTGCTGCGGCGTTGTCTCCAGCTCCTGGACCGTCGAAGAGGAGAACTGCTACGCATCGCTTGGAGATGAAAATCCAAGGTGGAGATACAACTGAATTTGGAGGTTGTTTCCTTAGGGCGCATTCCGGTTGAGTGTGCTCTCCGACGATAGCCAAGACCTCACTCCAGCGCTAGGAAAAAACCTTTTCGTTTTGTGGCTACCAGTTTGGCTTAATCTGTAATAATAAGTAGAGTTCTTATGCCCTGGTGGCTGGGAGTTTAGATACTTGATGTTTTGAATATACTGTCTTGAACTTATGCTCCGTTTTATGCAATAAAATGGAGTGGGGGGAACCCCTTTCGATCAAAAAAATAAAATAAGAAAACATTTGAACTTCAAACTTTGCATGTCAACATCACACAAGTATTACCATGTGCAGAATATTTTTTGAATTTTTTGGCCCAACATAAATATATAGGATGATAAAATTCTTTTGAAATTTACAGTTTGATTAATTTTTGTTGAATCAAACAAATCAGAAACATTTTATTCACAGGGGTGGTACTCGTGTGGTGTTGACCTGCAAATTTTGAAGGTCAAATGTCCTCTTGTTTGCAAGAAACAAAAAGAGAAATTTGATGTAAAGATGGCATGGATCTTGATGCAAACTAGATGGCCGGGATATAAGGTGTAGTTACATGGTAGGATAGAAAATGCACACTCATATAGTATATAGGACCCATATGTGATTTTACTCTCATGGGTCTCATAGATGTTTTTAATGAGGCAATATTTTCTCATGATCATATGGCATTCCTTTTATTTTTATTTTCCTAAAACGGTTTTGAAGAAGTACATAAGGCATATTTTGTTCTCTAAACTCACTTATGATTTTTTTCCCTTCTTCAAAGATCTTTTTTCTTATGCGTTATCAAGAGTCAATAATCATTATACGTTGTATCATTTTTTTCACTAGGTATAAAGGAGGTTTAATTGACATATCAAATACTATTCTCCACATATTTTTCCCACGGGGTTTTTGGAGAAGTTTTTCTCAAGATGAAGATGATGAACTTTCACAAAAGCAAACATTCACCAGGAGTTTTTAGCAAAGATGGTGTATATTCACAAAGGCAGACATTGTAGAGGGAGCGTTAGGAAATAACTAATTGGGTTAATTAAGGGTTAGTCCCTATCGAACGGTTTCAAGATTTTGAAGAACACCTTTGTACCCGGGGTATATATACCCCTAATTCAATATTGAAAGATATTCTTGGTCCACTCACTTTCGCTTTTACTTTTGTTCTTCACAATTTGTGTAAAGCTTATTTTATATAGCTTGCAAGTTGGATTTCTAGCATTGTCATGTGGGGAAGAAGGGAGGGTGTGCATTGATATCAGATATTTGAATAGGGCTACATCCAAAGATGAGTAACACGTGCCAATAGCCAATATGCATATTAATGATGCTACTGGACACAAGCTCATTAGCTTTCTTGATGGTAATATAGACAATCAAATCTTCATGGTCCAAGAGGACATGTTCAAAAAGGCCTTTCAGGACCCCTAATTCCTTGGATTGTTTTAGTGGGTGTAGATGACCTCTGGATTGAAGAATGTTGGCCCCAGGTATCAAGAGGCTATAAATTTAATCTTTCATGACTTGCTCGAGGTTATTTTGAAGTATATATTGAAGACATTGTTGCCAATCCAACGCCATTGAATATTATTTGGATGAATTTTGTTTAACCTTTGCAAGAATGAGAAGGTATCCACTCATTTGGAGGAGCAACAATGACTCCCGGTAAACCAACCGGGTCTCCGGTTGTCTCTTATTTGCCATACGCAGGAAAATATCCACTCGTCGGCGTTGCCTTGCGTTGTCACACCACATCTTAGCCTTTTCTTCTTTTCTTTTTATAAGCACCATATGAGTGCAATAAACAAAAAATACACATAAATCATAATTCACCGGGGTATGAAATTGGATGAGGCATGAACGGAACTCGTGTCAGAGAGTTTACAGACGAAGAAATTAGTACTTTCTCTTTTCGGATTTATTAGTACCTCTCATGTTTTATATCAAATTTTGACTATAAATTTGACTAACAAAATAATAAGTTATACAAAAAAGTAATATCACCGAAAACATCTTTTGAGTACAGATCCGACCAACTCAAAAAAATATAGATCCGACAATATGATTTGTAATTATGACATACCACTTATATTTTGTTAGTTAAACTCTTCGATGAGACTCTAGAACATGATAAGTGAGATTTATGATATTGATATTCAAAAGAAAATAGTGATATTGATCTTGATATATGGAAAGTTATGGTTGTGTGGCCATGTAGCTATACCTCTTAACTATCTAGCTCGACCATCCACTGTTCCATCAAATTCGGGCATACAAACTTCTTTTTGTTTCTCTCGAATAAGAAAACATTTGAACTTCAAACTTTGTAGGTCAACGTCACACAAGTAGTACCATGTGCATAATTTTCTTCAGTTTTTTTGGCACAACATAAATATAATAAATGATAAAATTATTTTGAAATTTGCAATTTCATTAATTTGTATTGCATTAGACAAATCGAAAACATTTAGTTCAGCGGTACTTGTGCGGTGTTGACCTGCAAAGTTTGAAGGTCAAATGTTCTCTTGTCTGGAAAACAAAAAAGAGAAATGTCTGTGTAAAACTGGCATGGATCTTGATGCAAACTGGATGGCCTAGATAGAAGTTGTAGTTACATGGTAGGATAGAAAATCTACACTCATATACTATACGACCCATATGTAATTTATCAATATAAGTGGTATTATCTTGATAGACAACGAAATTGATTTTGATAAATCTTATCCACATAATTTCAAATGTGGTCAATCATTCTGCAAAGTCATATACCTTTTGTGATACTTTTCAGTGGCACATCATATTGCACTATTTTCCTTCTATGAGTTTACTCTCAAGGTTCTTATAGAAGTTTTTAATGAGGAAATATTTTCTTGTGATCATATGTCATACTTTTTATTTTGCCTACAATGGTTTTAAAGAAGTATATAAGGCATATTTTTTGTTCTCTAAACTCACTTACGAGTTTTCTTCTTCTTCAAAGAATTTGTTATATGATCTATCAAGAGTCAATAATCAGTATATGTTGTATCATTTTATCATTCTTTTTTACACTAGGTTTAAAGGAGGTTTAATGACATATCAAATACTATACTCGACATATTTTCAATGGGGTTTTTGGAGAAGTATTTCTCAAGATGAAGATGATGAACTTTCACAAAGGCAAACACTCACTAGGAGTCTTTATCAAGATTATAGTGCATGTTCACGGGCAAACTGAAAGTGCTAGTTATCGACTAGAAGGGGTGAATAGACGATTTTTATGAAAGGCTTCGAAACATTAAATGTCTTCAAAGTATGCGGAAGAAAATCAGGATCAGTTAGGGATAACAATCATGGGACTAGTCAATGCATGAGCATGATGAGGACATTCCAGGTAAGAAAGGCATAGTCATCATGTAAACACGGATGTATCGAAGGTAAACTTAGGCAGCACAAAGACAAATGACAATCAGATGAATGTCTTTGGTGAATGTCTTCACACAAGAGCGAGCAAGCAATGACTTCACAATACAAAACATTATGTAAAGGAGTGTAAGGATAGAACCAGTTGCTCGACGAAGACACAAGATTTGTTGGACCAGTTCCAGTTGTTGTGACAACTGTGCGTCTAGTTGGGGAGGCTGAGATTGAACTCTGGAGACCTCGTCTTCACCTTATTCCCCTTGAGCCAAGGTCACTTAAACCCCGCCCATCACTTTGGTAAGTCTTCAAGGTAAACTTCTGAAACCTTTACAAACTCGTTCACCCGACAATCCACGATGACTCTTGGATGCTCTAGACCATGACGCCTAACCGTCTCAAAGATCATAGTCTTCAAGTGTAACAAGTCTTTGATTCTCTCGGAACAGAAAGACTTCGGTGTTGCTCAAACACTCTTGCTCTGGGTGTTTGGGTTTATCCTCGCAAGATCTCTCTCTCTCAATGTCTTCGAGGTGGGTTGCTCTAAAACGAAAGAAGCCGTATAATAACTCTGAGCAGCCACCAAATTATGGTGGAGGGGTGGGCTATTTATAGCTAACAGACACCCCGACATGATATGAACAAAATGACCCTGGGTCAATGGCCAACCTACACGTGTCACAACGGTTGGATTTCAAACACACGCGCGGCAGCATTACTTGGGCTACAAGAAACACAGGCTCAACCAACTCTAGAAGAGATTTCCTTTCATTGTATTCACTGGAAGACATAGGTGTTTGGGTTGAGCATCACATCAGCTTCTGACTTCGATCACTTGGACCCCACTTAACAGTATGGTGGTTCCTATGACTCCGGAAAGAAGAAACAAAACTACCAAAAGATTAAGTCTTCACGTCTCATTGTCTTCACGCGTATATCTTCGTGCACCACCATTATCTTCAACCGTCTTCAATGTCTTCGGACATTTTTAGGGGTCATCTTCGACGGTTAAACCGAATCTCCAGGGGCTTCTATCTGTGTTATCCTATGAACTCTCACAAATACATTGGTCCCTCAACCACGTTTTTCTTTAGTACTCCAAAACCAACAAGGGGTGGCACTAGATGCACTTACACAAACATTGTAGAGGGAGCATTAGGAACGAATTAACTAATTGGGTTAATATCTACTTTAGGATTTCAGTATTTTTGCATCTGCCTTTGTACCCGGGTATATATACCCTAATTCAATAATGGAAGATATTGTTGGTCCATTCTCTCTCTATCTTTTACTTTTGTTCTTCACAGTTTACGCAAATCTTATTTTATTATAACGTGTAGGTATGATGGTTGGATTTCTAACATTGACATGTGGGGAAGAAGGGAGTGTGTTCATTGATTTCAGATATTTGAATAGGACTGCAGATGAGTAGTATGTGCCAATAGCATGTATGCTTATTAATGATGCTACTAGACACAAGCTCATTAGCATTCTTGGTGGTAATATAAGGTACAATCAAATCTTCATGGTCCAAGAGGACATGTTCAAAAAGACCTATCAGACCCCGAATTCCTTGGATTGTTCAAATCTTCATCCTCTAACGACTGCTAATTGCAGGTTTGCGGGGGCACAATGGTGATGCTCGTATCGCCAACCGAGAAAACATAGGAGATAAAAAAGCTTTGGAGAGGCCGATGGAGAACAAACCTGACCTGCCCCAGTTTGCTCCTTGGTCGATAATGAATTAATGACATCCACGCACTCCTAAGAATAACCTAAGAACCTGGTTGGTTTGTGATGTCTACTACATAATTTTATTCCTGTAGATCTTTTTAGGCCTCCAACCACAAAGTTTTGTAGGATAGCGGCAAATTTTCCTCAAGTAGATGACCTCCGCGAGAGGTGTAGAATGAAGGTGGTTCTCTCTCAAACAAGCCTACAATAAAATACAAGTAATCTCTTGTGTTCCCAACACACCCAATACAATTCTGAATTGTATAGGTGCACTAATTTGGCTAAGAGATGATGATAGATGTGTAATATGGATGGTAAAAGTAGATTTTTGTAATATGAACAAATAAAAATAGCAAGGTAGCAAGTAAAAAAAGTGAGTAAAAAATGGTGTCTCAATGCTTGGAAACAAGGCCCGTGGTTCAAATTTCGCTAGTGCTAACTCTCAACATCATTAACACAATTAAATCACATGATAATCGCTCAAAGTGCAGCAAAAAATCACTCCAAAGTTTTTATTTCTATCAGAGAAAGTAGGATGAAATCACGTTTCGTCTTTCCAATCCTGATCTATTGAACCACATTACGGGTAGTCCTAGAAATCGTACCACGACAACACATATGATACTTATCATTCAACTTTTATGCTAAGAGTACCCCAATGTCACTACGGGTATCCACAAACCAATTACTAGAAATTCATCATGTAATCTCAAATCCATATTATATCCATCATAAAGAAACTTCACAAAGCAAGAATCAATTCACCATAAAAAATAGAGGGAGATGAACATCATAAGATCCAATTGTATTAACAAAGCTCATGATACATCAAGATTGAATCCATCAAGAACATGAGAGAGAGAGAGAGAGAACATATAACTACTAGTAAATACCCCCAGCCCCCAAGATGAGCTACTCACACATTATCATGAGAATGGTGATGGACGAGATGTCCCTTGCGTCGTCCCGGCGCCACCGGAGGAGAGAGGGAAGGGGGTCCTCCTTCTTCTTCCTTGGCCCTCCGGGGAGAGAGGGAGCTCTCCCTTAGATTGGATCTCTTTTATGTTTTCTGTTTTTCGCCTATGTTTATAGACCTAGCACCTTTCTTTTACATCCGGAGATCCATAACTTCGATCAGGCTGAAAATTTTACATGATTTTTCCTTAATATCTTGTGGCCAAAGAAGAGTTCCAACCGACCTACGGTCTCTCCACATGGACACATGGTGCGACCTAGGGGATGGCCAAGCCACCTGTCCATGTGGGGCCCTCAGGCACCATCTTGCGTTGATTTTTTTTCACCCAAAATTCAGGAAAAAATCACAAAAAAATTCAACTCATTCTGGCTTAGTGATTTTTTTACCTATATTTCAAACAGGATAGGAATCAGGAACTGGCCTTTGGCACTTGATTAATAGGTTAGTACAAATAAATATTATGCCAAAAACATAGATAAATAATGTAAATATAGCATGAAAGTTTTATAAATTATAGATACGTTGGAGACGTATTAGTTTCTCCATGGAAAGGTGAAAGGACGAGGATGTCACCTAAGGGGGGGTGAATAGGCGCTTTAAAATAATTACAGTTTAGGCTTGAACAAATGCGGAATAAAACTAGCGTTTAATATGTCAAGCACAAAACCTAAAACAACTAGGCTCACCTATGTGCACGAACAACTTATGCTAAGCAAGATAAACAACTAAGTGATAGCAAGATATATAACAAGAAACAATATGGCTATCACAAAGTAAAGTGCATAAGTAAAGGGCTCGAGTAAGAGATAACCGAGGTACGTGGAGACGATGATGTATCCTGAAGTTCACACCCTTGCGGATCCTAATCTCTGTTTGGAGCGGTGTGGAGGCACAATGCTCCCCAAGAAGCCACTAGGGCCACCGTAATCGCCTCACGCCCTCGCACAATGCAAGATGTCGTGATTCCACTAAGGGACCCTTGAGGGTGGTCACCGAACCCTTACAAACAAGGTTGAGGCAATCTCCTCAACTTAATTGGAGGCTCCCAACAACACCATGAAGCTTCACCAGAATGGATTGTGACTCCGAGGTGACCCCAATTGCTTGAGGCAATCTCCGCAACCTAATTGGAGACCCCGACGTTTGCCGTGAGCTTTACACCACAATGATTGAGCTCCGAGGCACCACCAACCGTCTAGGGCGCCAAAGCACCCAAGAGGTACAAGCTCTAGGGTGCCCAAACACCCAAGAGTAATAAGCTTCTCAACTTTTCACTTCCATGTATCACCGTGGAGAACTCAAACCGATGCAACTAATGCAATGGCAAGAACACACGAAGTGGTCAAGTCCCTCACTCCCAATTCCACCACAACAAAAAAAACTATGGAGGAATATGAGAGGAAGAACAAGGAGATCACAAAGAACTCCAAGATCTAGATCCAAGGGGTTCCCCTCACATAGAGGAGAAAGTGATTGGTGGAAATGTAGATCTAGATCTCCTCTCTCTTTTCCCTCAAGAACTAGGAAGAATCATTGGAGGGATTGAGAGATAGCAAGCTCGAAGAAGGTCAACAATGGGGGGCAAACACGAGCTCAAAGGATGGGAACCATTGGGGAAGAAGGCCCCCTTAAATAGCCCCCCCCCCCCCCCCCCCGAATCCAACCGTTATACCCACAAGTTGTGCTCACGCGGTACTACCGCTCGGGGGAGCAGTACTACCGCTCAGCACGGTCAAAACAGCCAACGAGACAGAAAAACATGAGTGGTAGTTCTGGTAGTACCGCTCGGGGGAGAGATAGTACCGATTGAGAGGTACTACCGCTCGAGGGAGTGGTAGTACCGCTTGAGAGGTACTACCGCTCTCTACTACCGCTTTACTACCGTTCAAGAAGATTAGGCACCAGAAGCATAAAATAAGCGGAAGTGGAAGCGGTAATGGTCAGCGGAAGGACCGCCTAAGAGGTACTACCGCTCGGGGGAGAGGTATTACCTCTTGAGGGGTACTACTGCTCTCTACTACCGCTTAAAGCGGTACTTCAGCCCAAGCAAAACCGAAACCGCCATAACTTTCGCATACGGACTCCGAAATGAGCAAACTCAAGCTTGTTGGATAGATGACGACAAGTACTATCAAGCAGTGGAGAATAAATGCCAATAGGATAAGGAAGATGACCTTCCCAAGGATTATCCGGCAAAATCTCCAACACCGAAAACACAAATATGATACATACAAAACCCGTTTTCGATGAGCTTGAGCTTATCACGATGAACACCATAAGCTCCAAAACTCCCAAAGAGAAAAGCCAAACAAGAACCAAGAAAGATGATGCAAGGATGCAAATGGTTTGAGCTCTCAACGAACGATACGATCAAGCTACTCACTTGAGAGCCCCCCTTGATAGTACGACACTCGATCCTATAACCCAGTCTCCCAACTACCACCATGAGACCGGTAAAATAGAAAACCTATCAAGGGTAAACATTTGCCTTGCGCATAGTCCACTTGAGCTAGATGATGACGATCTTGTCCTCCTCAAGATGGACCACCTTTCTTGATTGAGCCGACTCGATGAAGACTAGTAGATTGCTCCCCGATACTCTACTATGGGTGAGCCACTCTTCGGCACATCTTCACGAGTCCATTGTCACCACAAAGGACGGCAAGCTTCAAGCATGATCTCTTCGTGATGCTCCACTTGAACTTGCACACCACAATCTTGATGACGATCACCACTTGATGTCATCCTCCATGGGTTGTATGAGATCTTCCTCTTGACGCAAGCCCATGAAAACATACTTAACCCCACATAGAACTCTCATGTAGACCATGGGTTAGTACACAAAGCGTAATGGACAATACTTACCATACCATGGGATCACTTGATCCCTCTCGGTACATCTTGTACGTTTTTTATATTGATCAACTTGATTCACTCTTTGACTTAGTCTTGATTAACCTTGCATCTTATCTTCTCTCTTTATAAAGTTGATGTATTGAAGGTAAACATGAATGCTCACACAATCTTCTTCTTCAAGACATGTTTGCAATAAGCTCAACTCTCACATGACCAATCTTTGGATAAAACCTTGAATACCACCTTGGTCACCATATAAACTCCTTGAAACAACAAATGGGTTTCAAGAATACCTATTGACAAATCCTTCGAATATAAATCAAGGCAACCATTAGTCCATAGGGATGTCATCAATTATCAAAACCACACATGGAGAAATGTGCTCTTACAATTGTGATGTCAAAGGTTGTTCTTTCCATGAGTCTGTCCAGAAGAGAACAGATTTCCCAGATCCAAGAGTGCATTTGGCAAATTCTTTGTATGTAGGGATAAGTTTAATGAGGGATTTCCACCAGAAAGAGCCTTCAACTTTGCCAGTGGGAGGGGATTCTTCATAGTAAGTTTCCCAAATGAGGTTAACCCAAGGCAGGTTGTGCTTGTTGAAGAATTTGTGGAGGTTCTTGAGAAGTAGAGCTTTATTCTGAGTAGCCAGGTCTAGAACACCCAAACCTCCTTGGTTTTTTGGTTTACACACAAGATCCCAAGAAATAATTGCTTGGCCCATTTGATCAGTACCATATTTTCTCCAGAAATAGTGTTTCAGATATTTGTTAACCTGCTGTACTACCCCAACTGGAAGGGCCAAACTGCACATGAAGTAGGATGGCAATGAGCTGTATACTGATTTGATTAACTGAAGTCTGCCATCATAGGATATGAGGGTAGAACCTCCTGGAATTCTTTTCTCAATTCTTTGCATCATGGGGGAGAAATCATCGATTCTGAGCTTGTGTGTACTTAGTGGTAATCCCAGATAAGTAAAGGAAAGGAGCCAACTTGACATCCAATGATATTCTTGATAGCTTCCAATTTCTCTGGTCTTACATTAATGGGAATAATCACTGACTTATGATAGTTCGCTCTGAGTCCAGTTTGAGCAGTGAAGTGCAAGAGGAGATTTCTGACTTGGCATACTTGGGTGGTGTCAGCTTGAAGAACCAATATAGTGTCATCAGCATACTGAATCACTGGGAAATCAGGGCATGAATGTTTGATGATTGGGGGAGAGACTATGTTGTTTTTCATTGCTTCATTAAGAATGCTTAATTTGTATAGGCAGACATTGACGTGCAACTTTCATGCCTAGAGTACAATAGTGTGAGGAGAACCCTGTAGAGCTAGAGCGAGTATGATGGGTAGCAAGACACCCTAACCAGGCAGTGCACTCACTCACTGTCCATATTTATTTGCTAGGAACAGCGTGCATCTTTATTTCTGAACCGAACAACCATTCATATCAGGGCTAGACATCCAGTTTTATTCAGAGTAGTAAACGTGTTGGTACTAGGTACACGAGACGATACTGCTATCGGTTGTCATGGCAGTAACTTGTAGTACTGCTAACATGCATCCAGCCCGTTCGATCCTTCCATTGTTCGGGAGAGGGGCTGTTTGCGGGTGTTAGGGTTGAACGCCCGGTCGGCATCTATTGTAGGTGTTGCACACAGGGCCAGTGTAGGGTTCACCACGCTCGCACGGTTTGTGAAGGCAGACTGGACGGTTAGGGTCGAGGGTACCACCACCTGAAAGGAAAACCCAAACATCCATGGATATATTCATTCAGTTACAAAGTACAGTAACTACTGGATTTCAGAACGCTAACATATCTAAGAGCTTTGTTTGAAGTACTTGGAGACGACGAGGATGGAATGAACAGTTTGGAAGCACTACGCACCGATCGCTGGGCGGGCTCCGTGGCAGACGGGGCCGCTCATGATCACGGCGGAGATGACGAACAGAGCGATCTGGAGGAGCACCAGGAATCGCGCAGCTCTGGCGAAGGACCCCATCCGATCCGATCCGAGTTCGTTTGGGCTGGTTTACTAGTGCCCTCTGATGAGTTTGCGCTGCGTGTATCCTGGTGTTTGCTCGAGGGTCGTATTTACAGACGTACGATCCTGATGAGGAGGTAAAAGAAGATCGTAATGATTGTCCCTCGATTTCCACTAACTTTTTCACGGACATTAATTTTCTAGCACACCCGTTTCGAGCGAGAGATGGTGCATGCACTCTCGTGTGGTGCGCATGAGTGTAGACTGTGGTAGCTGCTCCTACCTTCGTCATGGTTTATTGATCTTTATTGTATTTTGTGTCAAATTTTGACCAATGATTTGACTAATAAAATATCAATGCATGTCATCAAAAATAATATCATTGAATACGACATGCATTAATATTTTATTAGTTAAATCTTTGGTCAAAATTTGGCACAAAATACAATGGGGACCAATAAACCAGGACGGAGGTTAGTGCGTTGGTGCATGTCGCTGCTGAAGATCAAACGCACTCGTCTTGGTGGGCACTGGGCAGATGCCATGGCTGGGTTTTCTCCGGTTAGTCAAGCCTGGTGCCTAGTGACAGCCATGGTCATGCAAGAAAAAGTGATCAACCGGCGAACCAACAGAGCAATGACAGACTCCCGGTAAACTAACC
The DNA here is from genome assembly GCA_039707655.1 of Elymus sibiricus. Lineage (NCBI taxonomy): Eukaryota > Viridiplantae > Streptophyta > Magnoliopsida > Poales > Poaceae > Elymus > Elymus sibiricus. Next base: position 358,319,209 of record CM077675.1, read on the forward strand.
GGGTCTCCGGTCGTCTTATCTCTTATGTGCCATACCAAGGAAAATATCCCATCGCCGGCGTCGCCTCAGGTTGTCACACTACAGCCTAGTCATTTTCTTTGGCGATAAACAGTACTACAACATAGTGTGCTACGTATATCTATCCTTTATTTCGCTAAGCTTCATAGGGGTCTAAGCTCTCACGATCAATTGGGGTGTATAATTTGAGTTTTTGCCCGATGCTTTTGATTTGGTCATCGCCTCGTTGGGTCCCTTTGATCACTGCATGGAAACTTTTTGGTCATTGCATGTTTTTTTTGGTCAATGCATGGTATTTCGGTTATATTAGGGTGTTCGGTCTAACCGAACCGATCGGTTTGGTTCGTAAGTAATAAAGAAATTCGATTCCTTTGCATATGTGATGACCGATCAGTTAATCCACAAATGCAAAACCGATAGTTTTTTTGTATCGAGAACTCGGTTCTGTCCTCGGTCATGACCGAAGAGGACCGATGTTTTCTGCGAGGAGCAAATCATGAGTCAAATCTTAATCAAGAAACGATGAAACATACAAGCAGGAATCACGCGCCGGCAGAAAATGGTAGGAGGAAGGAATTGTTGCAGGCAAGCCGTCGGCCTCTATGTGAGTGCTACTAATGTCATCTTTCACCATGAAGGTAGCTATGGCCGCCGCGCGTGGAAGCCGTGCGAACGGTCGGTCGATGTGCATCAAGAGATATAAGTACAACCTTCGGCCATGAAGGAGCCATGGCCACCGCCGCGTACAAGTCATGGGCTCTGGCGGTTGTTAGGGCTATGCGATGTAGGTGAACGAAGGTGGCGGCGCTGCGGTGAAGAATTGACCACATTAGGGTTGGGCTTGTGTACGTTTGGGTTGAGGTAAGACTGTGCGTAGGCGGAGCTGGTAGATGGGCTATTGTCTATTCGGCTTAGTTTGCTAGGCCTTGATGCAATATCTCGGCCCAGTGAGCTAAGTTCGGTTTTCAACATCTGCCAACCTTTTTCGACTTTTGTCCTGTTTTTTTTTATTCAGTTTTTGGTTCATGGTTTTTCTTCCCACCCCGTCGGCCGAGACACATGTTACACCTAGTCCAAGTATGGGTTCCACATCACCCATGCCACCAGAATATGTTGCGAGTCCAACGAGTATGTGCAACAACTACTTTATGTCGTGTGACAGCATTTCAATTAGTTTATCGACCATCCTTTGTTTTCCCTTCATTTGTGATACTTTTTTAGTTTTAGTTTGGGATAGGACAAGAGGAGAGGTCTTGTCATCCTAACTTCTGGGATTCGATGTTGATGGGGTGTTTGGTTGGTGGGTTTCGGGTGATGTGTTTCCGTTTTGATTTGATGGATTTTTGGGGTTACGACTGTTATGATGGTGCATGAGTGCTACAATTTATTCTTGCGTATATCTCTTTATCAAGGGAGGGTGTCTCACGATTTTGTCGATTGTTGTTGGTGCTTCTCTATATTTGTTGGTTAGAGTCCTTTCTTTGCTCCTCTATTACCTAGGCCTTTATTTTGTTTTTTAGGAAACCTAGGCCTTTGTTCTTGTGTATGTGGTTGGCCCGTGTTTTACCAATACAAGAAGCACCGAAGCAATCTTAAAACGATCGCTTCACTTAAAAAAGATAGCAACAACATTAACTAAAGACATAAAAAAAGAGCAATTACCTGAGAAATGCTCAAAAGCAAGCGGCACGAGAAAATACGCACACGTTTCTAGTTTAGATACTGAGCTCCCTAAATTTGTGGGTCGGGGTTTGTGGGGTCGTAAGGGGGCGGCGGTAAGGGTGTGTGTCATTGGTTAAGGTTTCATGTTTGTTTTTTCTTATCTTTTTTCTTCTTATTCTCTTTTCTATATTTATTTTTCGCATTTTAATTCATGAACATTTGTTAAAAATTGTGAACATTTTTTAAAAAAAATCGACATTTTTTCAAATTTGAAAGTTTCTTATATTCATGGTTTTTTCTTAAAGTTCATAAACATTTTGAAAGTTTGTGAATATTTTTTATAAAAATAAACTTAAAAATGCGAATATTTTAACCTACCCTTTTTAAATTTCATTTTTTTTATAATTTGCAACATTTGAAAAATCCTAGATTTTAAAAACACATGAACATCTTTAACTATAGTAGGGAACCGATCTAAGTGAGCGGACATTTCATGGGACGGCCATGTAAACATTATAGTAGCAATTCTAAAATTTTGATGTGGAATAAGAGCCCCCAAGGGGCTCACACAACGACCACTAGCTCATACTGAAGCCAAAATGGGCAAGAACACCACAACCACACACTGTCTCCATTCTTCCTTCAGAAGACACATTGTCTCTAGCAGCACCCCAATAGAATATATACAAAAACGTCACTTGAACACATCTAAAACCCCAGATAAAATCAAAATAAAACAACCGAATGAAATAACATTAGCCTCTAATACATTTTCTAAAGCGCCTAAGGTTTGATTTTTCTTTTTGGATTTTTTTACTGCCTACCGTGGGTTGAGACATGTTCAGTGTAACATACTCGGTTATAGATCTTTCGAGAAGCCAGGTCGCCTACTTCTCCACTTCTCTCGCGTTCCGGTTTTTCTTGGTAAATTAAATGCATGCATTCTCTCACCTTGGACAACTTTTAGTCACCATTCTACTCTCATGCCGTCGCCGGTTGGTCGTTGGCCATGTCGCCTCGTTGCTACTCCCTCCCACTCTGTCGCCTTCCCTCCCCCGTACCTCCTCCACCTCTGTGTGGCCATGGGAGGGAGGGTGCAATTGCAAAAAACCATTGTTGAGAAAATCGTTAACTGGTAGCTGCTCGGTTGGCTGACAAGTAAGGAATTAATAGGCTAATCGGCAAGTTAATCAGTAAATCACCCGATTTATCAGCTTATAGACTATTAGGTGACCCCACGAGTAGGGATCAATCGGCAAGTTAACTAGTTAATCGGAGGATTTCTTGAACATGGGCAAAAATCCTAGGCTTGGTTTTTGAGCTTGATCGGGCTTGGCGAAGACGACTACACTCACTTACTTAACCGGTGGCCCTCTGACCCACATCTCTCTATCTTCCCCTCATATCAAACCAGTTATCTTCCCCTCATATCAAAACAGTGGCGGCGACACATCAACAACAATAAGGCGCAACACACAAGGCGCCTGCTCATGCGTTCCCTCCTAGAAGCAACCTACTCTCTCCACACAACTTCCTTCCTTACTCCTCCTCCTCCTTCACCACCACCACCACCACTGTAAGATCACATTTATCCATGTGTGGTTTTGGTAATTGATGACAATCCCTATGGACTAATGGTTGCCTTGAGTTATATTCGAAGGATTTGTCCATAGGCACTTCTTGAAGTCCATATGTTGGTTTCAAGGAGTTTATGGTGACCAAGGTGGTATTTAAGGTTTTATCAAAAGATTGGTCATGTGAGAGTTGAGCTTATTGCAAGCATGTCTTGAAGAAGAAGATTGTGTCATTCATGTTTACCTTCAAGACATCATCTTTATGAAGAGAGAAGATAAGATGCAAGGTTGATCAAGACTAAGTCAAAGAGTGAATCAAGTTGATCAACATACAAAGAGTACAAGATGTACCGAGAGGGATCAAGTGATCCCATGGTATGGTAAGCATTGTCCATTACGCTTTGTGTACTAACCCATGGTCTACGTGAGAGTTCTATGTGGCGTTAGGTATGTTTCCATGGGCTTGCGTCAAGAGGAAGATCTCATACAACCCATGGAGGATGACATCAAGTGGTGATCGTCATCAAGATTGCCGTGTGCAAGCTCAAGTGGAGCATCACGAAGAGATCATGCTTGAAGCTTGCCGTCCATTATGGTGACAATGGACTTGTGAAGATGTGCCGAAGAGTGGCTCACCCATAGTGGAGTATGGGGGAGCAATCAACTAGTCTTCATCGAGCCAACGCAATCAAGAAAGGTGGTCCATCTTGAGGAAGTCAAGATCGTCATCATCTAGCTCAAGTGGACTATGTGCAAGGTATAGGTTTGCCCTTGATATGCTTTCTATTTTACCAGTCTCATGGTGGTAGTTGGGAGACTGGGTTATAGGATCGATTGCCGTAATATCAAGGGGGGCTCTCAAGTGAGTAGCTTGATCGTATCGTTCATTGAGAGTTCAAACCATTTGCATCCTTGCATCATCTTTCTTGGTTCTTGTTTGGTGTTTTCTCTTTGTGAGTTTTAGAGCTTATGGTCATCTTCGTGACAAGCTCGAGTTCATCAAAAACGGAGTCCATATGCATCTTCTATGATGTTTTCGGTGTTGGGGTTTTTGTCGGTCCATCATTCATAGAGGTTCCACATCTCTATATCACTGGCATTTCTCTACCGTCGCTGTTGGATAGCTCTTGTAGTCCTGAATCCAACAAGCTTGAGTTTGCTCAATTCGGAGCTCGTATGCGAAAGTTATGGCAGTTTCTTTCTTAGGACAGTTTTAGTGCTCAGGCGGTAGTACCGCTCGATACCACGGTAGTACCGCTTAGGAGGTACTTCCGCTATGTACTACCGCTTATTTGAAAGTTCTGTTGGTCTGTTTTTCACTCACGGCAGTAGCACGGTAGTAGGGCGGTAGTACCGCCCGCGCGGTAGTACCGCTGCTACTACCGCTTATTTTTTGCTCTCTGTTCTGCGCTTTCCTTCGAGCGGTAGTAGAACGACAGCTACCACAGTTTCACCTGCACTTACTTCACCTAGCGGTAGTACCGCTGGTGGGAGCGGTAGTACCGCTCCGGCGGCACTACCGCCTCCTTGGGTCTATCAGTTGCACATTTTGGTTTGATACTTCCGTACCAGCAGAAGTACCGCTCACCTGAGCGGTACTACCGCTTATGCACGGGCTGAGTGCATAACGGTTGGATTTGGGGGAACCTATTTAAGGGGGTCTTCTTCCCCAATGGTTCCCATCCTTTTAGCTCGAGTTTGCCCCCCATTGTTGACCTTCTTCGAGCTTCCTAACTCTCAATCCCTCCAATGATTCTTGCTAGTTCTTGAGAGAAAAGAGAGAGGAGATCTAGATCCACATTTCCACCAATCACTTTCTCCTCTATGTGAGGGGAACCCCTTGGATTTAGATCTTGGAGTTCTTCGTGTTCTTGTTCGTTCTTCCTCTCACTTTCTTCCATAGCATTAGTTGTTGTGGTGGGATTTGGGAGAGAAGCACTTGAGCACTCCGTTTGCCCTGGCCATTGCATTTGGTGCATAGGTTTGAGTTCTCCACGGTGATACGTGGAAGTGAAGTTTGAGAAGCTTATTACTCTTGGGTGTTTGAGCACCCTAGAGCTTGTTCCTCTTGGGTGCCTTGGCGCCCTAGACGGTTGGTGGTGCCTCGGAGCTCAATCATTGTGGTGTAAAGCTCCGGGCAAGCGTCAGGGTCTTCAATTAGGTTGTGGAGATTGCCCCGAGCAATTTGTACGGGTTCCGGTGACCGCCCCCAAGGGTTACCAAAGTGTACGGGTACGGTGACCGCCCCCAAGGGTTGCCATTTGTATGGGTTCGGTGACCGCCCTCAAGGGTCCCTTAGTGGAATCACGGCATCTTGCATTGTGCGAGGTCGTGAGGAGATTACGGTGGCCCTAGTGGCTTCTTGGGGAGCATTGTGTCTCCACACCGCTCCAAACGGAGATTAGCATCTGCAGGGGTGTGAACTTCGGGATACATCGTCGTCACCGCGTGCCTCGGTTATCTCTTACCCGAGCCCTTTACTTTGTGATAGCCATATTGTTTCTTGTTATATATCTTGCTATCACTTAGTTGTTTATCTTGCTTAGCATAAGTTGTTGGTGCACATAAGTGAGCCTAGTTGTTTTAGGTTTTGTGCTTGACTAATTAAACGTTAGTTTTATTCCGCATTTGTTCAAGCCTAAACCGTAATTATTTTAAAGCGCCTATTGACCCCCCTCTAGGCGACATCCACGTCCTTTCAACCACCACCTTCAGCTTTCCTCTACCACAGGAGGTCTGTAGTCACAACTCCTAGCCCCAGGCTAGTACTGCACGGTAGGGAAATAGCGGAGGCTAATGGTGTGGTGCACGAGGCGGTGCAGGTTGAGTCTCCACCACCATACACACTCCTCTTCTTCTATGATTTAAGTATTTTGATTCCGGTATTTTAGGAATTACTGGCGTAGGCAACAGTCACAAAGTAGCAAACGGATGATATGAACTTGCGTCTTTTATTATTTCGAAAGACGATCCATGCCTTCTATATGACATCACTGATACAAATTTGTTTACATATGTGAAAATATGATCAAAATGACCGAATATATACACATTTTTTATTTGAATTTAAATAAACTTAGATTTTAGAGTTACATGAAGTATACACAATAATTCAGTGGAATATTTATCATTTCATTGTCATTCTTAATTTAGGACGCGGAGGGGTGTTTAAAACATTATGAGGAGAGGGATGCAATGCTAAAGTGTTATGGCCGAGTTAGGCAAAGAAGTAGTAGAGAAATAACAAGCTGAAAGTATCTTCGTAAGGTGCCAAGGTGAATATGTTGTTGTTCATGATGGGCCCATCCTTGCTTCATGCTAGACATTGTAAATTTTGTTCAACATTGTGTGAGTTTATGCACACAGCGTCATGTGATGTTCATCATTTAAAAGCGAATGTCTAGTAGCTTGCGCCCAGTGATGTACGCATTATATACGACTGAAACATATCCATTAACCTAAGCATGTCCACAATTTTCTTTAATGAGTTGATATTATATTAATCGAATACCCATTTTGTTTCACGAGATTCTTTGCTATTTTTTATATATGCCTAATTCACATCGAGTAGACCCTGTTATTGTGAGAATCCATAATTCAAAAGTTATAGGGAGGGCTTATGTCCTGACAAGCATAAACTAAAGTAGGTGTTGGTGCTTTTTATCTGATGTTAGAGATGTTCTAAAAGCATTAAAAAAAAGCTCAGTGGAGCTCAAAGTTTCTTCTATTGCGCGGTCATGCACAACAACGAAAGAATGAACTCTAAGTAAACTCTCTCAACCCGTAAATATGAAGACTTGAGCCCAACACTCTAAATATTTAAGGGATAGAGCAAGTTATTGAGGATTTGATAGTGTGGGTTTTTTAACATCTGATTTTTATAATATAAAGAAAAGGGGCGAATCTGCTAGAAGTTGCTCCTCCTAGGGGATAGAAAATTACACGTTGGTACCACATTTGGGGCAGTGGTGGTGAATTGGTACCAAGATTAGTAATTTTTACGTGTCAGTACCCGTTTCGAGCTATACGTTGCAAATCGAACTAAACTGCGTATTTCGACGTATTGACGCCGAAATTGACGACCGGGTCCCGCGCGTCAAGCGCCACGCTGGCCAACCCGCACGCACCCGCGCGCTGACCTGGACCGGTGTGGCTCGAACCGGTCGGCCTGTTTCCTTAAGAAGACCCGCCTGCTCACTCCAGTCTCCCTCCACCGCGCTCCTCTCTTCCTCCTCGCTCTTGTCTCCATTGCCGCCGCCCGCAGCACCGCCGCCCCCACGACCGCCACCGCCATGGTTTTCGAAGACGAAAGCAATGACGACACCTCCAGCCCGTACATTCACTCCACCGGTTCCATCGACGGGCTTAACCAGGCCAGTTCACTCGAGCTAGGTTTAGGGTTAGGGTTTCTAATTTGGGGGTTTCTGATTTGGGTGATTTAGCTGGGTTTTGATTTGGGCATTGTGTTTCCCCGAGCTTCTGCAGGTCCCTTTCAGCGTTGAAGATCCCGATTACAAGGGGCTCGAGCTCGATATGATGGTCTTCTATGAGAAGCATGGCAAGGCATCGGAGAGGCATGTTGCCTTTGAAGGAACATACACAGGAAGAAGGTTCTTAGCCTATGTAGAGCCGGTATGATCCATTCATTTTTTCATATATCTTGTAGTGATGGACTTGTAGTGATTGAGTTGAAGTGATTTAGGTAGTGCAAATGATTTTGTAGTGATGCAAATTATGGTTTTAGTTATTATTAGGTACTGCAAATGCTCTTGTAGTGATGTAACAGATTTTGTTGAATGTTAGTTTTATTTTGTAGTGATGCAAAATATGCTTTTGTAGTGATTTAGGTAGTGCAAATGCTCTTGTAGTGATGCAACAGATTTTGTTTAATGGTTGTTTTATTTTGTAGTGATGCAAAATATGCTTTTGTAGTGATATAGGTAGTGCAAATGCTCTTGTAGTGATGCAACAGATTTTGTTCAATGGTTTTTTTATTTTGTAAGGATGCAAAATATGCTTTTGTAGTGATTTAGGTAGTGCAAATGCTCTTGTAGTGATGCAACCGATTTTGTATTGAGGTTATATGTTGAGATGGAGCTTGCTGTAATTTTGGGATGCTTAGGTACAATTAGCTCTTGCTCTTCTTATTTAGTAGCCCCTAGGGTATGAACTCATTTGCTCTTCTTGCTATGCTTTTACTTTGCAGGAAGGTGATAACTGTGGGTTTGTTGAATGGGTTGATCAGCAATGCCCCCCAACAATGGAGAATGCACTGTTGAAATTGTGGGCAATGGTTGAAGATAGCAAGAGTGCTAGGGTTACTGATAATCTTGAAAGTGCTTTAACTATTCACCATCTGACAACAGAGAAGAACAATCTGGAGGCCAACTATGACAAGTTAGTTAAAGACGTGCATGAACTTATGGGTTTCCAGGAGGAAAGGGTGCTTGATTTCAGTTATCTGCAGTCTAACCTAACATATCAGCAGCAGTGCATAAGTGAACTGGTGGCTGGTATGAAGGGAGAGATGGCAAAGAAAGATGCAGATCACCAGCATCTTAATGACAAGTATCAACTCTTGGTTAACCTCACAAGAGCTCAAGCAACTGTCATCCAGAACCTAAAGTTGAAGCATATGAAAGAGATATGATGAAAGGCAACATGCCTCTCCGATGACATATGTAATGACCCAGTAACTTTTAATTATGGTTGTGTATTGTATGGTTGTAGTAGTTGGGAACTTTGGCTGTGTATGTATTCATCCTTTTGTGACCAAAGGATGAAGTATGCATTTGAGATCTCTATGCATTGTTGAACTCCACTATGTATTGTTGAACTCCACTATGTATTGTTGAACTCATGTATTGTTGAACTCCATTTGAGATCTGTATCATGCTTTGGGTTGTTTATAGTGTCTAAGCTTTGGGTTATGAGATATCTTCATCATTGGTTGTTTATAGTGTCTAAGCTTTGGGTTATGAGATATCTTCATCATTGGTTGTTTATAGTGTCTAAGCTTTGGGTTATGAGATATCTTCATCATTGGTTGTTTATAGTGTCTAAGCTTTGGGTTATGAGATATCTTCATCATTGGTTGTTTATAGTGTCTAAGCTTTGGGTTATGAGATATCTTCATCATTGGTTCTTTATAGTGTCTAAGCTTTGGGTTATGAGATATCTTCATCATTGGTTCTTTATAGTGTCTATTTTTTATTTATAGTTGTTTAACCTTATGGGCTAGGGTTTGGTGGTTTCGTCGACCCCGAAGCAACATTAACCCTATGGACTAGGGTTTGGTGGTTCCGTCGACCCCGAGGCAACATTAATCCTATGGGCTAGGGTTCGGTGGTTTCGTCGACCCCGAGCCAACATTAACCCTATGGGCTAGGGTTTGGTGGTTCCGTCGACCCCGAGCGAACATTAACCCTATGGGCTAGGGTTTGGTGGTTCCGTCGACCCCGAGCCAACATTAACCCTATGGGCTAGGGTTTGGTGGTTCCGTCGACCCCGAGCCAACATTAACCCTATGGGCTAGGGTTTGGTGGTTCCGTCGACCCCGAGCCAACATTAACCCTATGGGCTAGGGTTTGGTGGTTCCGTCGACCCCGAGCCAACATTAACCCTAGGGGCTAGGGTTTGGTGGTTCCGTCGACCCCGAGCCAACATTAACCCTACGGGCTAGGGTTTGGTGGTTCCGTCGACCCCGAGCCATGAAGATATGACATTAAATTACCAACATATCTATAATTGCCAACACAAACTATGAAGATATGGCATCAATTCACATAACAACAATGACCATCAAGTAGACTTAGCATTGGCATTAAACCATCAAGTGATCCATCAAGTGACAGCAATGACCATCAAGTAGACTTAGCATTGGCATTAAACCATCAAGTGATCCATCAAGTGACAACAAAGTATCTTTGTCCAATCATGCTCACCAGGGACTGGATATATCATCGGTCCATATGCAGCTAAGTACAATGGTTTCTTGAAGAAATCACTGACATAGTCCTCTGGAAACCTTTTTCCCTTGTTAATTGCTGAGATGGCATGGTTGCATGGTATGCCACTCAGGTCCCACTTTCTGCAACCAATTTTCCAAATTCACAGCATGTGTTTGCTGCCCACTAGTCACTTGCCATAGGTTAACACCTGCTTGAATAGGTTTGCAGTACTTGGCCCTTTCCTTTTCAATCTCTAACTTTTCTGCATAATGTGGTGTGATCACCCACCTAGCTGTCTTTCCACTCTCTCTGTTCCTGTGCCAGCTAACCATCATATTATCCTTTATGCCATCACACAATGTCATTATAGGTTTTTTCCTAACATCTAGGATGTACTTGTTAAAAACCTCAGACAAATTGTTAACTACCAAATCAGTCTTGCAGTTTGTGTCAAATGCATGCCTAGCCCATGTTTTCTTGGGTATTGCACTGAGCCACTGCCAAGCTTCCTCACTCTCAGCTTTCAGATCATCCATTGCAATATTAAATTTGTGTTCATTAAATGCATAACTGGCATTATCCATGCACTTCTTCAGATCTTCCCCCCTAAACCCAGCATATTGAAAGTTTGAATATATGTGTCTTAGACAGAATCTTTGGTGGCAGTTAGGAAATATTGCATTCACTGCATTTAGGAGCCCCTGGTGCACAAACTTAACAAACTAAGCTATTGTCTAATAGATATATGCAACATAAAATGGAAGAGGCATTCACATACCTTTTGTCTATCAGACATTATAGTATATGGACCAAACTATCCAGCTTCTCCTCCTAGACAGATTTTTAGTTGATGTAAAAACTAGCACCAGTTAGGTGTGTCCTCTTGTCCAACAATTCCAAATGCAATTGGGTAGATGTTGTTATTTCCATCTCTACCAGTGGCAGCAAGGATTTGTGCACCAGTTGTTAGTTTAATAAAACATCCATCAAGACTTGAAAGAGCAATTAAAAAGAACATTCAAAACAGATAAGTTTCAAATGCATTCATATGTACAATCAATTGAAAATGACATTGATACAGTAAAGTAATGGAATTTACCAATGAATGGTCTACAGCCTTGGAGAAATCCCTCCCTTGCACCATTGAGGCAGAAAAACATGGCATGGAATCTTGGTCCTGGATGTGGAATTTTATCAGTTGGTGTTGGAGTTACTGTGGTGACTACAACTCTGCTCCCAGGGTTAGTATCCATTACAGTTTGTGCATAATCCCTTAGCCTTGGGTATTGCTTCCTATGATCTCCCAACACAGCCTCAACAGCTAAGTTTTTAGCCCTATATGCCATAGGCTTGGGCACATCAACTCCATACTTCTCCATGCAAGCATCTATCCGAGTATGGATGCTAGTACTTACATCTGATCTGAACAGTGGCTCATAATGCTTTGCAAGCCACTTGGCACTTACCCTGGTTGTCTCTGTATTACTAGGGCATGTGTGTTGTAGTCTCATCTTCTTTAATTGCAAATGTTTTTTCACCTTTTATAACAGCTGCCACAATACAAAAATTGCAAGTATCTTGTTTGCAATGCACAATGATCCTCTGATCTGAGTTCCTGTGGTACTTGAAGTCTCTGCACTGAGTGATGTGCAAACTCAACAAAGCTTCTCTAAATTGATGCTGGTCCCTGAAACACATGTGCAGTTTTAACTGCTGGTGTGGTTGCTCAACATGCTCATTGTACCATACTCTAGGTGGCCTCTTCTTGGCCCTACTCTTTCTTTTTTGAGGTAGCACAAATGCTAGTGGTTCAAAGCCATCATCTTCACTGTCTTTCAGTAAACCTTTCTCTTCTTCATCTGATGAGGGTTTCCAATCAGGTTGCACTTCTTCTAAAACACTGCTATGTGACCTTGTTGTTGGTCCTCTCCTAACTGGTAGCTTCTCCTTCTTATTTGGGGGCAAAGATACATCTTCTTCTTCTTCCGAAACAACGGTATCATCCTCATCCAGCTCAAATAAATATTCAACCTCTGTGTCACCCTCATAATGAATCTTTTCCCCTTCTGATTCTTCATCCTCTGCTACTTCCTCTTCTAAATATTGTATTTCTTCCTCTCTGTTTATCCTCCCCTCCTCCATCTCCATGTCCTCAGCAGCCCTGAACTGCCCCATATAACAAGGATTGTTGTCACTGTTATAGTGCCCTTCCTCTTCAAATGCAACACTGCCATCATAGCCCTCCTTTTCTTCTTCCACAACAACTTTCAGTCTTGGATTTTTAACACTCCTGCTCTCTTGTGTTAAAACAGTAGGGCCTACTAATGAACTAGATGAGCTACTCTGACTTTCAAATAGCACACCTTGCTGATCAACAACATAAAACAGGGGGCTGAGACAGATCATAAGTAACAGGCTTAGAATAAACAATTGTATCTAATTTTTGCTTCTTTCCTGCAGTTACAGGTGGTGGAGTAGCCCTAACTAACAAATCAAGCACAAATCTCTCCTCATTCTGCCTCTTGATCAACTGCAGTTTCACATTACTATCAACTAATTCCAAGCCTTGCTCTCATGGACCCTCCATGTAATACAGTTCATCATAAATAGTAAACCCTTGTGTTTCCATCAGTGCAACAATGTTCAAATAAGTCACATCTGAACTGCATAGCTTCCTCTCTAAAGTGTCTTGATTATCAAAATGCATCCTAACATTCCAAATGTCTTCATACAAACTACAAATCACATGCAATTTAACCTAATTAGTACTGCCTAACCCTAATCCCCAATTAGAAATGACATATGCAGGAAGGAAGAAGCTTACCAGACACCTCCAACTCCATGAGTCCAATCCTGGCTAATGCTAGGGTTATCCACCCATTGCTGCGCTAGCCGTACCCGCTGCTCCATTGAGATAGCTGGCTCCATGAATTCTTCATCGTCGCTGGAGTACTCAGAGGAGGTGGAGTAGCCGCCGCCGCCGTCGATTCCCCCTGGCGCAGCGCTCAGCAAGCCCCGACTGTTTGCGGGGAAGTCACCTCCGCCACCGTCGCCGCCGCTGCTACTGCCACTGGCACCATCGCCCGGGGTCGCCGCCGCCATCGCCGGAGAGGAGGAGGAGGAGCGGGAGAACTAGGGTTCGTTGATAGAGAGGAGGGGGACACGATAGGAGACTGGCCGACCGACCGGTTCGAGCCGCACCGGTCCAGGTTAGCGCGCGGGCGCGTGCCGGTTGGCCAGCGTGGCGCCTGACGCACGGGACCCGGTCGTCAGTTTCGACGTCAATACGTCAAAATACGCAGTTTAGTTCGATTTGCAACGTATAGCCCGAAACGTAATACTGACACGTAAAAATTATCAATCTTGATACCAATTCACCATCCCTTCCCCAAATGTGGTACCAACGTTTAATTCACCAACGCTGCCCCAAAGTTCATTTGCCTTTCAAATTTCGCAACCACGGCGTCCGCTTTTCAGTTTAGGAAACCCTAAACCCTAGCCCCTCACCCCACTCCCATGGCGCCGCCGTCGCAACTGGTGCTTGCGGTCTCCTCCACCGACGCCGGCGTGGCCGCGTGGGACCTCCGCACGGGGGCCGAGGCCATCCGCCACCGCCCCTGCGCCTCCCGGCCACGTGCCATCGCTGCCGTCGCCGGCCGCTTCCTCGCCGCCGCCCAAGTTGCCGCCGGCAACTCCGCCCCCATCCACTACTACCACTGGGACAAGGTAACCAGTCTTCACAAACCGGACTTCATTTACTTGAACTCGAAACCCTAGGCTGAGCTTGTGTTCTCGGTTCCAATTGCAGCCTCAGGTGGCTGTGAAGAGCTTCCCCGCCGAGCCAATCCGCGCGCTGATTGCTGACCCGGAGGGGAACTATCTCATCGGCGGCGGTGTGTCCGGTGACATATTCTTTTGGGAGGTGAGGGGATTGTGGTTTCTAGGTGGTGTGGTGGAACTGTTACTGAAAAGTTGTTCCCGCTTACGCATGTTAATTTTTGTGTGCTTCTGTGTGTAGGTGGCTAGTGGAGAGCTGCTTGTCCGATGGCATGCTCATTATCGTGATGTTAGGTGCCTTGCCCTCTATGACATGTTGCTTGTCTCGGGGTCCGAGGATGGGAGCATCAAAGTTTGGGATCTTCTCACGTATGTAGGCTGATGAGGGTCAAAGTTGGGTGAACTATTTTGTATTTTGTTTGACCGGGTTAATTGGTGTTGATTGCAGGATGCTTGATGAGCAATCAAGGTTTGAGGCAAAGACACCATACTTATACAACTTTAATCAGCACACGCTTCCTGTAACTGAAATTGCTTGTTTTCATGGAGCAATTGCTGTGTCATCTTCAGAGGACCGCACATGTAAAGTGTGTGCTCGATTTACTTTTTTGCCTTTTAGTTGTGGGATAATGAAGGATCTCAATGCTTATATATTTGTTATCTTTCCCCAGATATGGAGTCTATCAGAGGGCAGGATGCTGAGAAGTATTTCATTTCCTGCTATCATTGATTCTGTCGAAATAGACCCAAGAAGTCATATTTTCTATGCTGGTGGTAGAGATGGAAAGATATATGTTACTGCTATGGGTGTTGATGTCTCCTCTCAGGGCCGTGATGATTCGTCTATTCTTGGTATTCTGGATGACCACAGGTTTGCTTACTGTCCTAGTTTTTCCTCAGTGTGTCTCTTTTATCATGTGATGTAAGTAGCTCCAATAAGTAGATCAGAAATTCTCTTATGTCATCTATGAGTAGACTGGTTAATTTTTTTCCTGTTTGCTTGTGCTGTAACCGGGCTTGAAATCTGTATTTGCCATTTCACTCTCTGGCTAAATCAATTCAGCTTATTTGTTGTTCTTGTTGTTGTACTTTGCTTGATTTTTCTATGCTATAATTTTACACCCTAGTATTAATGAAGTACAATCGATATGCGTAAGATGTGTTAGTGTGTTGTATGCAGATATCAACTATATATCAGAGTAAACATTATTCTAACTTGTGGAAAGTTAGTTCACCTTGGTATCAGTACTGTGCAGAAGGTGGCTAGATGGCATGCCATGAAGGGGATGCACTTGATTGCAGTGAGAGGACTAGAAGAGTCTACAAATAACATATATAGACAAGAGATCTGTTTGAGGCTTGTCTTTTGACGAATTAGGTGCCAGTAGCTATGAGGACTCAACCTTAGTACTCGTAACTTAACTCACTTGTCCTTGAGTTGACCTGGTACTTACTGACCTCTCCACCGCTACTAGATGGGAAGTAGGTCTAAAAGTACACCAATTGAACTCTCCTTCTGGTTGCTATATCCGAGTTGCAGGAGGACTGTTGCTGCCCCATGGGCTGCACATCCTTCCAGTTGCTGCTGCCCATGTTTTCGTCTGCCGGTGCACTCTGACGATAAGCTGGGAAAAGTGAGGCGATAACTGCTTGGTCCATGAACTTGTAGTTGTAAACAAAAATGTTTGAATGGTCTCTTGATCAAGGAGAGTATGTCCCGTTAACTGGCACCAGATTTGGTGTTGCTGAGCTGCGCTCGGGTACTGGTATAGGTGCCTGGGAGCAATAAAGAAATAATTGCTTGGACTTATATTATTTCATTTGACCAATACTTCATAAGGGCATGTACAATGGTGGCATATGGATACATATGCCCCATGATAAAAAATAGCTTGAGGCATCTATATTGATTTGTCCTCTCCAATGCAAGCTACCACTAGTGACCTCATAAAGGAAAAGAAGATAAAGATTTCGGTACACATGCATCTCTACTTTTCACTTCAACTTTTCAGCTTTTTGCATTGGACCATACCTTTTCTCCTCAAGCACCCGCCTCCTGCTGAGGATCCCGTTACACCATTCGAACCTACATCCGAGCCTACATGGCACGTGAAGCATCACCCTGAGGCTATGCATTGGCCATGCCCTAACTCATCATATATAGTTTAGTTTGCCGTTTACTGGAGATATATGTACTTTGGTTAGCAGTGCAAGATAAACTAAGATCTCAACAAATACCTCTGCTGTTTAGTTTGAGTCACTTCATTACAAATATTCTATTGTTTGTGTCGCAAAATTTCTTTAATTGATCCTGGTGATTTGTGTAATTTGTTCAGCAAGGCAGTAACGAGCTTAACATCAAGTACAGATGGCCTTCTACTAGTCTCTGGTTCGGAGGATGGTAATGTTCGGGTTTGGGATACCAGGAGTCAGCAAGTAACCCGAAAATTCAAACACTCCCAAGGTTCGTAGTTTATTTCCACACTTGAACCTTGCTCTTCAGACCTCATGTAGAAAAATGTGAAAAGTTTGAACCTGTTTGATAAGTATTCTGCATTATCGTGGACTATGGAGTTTTTTTTTTTGTGTGTGAGAGAAGTTGATGGTTGTGGCCATGCTTAATTGTGTCTATTAGAAACACTCCTGTTGGAAAAAGCAAACGAGATGTGGTATTTAATGCTGGCACCTTCAGTAGATTGACATGCAAGTCTAGCTTGTTGCCTTCCTTGCTTGTAGCATGTTTAATGCTTAATGGTGACTAGGAAGCCAAAACATTCCTATTCGAAAAAGCAAATGAAATGGTATTAAATGTTTGCGCCTTCAATAGATTGAGAGTTTGAGACACGTCTAGTTTGTTGCCTTTCTAGCATTGGTTGTAGGTTTACTGCCATTAATTCCATTAAAGACGTGTATCTAGAGCATTTGAAGTTTGCATTGTATGCACCCTGCACATACTGGTGTACAGGTATAATTTACCCATGGACAGCTCATTTAAGCACTATGAGTTAACAACTTTGATTTGCATGAGTACTCACCAGTCACCACGGAGAAAACTTGAGAATCTTTAATCTAAGGTAGTTATGAAAAGATGCAAGGGAAATTTTATATTTCGATACTTCCTGTGTAGTGCCATATCTAGTTAATCGTCTGTGGTATCACGACAGACCCAAAGCCAAGTCCTACTTTTTACTAAACGGTGATGGCAAGTGTTCAACTGTTGATTTGATCTGTGTGATGGTTTGTAATTCATGCTGGAGAACATGTCATTCTTCGCCCTTCATGCACGCACGACGGAACCATTAAATTTTTGTTGTGCACAATAGCGCCCCAGTAACAAGGGGTATGCTATAACAGCACAGCAAGCTGGTGCAACTGATTGTGGTGTAGCAAGGCTATGGTGGAGAACTGTTGTTTCTACGATTAATTTCCGTGCCATGTCTGACGAGTAAAAACTCAAACGGAGAAAGGCAGTGAGCGATCAATAGCAGTAGGGAGTAACAGGTGGTTAACTGCATACATTATTTTGCGATTACCAGAGTGATCTTCACCATGCATTTACTTGACTAGATTGTTTTGCTTGGCAACTCAACTGGTATAAATGTACACAATAAACCTCTTGAGAGTGAACAAAATGAATGCCCCTTGACAACTCATCTGATGCAACTGTTTAGGTGCTTTGGTACTTTAATTTTTGTGTAGTCATAAGTTTTTCAAATGTGGAGCACTGAAGCCAATCGCCCTTTTGTCCGAGGTTCATCACTCGTGATAAAATATCATATATTCCGTGTCACACTCACATTTGTTCTGTTAGCCTGTTTGAATTGATTGTCATACGGTAATGTTTTCTCATGCCATTTGGCTATGCATTTAATTCCTGAATCATGTCTAGGGTAAGTAGTCTTCTGAGATTTTGATAAAAATCCTGTCTCACAGGTCCAGTAACTAATGTTCTCATAGTAACACCCAAAAGATTAAATCTGCCACCTTTACAACCATTGCGTAAAGTGTGCGCAGCAAGTGGCGAAGTTGAACCACGAGCTGTAATTCTGCCCAACCCTGAAAATGATGTTCATATTGCTGGAAATCTTAGCTTTAACCTTCTAGAGCAGCTCTTGGAATCACATCAGGTCAGCTGATTTCGTATCCCTTACATTCGGTGTAACACATATAGTAACCTTCCATTTTCATGTTTCTTTCTGTTGTTATCTTATTGTTATACGTTGATCCAGCAGCACGGCAGCTCTAGGTTATTTGATTCTGGGGTGAGCACTCTCAATGGTGTACCAAACCAACAGGGGACAGAATGGAGAAGTAAATACCTAGAGTTGCAGGATCTTTTTGTTCACGAGGTTCTTGGTGATATGCCATCTTAATGGACATACGATCACAAGACTGGATAATACGGGCCATTACCGTCAGTTAGGTGAGAACTGCGTAATATTTTTCTTCTGTTGTTTAATTATAATGGAAAATTGCGAAAGGCAACTCTATCAGTGTTGACCTTGTGAGTAATATTTCCTTGTACAGTGATCGATGATTTTTCTGCCCTAGTTCTTAAGAAAATTTGCGACATTGAAACTCATCTGTGAACTTCTTGCTAGAATCATATTGCTGCACCATATTTATATACGTTATCTTCTCTTGCTATTTGCTGTCCATGGCAATTTATGTTTGTGGATTGTTGTGCAGGGGGTTTGTGGTGAGGAACTGTTCAACAAATGATTTGGTGTTCAACTAGCAAACCTGGGAAATCAGTGGATGCCAAAGATGACTTACTTATAACAAGGAAACTCGTATCTTTCAATGCGTCCACCATATCAGAAATAGTAGGAAAAAACTCTAAACAGAGCAAACATGGGACATCTGAAAGTGTAATTCGACTGAGTAAACAGAAATGTAGAAATTTTCGCTTATTGTAGGGTACTGCTTTGGTGGGCTATTATTCGTATGGTTGTCAATTATGGAACGGGTGGGTCTTCTTACCCGGTCGTGAAGCCCAAAACGTAGCCTGCGTATAATTACAACTTGAATTATCTAATACTCTCGTCAGAATATGCTAATAGTCTTCTAAAAGAAAGAATATGCTAATAGTCTTCTAAAAGAAAGAATATGATAATATTGTATGTATGTCCGATCACATCATTGGTTGTGTGTGTGACTTGGTCGAGAGTTGACAATTTCGTCCGGTGGGTCCTAAAAAGAATTTCTCCGGCAAGACGTCGCGCAGCAGGTTCATACTTGTTTTGGTTCCGCCGTTTCCAGCTGATAATCCTCAGAGAGTATATTCTTTTCCTGATCACTGAACTGTCTGTAGCACCAGCTGAAAGCTGTTAAAGCATGGCCGTCGATGGAATACTAATAAAAATGTAAAGAAAAGTCTGGAAGAAACAGTGTTGCGTAAAGTTTTAAGGTCAGCATTATTTGTATAAACCTGATGCCGGCAGTCTATCTAAAGTCTAAACTAAATAAGATCGGTCTGCTACTACTATTGGTACACCTGAATTAGTTGAAATATGCCAAACGTAATGAATAAGGTTTGCCGTCCGCGAGCTAGCCTGGAAGCTACAACCGCACATTGACCTTTTTTGTTTTGTTTCATAATATAAGTGGAACCAACACAACACGTAACCGTTCTTTTCTTTGCTTCCATTTAGTTTAAGGAGGAATCATCGGCCTGCCAATCTTTTGTCAGATAATGTTCCGGAATAAATTCGGCTATCACTTCTCTTTAGCTCGCCAATACATCATATTCCCCTTTTTGAGAAAAATGCCCTATCGTCTCTGAACTTCTGAAGGAGAGAATGGTCAATTGCATTTTCAGTTTCAGAAAATAAAAACCTTCATCTCGTCTCTGAAGGAGAAATACCTTTTGCCAGGATGTAACACTATTTTTCCTTGTTAAAAAAAATCTCACACCCTCTGGCTATTGATCCGACATGTAGGCTGCACAAAGTTCAGATATCATGTGCACAACGTCAGGATGCGTCTGTCCGCGCACATAGAAATGCACAGTACTAATCGCGGGGCTCGGTCTTCACGGTGACGAGCGACGTCCGTGCACCGGAGGAGTGGGAGTGGGAGCCGGAGGACGAAGAGGACGTCCCGCCAATGCGCCTCGGCTGCCACGAGGAGCCGCTCCGGCGCGAGATGGACGGCGCCGGGTAATCTAGCCGCGGCGAGTTGCCGCCCTCGATATGCTCGAGGACGGTTTCGAGGGTGCGCCCGGGGACGCCCCATCATCGCCGCCGCCCCTCGGAGTTGTGGCGCCCGCGGCTTGCCGGAGCACCGTTCGTGAAGGCGAGCTGCTCCTCGTGGCGGCGCTCGAAGTATGCCATCCACAGGTTGTGGATGTCGAGGGCGTACCTCGGCTGTTGCCGCGCGGTCTCCGACAGCGACGACCGGATCCTGGCGATCTCGGCGCGCCGTTCAGCACCAGTGGGCGGCGGAGGCACCGGGACCCCGCCGGCGCTGAGCCTCCACGAGCCCGGCACCCGCATGTTGGGCGACGCCGGGTACTCCGCCTCGTACAGGAGGCGAGCCTCCGCCTCGTGCAGGTGGCGGCGGACGAAGCCGTTGGTCGCCGCGCCGTTGCCTGGGAAGCGCTCGGCCATGGTTCGTGGGGGGAGAAAGTGTGCCGGCGGCGAAGAAGGAGAGAAGGGCGTCGACGGCGAGAGTGAGAGAGAGGTTGTGGCGAGGCCGGCGAGGGAGGGGCAACTTTTATAGGAGGGGGGGGCGGCGAGCGGGCGGCAGCCGTGTGGCCGCGTGGCGGGAAAGGGCTGGACGCGCGTCGGCGCGCGTTCACTTCGCTGCCCGTGAGAAATCAATGGAAGGCTGACCGGCGACAGCCTTCGCATTGATTCCCGCGGGAAACCGATGCGATAAGTCGACGAAGCGCCCGGTCGCTGACTCGGCGGGCCCACACGTTTTCGCGCCAAAAACGTTTCCCCCGGCGCCCCAGCGCGCCGGGTTTGGCCTGGGTCCGCCGGCGCCAATTTCGGCCCTAACTGGCGAAATTGGGCTCCGGGGGGCGCGACTGGGCCGATTTTCCCCAGCCGGCGATAAAAAAGTGGCCTGTAAGGGCCTGTTGGGGGGGGGGGGGGGCGAGTGGAGATGCTCTTAGCTCGAGAAAGACGACATACGTTTTTTGAAACGGAGGAATACTGGTGGGCATAGCATACACATTCTACTCCTGCATCGGTGGACACATAAGAGTAGAGCATCTACGATTGGACTTGGCAAATCTGATCCTCTGTACATTCACGGACGCACCAGAGCAGGCCTGTGGACGGTGTCGAACAACCCCTATATGTCCTGTCCGGCAGACATCTCAAATCTGAACTCTTAAATTCATGCAAATCAATGCATGTCCAACATACACATGAATGTCGCACGCAAATAAAATTTGTTGGCAGCAAAAATACATAGTTCTAACATACAATTGCACAATGCAAACATTAACTCTTTGGTTTTCCTTGTGGGTCCACGTAACGCCATAAGATCATTAAAAAATTGTGTCCATCTGATAATCTTCAAGATTCTGATATATTTACAGAAAATTCATAAGCTAATGTGCATCTTGTTGTGCCAAGATATGGACTTGTTATCCAGACGTCTCAAAATCATTGGTTTGGGTTATCCCATCATTTTCGTTCTCGACAATTACATCGTGTAATAAAATGAGATAACATGCCATCAGCTACAAGAAAGACAAAAAAGAACCTCTCGTCAGTTGGCTGACAGTTTCCGAAACAAGGAAATCAACGGAGTTTCATATAACAATCGACAGCTCTGTCGCTGGTATTTTTGCTATGTTCGTAACGAGGCGCGTCTAGGTGGGATGACATGACACCATATCATCGCGAGCGACGTTGCCGCCTTGTTGGAAGAAGATCGAGGGGCATGCACACGCAGCTGCTTGTGCACAGCTGGCTTTTTCAGGGAGGTCGTCGTCTGTCAGCTCGAGAAATTGCTAACAGAACGACATTGGAATGGAGGAATGCTGCTGGGCATAGCATCCACCAGATTGTACTCCTACATCGGTGCGCACACAGAAGTAGGAAATTACGCTTTCTAGAAGTGCATGCGATTCCGTACTACTGACCGGCTGCCCCCGATTATTAGTACTTAACCCTTTTTGCGACCATGACATCTCGACAGACAAACATCCACACACAAAGCAATAAGCAGGTGAATCGGTACTTATATTTTGGAGTATATGTATATGTAAAGTCGAACATGTGTTCCTCCTTCCCCTACGCT
Organism: Elymus sibiricus; assembly: GCA_039707655.1. Lineage (NCBI taxonomy): Eukaryota > Viridiplantae > Streptophyta > Magnoliopsida > Poales > Poaceae > Elymus > Elymus sibiricus. The sequence continues at coordinate 358,341,449 of CM077675.1, forward strand.
CCAAACCGGCTCTCCCACCCCAGCGGACGGCACTACGGCCTCATTTTTTTACATAATAAAGAAATGATATTATCTTCCTTTTTTGCCACAATAAAATGGATCAACCACACATATCACAGTTGCATGCACATACGTACGTAAAAGAGACTTTGGGCGAACACTCACATAGCTAAATTAAAGCAACGGACCAACAGCTCAACAGTCCGATGAAGTGCAAGGTCACGATGCTGCTAAATGGAGGAGTGCTCGGCATAGAACACAACAGATTATATTAGAGACTTTCACATCGATGCACATACACGGAAGCTGAAGTTAGTGGGATGTGGAGTATGTGATCCCGAGCTCCAGTGATCCCGGATGAACATTAAAAGTCGAAAAAAATCAGGGTCACATAAGTACTTTCGAAGTTTTTTTTTTGCGGGAAAATTTTCGATCTATTCATTCTCAATCATGGCAGTACAATGAATACCAGAAATAATAAAAATTGCATCTAGATTCGTAGACCACCTAGCGACGACTACAAGCACTGAAGCGAGCCGAAGACGCGCCACCGTTATCGCCCCTCCATCGCCGGAGTCAGGCACAACTTGTTGTATTAGACGGTCGGGAAGTCGTCGTGCTAAGGCCCCGTAGGACCAGCGCACCAGAACAACAACCGTTGCAGATGAAGAATAACATAGATCAGAAAGATCCATCCCGAAGACACACGAACATAGACGAATAACGACCACATCCGAGCTAATCCACCAAAGATAGATCCACCAGAGACACACCTCCACACGCCCACCAACGGTGCTAGACGCATCGCCAGAATTTAATGGCACTTTTTACACGACTTTCTCGAGCCACACTTTACGAGTCATCAGTGAGGTTCTATTTTCTTTCCTCAATATAATGAGAGTGGTTTTTCTACACCTAGCTCGGTGCATCTCCGTAAAGCTCTGACAAAAAAAGTACTCAAAATATACGTGCATTGTTTGAGAAGAATTTGTATTTGTTTTGCACAGAGCTCCTCGGATGTCATTTGACCATCAAACTTTGCAATCATCTCGACCATTTGTTCATAATCATTCCTACAAAGTTTCGTTTTTTTTGAAATCTTGCTATGTTTTCTTGCGGGGGTGTAGAAAAACCACTCTTCTTTCCCATATAATTGTCATGGTGACTCGGGTCTCATTTATGTAGAATATTTTGAAATGTCCGCGGTTCCTGGGAGGTGGCCCGGGCGAACCCTTGCCGCCACCCCCATCCTCTCCATGCTTTCTCATTCCGCCGCTACACGAATGAGGTTAACATTGACGCTAGATCCGCCGTTGTGGTTCTGAGGATAACAGCTCGACCAGTATGGCTTGTTAGGGGGCGTCCACGCTAGATCATGAGCTTGACGGTCGTGCATTGGCTATGACGTGTCGCGTGCCCATCGTGTGTGCCATCTCGGTCCGATTGGTTAGGTACGAAAGCGACCAGTTTGGTTGGGCATGGATAACTCGAGCTACAGTAGCAGCGGTCAAATATGTGGCGCGAGTATAGCGGCTCCTCAACTATTATGGTGGTGCTATTCCACAAGAAGACATCGCAATCCATTCTGTCACGCCACCCCCTCCTCTCATCATCGTCGGTGGTAGAGGGATGCTCCTCCTCAGGAGGTGATAGGCTTGGCGACTTAGTCGGGCACACACTCCATTTGTGCATGGTTGCGCGGATTGCCGGGAGAGACATGGACCTCCTTCGGTTAGGCATGCAGGCGAACAATGTTCGGGCGTTCAGATCTGTCCGCATGAGCACAATTAAAACATGCACCAATATTCGAGCAATCTTAATTAGACTGTTCTCCGGTCATGTGGATGCATGGTCATTCTGCGCAGAGTACTGACTGGTGCAACTATCATAATATCTATCTACAAGATGATGCTTGGAACACTGCCTCATGTCTGAGGACACTCTTTTTTTTGGCCTTCATTGGTAGGACTCAACAGTAGCAGACTTGCTTTATTACCCTATTAAAGGAGTTATCTCCATGTTGATTATCTTGGCACAAAGGATGAAAATTCTTGTATTGTCCGCTTCCAGCTGGATGTGGAGACATTAACGTGAGTGTGTTATCCCTTCTTGATGAAGTCGTTGTTGCAGAAGAAGTCAACTTAATCATAGGTGTTTTTAGTCTTGTAACAAGGTTGCCATAGTTGTCTGTGGCTCATACTCTACATGTTGATGACATTGGCATCGTTGTCCTGCATCAACTTTAATAAAATATGGTTGTGTGCATATGAGGATGTAGAGGCAAGAAGGTTTGTCCTTCTCTTTCAATTTTTTCCATGGCTAATGTCATCAAGTTTGTCCACCAGGAATATATCCAACCTTACATCGGGAATATGACTCACATCATCGAGCATCAACCTACAACATGTGTTAGTTTCAATGCATTTCGTGCCCTTGCCTATCATTGTTGACACATCACTCTTTCCCATCCTCGAGCCAATAGTGCCACCAATGTAAGATGTGAAGTACTCTCTGTATGATGTGATGTGGAATGATGCACATGAATCCAAAATCCACCCCATGATCATCATGAACAACACTATACCATTCTTCATCTTCAATGACTAGGCAGTCACCACACGATGCATTCATGGCAGAACTTGTAGTACCGATTTTCTTGGTCTTCTTTGCATGTTTACCCTCTAGAGACTCTCTCTTATATTGCATGCGCTTGATATGGTTTGTCGCAGTAAAAGTAAGCCAGTTATTTTGTCTGCCTTGATCTCCCTTGGATTTATCTTTACTATGCCGAAATCATGCGGTGGCTACGTTCACATTTCTATTTTTTACTTTGGATTTCGCGCACATATGCTTCAGAATAAAAAAGGTACCATTCTCATCATTTTTATTTATTCATGACTTTTTGTTTATTTAGCATGTTCTTCCTCACCATATCCAATGCCACCTTACCATTAGCAGCTGAATTGTTAAGTGACGCAACAAGCGTGTTCCAACTACCATGAATTTGGTAGCAAAAATGATTACCTCATCCTCAAGGTTGACCTTCATTAATGAGTGTTCATTAACAAGGCATTGGAAGACATTGAAGCGCACAATCACATTGTTGTCATATCATACTCAAACTTTGCAAATATTTGGATTACCCGAGCTTTGTTCATTGTTGTTTTCTCTTATACAAAGACTCCAAGTCCCACAACTCCTCATATGCATTTCATTTTTTTTGCAACGTATGGTGCGGAATATATTATTGTGATGTACAAGCGAATCATACATGTTGCCTTACGGCTCGACACTCCCCATTCTTCTTCAGTAACACTTGTGGGTATCTTAACTTTCACAGTTCACTCATGCAAATCCTTATAGTAAATGATCTCTTTAATCATGGGCTTCCATAGAGAGTAATGGGAAGAATTAAGTTTTATCATGCCACTTTCCGTAACATTATTTTAGATACATTGCTGTAAGAAGCACCCCAACAACTTGGCTAAGCAACTTTGCTATCATATCACCCAGTTACGAATTAGCACACACTTATGCTAATCTCAACACCGCGACACAATCAAAGTAATTTCAGTATCACCTTTATGCAATAGTTCAAAAAGTAGTGTTGAACATGAAGGAAACATTTAAACAATAGTAAAATAGAGCGAGCTATCCCCATTCTTAGCATTTTTATGCTACTAGCCACACAATTACGTTATCAAATGGATCGGATATTCTGGTCGTTTCACGGAGCAACCGAAGGCATCGCTAGCCACATGATCCCTGCTAGCAGGCTGGCCTAATGTAGCCGGGATGCTGCTCCTTAGATCGATCACGATGCCTTCACGCCAATCGGGCTAACATGTTATGCCTCCCGTGATGCTCCTGGACCAAGCAGTTGGTCTGTCAACCACAAAATTGCCAAATCGCCTCTCCGTGTTTTACTCCGCCCCTCTTTGTTCAACTTTAGACAACATATTGCCATTGGAAAAATCAGAAGCTGAAACAAACAACTATTTGAAATCATCTTTGCGAGCGAAGCATAATCTGGATTCCGGCCATTTTCAGTGCAATTTGCAAAAGCACGTCTAGGTGTACTTCAGTGGCAAAACTTATTCTCTGAGCCTGTGAAATATATGCTTTGCTAGTGAAGCAAAATCCATAGGTGATTTGAAGCCAACTAAAACTGAAACAAGCAGGGCTTTCGTGTACGTGACCTTGCATCAGTGCCCCTCTTCTTCCCATTGACGCCACCCCAACCCCAGCCCCCATCCCACAAGCATGAGTCTGCTTGACGGTACATTGGACTTGTTCATCAGCATTAGATGTCGGTATAATCTTGCCGCCTCCTTCGTTCCTTATATTAAAACCTCTCTTTGTCCTCCCTTCCCTCGAACATATATAAACCATGGCATCCCTTTTGCGTACCAGGTATGTACAACTGATCCATACCCCTCCTCCACCACTCAAGCCGTGTGATGGGTGTTGACTACCAGATGACCCTGGTGGGTGAATCATGTGTTAGTGCATGGATTGGTTCAACGCTGGATTGTACAAGTGAGTAGATTAGTTCAATCAGGGAGCAAGTTTAGGTATTTGAGAGCTAAGATTGTGGCTTGGTGCTATGTGGATGCAGAGATCTACCAGACTTCACCTCGATATATAGTTTGGAACTTTGAATAATTCCTCAAGGTATTTGGTTGGATGGGATGAGCTTTTTCAACACATAATGTTGTTGGAGGTGCTTCTAATAGTGTGCTAAAATTTACCTTTTGCTATGCTTAAGGTAACAACAATCTTACCTTGGTTAGAAAAATCATGGATTAAAACACACTGGCATGCAAGAGCAAGTCCATGGTGAATGGGAGGCATATGAGTAACGTGCTATGTATGTCCATTCAACAAGTGAACAAAAGTAAAGGTTTTGTCGCACGTATAAAACATGAAGAGCATTAACGAACTGCCACTCCATGAAATTTTTATTTCATTCGGCTCCTTTATGGATATTCTCACCACTTAACATCTATGACAACTTTTATATTTGAATGGAACCAAAGCTCTCCACTTTCTAGATGATCCTTATAGGGTAACAGGAGACAAGAATCACAAGGCTTTTACCCAGGTTCGGGCCCTCTCGATGGAGGTAAAACCCTACGTCCTGCTCTTGTTTGTATTCATGATGTAGCGAGTACATAGTTGATCTACCTCGAGATCGTATGTTTGTGGTCTACACCCTAGGGGTGATGATGTTGTGTATGGGTATCCTCTACGGGCCAAACCCTATGGTTTATATAGGCACCGAGGGCATCTAGGGTTACATGAATGTTGGTTACCATCTACGGATTACATGCCGAATGAATTTTCTCTCTTCTTGGAGCACACGCCAAGTCTTCGGTAGAGTCCGGTATGCTCACGCTCCATTACAAGGCCTCCGAAGTCCTTCCTCCAGGATGGGCCTCTAGCCCGGCCCATGGACTAGACTAGCTCGGCTGGGACCCCCTAGTCCAGGATTCCCTCAGTAGCCCGCGAACTAGTCTTCGACGCCAAGCATGATAACCTTCATCGGACAATCTTCTTCAGATGCACATCTTCGGACAATGGAATCTTCGGCGCGACAGACGAGTTCAACAACCCATAAGTAACCGTGTAACACCCTTCCTCATCCAAAACGTATAACCGAGTCACGAGGACCAAAGCATATGCGTGTCCAGTAACAAGGTACTAATATTTTTGTTCGAATCGTCATATTAATGACATCATGCATATTGGTCACTGATGTCTACTATGCATCTTTATTCTTGTAGACTCTGTTGGGCCTTCCAAGCACAGAGTTTTGTAGGACAGTAACAATTTTCCCTCAAGTGGATGACCTAAGGTTTATCAATCCATGGGAGGTGTAGGATGAAGATGGTCTCTCTCAAACAACCCTGCTATCAAATACAAGAAATCTCTTGTGTCCCCAACACACCCAATACAATGGCAAATTGTATAGGTGCACTAGTTCGGCAAAGAGATGGTGATACAAGTGTAGTATGGATACTAGAAATAGGTTTTTATAATCCTAAGAAATGAAAACAACAAGGTAAAAACTAGTAAACAACGAGCAATACGGTATATTAATGCTTGGAAATAAGGCCCAGGGTTCATACTTTCAATAGTGCAATCTCTCAACAATGCTAACATAATAGAATGATATGATTATCCCTCAACATGCCACAAAGAATCACTCCAAAGTTAATGTCTAGCGGAGAACATAAGATGAATTGTTGTAGGTAGTAGAACCACCTCAAAGTTATCCTTTCCGATTAATCTATTGAGCTATTCCTACAAGTGTCACAAACAGCCCAAGAGTTCGTACTAAAATAACACCATATGATACGCATCAATCAACTCTAATGTCACCTAGATACTCCAATGTCACCACAAGTATCCGTGAGTCCATTATACAATATGCATCAAACAATTTCAGATTCATCATATTCAATCCACGCAAAAGAACTTCAAAGAGTACTCCAAGATTTCTATCGGAGAAAGCAGGACAAGAACATGTATCAACCCATATGCATAGATTACCCCATTGTCACCATGGGAATCCGCAAGTTCAGTACCAAAACACATATCAAGTGAATCAATAGAACACCCCATTGTCACCACGGGAATCCACATGCAAGACATACATCAAGTGACCTCAAATCCAATATTCAATCCGGCGTAACAAAATCTCAAAGGAAAAGACTCAATTCAACATCAAGATAGAGAGGGAAGAACACCATATAATCCAACTATATTAACAAAGCTCGTGATACATCAAGATCGTGACATCTCAAGAACACCAGAGAGAGAGAGAGAGAGAGAGAGAGAGAGAGAGAGAGAGAGAGAGAGAAAGAGAGATCACATAGCTACTGGTACATACCCTTAGCCCTGAGGGTGAACTACTTCCTCCTCGTCATGGAGACCGCCGCGATGATGAAGATGGCCTCCGATGATGATTTACCCCTCCGGCAGGGTGCCGAAACAGGGTGCAAAATGAGATTTCTTCGGTACAGAGGCTTGCGGCAGCGGAGCGGAAGTTCTAGGTTTATTTCTGGGGGTTTCTCTATTTATAGGATTTTTCAGTGTTGGAATCACGCGGAATGGAGCCACAAGGTGGTCCCAAGGTAACAGGGAGCGACCACCCCCTGGGCACGCCCTGTTACCTTGGCACCCCCTCATGGGTCCCTTGGTACTCCCTCGAAGCTTCATGGTCCTCTTTCATTCCAGAAAAATTGTCAAAAAGTTTCTGGCGATTCCAAGAACTTTTATTTTTTGCACAAAAACAACAACACGGTAATTCTACTGAAAACAATGTCAGTCCGGGTTAGTTCCAATTAAATCATATAAATTGCATCAAAACCATACAAAAATATTGTAAACATAGGTGAATATGGCATGAATACTTCATAAATTATCGATACGTTGGAGATGTATCAGTCACTACTTACTCGAACCATAGTTCGAGGCGACCCTTGGCATGTCGTATCAAAACAGAGATCGTGCCCCGCGGTTTAGGGGATATCATCAATCGATTACTTCACCCCACGTGTCCACAACAACTCGATCCAGTAGAAATGTGGCGATTTTATTAACGTTGGTAAGGGGACTCTCCACCTTTTCACCAGCCTATAAAGGCTCGGGGTGGGTTAATCCTTTTTCCCACGCTCCCTTACTGCTCCTGCATCGATACCTCCTGTGCTTTCTGTGCTCGCAAACCTCCCCATTTAAGCTCTTCAACCGCAATGGCAGACGCAAATCTGAAGGGGCAGTGGGTCCCTTCAAGGGTCGACCTTGCCACCATCGACGCAGGTGTGGCCTGCAGAGTGCCGGAGCCCAACCAGCGCATCCCCACTCCCCAAGCCGGGGAGCGGGTCATCTTTGTCTCCCACCTCGTCAGAGGTCTGGGCCCCCCTGCATCCCTTTGTGCGGGGGGTTCTCTTCTTTTACGGGCTTGATTTCTATAATCTTGCCCTGAATTCCATTCTCCACCTCGTTGCCTTCATCATGGTATGCGAGGCCTTCTTGAGGATTTTGCCACACTTCGGCCTATGGTTGAAGATGTTCCGCTGCAAGCCGAAGAGTGATGTCGGCTGCGGCGGAGGTGGTGGCTTCACCGAATGTGGCGGGGGCGATGATCAGCAAACTGCAGAAAGTAGAGTGGCTGGAGGGGACCCATGTGAAGACGGTAACGATGTGGCAGCATGACTGGTTCTACATCACCGAGCCCCGCACCGAGAACTTGGCCGCGATCCCACCCTTCACAGGGCTACCTCCGAGGAAGCTAAACTCCTGGCAGCCGAAGAGGTTGGAGTGGGGCAACCCCGAGGAGATCTCCATCCTCCAGTCGAAGATCTGCAACCTCGGGGGCAACGCCAAGCTGGTGGATGTCATCGACGTGATGCTGCACCGCGGCATTATGCTGCTCCAACTTCGCGCCAACCCGATGTGGCTCTATAAGCCCGAGGACCCCCGAACGATCTGCCACTTCTTCCGCATGGACATGGACGGCATATGGACGTCCCTTTTCAAGCCGAAGAAGAATGAGTTCCCCGTGAACGGGACTGACAGCGGCTACTCGGAGACACATGCTCCGAAAAAGGTAACTCCTCCTGCCGCTGGCCCTTTAAATATGAAGTTATTCTTTACACATGAGATATTTTTCTTCATATGCAAAAGTGGCCGGATTGGGTAGCAAACATAAGCTGCCCTGCCCCTCTACCCGAAGATGTCATCTCCCCCGATCTCCAAGCGCTTCTGGCTGTGGTGCCCCAAAGGGCCCGACCAGCGCTAAAAGGGAGCTGGGGAGGAAAAGGAAGAAGACTAGAGGTCTTCAAATTGAGGGCCCCTCGGATTCCAAATCCGAGGACCTCAAGTCCATCTCCTCGGAAGGAGGAGGCGAGGAGGAGGGGGAGGAGGAAGAGAGCGAGGACAACTCGTCCCCATCGGGGAAGAAAGCGGTGTCCGAGGACATCGTGAAGGTGGAGACCCGTGGATGTCTAAAGCGCGTGGTGAAGGCGTCCGACGCCCCAGGCCGCAAGGCCTTGTTTAAGCCCAGGGTCATCCTCTCTTCCTCGGAGAGCGAGCAATTCGGGGCGGGCAGGAGCAAACCCCCGCCGAGGTGGTACGTCTTAACTTCTATCTCATGTTGTGCACATCACTTCCCTTTGTCTATATTTTTCTGATTTACCCCCTTTCGCCCTTTACAGGACCTAGGGGTTGGTCCCCAGCGATGGGGGATCAAGCGGGCTTCCTCTAGGCAGCTCGTTCGATGTGCATCACCCCTCCCCTATCGCACGCGAAGTGCCGGGGGGTGACCTCGCCAGCTTCGCCCGTGCTTACCACGGGGGAAAGTGCCAGTGTGCCCATGGTCGAAGTGGAGTCTTCGGTTGTCGAGGACCCACTAGCAAAGGTTCCTTCTTATTCAGAAGGACCAAAGCTGGGGGAGCCAGCGTCCTCGACGCCCGAGGGCACCGAGACGCCTCGGCCATTTACCCTAACGGCCCCCTTCTCCGCTAAGGGAGCGAGCCGAGGTGGTCTGTTCACCCTGCCTGCCAGAGGGCTAGCGTCCAAGGGGTGGATAGAAGAGGTGGAAGCAGCCATGGAGGGCTCTTCCATCCACACTGACCACCACACAATAATGGGTGCGGTGCTGCAAAGCTACCGGTCCGCGGAGCTGGCATGAGGGAGGTCTTTCGAAGCCTCTTTCAGGGCTTTGAGGTAGGCCAAGATCCTGCCTTCCCTTGTTAATATAACAAGTGCATAGAATCGCTAGGAGCTAGGTTATAATGAATAATTATCAGCAGAAGAAAAATATAATTGGCCCGAGGACCGTAAGTGTCTAACCACAGAAGCCCCCGAGCCTTGAGTGAGATCTGAGGATCTTACTCGGGGGTCTTAAAAATTAGTAAAGAGCAAATAACAGTAGACCCCGAGACCCTGATCGGATAAGATTATTCGATCAGGGGATCAATGTCATCGGATGAGTCTTAACGTGTGCCTTTTTTTTATAAAGGAATCGGCCTTGGTTCCAATTTCCACCTCCCAGGAGCTAGAAGAGATGAACCGCAAGCTCGAGATGTCAGAGAAGGACATGGAGCTTATGAAGAAGCAAATGGAGGAAGCGCCGGGTAAGATAGAGAATATGGTTTGCATTCATGTTTCTGCATTCGATCTATTGTTTTAGCAGTAGGCACTAAAGCCCTAGTGCACTGATCATGCAGTTTCCTCCATGGCACTGGAGAAGCTCTGGGCCGAGCTGGAAACAGCTCGGTAGGAGGCCGAGCAGCACAGGGCTTTGGCCAAGCATGCCGGCAAGGAGCTGGCCGAGGCGAAGGAGGCTGGCGATAAGCACGTGGCCCGGGTCTAGGAGGTGGAGGTGGACGTGAGGGGAGTGTACGCTGAGCATGACACCCTTTAGGAGGAGAAGTAGAAGCTCTCCGTCGAGCTTGCCAAGGCAAGTTCAGAGTGCAAGGAGTCCAAGACCCAGGCCCGGGCGGATCGTGAAGTGCTCAACCAAGTGAGCAAGATCGCCACCGTTAAGCCCTATCCGCTCCAATGTGTTTTTGGCGATAGCCGTTTTACCAATCTTACGCAAAACTGGCATTGCTCAAAGGCCTTCAAGGACCTTCCCCTCAGCGCCGCGGACGCCTGCACCCACTATGCCGACCATCCTGATGAGCCAGCCGAGAAGCTATTCTAGCGTTAGTTCCAGGCACCCGAGCATCCACCGCAGCTCAATAATCAGATGAAGCAGTTGGCAAAGCTATTTCGAGCGGCACGACCTATGATGGAGGATCTCTGCATCAAACTCTGGCTGTCCATGCCAATGCCCAATAGCTTCTTCAGCTTGATGAGCAGGTTGCGTGAGGCCAGCCCCTAGGTCATCAACTAGAAGAGGTCGGCCTGCCTAGAAGGCGCCCAACGGGTGTATGCATTAGTAATGGTGCATTATCCGAAGGACAAGCCACTTGAGATCGCGCACGGGCCTTCGGAAGGAAAGAACCGGAAGCCCGAGCAATACTTGACCGAGGTCTTGGAAGGCGCCAAACAGATCGAGGCATAATGCCCTACCTTGATATGCCGAGGATGAATTTGTAAAGACAAGTTTAAAATTATGAATGAATCAATTTGGCTTTTATCCTGTGTTTATATTCCCCTCCTTTGTGACTGTTTATTTATCTTAAAGTTTCCGGTCGTCGGCTTCTGCCCCCTTGTAGAAACTACATGGGGTATTCTTTTAGCACACGTAAATCCTTAGCCGGCGTCTCGGAACCATAGTTGTGATTGTGTGCTTAGATGAACTAGGCAATCACACCATAATGGTTTTATCTCTTTCACTTAGGCATAGGAGCTCTAAGTTGTGGGGTAGTTGAACTAGCCCTCGGTGTAGTAGTGATCGGCTCAGCCGAGGTACCCCACCCTTAACACCTCGATCCTTATAAGAAGAACCCTTCATTTATCATGGTTTCACTACTAATGGTACATTAGTTTTACACTGTCTTCGGATGTCTTGACCTGTTTGCGCTTATCGTGACAGTCGATTTTTGGCTTTCTCCACTGAGGCACTTAACCATCCAGGCTGGAAGCATGATCACAGTGGTTCTCCCTTTACACTCATAGCTGAACAAAGCAGAACGTAAGAGGTAAGCACAGGATCCGGGCAACCCAATCTTTGACCAAAATCACGACTCGAAACATGTGCATATGACGCAATATCCAAGACGTCGGACTTGAACATGGGCTCTTCTATAGGTCCGAGCCCCTAGTCCTAACGGACTCTGCTGTATGTGGGAGTAAACCACCACGGGGCAATTATGAAACAGAAAACAACACGGAAAATATGTGCATGGTCCAAAAAGGGTCTGTTTTATTATTCATAAGGCTTGGCCATGCGGGCCGAGCTGACAGCAGATACAGAGAGTATGTTGAAAAAAGATAGTTGGGGAGAGTGGTACAGTGTTTTAGATAAGCGGGCCTTGTGGCCTGTTGCTCCTCTGTCGCACGTCTGTGCCTCCGAGCTATTGACCAGCCAGGCCTTGTCTATTCTATGGCTGATGCATACGGCCGACCCCCACAATGTCGAAGACATTTGAAAGGCGGGGCTTCCGAGGAGGCCGGAGCCGTCATTTGGCAGATTGAAGGTGCCGAGAAGATCCTTTGGTAGGCCTTTATGAGCCGAAGAGGTCACTAGGCGTCAAGTGTGTTTGAATCATCTGAGGTAACTCTCCTGGTATGATAATTTTTTGCTCCCCAATTCCCGAAGGAATTTTAAGTGCAAAGTTGTGCACTCGAGGTACGTAATGTGCTACCAGATAGTAGGGGAAGGGGAGCACGTATCCCTATTTAGGAGGGACGCGAGTTTGACCAGTGGCCGTGCGGACGCATTTGGAAGAGCCCGGAAGTTTACGCCGAGCTTCCTGTCGTGCCGCCTCTTCGACTGCCTAGGAATCGACTGCATAGGCCGCCATCTGCTCCTCTGTACGGAGGGAGCGCTCCATGTTGCCGTTGATAGTAATTATCCCATTGGGCCTCGACATCTCGAGCTTAATGTATGTGTAGTGCAGCACCGCGTTGAAGCGGGCATAGGTGATAAGCCACAAGTATAGGGGATCGCAACAGTTTTCGAGGGTAGTGTATCCAACCCAAATTTATAGATTCGACACAAGGGGAGCCAAAGAATATTTGCAAGTATTAGCAATTGAGTTGTCAATTCAACCACACATGGAGATTAAATATCAGTAGCAGAGTGATCAGTAGCACAATAATATGATAGCTTGATAGCAGTGGTAACAGTAGTAGTAACGGTAACAGTGATAGCAATGGTTTTGTAGCAATTGGAATAGTGGCAGTAGCAATAGTAACTTAGCAAGAACAATATGTGGAAAACTCGTAGGCACTGGATCGGTGAATTCGTTGGATGATATTCATCATATAACAGTCATAACCTAGGGCGACACAGTACTAGCTCCAGTTCATAAATATAATGTAGGCATGTATTCCCTAAATAGTCATACGTGCTTATGGAAAAGAACTTGCATGATATCTTTTGTCCTACCCTCCCATGACAGCGGGGTCCATAAGGAAACTAAGGGATATTAATGCCTCCTTTTAATAGAGAACCAGAACAAAGCATTAACACATAGTGAATACATGAACTCCTCAAACTACGGTCATCACCGGAAAGTATCCCAACTATTGTCACTTTGGGGTTTACGGATCATAACACATAACAGGTGCATATGACTAGCAAGATCGGATCAAGAACAAAGATATAATGGTGATAATATAAACGGTTCAGATCTAAAATCATGGCACTCGGGCCCTAGTGACAAGCATTAAGCATGACAAAGTCATATCAACATTAATATCAGAACATAGTGGATACTAGGGATCAAGCCCTAACAAAACTAACTCGATTACATGATGAATCTCATCCAACTCCTCACCGACCAGCGAGCCTACGAAGAAATTGCTCACTCCCGGTGGGGAGCATCATGGAATTGGCGATGAAGGAGAGTTGGTGATGACGAAGACCGAAGATTCCCCTCTCCGGAGCCCCAAACGGGCTCCAGATCTGGCCTCCCGATGAAGAACATGAGGTGGCGGCGTCTCCGTCTGGTGAAACACGATAAAATTTCCTCTCTAATTTTTTCTCCAAAAATAGGAATTTATAGTGTTGGAATTAGGGTCAGGGGGCCACGAGGTGACCACAACCCACCAGGGCGCGCCTGGGGGGGGGTGGGGGGTGGCGCGCCCTGGTGTATCGTGCCCAGCCAGGGCACCCCCTCCGGTGGTTCTTGGCTCCATTATTTTTTATTTATTGTAAAATAATTCTCCAAAAAGTTTTGTCCAATTCCGAGAACTTTTATTTCTGCACAAAAACAACACCATTGTAGTTCTGCTGAAAACAGCGTCAGTCCGGGTTAGTATCATTCAAATCATGCAAATTAGAGTCCAAAACAAGACAAAAGCATGAGGAAAAGTAGATACGATGGAGAAGTATCAACTCCCCCAAGCTTAAGCCATTGCTTGTCCTCAAGCAATTCAGTTGACAAACTGAAAGTGAAAAAGAGAAACTTTTACGAACTCTTTTGTTCTTGTTTACATACATATTCTTAAGTAGCACCCAGGTTTTCAGCAAGGATCATGACTAACCATGTCAATAAAAACTCTTAGAAATTATATTAACTCATATCAAAGGCATAATCAACTAGAGAGATATAATAAAATATCTCAAGTGCCAACACTTTGTCAAAACGGTCATGATATAATATGACAACAATGGTATCTCGCTAGCCCTTTCTGAGACCACAAAACATAAATGCAGAGCACCTCCAAAGTTCAAGCAGTGACTAAACATTGTAATTCATGGTAGAAAAGATCCAATCATGCTGCATCCAACATTAACTATACACAATGCATGCGGATGACAATAGTGCTCTCAGATCTGGCGCTTATTTGAGAAGGTGATGACTCAACATAAAAGTAAGTAGATAGTCCCTTCGCAGAGGGAAGCAGGGATTTGCAGAGGTGTCAGAGCTCAAAGCTTAAATCAGAGATAAATATAATTTTGGGAGGTGCACCCTTCCTGTCAACGTTATGACCAAGAGTTATCAATATCTTCCATGCTAAACACATTAGCGGCGGTTCCCAAGCGATAAAAGTAAAGGTTTAATCCCCCTCCACCAACAAACACACTCCATGACTAGCCGAATCCACGGGTACCGTCCATACCAACAACATTCCTGGGGGAGTTTTGTTTAATTATTTGCGATTTTTGATTTCGAGACTGGGAATCCCTATTACCGCCCCTCTCATGCAAGGACGAGTGAATAAACACTCATCATGAGAATAACCCGCTTAACATGGAAGATACTGACCGCCCCCTATCGCTCCATGAGCGGTCCAGGCACACTAAAGAGATGTTCATTTGAATTTTTAGAGGTGGCACATGCAAATTTACTTGGAACGGCAGGGTAATACCGCATATAGGTAGATAGTGGACTCTTCTGGAATAACTTTGGTTTAAGGACCTTTACACACAAGCAGTATTCCCGCTTAGTATAGGCGAAGGCTAGCAAATAGGTTGAGAAGCGGCCAGCTAGAGAGCGAAAACAGTCATGAACATGCATTATGGATAATAAACATTGAATACTAGCATGAGTAGGATATGGACACCATGAACATACATATCGTGAAGGCTATGTTGGTTTTGATTTAACTACATGCGTGAACAGTGCCAAGTCAAGCCACTTGAAACATTCAGAGGAGGATACCATATCATCATACTACATCACAATCATTTTAATGCATGTTGACATCCAAGATAAATCATTATCCACTCCTAGCTACTTAAGCATGGCATGAGCAACTATAATCTCTAATTGTCATTGCAAACATGTTTGATAATAATATGCTGAATCATGGATACTAGGTTAAACATATTTACAAAAACAAAAACAAGTTGAGTTCATACCCGCTTCTCTCTGCCACAGTCACTTCATCAAATATCGTCATTATTGCCTTTCACTTGCACAACCGAATGATATGAAAATAATAATAGTGCAAGAGTGCCGTGGACTAAGCTGGAATATGCAAACATTTTATTCAAAAGGAGAAGACAAAGTAATTTGGGCTCTTTGTTAGATTAACAATAACGCATATGAGAGCCAGTCAACATTTTCATCGTGGTCTTCTCCTTGGTACGACTCAAATAAAAGGAAAAGAATTTCAGAAAAACACACTAAAATATTTTTTAGAGTTTTTGTTTTTTCTTAAAGAAAGCAAATCAAAGAAGGAAAAACAAAGACGAGAAAAACTATTTACACGGGAAAGAACTCCCGACAAGTAAAAGAAGAAACGAGAAATATTTTTTGGTTTTCTTTTGCTACTACAATTAATTTAAACTAGAAAGAAAAACCGAAAAGAAGCAAGATTTTTTTTTGATTTTCTCAAAGTTTTTCAAACACGCAAGAAGAATGCAAGAAAATAAATCTAGCAAGGATAATACAATGAAAAAGTGTAGACACCGACAACTGGAATGAAATGTGTAAACATGAATATAATGTCGGTGGAAATACGTACTCCCCCAAGCTTAGGCTTTTGGCCTAGCTTGGTAATCACCATCCGCGGTCTAGATAATAGTCTGAGTGATAGCCCACTGAGGCTCTTGGTGCACCCTCCTCAGCTCGTGTGGCAGCTTCGACCTCCGCATTGTACGCGCGGGCCTCGCTCTCAAGAACGTAGTATCTTCCCTTACTGTGATAATCAAAGAGAGCAGGAGCAGGCAAGACAACAGGTACAATGGGATCTTTATTGAACCTCAAGTCGTAAGTATAATTAGTGACTGTGCCCTTAAGGAACTTATGACATTTCATGGTCTCAAAGTCTAAATATTGAGTAGGTAAAATGGGATCGTTAGGCCAAGGTGATACATTTAGCTTCTTAGCTACACGGGAGGCATAGATCCCACCATAAAAGTGACCACTAGCAGCGTTGTGTTGCAATCTCCGTGCAACGATTGCTCCAAGATTATAACGTTTAATTCCTGTTATAGCAGTGTGTATAAGACTCAAATCAGGGGCACACAGTGTGCTGCAATCTTGCTTGCCTACGATGCATTTGCCATTAAAGAGTGCAAAGTAGTGTATAGATGGAAAATGGATGCTTTTTATTCTACCTTGTGTCACCCCTGTATCTTCACCGTAGAAAAGATTAATCAAAAATGACTCATACTCAGATTTTGGTGGTTCGTCTAGCGAACCCCAATATGGAATTTTGCACGCTTCACAGAGCACATCTAAATGCATGGTAAAGGGATGGTCATAAAGGTTAAATGAAACTCCAGACTCACGAGGAAAATATTTAAATTTCTTTGTGAATGTTTTTGTGAGGTCGAGATGTTGAATGCACTCATCTGCGATGAAGGGGCAAGTTTTGCATTGTGGATAAATTGATCGAATTCCTCCTTGATACCCACACCTACCATGAATTCGTTACATGGCCATAAGCATGATTTGGTAGAGGCATCCCGCATCGTGCTTGCACTTGGCTCAACATAAGACCGTCGTATTGAGCCACTACTTGATGATGCCTCCGATGACCTTCTCCTCGAAGAACTCCTTCCAAAGAAATTCATTTTATTCGTGTACAAATTTCTGAAAAAATTTGGGTCCCAAATTTTTTGTCAACAAGACTTCGCAAGATTGATAGCAACTACTCATGAGGATGCCTAGAGGCCGTATTAAGCATTCAAACTACTTAGAACTCTAAGAATTCAAGATGCAAGACCATCTATAGCAGCACCAAGAGTAGCTAATTATTCTAAAAATAAACGACTAAATCAAAAACTAATTGGAGCAATGGAGGAGTCACATACCAAGTAGCAATCCCCCAAAACAGTTTTGAAAACGGAGCTTCGAGCAAAGAGATCGAAATCCACGGGTTTGAGAGCAAGAACACGAGAGTGAGAGCTATGGTGATTTTTTCTGGAGGTAGGAGATGGAATGGGCTAAAGGGATAAGTGAGGGGACCCACGTGGGGACCACAACCCACCAGGGCGTGCCTGGGGTTGCTGGCGCGCCCTGGTGTCTTGTGGACACCAGGTGCACCCCCTCTGATGTTATTTGCACCAAAAATTCAGAAATATTCAGAAAAAATCGTATTAAATTTTCAGGACATTCTGAGAACTTTTATTTTTGGGTCATTTTTTATTGCACGGAGAAATCAGAAAACAGGATAAACATGGCATTTTATTTTATATGGCTAAAGAGAATAGAAAACAAAAGGTGGGAGCAGAAGGTTGTGCCTACTAGATTCGTCGACTTCATACCTCTAAAAAATGATCCATTAATAAGGTTGATCAAGTCTTATTAGCAACCACTTTCGATTAGCATGAACCCGAAGAACTTTCATAAAACACTAAGTTACCTCAACGGGGATATGCATATCCCCAACAATAAGTATGTCATATTTCTTTTTGGCAGTAGGTAGAGGTAGTTGAAAACTTCCAATAGTGAGTGCCGGAGATTCGTCAATAACATTTATACCGTTCACTTGGAATTGTTTCTTCGGAAAGTGCACCGTATGCTCATTACCATTGATATGAAAAGTGACTTTGCTTTTATTGCAATCAATAACAGCCCCTGCAGTATTCAAAAAGGGTCTACCAAGGATAATCGACATGTTGTCGTCCTCGGGCATCTCAAGAATAACAAAGTCTGTTAAGATAGTAACGTTTGCAACAACAATGGGAACATCCTCACAAATACCGATAGGTATGGCAGTTGATTTGTCAGGCATTTGCAATGATATTTTAGTAGGTGTGAGTTTATTCAAATCAAGTCTTTTATATAAAGAGAAAGGCATAACACTAACACCATCTCCCAAATCACACAAAGCAGTTTTGACATAATTTATTTTAATGGAGCAAGGTATAGTTGGTATTCCAGGATCTCCAAGTTTTTTAGGTACTCCATCCTTAAAAGAATAATTAGCAAGCATGGTGGAGATTTCAGCTTCAGGTATCTTTCTTTTATTAGTGATGATGTCTTTCATGTATTTTGCATAAGGGGCCATCTTTAAGATATCAGTTAAGCGGGTACGCAAAAAGACTGGCCTAATCATTTCAGCAAAGCGTTCAAATTCTTCATCATCCTTTTTCTTAGATGGTTTAGGTGGAAAAGGCATGGGTTTCTGAACCCATGGCTCTCTTTCTTTACCATGTTTTCTAGCCACAAAGTCTCTTTTATCATATCATTTATTTTTAGGTTGTGGGTTATCAAGATCAACGACAGGCTCTATTTCAACATCATTATATGGTTCTTTATCATTATTGGTTGAGTATCTTCATGAACATCATCATTATCATTTTCATTATCACTAGGTGAATGTTCATTACCAGATTGAGTTTCAGCATCAGAAATAGAGACATCATTATATTCAGGAGGTTTTTCTATTTCAGGTTCACTAGAGGTATGCAAAGTCCTATCATTTTTCCTTTTCTTTTTCTTTTTAGAAGGACTAGGTGCACCAGTGTTAATTCTCTGAGAGTCTTGTTCAATTGTTTTAGGGTGTCCTTCAGGATAAAGTGGTTCTTGGGTCATTCTACCCCCTCTAGTCACTACTCTAATAGCATGACCATTCATATTATTATTCATTTCATTAAGCAATTCTCTTTGAGATTTAGCAACTTGTTCTAACTGGGTTTGAACCATAGAGGCATGTTTTCCTACACCTCTAACATCATTACTGATTCTAAATAACAAGTCACTCAAGTGAGCAATCATATCAGAATTATATTTCAATTGTTTCAGAACATTTGGATTGAAGTGATCTTGTTTCCTAATGTAGTTGTCAAACTCATATAAGCATTGACTACGATGTTTATTGTAAGCGATATCACCTTCATCAAACTTTAATAAAGAATTTACCTCTACCACCTGTTGAGGTGGTGGTGTGTCAAGGCCATGTATTTCTTCAATAGGTGGTAAATTCTTAACATCCTCAGATTTAATACCTTTTTCCTTCATACATTTCTTTGCCTCCTGCACATCTTCAGGACTGAGAAATAAGATACCCCTCTTCTTCGGAGTGGGTTTAGGTGGTGGTTCAGGGAGAGTCCAATCATCATAATTCTTCAATATATTATTCAATAGTTCCTCAGCTTGTTCAACAGTTCGTTCCCTGAAAACACAACCAGCACAACTATCTAGGAAGTCCCTAGAAGCATCAGTTAGTCCATTATAGAAGATATCAAGTATTTCATTTTTCTTAAGAGGGTAATAAGGAAAATCATTGAGCAATTGGAGAAGCCTCCCCCAAGCTTGTGGGAGACTCTCTTCTTCAATTTGCACAAAGTTAAATATTTCCTGTAAGGCAGCTTGTTTCTTATGAGCAGGAAAATAGTTTTCAGAGAAGTAGTAAATCATATCCTGGGGACTACGCACACAACCAGGAGCAAGAGTATTGTACCATATCTTAGCATCACCCTTTAATGAGAACGGAAATAATTTGAGAATATAGTAGTAGCGAATCTTCTCATCATGAGCAAAAAGGGTGTCTATATCATTCAACTTAGTAAGATGTGCCACTACAGTTTCGTCGCTAGAGAATTCATAATCCTTATCG
The DNA here is from genome assembly GCA_039707655.1 of Elymus sibiricus. Lineage (NCBI taxonomy): Eukaryota > Viridiplantae > Streptophyta > Magnoliopsida > Poales > Poaceae > Elymus > Elymus sibiricus. Next base: position 358,361,591 of record CM077675.1, read on the forward strand.
GTAACAAAGATAGGTGAAGTAGCAAACTTAGAATCACATTTCATTCTAGCATTCAAAGTCTTTTCTTTATACTTGCATAATAATTTCTTAAGATCATCTCTATCCTTACAAGCAAGGATTTCTCAAGCTACTTCTCCATCCATAACATAACCCTCAGGTATCTCAGGCAATTCAAATCTAGGAGAGCTAGGTCTAATAGGTGTTTCATAGTTCTCAGTTTCAAGGACTTCATTAGTTTCAGTAATCTCATCAGTTTCAGTAATTTCATTCTCTTTAGCTCTAGCAATTTGTTCATCAAGAAATTCACCTAGTGGCACATTATCATCAGGCATGGTACTAGCATCATCATAATCATCATTCATAGCAGAAGTAGCATCATCAATAACTTGCGATATATCAGGATTAATAGCATGTGGTGGTGTTGCAAGTTTACTCATAACCGAAGGTGAATCTAGTAAAGAGCTAGATGGCAATTCCTTACCTCCCCTCGTCTTAGAGGAAAAAATCTTGATTCTTGTATCCTTCAGATTCTTCATAGTGATCAATTGATATAAATCCCAAGTGACTCAACAAATATAGCTATGCTCCCCAGCAACGGCGCCAGAAAAAGGTCTTGATAACCCACAAGTATAGGGGATCACAACAGTTTTCGAGGGTAGAGTATTCAACCCAAATTTATAGATTCGACACAAGGGGAGCCAAAGAATACTTGCAAGTATTAGCAGTTGAGTTGTCAATTTAACCACACCTGGAGATTAAATATCTGCAGCAGAGTGATCAGTAGCACAGTAATATGATAGCTTGATAGCAGTGGTAACAGTAGTAGTAATGGTAACCGTGATAGCAATGGTTTTGTAGCAATTGGAATAATGGCAGTAGCAATAATAACTTAGCAAGAACAATATGTGAACAACTCGTAGGCATTGGATTGGTGAATTCGTTGGATGATATTCATCATATAACAGTCATAACCTAGGGCGACACAGTTCTAGCTCCAGTTCATAAATATAATGTAGGCATGTATTCCCTAAATAGTCATACGTGCTTATGGAAAAGAACTTGCATGCCATCTTTTGTCCTACCCTCCCATGACAACGGGGTTCATAAGGAAACTAAGGGATATTAAGGCCTCCTTTTAATAGAGAACCAGAACAAAGCATTAACACATAGTGAATACAGGAACTCCTCAAACTACGGTCATCACCGGAAAGTATCCCAACTATTGTCACTTTGGGGTTTACGGATCATAACACATAGCAGGTGCATATGACTAGCAAGCTCGGATCAATAACATAGATATAATGGTGATAACATAAACGGTTCAGATCTGAAATCATGGCACTCGGGCCCTAGTGACAAGCATTAAGCATGACAAAGTCATAGCAACATCAATCTCAGAACATAGTGGATACTAGGGATAAAGCCCTAACAAAACTAGCTCGATTACATGATGAATCTCATCCAACTCCTCACCGACCAGCGAGCCTACGAAGAAATTACTCACTCCCGGTGGGGAGCATCATAGAATTGGCGATGAAGGAGGGTTGGTGAAGACGAAGACCGAAGCTTCCCCTCTTCGGAGCCCCAAACGGGCTCTAGATCTGGCCTCCCAATGAAGAACAGGAGGTGGCGGCGGCTCTGTCTCGTGAAACGCGATAAAACTTCCTCTCTTATTTGTTTTCTCAAAAAATAGGAATTTATAGTGCTGGAATTAGGGTCAGGGGGGCCACGAGGTGACCACAACCCACCAGGGCGCGCCTGGGGGGTGGCGTGCCCTGGTGTATCCTACCCAACCAGGGCACCCCCTCCGGTGGTTCCTGGCTCCAGTATTTTTTATTTATTGTAAAATAATTCTCCAAAAAGTTTCGTCCAATTCCGAGAACTTTTATTTCTGCACAAAAACAACACCATGGTAGTTCTGCTGAAAACAGCATCAGTCCGGGTTAGTTTCATTCAAATCATGCAATTTAGAGTCCAAAACAAGAGAAAAAGCGTTAGGAAAAGTAGATACGATGGAGACGTATCAGTAGGTAGTATGGCCAAGCAATGCGTGGCAGCCGCTGCGGAAAGGGACTACATCAAAAATCAAGTTCTCGCAACGGAAGTTGTCGGGGGAGCTAAAAACAACTTGCAGTACAATAGTGCCCATGCAATGGGCCTCCACGCCGGGTATTACTCCCTTGAACGTGTTTTGTTGGGTTTGATTCTTGACGAGTCAATACCTATTTTCCGCATTATATCCGCGTATATCAGGTTCAGACTACTTCCTCCGTCCATAAGGACGCGCGTGAGGTGAAACCCATCGACAATGGGGTCTAGAACCAGGGCGGGTGACCCGCCAAGAAGGATGCTGGTCGGATGGTCCTTCTTGACGAAGGTGATCGGGCAGGCCGTCTAGGGGGTGCGCCTCGGGGCTGCAGGCTCTACGGCATAGACGTCCCGAAGTGCACATTTTCTCTCCTTTTTAATAATGTGCATGACAGAGATCATGTTCACCTCCTTTACCTTAGAGGGAACTGTTTTTGGCGGCCACTGTTTGGCCGCCGAGGTTCATCCTCGCCGTCGTCGCTCTGGGATTGGCCCTTGCCAGACTCCTCGACTAGAGCCTTTCCAGCCTGTTTGAACACCCAACAGTTTCTATTGGTGTGGTTGGCAGGTTTATCTAGGGCGCTGTGGACCTGGCAGGGCTTTTCCAGTATTTTGTCCAGAGCGCTTGGGCCGTCCCTGTTTCCTTTGAAGGGTCTCTTTTTGGGTCCAGCCCGTGAGTTGTTGAACCCTGCATTGACTGCTGGGTCTTCGGCGTCGCTGTCGTTGTTCTTATTTCGGCGCTTATGCTTATTGCGCGTGGGCTTGCTGTTCCCATCCCAGATTTCTGAGGTGCCGGGGTTGCTCCTGTGAGAGCTACAAGCCAACTAGCTGTCCTCTCCCATGCAAAAGTGGGTCAGGAATGCCGTGAGGGCCACCATGGTCCTCGGCTTATCTTGTACGAGCTATCGGGCTAACCATTCGTCTTGGATGCTGTGCTTGAAAGCTCTGATGGCCTCGGCGTTTGGGCAATCAACTATTTGGTTCTTCTTGGTTAGGAACCAATTCCAGAATTTCCGGGCTGATTTGCCCTCCTTCTGGATGACGTGTCTAAGGTCATCGGCATCTGGAGGCCAAACATAGGTACCTTGAAAGTTGGACCTAAAAGCGTCCTCCAGTTCCTCCCAGCTTTCGATAGAATTTGTGCGTAAGTTATGGAGCCAATGCCTTGCCAGCCCCTTAAGTTTGAGTGGCAAGTATTTTCTGGCATGAAGAACATCTCCTCAGGCCATGTGGATGTGCAGAAGGAAATCTACTATCTAGACGCCCGGATCTGTCGTGCCATCATATTGATTGATGTTGATGGGTTTAAACCCTTCTGGAAACTCATGTTCCATTACCTCGTCTGTAAAATAGACTGGGTGTGCAGGAGCTTGGTATCAAAACACGTCCTGTCGATTGTTGGCGACCGCTCGTTCTCTTCCGAGTTCACGAGCTCGGCCTTTCCTGTCAATCCAGGCGTCGTATCCTTCCTAGCCCGCGGGTACGTGGTCCCGCACTCCATAGATGGATCAGGGAGGTGATTTCTCCCTGCGTATTTTAGTGCACATGTCATAGGTCTCGGGATAGTGGACCATGCTCTTGCTGTGAGTTCGGGGCTTCATCGGGGGCTCTTTGTATGCCCCTGCTGGCCGATCTCATCCTCTAGGGGGGGGGGGGGGGGGCGGTCATCTTGTTCCTTGTGGTCGTATGCGAAAGGATCTATACGTCGTGCTTCGATGTCCACTTCAGCCTTAAGTACTTGCTCCCACTTTTCATTGAGCGTGGCCTCGTGCGAGTACAACTCCTGCTGTTTTCTCTTCATGCTCCATGTAGTTGCGGCTAGCCGGCGTTGAAAGCGTATCTATGCGGATGGGCTCTCTGGCACCTCGAAGTCATAGGGTCTGAGGCTAGTATCGTCCTCGGATCCGACATGTAGTCCTCGTCCGTCCAGCTTTTAGATCTTTCCTTCTCCTTGGGATCCTCTTCGGCAGGTGTACTCATCGACCCATTTTTCTATGTGGGCTCGACCTGTCCATGTTCGTCCGCGACGGGGCTAGCCGTGTTATCTGCGGGGTAGCTTCACATTTGTTTCCACCGTTGCCCCTTGGCCTTCTCTTGGGGCGGTGGCGCTTGGAACTTCCCTTAGATTTCTCCTCAGAATCTTCCTTAGGGGTATCCACCATGTAGACGTCATAAGTTGACGTTGTGGACCACTTTCCAGTTCGGGGAAAGGCTGCGAGTGAGTTTGATCTGGAATCGTGGTCATCGTCCATGTCGATGGCCTCATTGGATCCGTAGTCTAGCGCATCGGTCAAATCTTCGACTGTGGCAACTAGGTGGGTGGTGGGTGGGATGAAAATCTCCCGATCATCGGCTTTACATCCGATCTGGTCGTAAATCACAGATGAGATCGTCGGGTTCTGGATTCGATCTAGTACCTCGATTATCCACAAGAGCTCCTCTGCGGCAAGGGTCTGTCGATAAGCCGGGCTGATATGAAAGGGGTTTCTCGGACCGCCCCCAGATTTCTAGGGCCCTCTGGGACGGCTCCAGTTCGAGGACCGGAGCGGCTTCCTTCGGGACTGCCTTTAGATCTGAAAACGAATTCGGCTTCGGGCTGTCACCCAAGGTGACGTGAGTTGGGTCGGACATGACCGCCCCTAGAGCCATCTCTGGGGTCCCTTTTCTCGGGAGGTCAAATCCGAGGATCAGATCGGGAGCCTGATCTGGAGCGTTTGTGCCTAAAGTTTCCTCAGATGGGATTGCGATTTGTTTCGATAGACTAGATCGCCTCGGGCATCGACGATGTACTCCAAACTTCCGAACATGACGACCTGGTTCGATGCGTAGGTATCGATGCGGCCTAGATGGACGGTGGGATCGGCGTGCAGTACCACACTACCTAAAGCGAAAAGCTGGCCGGGGACAAAGATGTCATCGCAGCCAATGCTGCTGTCGAACTACAGATGAGCCCTCAATCTTGATGATCTCACAACGAGCTCTCAATGAAAGCACCAATGTCGGTGTCAAAACCGACAGACCTTAGGTAGGGGGCGGCCCGAGCTATGAGATCGGATCGATGGTAACAGGAGACAAGAAACACATGGCTTTTACCCAGGTTTGGGTTCTCTCGATGGAGGTAAAACCCTACGTCCTGCTCTTGTTTGTATTGATGGTGTAGCGAGTACAAAGTTGATCTACCTCGAGATCATATGTTTGTGGTCTAAACCCTAGGGTGATGATGTTGCTTATGGGTATCCTCTACGGGCTAAATCCTACGGGTTATATAGGCACCAAGGGTATCTAGGGTTACATGAATGTCGGTTACCATCTACAGATTACATGCCCAACGAATCTTCTCTCTTCTTGGATCACACGCCAAGTCTTCGGTAGAGTCCGGTATGCTCACGCTCCATCACAAGGCCTCCGAAGTCTTTCCTACAGGATGGGCCTCCAGCCCGGCCCATGGACTAGACCAGCTCAGCTGGGACATCCTAGTCCAGGACTCCCTCAATCGTGATCTCACCCAAAACTTAAAAACTTCAACACACAAAAATCAACAGAAACCTCATGAGATCCGTTAATATAATAAAGATATCAAACACCTCAAGTACTGTTATAAATAGATTCATAGTTGTTGCATAATACCTACTATATTCTAACTCCTACATGACTTATACCCCCCAATACAGTCCATAAAATCATTAAAACAAGCACACTATGCAACAAAAACAGAATCTGTCTAAAACAAACATTCTGTAATGATCTATACTAAAACCATACTTATGTAACTCCGAAAATTCTTAAAAATTAGGAAAACGTGGGAAATTTGTATCCCAATACCGTGTAAAAATTTCAGAAATTTATCACACTCCAGTAAAACAACATAATTCAAATACTGGGCGTAAAAAGTTTCTGTTTCTGCACCGTATCAATTCAACTATTATCCAAATCATCCCAAAGGATTTACTTGGCACAAACATTAAAAATAAATAAAAATACAATGATTACATTAGAAATAATCATTTTCACACCAAAACAGAAAATAAAATTGCAAATAAGATAAATATTGGGTTGCCTCCCAATAAGCGGTATTGTTTTATGCCCCTAGCTAGGCATGATGCATAGTTTCAAGTGTTGTTATTCTTCAAATTAATTCCATAGGTGGCTCCCATAATGGATTCATATGGTGTTTTAATTCTCTTACTTGGGAAGTGTTCCATCCCTTTCTTTAGTGGAAACTGGAACCTTAGGCCTATCAAGTATTATAGGACAAGATGCATTGCATTCAATATCAAGCACAATGAAATCTATGGACACATAATTTCTATTAGCAATTATAAGAACATCATTAATCCTACCCAATGGTTTCTTAATAGTTGAATCCGCTAAATGCAAGTTGAGGGAACATCCATCCATATCGGTGAGACTTAGAACGCCACATAAATGTTTTGGTATAGTAGAGACACTAGCACCTAGATCACACAAAGCATTACATTCATAATACTTAATCTTAACCTTAATAGCAGGTTCCCATTCATCTTGTAATTTTATTGGTATTGGTATTTTTATTTCAAGTTTTGTTCATTGGCTTTGATGATAGCTTCTGCAATGTGTTTAGTAAAAGCTTTATTTTGTTCGTAACCATTGGGTGAATTTATCAGGGATTGTAACAAGCATATACATTTAATTAAAGAGCAATTATCAAATCCTTATAATCCAAAGTAGTGGGCATATTTCTATTTAAAATTTTGACCTCTTCAAACCCACTTTTGTCATTTTAGCATGAAGATCATCACCCTCCGAACAATTGGGACACCTTCTTATTCAAGTTGACTCATCTGCAGTACCTTTTTCATCAAGTTTATGTTACAAAATAGAGAGGCAATAGGTGACACACCAATCACTTTAATATCTTCATCATTGTTATGATAAAAACCGGGTGCGAATGCTTTCTCTAAAAACTCTCGTTTAGCTCTTATCATTTCAGTTATTTTTCTACTTTCATCCATGGTGACTTGATAGACTTTAGTGATTCAATTATCACATCATTTTTATGTGGCAAAATTTTAATTTTGAGTATTTCCACATCATGAGAAACTCTATCCATGTTTCTAGACATGTCATAAATTTTTTGTAGTTTTTCTTCGTTCTTCCACCATGGCATTAAAATCTTCTGAGAACTAATAAATCCTTTAATGTTGTTGTCAAGTTCAATAGGTATCCTATTATTATTATTATTATTATTATTATTATTATTATTATTATTATTATTATTATTATTATTATAATAATATGAATTACCATAATTATTAGAGGGATTACCGGGATACGATCTAGGATTAAAATTCCCTCTATAAGCATTGGTGTTGAAATTATTTATAGCGACAAAATGCACATCAATAGCATCGCTATTTTTCTCAATCAAATTATATAATGGGATATCATTGGTATCAACATGAGCATTTTTACTAGAAAATATTTTCATAAGAGCATCCATCTTATCACTCAAAGTAGAGACTTCTTCAACAGAGTTTACCTTCTTACCAGTTGAAGCTCGTTCGGTGTGCCATTGAAAATAATTTGTCATCATATTGCCGAGAAGCTTCGTCGCTTCTCCTAATGTAATCCCCATAAAAGTGCTACCCGCAGCGGAGTCTAGAAGTTTCTCGACACAAAGTTTAGTCCCGCATAATTTTTTTGTATTACCATCCATAAGCTTAATCCAGGAGTGCGAATTTTTTAATCATTAATATCATTCTCTCCAAGATTGTGCAACACGTTCTTGCTCATGTTGTTTAAAGTTCATGATTTGATTTCAAAGAGATATAATCTTGGCAGGAGGAAAGTAGACCGACTACTGCCTGCATCTACTACTATTAGTCCACCAATCGATCGCTATCCAAAATGCATCTATGGTATTTAGTTCATGACAAACAGAATAATGCTTGAAGAAAGGTGACATAATGTAGACATAGTAGCTAGAATCAACCAATATGATTACACCTCGTCATTTTCTCCTTAGTAGCAATAATACAAATAAGCGCCTCGCTATCCCTTCTGTCATGAGGTGAGTACACCGCAATATTTAACCTACTAATATATACCACTCCCTCTGATGATCTACTCATCTACTTGGCCAAAACAAACTCATAGATCAGAAAGAATACATAGCTATAACAATCACACGTAATAAAGTTCAGAAAAGACTCAATTACTTTCAATGAATAATCTGATCATAAACCCACAATTCATTGGATCCCAACAAACACACTGCAAAAGAAGATTACATCATATGGATCTCCGAGGAGAACATTGTATTGAAGATCAGAGAGAGAGAGAGAGAGAGAGAGAGAGAGAGAGAGAGAAAGAGAGAGAGAAAGAGGGAGAGAGAGAGAGAGCCATCTAGATAATCACTATGGACCCGTAGGTCTGTGGTGAACTACTCACACATCATTGGAGGTGCAACAAGGTTGATGCAGAAGCCCTCCGTGATCGATTCCTCCTCCGGCAGAGTACCAGCGGAGGCCTTCAGATGGGATCACCGAAGAACAGAGGCTTGCGACAGCGAAATAATTGTTTCGGGTCTGACTCTGGTGGTTTTGGGATTTTAGGGAATTTATAGAAGTGGAATTAGGGCGAACGGAGTTACGAGGGGCCCACAAGCTCAGGCGGCGCCCCCTAGGGCACGTCGTGTGAGCTTGTGGCTCTCTCGTACATCTTCTGGCCTCCTCCCAAAGCTTCCTGGGCCCCTTCTGGTATAGAAAAAATCACCGTAAAGTTTCATTGCATTTAGACTTTGTTTGGTATTGTATTTCTACGAAACAATAAAATAGGGAAAAACATGAACTGGCACTTGGCACTAGGTTAATTGGTTAGTTCCCAAAAATGATATAAAATTATATATAAAAAGCATACAAAATTGATAATATAATAGCATGAAACACTCAAAAATTATAGATTCGTTGGAGACGTATCACACGTCTTGCTCCAGTTGGATGGACGTTGCGATGTTTGCCGGATGGGCTTCGTGATGTTCAACCAGACGAGCTTTATCAATGTCGACCCAGTCGAGAGATTCTCCCGCTGAACACAAGGGCCATGGACCATGCTGGGCCAAATCCTTGTCATGGTCTACCTCGGGGGATCCCGTCGCCAGTCGCTTTTTTCAAAACTACGGCAACAACATCAATATAAAGAAACACCAAATTTTAACTTGGAAAATCCATAAATTGGGTAAAAAGCATGGACCAAAGCCACCCAAATTTCATCAATATTAAATGATAGATACATAAATTTCTTCTCGGGATAACACCAGAGACGACCATACATCAAGACTTCAGTATTTTGGATAAAGATAATTTAATTTGGAGCGCCAAGAGCAAGGTGTTGAAGCAATATCACAAAAGAATGCAGAACCACAACTTAAAACAGACAATGTGGTGGATCCAAACTTCTCAACTCTCGACAGGAGTTATGTTTGCGTGATAGCAAGCATTTTTCTTCAATCTTTACCTCTTTTGTTTTCTTATCTAAGGCTAGTCACAGTGGGGAGTAACATAGACTAGTGTCATGCATATGACAATAGTCTATGTTACTACCTTCATAGTGCAAGGTAATATAGAAGTAGTATCATAATTACATTTATTAAATTGTAGACTCGTTTTTCCTTTTGGGTTGCGTTATGTTACAGTAACATATTATGTTATTCTGAACACCTCTCTTCTCATTAACTACATGCCACATAAGTAAACTGTCTTGAAATACGCTATGTTACTAGCTAAATTCCACTATGACAAGCCTAATAGAGGCTAATATGAATTTTTCGTCACTGTATTTGGTGGCAACTAGATGAGATGCTAAACATCTCCTCTTATCTGCAAAGTACAAAATGCCCATATATAGGCCCATTAATGTGGTGGACACTTACACTTATGCTGTCTAAAAGGCTCCAAAATTCATCTCCTAACAGTCAACGTGATGAGGATATTCTCACACAGAAAAAAAAATCATGCATCATACCAAACTTGGGAAGGTGTGTAACTTGGGCAGTTCAGATTGTGCGTGATGGTCTTGTGAGCCATATTGAGAAATGCATCTTGGGCAGTCCAGATTTGTTATGATGAAAGGCCATAACAACCTTGAGATGAAAATATTATCCGTGTATTCAGCTTGAGAAATGCATCTTGGGTAGTCCGAATTTGGGGTGATGGTCTTGTGAGCCAGGTTGACCATTGTATTTAGTATACCCTTGAAGACCAACGAGGCACACACCTTGATCTTGTTAAGCACTTTGTAATGTCAGACTATGCTCGGCATTGTTGTCTTCCCTACCACATTTGTCAGCAGTTCATAGGCCCTTTTTTATTAAGAAGGTGTGCCCCCCCCCCAGCATAAAGTCTTACAACAAAGACAATAGAGAGACCAGTTCTAGGGAAGCAACGGTGGTTAAGAGAATCTCTAGCAGACTCCTTATATCACAGACCCTTATATCGCGTTTACAGTTCGCGGTTGTCTTCGGGTAGGGACCGAAATCAGGCGTGGCAGATTAGCAACCGAATATGAACCTGCAAAATTTAAAAACAGACATTCGCGCATGAAATTGAACTAGTTTATAGTAGCTGATCATCTTCAAAAGTCATACAAACAACAAATTATACAGATAATATTTGGAGGTCACGCCCCACCGTAACCCCAATGTACAAAATTTGGCTCACCGGAGCCGGGGGGGGGGGGGGGGGGGTTGCAGGGGCGACGCTGCAGCGGCGGAGGAGCTCAGTCATCCTCGTCGAAGACAAGGTCGATGCAGACCTCGTCCTGTTGCTTGGCTACGAGGCGCCACTCTTCTTGGTTGGCGGCGAACTACTGTGCCGTCGTGAGCCCCTGTTCGAGGAAGATCCTGTTGATTTCTGTGTCCCGTCAACGCCGCTCCTCCTCCTCCTCCTCCTCCTCCTCCCATGCAGAGCGCACGACGATGGACGCCTCAATGGTGTCTGCCTCCACCGGGGGAAGGTAATCCTCCGGCCCGATGATTCCCCGCCGCTCCGGCTCCGTCTCCCTCTTGACTGAGCGGAGTGGCGGGAGATCCTCCTGCTCTCTTTTGAGCGGCTTGAGCGACGTCCGCGAGCTCGAGGCACCGGCGGAGGAGCCGGAGGACAGCCCGCGGCGGAGGAGCACCTGCCCGCGGTCGTTCTCCTCCGTCTCGCGGCGAAGGAGTGACAGCGACAACTCTAGGTCACAGTTCGTGTATCTCTTCGCGGCGCGCTTCCTTGCGGCGTCGGAGGTGACACACCGCTGCTGCTCGGGGTCATCGCCACCGTCGGTGTGGCGGCAGGAGCTCCACATCCCGCGCCACATGGTGGAGTGCGGAGGCGGAATGGAGTCACCGGCGGCGAGAAACCGAGAGGGGAGAGGCGGGGATTACGGCGGCGATGGGATAGAGTTTCGCCCCGTAAATCGATCGCGAACCCGTAGTTATACCGCGCGAGGGGGGGAGGTGTTCGGGGTACACCTGTTCATGGACAACCCGGCCCGAAGGCCCGAACCCGAAGCCCGACATTCGGGTCGGGTTCGGGCTCCATTTTCTGGTCCGAAGGCCAACCCGAAAGCTCGAACAAAGCCCGAAAAGTGTGTATAAATATTTTTAATTCAAAATATAGGTATAATAAATTAATAAAATATTCCGAATAAGATTAATTTAATTAAAAACGCTACTGTTCATGTGCTTCGGGCCGGGCCGGGCTCGGGCTTGGGATTTTTTTTCGGGCTTTGCAAAGCCCGGCCCGAACCCGACCCGACCCGATCAATGATCATGTCTAGTTCCGGGCCACTGTAAAACTTTTACGGGCCGGGATGACTATACGAGCTCTGGTCTGGCCCAAAAAACATGCCAAACCCGTATAGTCGCCGGCTTTTTACGGGACGACCGTTTATACGGGGTCTGCTAGAGTTGCTCTAAGCTGTTACGTAGGTTAGAAACCAAACCAAAACGCATAATATTTGCCACCGTAACAAAAGGGCCAACGGAATACCGCTGTATATGTGTCTAAGCTCGAAATTGAATCTATTACTTAAAAAATCAATGAACAATAGACTATAGCCTCATTTTTTTTGCATAACTAAATAATATTACCTTTTCTTGGCTTAATAGCATAAATCAACAGACCTCACAGGTACATGAACACAAGTACATAACCATATACTAATTATTGTAATGTTTTGCGAAACGCCATTAAAGCGACTTTAGTCAAATACTAATAAAATACTCTTTTCGTTCAAAATTACTTTTCATAAAAATGGATAAGAATAAATGTATCTAGAACTAAAATACGTTTAGATACATCCATTTTTTTTTCGGACGAAGGACTAAAATAAAGCAAGTTACCAGCAGCTTGAGGAAGTGCACGCTACACGGAGGAGTACGCGGCATATATCATATACTACAACAGATTACACACTTACACATCGGTGCACATACACAGGAGCTGAAGTTATTTTCACAAATCACCCGCGTCCGTATCGTCCGGTCGCCGCCGATTGATTTGATCAGGAGTGATCCTTGATGACGTCACAGTAGCTCCCCTGCAGCTCCTCCACCAGCTTCAGCAACGCCACACGTGAGGTGCCACCGTCGCTCACCGCTGACTTCGCCGCCTTCTGAGCCCAGGCCGCCTTCGCCCGCATTTTCTGCCCGTCCGCGTCGCCGGCGTCCATCAGCCTCCTTACCTTGCGCTCCACCTCCGCCCTGTCCACCACGGCCCCCGCGCCCTCGGCGGCCATTATCCTGACCCCGGCGCCGATGATGTGCGTGACGTGGTGCGCGTTCAGGTGCTGCTCGGCCATCTGTGGCCACGCCAGAACGGGCTTCCCTGCTGCCAGGCTCTCCATCACCGAGTTCCACCCGCAGTGGCTCACGAACCCTCCCACCGCGGGGTGAGCCAGCACGCTCCTCTGGGGGATCCACCCGCGGATGATCCTTCCGTGTGGCCCCACGTCCACCGCCGGCGACCATGCCCTGGACCGGACGGCCCAGAGGAAGGGGTGGCCGGACTGCACCAGCCCGCGCGCCAGCTCGTCAAGCTGCTCGTCGGAGACATGGGCCTGCGTGCCAAACGACACGTAGATCACCGACTCCGACCGCTCCGCCATCTCGTCGAGCCAGGCGAGGCACCCCTCGGGGTCCTGCTCCTCCTCGCGCCCCGGCACGTCGCCGGCGGCGACAAACAGAGGGCCCACCAGCCAGGCTCGCGCGTCCGGCTGGTAGAACGATATGAAGGCCGACACGTAGTCCTCGTCCAACATGGCGAAGCTGTTGACCAGGACGCCCCAGCTGCGCACGTCGGACTCGCCGATGTCATCGATAAGAAACCGAGTCACTGGGTCCTCGGCGTCGCCGATCTTGGCGATCGTGTCCGGGACATCCGCCGCCGTGATCCTTACGTGTTCCGGCAAACGGGACAGGTGGAAACTGGCGCCGTGCTCGCCGCGGGGCGTCGGTGGGCTCGTGATGAGCGATTTGCAGGCGGCCATCGAGAAGCATGACATGCCGTGGAACACGATGCGGCGGACGCCTGCGTCGGCCGCGACGCGGTGCGTGAACCCGAGGAAGAAGTCGGAGACGAGCACGAGCGGCGGGGCCGGGAGCGACGCCATGAAGTCCGCGAAGGGCTCCCGCAGGAGCGCCGTGGCGCGCAGGAACGTCGGGTAGAGTTCCGGGCCGGGCAGGGTGTCCGTGGACTCGACGCCGGATGGCAGCGGAGGCAGCGACGGGAACGGGAGCACGGCGAGCCGCACCGACGCCGGGAGGCGGCTGCGGGCGAAGGCGAGGTTGGCGGGCGTGACGACCATGGTGATGCGGAGGTTTTTTTGGTGCTCGGTGAGCGCCGTGGCGAAGTGAAGTAGTGGGAGGGTGTGGCCCTTCGCCATGAACGGGAACACGACTACATGGTCGCGGCCGGCCTGGTTGGCCGCTCCGTTCGCGGAATGGGCGGGTGCAGCGGCACCGTTGCTGTTGGTGGTGGTGATGGCCATGGCAGGGCACTGCCGTGTGGTTTGCAGTTGGTTTCTGAAGGGTTGAAGTCTACGGTGAGGTGAGGTCCTATATAGAGAAACTCAATGCATGGATCGTCTGTATCGCTTTGTACTATATATTTTTGATATGCGGAATCAATGCTCTTCTGGAAATGGTCTCTGTATTATTGCAGACACTTTCTTTTTTCCATTCAGTTTCGGTACGTACACTTGTCAGGTAGTCTGAATTCAATTATACAATCTTGTTACATACAGCGTCTACAAAAGGTCGGAAAGTCATGGCCAAGGTTGAGTGCACCTGTCCATCCAGCTATCTCAGTTTTTCGGAACTCTCTTATAGCAACGGTTCATTGCCAGAGTGCTACTGGTTCATTGTCGCCGTAGCAACGGTTCATTATTGCAATAGCATTGGTTTATTACCAGAGTACTAGTATTGCAGCGGAATCAATTTCAATTTCAGATCAAAGCCAAGCCAGCCAAAGCTGAAAAGATAAGAATTTGGGTAGAACAGAGCTTATAATTCATTGATGACTATGTTTCATAGAACGGGTATTGGATGAACTTTTTTTCTACTTTGTATTTGTATATATGATTTATTAATGAAAATATTGTAGAACAATTGTTTTACGGTCTACGGTTCCAAAAATATATTTCACACGGGCCCAGTTTCTTCCTGCCACCATACTCGTTACTTCTTTTCATTGCTCTGTACAAGTGTGCATGATGAGACGATGCACTTGTGCAGCCTACACTTTTCACATACAACGGGCAATTTTAATGGAGATTGGAGAGACGGGAACCTAAAAGCTCTCCGTGATACACACCATTCGTGTTCACAGACAATTGGGCAATAGCACTTTCTTGTGGCACAATTGTTCACATTCCTTTTAAGTCCTTTTCCAGATCTCTTCATCCACCCCATCAGTCCAAATCTTCTAGTGTCGAGTGCCATAAGCTCTAATCTCGATCAAAGTAATCCACTACCTATACCTGGAGTAATCTCATTTACTTTTTGCTGACGATAGTCTACTGTTTTTTAAAGGAAGTTTGGAGCAAGCTATGAACATAAAAGGTATATTGTCTGCTTATGAGGAGGGAACTGGTCAATTATTAAGTCCGGATAAATGTTCCATTTTATTTGGCAAAAAATGCTCTTTAGAAGACCAAGTGGCCATTTTGGTTATCCTTAAAATTACTATCGAGGGATTTGAGGACAAATATCTTGGTCTACCTGTGCCAGAAGGTCGTATGAAGGCGGGCAAATTTCAATCAACCAAAGACAAAGCGCTTAAGCGGGTATTAGACTGGATAGAAAAATATGCTTCTAGTGGAGCGAAGGAAATACAGATCAAGTCTGTCATCCAGGCTATTCCGGTCTATGCCATGTGTATTTTTAAATTTCCTGCTTCTCTTTGTGATGAGATATCCCAGATTATCAGGAACTTCTGGTCTGGCGATGAGGAGAATAGGAAGAGAACTCATTGGTTGGCTTGGGACAATATGACGAAACCAAAAAGTGAAGGGGGTATGGGCTTTCGTGACCTCAGGCTTTTTAATCAAGCACTTTTGGCAAAACAAGCTTGGCGATTATTGGTTTTTCCGGACTCTCTGTGTGCAAAGGTGATGAAAGCTAAATATTACCCTCATGGACATCTTATTGATACAGTCTTTCCGCAAGCAACGTCCCTCACTTGGCAAGGTATTATGCATGGCCTTGATCTGCTGAAAAAGGGTATAATATGGAGAGTTGTTGATGGTACTACTATAAATGTTTGGAGGGATAATTGGATTCCTAGGAAAGATGGCCTAAAAATTACTGCTAAGAAGAATAGAACGAGGATCAAATGGGTCTCTGAATTATTCAAGAGTGGAACTAGGAATTGGGATGAAAACCTGATCAGACATATATTTTATACTCATGATGCAGATGAAGTTTTAAAGCTGCGTACTCGGAATATGGGCGACGGAGATCTTATTGCATGGCACCATGAGAAAAGTGGTTTATTCTCGGTGAAAAGTGCATATAGAGTGGCACTGAGTCTCAAGCAATCGAAGGGAGAGACTGAAAATTCTAGTGGTGCCGTGAATGGGGAAAGGAGGCTCTGGGACATAATTTGGAAGGCGAAAGTTCCCCAGAAAATTAGAATTTTTGCTTGGAGGGCTGCGTCTAATAGTTTGGCGGTTCAAGTAAACAGGGTAAAACACCACCAAACTAAGCTTGGTAAGTGCTCCATCTGTGGTACTGAAGATGAAACTATTTTCCATGCATTGGTAATTTGCCCCAAGGCTCGTGCATTTCGTATGGCTTTGAAGGAAGTTTGGAATCTACCGGCCGAAGATATTCTACACTATTCTGGGCCGGACTGGTTTCTTATTTTATTGGATCAACTAAGTTCGCAGATGTGTGAGCAAACCATTTTCATGTTCCGGAGGGCATGGCACTTGAGTAATGATTTGATTTTTTCGTAAAGGAAAGGAACCCATCGCAGCTTCGGTGAGCTTTGTTCAAAACTATTGGGTTTCTTTCTCATCTTGCCATGCTAACATGCAACTAAAGGTGTGCAGCAAAGGTAAGCAACTGGTGGATGAGTTCCAGGTACCCACTAAGATGGAGAGGAATATTATCTCTTGGAAGCCACCCACCTTGGGTTCTTACAAGATTAATGTCGATGCAAGTTTTGTGGAGGCTATCAATGCTGCTAGTGTGGGGGTCGTCGTCAGAGACCATTATGGTCAAGTGATCATATCTACTTGGGATTATATTGGAGCTTGCAATAGTGTCGAGGAAGTGGAGCTAAGAGCTACCATATCTGGCTTGTGTATTGGTATTACTCTCGACAAGCCCATCATTGTTGAAACTGACTGTTCTTTTGTTGCCTCTGTATTTGGAAACGAGGGCGTTGAATTCTGATGGACTTAAAGAAGGAGGCGTTGGATGTCTCCAAGCTGTTGGTGGTAATAAAGATCATCAAGATTAATAGGACGGTTAATATGGTGGCTCATGAAATTGCAAAGTACAGTTTTGATAATAGGTGTGATGGTATTCTTTTTAATACTGTTCCGCCCTGCGTGGCAAATTTTGTAATGAATGATTGTATGAATGTTTTAAGTTAATTAATATATGGTAAGCTTTTTTAAAAAAAGTAATCCACTACCTAAGTATCACACCTGACCACCTCCTGGTCAGTGTGCCTTGACACACCTGACCAACGTTGCCCATCTAGCGTATGTGTGCGTCGTTCGTGTTAAAAGGCCAGCCTGTTGGCCGAGAGAGACATGCGTGTGGAAAACACTTTGTGTAATCTCACCTACCTTCTCTATAATCTTAGCCCCCTTCTCCAAGCTCATCCCCTTCACGTGCTCCTCTCACCCCCTCTCCAGTTCATCTAATCCTCTCCCCAATCCGGGGTGTTACATTGGTATTCAGAGCCAATTCGCCCACAAATTTCTACCCCGTGGTTGTACCTCTGAAGATTGGCTGAGATCGGTAACATCCACCGCGTCGGTGTGAGTCTGCTCTGGTAGATCTCACCCAAAATCCGTCGCAGGGTTCGATCTCCCCCAGTTTCGTACAACGACGCCCGCCAAGCCGTACGCGGCGACGTGTCAGGTCCTCGCCGCCATGGAGGAGGGCAACAGCCACCTTGCGCAGTTGCTCGAGTCGCTTCTCACCAAGTTCGACGACTCGAAGGCGTTACAGGAGAAGCAAGTGGAGTCTTAAGCCACCTCCAACGCGCAGATCATGTAGGAACTGCGGGGCCTCGCCCGGTAGATCGATCTGACGCAGGCGGACGTCGACACCGCGTGCAAGGTCGTCGAAGGGTCAGCGTCGCCAACGGGCTCCGTCACCACACTCGTTTAGCCACACCTCCCAACCCGCCTCCACCCCCTCCCCCATCACCCCCACACCTACATCCACCTCGCCCCACTTTAGCCCACACTTGCCTGGGCGACTTGCGGCCTCCGCTGATTCCAATTCCACCCATCGGTGCCGCCCTGATCGCGGTTTCCACCCACCCTCCGAGCCCCACCCACACAGAGAGCAGCTACCACAAACCCCCGAAACATGATTTTGCTCGATTCGACGGCTTGGCACCGTATTTGTGGCTGGATCGATGTTTGGCCTATTTCGAGCTCTACAAGGTTGCGCCTCAATTCTGGGTGGCCACCGTCTCCCTCTACATCAAAGACCCGGCGACTCACTGGCTTCAAGCATTCGGCCAATCCCACCGCAACCTCTCATGGGACATGCTCACGGCGGCACTTCTGGAGGAGTTCAGTGCGGACGAGTTCGAGCTTGTCAAGCACAAGCTGCTCCAACTGTGCTAGACTGGCTCGGTCTCCGACTATCGCACGGCGTTTGACGAGCAGATGTACCATCTCCTGGCATTGGACCATCCATCCACTCGAAGTTCTTCATCATGCAGTTTTTGCTGGGCCTGAAGGACGAGCTCCGCACCGCCATTCGCTTGCAGGCACCTTCCAGCATCACACGTGCTTATGTTCTAGCACGCATCCAGGAAGAAGAGCTGGGCACTCTGCGGCCAAGGGCGCGACTCAACCCTCCTGGCTAACCACCCCCGACCAACGCTGCTTCGCCGCGGCAAGCGGTCGCACCACGCGTCCAAGGCGACGACTACGCGCGGGACTGTCAACTTCGCCACTATCGACACGCCAACAAAATTTGCTTCAAGTGCGGTGACCGCTACTCTCGCGAGCACCGGTGCGCCCAAACAGCATAGCTACTCACGATCCACGTCGGGGATCATGGCGATGTCCTCTCCGATGAGGCGGTCCACGCCTTGGAGCACTTGGACGAGCCTACATCAGCGGCACTGGATACAGCGTGTTGTGTCCTATCGGCCCAGGCCCTCGACGGCTTGGACTCACCCAGTACCATCCGTCTTCGCGCGCTGGTGGGCAACCAAGTCATGTTGCTGCTCCTCAACTCGGGTAACACCACATCTTCGTCAACAAGAGTTCCGTCGACCGCATCGGCGCCCAGACTCAAGAGTTGCCGCCGGTTGAATTCCGGGTCCCCAACGATGATCGCTTCATCTGCATTCGCATCGTTTCGGAGCTGAAGTGGTGGATGCAGTGCCACACATTCATCACCCCAATGCGGGAACTCAAGATCGGGGCGTACGACGGCATCCTCGGCATGGACTGGTTCATGCAATTCAGCCCCAAGACGTGTGACGTGGCTTGAGACCGTGTCGGTATTTCCCCAAAGAGGAAGGGATGATGTAGCATAGCGACGGTAAGTATTTCCCTCAGTTATGAAACCAAGGTTATCGAACCAGTAGGAGGATCACCACCACCCAATAAGCAGCACCTGCACACACATAACAAATACTTGCAACCCGACGCGAAAGAGAGGTTGTCAATCTCTCTACGGTAAAAAGATAGATTAGGTAGTGATAGATAGGAGAGATAGATCTCTCAAGAGCACAAAATAGAAAGGGCAAATAAAAAATGCAGCAATATTTTTTTGGGTTTTTGGTTTAGTTGATCTAAAAACAAAGAGTCAAAAAGATAGATCGGAAAGCAATATGTTGGAAAAGTAGACCCGGGGGCCGTAGGATTCACTAGTGGCTTCTCTCATGAGTATAGCACACGGTGGGTGAACAAATTACTGTTGGGCAATTGATAGAAGATCAAATAATCATGACGATATCCAAGGCGATGCTCATTATATAGGCATCATGTCCAAGATAAGTAGACCGACTCCTGCCTGCATCTACCACTATTACTCCACACATCGACCGCTATCCAGCATGCATCTAGTGTATTAAGTTCATGGAAAACGGAGTAATGCAATAAGAACGATGACATGATGTAGACAAGATCTATTCATGTAGGAATAGACCCCATCTTGTTATCCTTAATGGCAATGATACATGCGTGCCTTGCTGCCCCTTCTGTCACTGGGAAAGGATACCGCAAGATCGAACCCATCACAAAGCACCTCTTCCCATGGCAAGAAAATCGATCTAGTTGGCCTAACTAAACCAAAGTTTCGAAGAAGAAATACGAGGCTATAAGTAATCATGCATATAAGAGATCAAAGAAAACTCAAATAATATTCATGGATAGAAACTGATCATGAACACAAAATTCATCGGATCCCAACAAACACACCGCAAAAGTATACATCAAATAGATCTCCAAGAAACCATTGTATTGAGAATCAAAAGAGAGAGAGGAAGCCATCTAGCTACTGCCTATGGACCCGTAGGTCTATGGTGGACTACTCACGCATCATCGGAGAGGCACCTATGAAGAAATGAACCCCTCCGTGATGGTGTTTAGATTGGATCTCAAGGTTCTAGAACTTGCGGTGGCTGGAATTGTGTTTCGTCGACTCCCCTAGGGTTTTCTGAATATTTGGGAATTTATAGGCGTCAGAGGTGGTGGAGGGGGGCCCTGTGGAGGGCACAACCCACCAGGGCGCGCTGGGGCCCCCCTGGCGTGCCCATGTGGGTTGTGGCCTCCACAACCCACTTCTCCGGCACTTCTTTGGCCCACCGGGTGTCTTCTAGTCCAGAATAAAATCTCCAAAAAGTTTCGTCGCGATTGGACTCCGTTTGGTATTGATTTTCTGCGAAGTAAAAAACAAGCAAAAATAGCAACTGACACTTTGGCACTATGTCAATAGGTTAGTCCCAAAAAATGATATAAAGTTGTTATAAAATGATTGTAAAACATCCAAGAATGATAATATAACAGCATGGAACAAGAAAAAAATATAGATACGTTGGAGACGTATCAACATCCCCAAGCTTAATTCCTACTCGTCCTCGAGTAGGTAAATGATAAAAACAGAATTTTTGATGTGGAATGCTGCCTAACATTCTCATATTTTTTTTCTTTTGTAGCATGGACATTTGGACTTGTAGATGATTCAAAGCAATAGTCTAGTTTTAACATAATGACTTCAATACTCAAGCATGCCAACAAGCAACCATGTCTTTCAAAATATCAACACTAAAGAAAGTTATCCCTAGCCCATCATGCTCAATCATTGATCCATTCATGAAACACACTCAAATATTAGCTATGCCCAATGCTCAAGTACGATCATAGTGCCCCCTAGTTGGTGCTTTATAAGATAAGATGGAGACTCAAAGTAAAAATAAAAATTGCATAAAGTAAATAGATAGGCCCTTCGCAGAGGGAAGTAGGGATTTGTAAAGGTGCCAGAGATAAAAGTTTTAAATTGAGAGAGAAAAATATTTTGGGTGGCATGCCTTTCCTGTCAACGAAAATGACAAAGTAGCTCACAATACTTTCCATGCTAGATATATCATAAGCGGTTCCCAAACAGAAAATAAAGTTTATTGTTTTTTCCACCATTCTTTCACTTTCCATGGCGGGCCGTATCCACGGTTGCCTTCCATACCAACACTTTCCAAGGAATTTATTATTTGACAACATAAAGTAATTTTTTTTTGCCTTTTCATTTCGGGAATGGGCATCCCTATTACTGCCGCACTCTCATGCAATGACAAGTGAATAAACACTCATCTTGCGAATAACACATCTAGCATGGAAAAATATTGGACACTCCCCACCGTTTCATGAGCGGTACGAGCACACAAAAGAGAAGTTCATTTTGAAAATTAGAGATGGCACATACAAATTTGCTTGGAACGGCATGGAAATACCGCATATAGGTAGGTATGGTGGACTAATAAGGAAAAACTTGGTTTAAGGATTTTGGATGCACAAGTAGTATTTCTACTTAGTACAAATGGAGGCTAGCAAATAGATTGAGAAGCAACCAAACCAAGAAACGAAAATTCACATAAGCGAGCATTGAGCATAACTAACACCGAATAATGCACCATAAGTAGTATGTAATTTCATTGCATAACTATTGACTTTCGTACTTACATAGGGAATCACGAACCTTAACACCAATATTCCTACTAAAGCATAATTACTCACTAACATGACTCACATATTACTATCATCATGTCTCAAAACTATTACAAGGAATCAAGTTTAATTTGTCCAATGATCTTCATGAAAGTTTTTATTATATCCTCCTTGGATATCTATCACTTTGGGACTAGTTTCATATATTGCCATTGCTTTTGACAAGCTCAAACAAGTTTAAGTGAAGCACACGAGCATAAAGATTTCATCTCTCAAAAAGATATAAGTGAAGCATGAGAGGATTTCTTCAAAATTTACTAACTCTCAAATTAATCTAAGTGAAGCATGAGAGTATTTCTACAAAAATTTCCAAGCACACCGTGCTTAAAAAGATATAAGTGAAGCACTAGAGCAATTCTATAGCTCAAAAAAGCTTAAGTGAAGCATAGAGAGCAATTCTAACAAATCATAGCATAATTTTGGCTCTCCCAAATAGGTGTGTCCAGCAAGGATACAAGTGACAAACTAACAAGCAAAGCAAGCAAAGACTCAAATGATACAAGACGCTCCAAGCAAAACTCATGATATGTGACGATCAAAAATATAGCTCCAAGTAAAATACCGATGGTCGTTAGAAGAAAGAGGGGATGCCACTCGAGGGCATCCCCAAGCTTAGTTGCTTGTTTCTCTTTGGATATATCTTGGGGGTTCTGTAGCATCCCCAAGCTTAGGCTATTTTCACTCCTTATTCCTTCATCCATCGTGATCTCACCAAAAACTTGAAAACTTCAATCATACAAAACTCAAAAAAATCTTCGTGAGATCCGTTAGTATAATAAAGCAAATCACTACTTTAGGTGCTGTTGCAAACCCATTCATATTTTATTGTTTCATTATAACTACTGTATTTTAACTTTACTGTGGCTCATACCCTTCAATATAAACATTGATCCATCAAAACAAGCACGCAATGCAACGAAAACAGAATCTGTCTTAAACAGAACAGTCTGTAGTAATCTGTACTCTAACCATACTTCTGTAACTCTAAAAATTCTGAAAAATTAGGAAAACGTAAAGAATTTGTATATAAATACTGTGTTAAAATTTCAGCTCAATATCACGTTCCAGTAAAAAATGAAAATTCAAATACTGGGCGCAAAGTTTCTGTTTCAGATTTAGCATCGCTTCTACTCATCTTATGAATCGTCCTAAAGGCTCTACTTGGCACAAACACTAAATAAACCATAAAAACACAATCATAACAGAGGCATAATTGTGTCAACACTCAAAAACAGAAAGTAAAAAGCAAAAATTTATTTATTCATTGGGTTGCCTCCCAACAAGCGCTATCGTTTTACGCCCCTAGCTAGGCATAACGCATAGTTTCAAGTATTGTCATCTTTGGTTTTCAACTCTTCAATCACACAACTAGATTTATTCAATGATTTAGAATGCAGACTCCCAATGACAACACTCCTAGGGAGAAAAGCAAAAAATTCATTTTTGTAAATAGGATCTTTTACGATTTCAACAAAGTCGGGATGAATACTAATCATTTTAAGGTCTCCCTTGTGGCCACTTGGTGTAGCAACTTTGTTCTTAGTAACTTGCGTGATCTTGCCAATTTTTATGGGAGTTTTTTCAATAGTTTTGACAGAAGAAAAAGCCAAACCCAAATTACTAAAATTTTCTTCCAACTTATCAATCCGGTATGGACTCTCTTCTACCCTATCGTTAACTACGGCTTCTTTTCCCTTTAGCAATTTAAAGGCATCTCCCGCCTTAGCCCCAATTTTATTAGCAAGATTATGCATTTTATTATCCAAATCTTCAAGATGTTCTTTGGTAATCATTTTCTTTTCAATAGCATCTAATCTCTCCATAACGTGTTCGAGAGTTAAAGTTGTTTCATTGATCATAAGAGGTGGTGATCCCACTAAACTTCCCATAGCATTAAAAGCATCCAAAGATGGACACATCAAGAAATTCCCACCGGTAATCGTATCAAGGACGAATCTATACAAAGTGGTGATGCCAACATAAAAACTGCGAAGAAGAACAACGGTAGATTGCTTATGTATAGATCTATTAAGTGCATTGCAAATCCTATACCAAGCATCTTTTAGGTTCTCCCCTTTGCTTAAAATTAAGAACCTCATTATGACTAGGTAGAACTAGCCATAATGACTAGGCATCATGTCTTTTTGCATCTTTGTTTCCCGTGAAAATCGCAGTGATCATTGCCGTGAAAATCACATAACTATCCGCTTTTCTATCAATTGCCCAACAGTAATTTGTTTACACACCGTATGCTGCCTACATGAGAGATGCCGCAGGGACCACTAAGGCCCCCAGGTCTATTCACTTATATATTTGCAAACGCTATTATTACCTCGCTGCCTTTATTTACTTTTTATTTATTTTGCAGTTATCAACAATTATCTACACAACTCATTTGCTTGCAAATAATGAGATCAAGGGGATTGACAACCCTCTTGCCCGCGTTGGGTGCAAGTCGTTTGTTCATTTGTGTGCAGCCGCTGAAGACGGTTGAGGATTGATATTCCTATTGGTTAGATAAACCTTGGTTTCATAACTGGGGGAAATACTTATCCACTTTGTGCTGCAATTACCCGTTCCTCTTCACGGAAAACCCAACGCAGATCACAAGTATCAGGAAGGATTTCTGGCGCCGTTGCCGGGGAATATCACCATCAACTATCAAGTAACTTCACACAAATTTTCATTCACTAGTTCTTCTTTTTATTTGCTATTATATTTGGCTTGTCACATAAAAATCAAAAATACAAAAATATTTATCTTTGCTTGTTACTAGTTTACTTCTTCGCTTGCTAGTTCACTTGTCTTGCTTGTTGCTTTTCTTGTTTGGTCACCATGTCTCAGGATACTACTAAGTTGTGTGACTTCTCAAATACTAATAATAATGATTTTTATTAGTACTCCTATACCACCCGCCACTAGTGCGGAGGCTTTTGATATTAATGCTGCATTGCTGAATCTTGTCATGAAAGATCAATTTTCGGGAAGTCCTAATGAGGATCTCGCGTCATATCTTAATAACTTTGTTGAATTATGTGACATGCAAAAGAAAAAGGATATGGATAATGATATTATGAAATTAAAATTATTTCCTTTTTCACTAAGAGATAAAGCTAAAGCTTGGTTTTCATCTTTACCTCGTAATAGTATTGGAACATGCGATAAGTGTAAAGATGCTTTTCTTGCCAAGTATTTTCCTCCTGTTAAGATCATCTCCCTTGGAAATCAAATAATGAACTTTAAACAGCAAGATCAAGAGCATGTTGCACAAGCTTGGGAGAGAATGAAATTAATGCTAAGAAATTGTCCAACTCATGTCTTAAATATGTCGATGATTATCCAAAATTTCTATGCTGGACTAAACTTTGTGTCTAGAAATCTTCTAGATTCTTCTGCAGGTGGTACCTTTATGGATGTGACCTTAGGAGAGGCCACAAAATTTCTGGACAACATCATGACAAATTATTCTCAATGTCATGCCGAAAGGGCTCCAACCGGTAAGAAGGTAAGTTCTGTTGAAGAAATCGCTACTTTGAGTGAAAAAGTGGATGCTCTTATGAATATGGTTGCTAGTAAAAATGCTCATGTTGGTCCCAATGATGTCCCCTTGTCTACTTTGATTGATCAAAATAATGATGCTATTGATGTGAACTTTGTCTCACGAAATAATTTCAACAATAATGCTTATAGAGGAAATTTCAATTCTAGACCGTATCCCGGTAATTCCTCTAACAACTATGGAAACTCTTATGGTAATTCTTATGGAAATTCTTCTACAAATGCTAATAGGATACCCTCTGATCTTGAGAACACAATTAAAGAATTTATTAATTCTCAAAAGGTTTTCAACAGTATGGTAGAAGAAAATTTGCATGTAGTTGATACTTTGGCTAAAAACATGGATATAATTCCTCTTGATGTGGAAACTCTTAAAAATAAAGCTTTGCCACCCAAGCATGATTTTAATGATGCTATTAAATCTATCCAAATATTTATTAATGAAAGTAAGGAGAGGACCACTAAGTTGAGAGCTAAGAGGGAATATTTAGAAAAATCTTTCCCGATATGGAAATCATGATGAAGATCTTAAAATGATTGGTGTTTCTCCTATTGAATCTTTATTTACCCCTCTGAATATAAATGATAAAGGGACTGGAGATGAGTCAACTTTAGTAGAGAAGCGTCGCGTTTGCTTGGAGGGTGATGATTTTGATGCTAAAACTGAAAAATGTGGGTTTGGAGAGGTCAAAACTTTAACTTGTGATGTGTCCACTATTTTGGATTACAAGGACTTTATTATGATAATTGCTCTTTAGTATAATGTATTTCCTTGTTGCAATCCGTTATTAGCTCACCCAATGCTTATGAAAAAAATAAAGCTTTTACCGAACATATAGTAGAAGCAATGATAAAAGCGTATGATGAGAAACTTGAGCTTGAAGTTTCTATTCCTAGAAAATTACATGATGAGTGGGAACCTACTATCAAAATAAAGATTAATAAATATTAATGCAATGCTTTGTGTGACCTTGGTGCTAGTGTTTCAACTATTCCTAAAACTCTTTGTGATGTGCTTGGTCTCACTAATATTGAAGATTTCTCCCTCAACTTGCATCTTGCGATTCTACCATTAAGAAACCTTTAGTTAGAATTAATGATGTGCTTATTATTGCAAATAAAAATTATGTGCCTGTAGATTTTATTGTGCTTGATATTGATTGCAATCGTACTTGTCCCATAATACTTGGTAGACCTTTCCTACGAACTATAGTTGCAATCATTGACATGAAAGAGGGAAACATAATGTTCCAATTCCGATTAAAGAAAGGGATGGAACAATTCCCTAGCAAGAGAATTAAACCACCTTATGAATCAATCATGAGAGCTACTTATGGGTGGAGTGTCAAAGATGACAATACTTGAAACTATGCATTATGCCTAGCTAGGGGCATAAAACAATAGTGCTTGTTGGGAGGCAACCCAATAGTTATCTTATTTTTTTTAACTTTCTGTTTATTTTTAATAGAATGATTATTGCCTATGTAATTATTATGTTTTTGTGTTTAAATTAGTGTTTGTGCAAAATAAAGCCTTTGGGATGACTCACAAGATGAGTAGAATCGATGCTGAAACAAAACAAAAACTTTTGACTCCAGTACATGAATTTTAATTTTTTACTGGAGCGTGATAATGACCTTAAAGTTTTACACAGTATTGCTATGCAAATTTTAGAGGTTTTACTAATTTGTCAGAATTTTTAGAGTTACACAAGTATAGGGTCTCTACAGATTGCTACAGACTGTTCTATTTTAGAAGATTCTGTTTTTTGCTTGCATAGTTGCTTATTTTGATTAAACTATGGATTGTATCGGGGGTATAAGCCATGGAGAAGTTAGAATACAGTACCTATTATGAATTTATAAAATTTTAATAAATTTATAACAGTACTTAAAGTATGCAATATGTTTCTTATACTAACGGATCTCACGAGGTTTTGTTGAGTTTTGTGTGATTGAAGTTTTCAAGTTTTGGGTGTTATTTTGATGGACAAAGGAATAAGGAATAGCAAGAGCCTAAGCTTGGGGATTCCCAAGTCACCCCAAGGTAATATTTTAAAGGATACTCAAGCATCTAAGCTTGGGGATGCCCCGAAAGGCAGCCCCTCTTTCGTCTCAAATCCATCGGTATGTCACTTGAAGCTATATTTTTATTCGTCACATGATATGAGTTTTGCTTGGAGCATCGTTTGCTTTAGTTTGCTTTTACTTTCAGTTTTTCACAATCATTGTTTTTTGTACACACCTATTTAAAAGAGACACACCTTCATCTTAATTTGTTAGAATACTCTATGTGCTTCACTTATATCTTTTGAGCTTAGCAGCTGCTCTAGCACTTCACTTATATCTTTTTGAGCATGGTGGCGCGTAGATTTTAAAGAAATGATTTCACTCTCGTTCTTCACTTATATTTGTTTGAGAGTTAATGAATAGTGATGGTAATTTGCATGGGTCATAAGACTAGTCCAAAAATATTAGGTATTCAATGAGTGATAATCAAAACCATCATGTAGCACATATACAGAAATTGTGGGTTAATTATATTGATGTAGTAATATGAAATAGGTGTGAGTTCATAATTGTTAAACCGTATAAGTGTCGATATTAAGAGGGGTTGACCTTTTTGTTCATCTAAAAATTAAAGAAGCATAGTGATGATGTGTGAGTATTTCTATTCCTCGTTGAAATCCTAGTGTTGCTTCGGGGCGGAAGCGCACGATGGTTAACTCCTACCAACCTCTTCCCTAGGGGCATGCGATTAGTACTTTGATTTATGATAAACTAATAAAACTTTACAATAAGTATATGAGTTCTTTATGACTAATGTGAAACCATGGACATACGCAACCTAACCTTTTCATAATTTGCTAGCCCGTTGTCACCTCAAGGATCGCTGCAATTTTCGCCGATGCATCCAAACCCCGTGACATGATACGCTCTGTTGCACATAAGCCTTATTATATCTTCCTCAAAATATCCACCATACCTACCTATCATGGTATTTCCATAGCCATTCCTAGATATATTGCCATGCAAATTCCATCGTCACTTCACATGACTAGTTTGTTCATCGTCATATTGCTTTGCATGATCATATAGAGCTGACATAGTATTTGTGGCAAAGCCACCGTTCATCATGTTTTTGATACATGGCACGCTAGATCATTGCACATCCTGGTACACTGCCAGAGGCATTCATACAGAGTCATATCTTCATATCAGTTCTCCATATTGAGTTGTAAGTAAATAAAAGTGTGATGCTCATCATTATTAGAACATTATCCCAGTGAGGAAAGAATGATGGAGACGATGATTCTCCCATAAGTTGAGATGAGACTCCGGACAAAAATAAAGATGGGGGAGGCAAAATGAGCCCACCATCCATTCAAAAAAATGAGAGAAAATGAGAGAAGGGACTTTGCTACTATCTTTTACCACACTTGTGCCTCAATGTGGCACCATGTTCCTCATGTAGAGAGTATCATGATATATCACTTTCATATGCTAGTGGGAATTACCTATTCATTATTTCAAACTTGGCTTGTATATTCCTATGATGGGCTTCCTCAAATGCACGAGGTCTTCATGAGCAAGCAAGTTGGATGCACACCCCACTTAGCTTCATTTGAGCTTTCATACACTTATAGCTCTAGTGCATCATTTGCGTGGCAATCCCTACTCCTCGCATTGACACCTATCGATGGGCATCTCCATAGCCCATTGATACGCCTAGTTGATGCGAGACTATCTTCTCCACTTCCTACCCCTTTGATATCTACCACCATATTCTATTCCACTAAAATGATATGTCCAATGGCTCACGCTCATGTATTGCGTGAAGAATAAAAAGTTGATGCATATTCAAAAAGTACAAACCAATTGCCTGACTTGGACACCATGGTGCTTAACATTTGTATTAATGTGGTGAAGATGGAGCCATGCCTTGCTAATACAATAAGATGAATGGGGGGTAAACATTTCTTAAGGATCGTATACTTTTAAGGATTACTGATTTTGTTTCTTACACTTTGAATATTGCTGTGTTAATATTTGTTGATTCATCTTTTCTCAATGAGCATACCTGAATAAGGTTACATAGTGGATAGCATGTCACATCAAAAATTCTGTTTTTATCATTTACCTACTCGAGGACGAGCAAGAATTAAGCTTGGGGATGCTTGATACGTCTCCAACGTATCTATAATTTTTGATTGTTCCATGCTGATATATTATTATTCTAGGATAGTTTTTGGGTCATTATTTACCAATTTATAATATTTTGAGCACTAACCTATTGACCCAGTGCCCAGTGCCAGTTGCTGTTTTCTGCATTTTTTTTGCTTTTCAGGTTTACAATACCAAACGAAGTCCAATTGCCACAAAACTTTTTGATGATTTTTTCTGGACAATATGAAGACCTAGAAGCTTCGGAAGGAAGCCAGGAGGTACACGAGGGCCCCACCACACATCAGGGCGCGCCCTGGGGGGTTCGCACCCTGATATGTGGTGGCCCCCTCAACCGCCTCCCGACGTCCCTCTTTGGCCTACAAATTCTCTAATATCCTAAAAACCCTAAAAGCAGTCCCGAAACCCTTTTTCCGTCGCCGCACGTCTCTATTCCGTTGTGAGGCCACCTCGAGCTCCGTTCCAGCACCCTGCCGAAGGGGGGATCGATCACGGAGGGCCTCTTCATCAACCTTGCTGCCCTCATGATGATGTCTGATAACCCACACGTATAGGGGATCGCAACATTTTTCGAGGGTAGAGTATTCAACCCAAATTTATAGATTCGACACAAGGGGAGCCAAAGAATATTTGAGAGTATTAGCAGCTGAGTTGTCAATTCAAACACACCTGGAGATTAAATATCTGCAGCAGGGTGATCAGTAGCACAGTAATATGATAGTTTTGGTAGTAGTAGCAGCAGTAACGATAACGGTAGCAGTGATAGCAATAGTTTTGTAGCAGTTGGAACAGTAGCAGCAGCAATAGTAACTTAGCAAGAAAAATAAGTGGAAAACTCGTAGGCACTGGATCGGTGAACTCGTTGGATGATATTCATCATATAACAGTCATAACCTAGGGCGACACAGAACTAGCTCCAGTTCATAAATGTAATGTAGGCATGTATTCCGTAAATAGTCATACGTGCTTATGGAAAAGAACTTGCATGACATCTTTTGTCCTACCCTCCCGTGGCAACGGGGTCCATAAGGAAACTAAGGGATATTAAGGCCTCCTTTTAATAGAGAACCGGAACAAAGCATTAACGCATAGTGAATACATGAACTCCTAAAACTACGATCATCACCGTGAAGTATCCCAAATATTGCCACTCTGGGGTTGACAGATCATAACACGTAATAGGTGCATATGACTAGGCAAGATCGGATCAAGAACATAGATATAATGGTGATAACATAAACGATTCAGATCTGAAATCATGGCACTCGGGCCCTAGTGACAAGCATTAAGCATGGCAAAGTCATAGCAACATCAATCTCAGAACATAGTGGATACTAGGGATCAAGCCCAAACAAAACTAACTGGATTACATGATGAATCTCATCCAACTCCTCACCGACTAGTAAGCCTACGAAGGAATTACTCACTCCCGGTGGGGAGCATCATGGAATTGGCGATGGAGAAGGGTTGATGATGACGAAGACCGAAGATTCCCCTCTCCGGAGCCCCAAACGGGCTCCAGATCTGGCCTCCCGATGAAGAACAGGAGGTGGCGGCGGCTCCGTATCGTAAAACGCGATGAAACTTTCTCTCTGATTTTTTTCTCTGAAAATAGGAATTTATAGTGCCGGAATTAGGGTCAGTGGGCCCCGAGGTGGGCACAACCCACCAGGGTGCGCCTGGGGGGCTGGCACGCCCTGGTGTATCTTGCCCAGCCAGGGCCCCCCTCCGGTGGTTCTTGGCTCCAGTATTTTTTTTATTCTAAAATAAATCTCCAAAAAGTTTCGTCCAATTCCGAGAACTTTTATTTCTGCACAAAAACAACACCATGGTAGTTCTGCTGAAAACATCGTTAGTCTGGGTTAGTGTCGTTCAAATCATGCAAATTAGATTCCAAAACAAGGGCAAAAGTGTGAGGAAAAGTAGATACGATGGAGATGTATCAACTCCCCCAAGCTTAATCCATTGCTTGTCCTCAAGCAATTCAGTTGACAAACTAAAAGTGATAAAGAAAAAGTTTTACGAACTCTTTTGTTCTTGTTTACATATATATGCTTAAGTAGCACCTAGGTTTTCAGCAAAGATTATGATAACCATGCCAACAATAACTCTTAGAAATTATGTTAACTCATATCAATAACATAAGAAACTAGTGAGCAATAATAAGATTTCTCAAATGCCAACACTTTGTCAAAACAATCATGATACAATATGACAATAGTGGTATCTCGCTAGCCCTTTCTGAGACCGCAAAACATAATTGCAGAGGACCTCCAAAGTTCAAGCAGCGACTAAACATTGTAATTCATGGTAGAAAAGATCCAGACATGCTACACCCAACATCAACTATACACAATGCACGAGGATGACAATAGTGCTCTCAGGTCTGGCGCTTATTTGAGAAAGTGATGACTCAACATAAAAGTAAATAGATAGTCCCTTCGCAGAGGGAAGCTTGGATTTGCAGAGGTGCCAGAGCTCAAAGTTTAAAACAGAGATAGATATAATTTTGGGAGGTACACCCTTCCTGTCAACGTTACGACCAAGAGTTATTAATATCTTCCATGCTAAACAAATTAGTGGCGGTTCCCAAGTGGTAAAAGTAAAGGTTTACTCCCCCTCCACCAACAATCACACTCCACGGCTAGCCGCATCCACGGGTACCGTCCAAACCAACAACATTCCTAGGGGAGTTTTGTTTAATTATTTTTGATTTTTGAATTCGGGACTGGGAATCCCTATTACCGCCCCTCTCGTGTAAGGACGTGTGAATAAACACTCATCATGAGAATAACCCGCTTAGCATGGAAGATACTGACCGCCCCCTGTCGCTCCATGAGTGGTCCAGGCACACAAAATAGATGTTCATTTGAATTTTAGAGATGGCACATGCAAATTTACTTTGGAACGGCAGGGTAATACCGCATATAGGTAGATATAGTGGACTCATCTGGAATAACTTGGGTTTAAGGATTTTGATGCACAAGCAGTATTCCCGCTTAGTACAGATGAAGGATAGCAAATAGATTGAGAAGTGGCCAGCTAGAGAGCGAAAATGGTCATGAACATGCATTACATATAATAAACATTGACTACTAGCATGAGTAGGATATGGACACCATGAACATAAATATCATGAAGGCTATGTTGGTTTTGATTCAAATACATGCGTGAACATGTGCCAAGTCAAGCCACTTGAAACATTCACAGGAGGATACCATATCATCATACTGTTGGAGAACGTTGCATGGGAAACAAAAAATTTCCTACGCACATACAAGATCTATCCATGGAGATGAGCATCTACGAGAGGGGAGATCGGATCCACATACCCTTGTACATCGCTAAGCAGGAAGCGTTAAGAAACGCGGTTGATGTATTCGAACGTCTTCGCGATCCAAATCGCAAGCCGTCCCGCGATCCAATCATGATCTAGCGCCGAACGGATGACACCTCCGCGTTCAGCACACATACAACTCGATGACGATCTCCGCCTCCTTGATCCAGCAAGAGAGGGCGGAGAGGTAGATGAGTTCTCCGGCAGCACAACGGCGTGGTGGCGGTGGTGGTGAACTAATCCGGCAGGGCTTCCCCGAGCTCTACCGAACTAATCTAGAGGAGAAAATGATCTAGAGGGAGAGAGGGCATCACGTGACTTTTCATGTGTTGGACTGCCCTCAAACCTCCACTATATATAGGAGGAAGGGGTGGGAGGAGGCGCCCTAGGGTTTCCCCTAGGGCCTTGGCCGCCAGCCAAGGAGGTGGAGTCCACCTCCAACTAGGAGGTGAGCTAGGGAGGAGTCCTACTCCAATATGTACTTCTCCCACCCTTCCACCTTTTTGCCACTTGGGCGCATGGGCCCTCATGAGTCGACCGCCCAGCCCTTCAGGGGCTGGTGCGCCACCTCTTGGGCCCATGTGGCCCCCCGAGGTGGGTGGGCCCCCCCGGTGGACCCCCGGGACCCATTCGTCACTCCCGGTACACTACCGGAAATACCCGAAACTTTTCCGGAACCCAAATACCACTTTCCTATATATAAATCTTTACCTTCGGACCATTCCGGAGCTCCTCGTGACATCTGGGATCTCATTCGGGACTCCAAACAACCTTCGGTCA
Organism: Elymus sibiricus; assembly: GCA_039707655.1. Taxonomy (NCBI): domain Eukaryota; kingdom Viridiplantae; phylum Streptophyta; class Magnoliopsida; order Poales; family Poaceae; genus Elymus; species Elymus sibiricus. Next base: position 358,395,488 of record CM077675.1, read on the forward strand.
CAAACATACATACCTCAATAATACCGAAACGTCATCGAATGTTAAGTGTGCAGACCCTGTGGGTTCGAGAACTATGCAGACATGACCGAGACACCTCTACGGTCAATAACCAATAGCGGAACCTGGATGACCATATTGGTTCCTACATATTCTATGAAGATCTTTATCGGTTGAACCTCTATGTCAAGGATTCAGTTAATCCCGTACGTTGTTCCCTTTGTTTATCGATATGTTACTTGCCCGGGATTCGATCGTCGGTATCTCCATACCTAGTTCAATCTCGTTACCGACAAGTCTCTTTACTCATTCCGTAATACAAGATCCCGTGGCTAACACTTTAGTCACTTTGCTTGCAAGGTTCATTGTGATGTTGTATTACCGAGTGGGCCCTGAGATACCTCTCTGTCACACGGAGTAACAAATCCCAGTCTTGATCCATGCCAAGTCAACAGACACCTTCGGAGATACCCGTAGAGCATCTTTATAGTCACCCAGTTACGTTGTGACATTTGATACACACAAGGTACTCCTCCGGTGTCAGTGAGTTACATGATCTCATGGTCATAGGAACACATACTTGACATGCAGAAAACAATAGCAATAAACTGACACGATCATATGCTATGTTCATAGTTTGGGTCTTGTCCATCACATCATTCTCCTAATGATGTGATCCCGTTATCAAATGACAACTCATGTCTATGACTAGGAAACCATAGCCATCTTTGATCAACGAGCTAGTCCATCAGAGGCTTACTAGGGACACACTGTTGTCTATGTACCCACACATGTATTTGAGTTTCCAATCAATACAATTTAGCATGGATAATAAACATTTATCATGAACAAGGAAATATAATAATAACCATTTTCTTATTGCCTCTAGGGGATATTTCCAACACATACTACATCACAACCATTTTAATGCATGTTGACATCCAAGATAAATCATTATCCACTCCTTGCTACTTAAGCATGTCATGAACAATTATAATCTCTAATGGTCATTGCAAACATGTTTAATCATAATATGCTGAATCAAGGATACTAGGTTAAACATATTTACAAAAACAAAAACAAGTTGAGTTCATACCCGCTTTTCTCTGCCACAGTCACTTCATCAAATATCGTCATTATTGCCTTTCACTTGCATGACCGAATGATAAGAAAATAGTAATAGTGCGAGAGTGCCGTGGACTAAGCTGGAATCTGCAACATTTTATTCAAGAGGAGAAGACAAGGTAAAATGGGCTCTTTGTTAGATTAACAATGATGCATATGAGAGCCACTCAACGTTTTCATCGTGGTCTTCTCCTTGGTACGACTCAAACAAAAAGAAAAGAATTTCAGAGAAACACACTGAAATATTTTTGGAGTTTTTGGTTTTTCTTGAAGAAAGCAAATTAAAGAGGAAAAACATAAACAAGAAAAACTATTTACACGGGAAAGCTCCCAACAAGTAAAAGAAGAAACGAGAAATCTTTTTGGGTTTTCTTTTGATACTACAATTAAACTAGGCCAGAAAGAAAAACCGAAAAGAAGTAGGAAATATTTTTGGATTTTCTTAAAGTTTTTCAAACACACAAGAAGAAAGCAAGAAAATAAATCTAGCATGGATATTACAATGAAAAAGTGTGAACACCGAGAACTGGAATGAAATGTGCGAACATGAATGTAATGTCGGTGGAAATACGTACTCCCCCAAGCTTAGGCTTTTGGCCTAGCTTGGTAATCACCATCCATATGAATAATAATCTAGGCGATGGCTCACCGAGGTCCTTGGTGCAAACTCCACGGCCCTCCTGGCAGCTTCAACCTCCGCATTGTACGCATGGGCCTCGCTCTCAAGAACATAGTATCTTTCCCTACTGTGAAAATCAAAGAGAGCAGGAGCAGGCAAACTGACAGGCACAACGTTTTTTATCAAATCTCGAGTTATAGGTGTAGTTAGTGGCCGTGCCTGTCAGAAACTCATGGCGCTTGAAGGCCTCAAAGTCTAAATACTGAATAGGTAGGATGGGGTCACTAGGCCATGGTGAAACATGGAGTCTTGATAACCCACAAGTATAGGGGATCGCAACAGTTTTTGAGGGTAGAGTATTCAACCCAAATTTATAGATTCGACACAAGGGGAGCCAAAGAATACTTGAGAGTATTAGCAGTTGAGTTGTCAATTCAACCACACCTGGAGATTAAATACCTGCAGCAGAGTAATCAGTAGCACAGTAATATGATAGTTTGATAGCAGTAGTGACAGTAAGAGTAGCGGTAACAGTAGTAGCCGTAGTTTTGTAGCAGTTGGAACAGCAACAACAGTAATAATTACTTAGCAAGAGCAATAAGTGGAAAGGTCGTAGGCACTGGATCGGTAACTCGTTGGACGATATTCGTCATGTAACAGTCATAACCTAGGGCGATGCAGAACTAGCTCAGTTCATCAATTTAATGTAGGCATGTATTCTGTAAATAGTCATACGTGCTTATGGAAAAGAACTTGCATGACATCTTTTGTCCTACCCTCCTGTGGCAGCGGGGCCCTTAAGGAAACTAAGGGATATTAAGGCCTCCTTTTAATAGAGAACCGGAACAAAGCATTAACACATGGTGAATACATGGACTCCTCAAACTACGGTCATCACCGCGAAGTATCCCAAATATTGTCACTATGGGGTTGACGAATCATAACACGTAATAGGTGCATATGACTAGGCAAGATCGGATCAAGAACATAGATATAGAGATGATAACATAAACGGTTCAGATCTGAAATCATGGCACTCGGGCCCTAGTGACAAGCATTAGGCATAGCAAAGTCATAGCAACATCAATCTCACAACATAATGGGTACTAGTGATCAAGCCCTAACAAAACTAACTCGATTACATGATGAATCTCATCCAACTCCTCACCGACCAGCAAGCCTACGAAGGAATTACTCACTCCCGGTGGGGAGCATCATGGAATTGGCGATGGAGAAAGGTTGGTGATGACGAATACCGAAGATTCCCCTCTCCGGAGCCCCAAACGGGCTCCAGATCTGGCCTCCCGATGAAGAACAGGAGGTGGCGGTGGCTCCGTCTCGTGAATCGCGATAATTCTTTCTCCCTGATTTTTTTCTCCAAATTTAGGAATTTATAGTGGCGGAGTTAGGGCAAGTGGGGCCACGAGGTGGGCACAACCCACCAGGGCGCGCCGGGAGGGGGCTGGCGCGCCCTGGTGTATTGTGCCTAGCCTAGGCTCCCTCTCCGGTGGTTTTTGGCTCCAGTATTTTTTATATTTTCGAAAATAAATCTCCAAAAAGTTTCGTTCCATTCTGAGAACTTTTATTTCTGCACAAAAACAATACCATGGTAGTTCTGCTGAAAACAGCGTCAGTCCGGGTTAGTTCCATTCAAATCATGCAAATTAGAGTCCAAAACAAGGGCAAAAGAGTGAGGAAAAGTAGATACGTTGGAGACGTATCAAGTCTCTCCGCTACATGGGAGGCATAGATTCCTCCATAAAAATTACCACTAGCAGCACCAAGAGTAGCTAGTTACTCTAAGAATAACCCACTAAATCAAAAACTTATTGGAGCAATGGAGGAGTCACATAGCAAGTAGCAATCCCTCCAAACAGTTTCAGAAATGGAGCTTCGAGCAAAGAGATCTAAATCCGCGGGTTTGAGAGCAAGAACACGGGAATGGTGGCTATGGTGATTTTTTTCTGGAGGTAGGGGATGATGTGGGCTAAAGAGATAAGTGAGGGGGCCCACATGGGGGCCACAACCCACCAGGGCCCGCCTGGTGGTGCTGGCGCGCCCTGGTGTCTTGTGGACACCAGGTGCACCCCCCTATGGTATTATTTGCACCAAAAATTCAGAAATAAATGGAAAAAACGTATTAAATTTTCAGAACATTCAGAGGACTTTTATTTTTGGGTCATTTTTTTATTGCAAGGAGAAAACAGAAAACAGGATAAACATGGCATTTTATTTTATTTGACTAACTAAAACAGAAAATAAATGGTGGGAACAGAGAGTTGTGCTTACTAGATTCATCAACTTCATACCTCTCAAAAATGATCCATTAATAAGGTTGATCAAGTCTTATTAACAACCATTTCCGATTAGCATGAAATCGAAGAACTTTCGTAAAACACTAAGTTACCTCAATGGGGATGTGCATATCCCCAACAATAAGTATATCATATTTCTTTTTGGCAGTAGGTAGAGGTAATTGAAAACTTCCAATAGTGATGGTCTGAGATTCTTCAATAACATTTATGCCATTCACTTGGAATTGCTTCTTCGGAAAGTGCACGTATGTTCATTACCATTGATATGAAAAGTGACTTTGCTTTTATTGCAATCAATAATAGCCCCTGCAGTATTCAAAAAGGGTCTACCAAGGATAATCGACATGTTGTCGTCCTCGGGCATCTCAAGAATAACAAAGTCCATTAAGATAGTAACATTTGCAACAACAACGGGCACGTCCTCACAAATACCGATAGGTATGGTAGTTGATTTGTCATCCATTTGCAATGATATTTTAGTAGGTGTGAGTTTATTCAAATCAAGTCTCTTATATGAGGAGAAAGGCATAACACTAACACCAGCTCTCAAGTCACACAAAGCAGTTTTGATATAGTTTCTTTTAATGGAGCAAGGTATAGTTGGTATTCCCGGATCTCCAAGTTTTTAGGTACTCCATCCTTAAAAGAATAATTAGCAAGCATGGGGAGATTTCAGCTTCAGGTATCTTTCTTTTATTAGTGATGATGTCTTTCATATACTTCGCATAGGGGGCCATCTTTAAAATATCAGTTATGCGGGTACGCAAAAAGACTAGCCTAATCATTTCAGCAAAGCGCTCAAATTCTTCATCATCCTTTTTCTTAGATGGCTTAGGTGGAAATGGCATGGGTTTCTGAACCCATGGCTCTCTTTCTTTACCATGTTTCCTAGCCACAAAGTCTCTTTTATCATAACATTTATTTTTAGATTGTGGGTTATCAAGATCTGGAGCAGGTTCTATTTCAACATCATTATCTGGTTCTTTATCATTATTGGGTTGAGCATCTTCATGAACATCATAATTATCATTTTCATTATCACTAGGTGAATGTTCATTACCAGATTGAGTTTCAGCATTGGAAATAGAGACATCATTATTATCAGGAGGTTTTCGTATCTCATGTTCACTAGAGGTATGCAGAGTCCTATCATTTTCCTTTTTCTTTTTCTTTTTAGAAGGACTAGGTGCATCAGTATTAATTCTCTGAGAGTCTTGTTCAATTCTTTTAGGATGAACCTCAGGATAAAGTGGTTCTTGGGTCATTCTACCTCCTCTAGTTACTACTCTAGCAGCAAAATCATTCATATTATTATTCATTTCATCAAGCAATTCTTTTTGAGACTTAGCAACTTGTTCTAACTGAGTTTGAACCATAGAGTCATGCTTTCCTACACCTCTAACATCATTACTGATTCTAAATAGCAAGTCACTCAAGCAAGCAATCATATCAGAATTATATTTCAATTGTTTCAGGACATGTGCATTGAAATGATCTTGCTTCATAATATAGTGGTCAAACTCATATAAGCACTGACTAGGATGTTTATTGTAAGGGATATCACCTTCATCAAACTTCAATTAAGATTTTACCTCTACCACCTGTGGAGGTGGTGGTGTGTCAAGGCCATGTATTTCTTCAATAGGTGGTAAATTCTTAACATCCTCAGCTTTAATACATTTTTCTTTCATAGATTTCTTTGCCTCTTGCATATCTTCAGGACTGAGAAATAAGATACCCCTCTTCTTTAGAGTGGGTTTAGCCAGTGGTTCAGGAAGAGTCCAATCATCATAATTCTTCAATATGTTATTCAATAATTCCTCAGCTTGTTCAACAGTTCGTTCCCTGAAAACACAACCAACATAACTATCTAGGAAGTCCCTAGAAGCATCAGTTAGTCCATTATAGTAGATATCAAGTATTTCATTTTTCTTGAGAGAATGATCAGGCAAAGCATTAAGCAATTGGAGAAGCCTCCCCCAAGCTTGTGGGAGAGTCTCTTCTTCAATTTGCACAAAGTTAAATATTTCCTGTAAGGCAGCTTGTTTCTTATGAGAAGGAAATTCTTTTTCAGAGAAATAGTAAATCATATCCTGGGGACTACGCACACAACCAGGAGTTAGAGTATTGTACCATGTCTTAGCATCACCCTTTAATGAGAACGGAAATAACTTGAGAATATAATAGTAGCGAATCTTCTCATCATGAGCAAAGAGGGTGGCTATATCATTCAGCTTAGTAAGGTGTACCACTATAGTTTCAGTTTCATAGCCATGGAAAGGATCAGATTCAACCAAAGTAATTAACTCTGGGTCGACAGAGAATTCATAATCCTTTTCGGTAACAAAGATAGGTGAAGTAGCAAACTTAGGATCACATTTCATTCTAGCATTCAAAGTTTTTTACTTATACTTGTGTAGCAATTTCTTAAGATCGTTTCTATCCTTGCAAGAAAGAATTTCTCTAGTTACCTCCTCATCCATAACATAACCTTCAGGTATCTTAGGCATTTCAAATCTAGGAGAACTAGGATTAATAGGTGTTTCATAGTCATCATCAGTTTCATAGCCTTCATCAGTTTCAGCAATCTCATCAGTTTCAGCAATCTCATCAGTTTCAGTAGTTTCATTCTCTTTAGCTCAGCAATTTGTTCATCAAAAAATTCTCCTAGTGGCACATTATCATTAAGCACGGTACTAGCATCATCATAAGCATCATTCAAAGCAGAGGTAGCATCATCAATCACTTGCGACATATCGGGATTACTAGCATGTGGTGGTGTTGCAAGTTTACTCATAACGGAAGGTGAATCAAGTGCAGAGCTAGATGGCAGTTCCTTACCTCCCCTCGTCTTAGAGGGAAAAATCTTAGTCTTTGGATCCTTCAGATTCTTCACAGTGATCAATTGATATAAATCCCAAGTGACTCAACAAATATAGCTATGCTCCCCGCCAACGGCACCAGAAAAAGGTCTTGATAACCCACAAGTATAGGGGATCGCAACCGTTTTTGAGGGTAGAGTATTCATCCCAAATTTATAGATTCGACACAAGGGGAGCCAAAGAATATTTGAGAGTATTAGCAGCTGAGTTGTCAATTCAACCACACCTGGAGATTAAATATCTGCATCAGAGTGATCAGTAGCACAGTAATATGATAGTTTTGGTAGTAGTAGCAGCAGTAACGATAACGGTAGCAGTGATAGCAATAGTTTTATAGCAGTTGGAATAGTAGCAGCAGCTGTAGTAACTTAGCAAGAACAATAAGTGGAAAACTCGTATTCACTGGATCGGTGAACTCGTTGGATGATATTCATCATATAACAGTCATAACCTAGGGCGACACAGAACTAGCTCCAGTTCATAAATGTAATGTAGGCATGTATTCCGTAAATAGTCATACGTGCTTATGGAAAGAACTTGCATGACATCTTTTGTCCTACCCTCCCGTGGCAGCGGGGTCCATAAGGAAACTAAGGGATATTAAGGCCTCCTTTTAATAGAGAACTGGAACAAAGCATTAACACATAGTGAATACATGAACTCCTCAAACTACGGTCATCACCGTGAAGTATCCCAAATATTGTCACTATGGGGTTGACGGATCATAACACGTAATAGGTGCATATGACTAGGCAAGATCGGATCAAGAACATAGATATAATGGTGATAACATAAATGGTCCAGTTCTGAAATCATGGCACTCGGGCCCTAGTGACAAGCATTAAGCATGGCAAAGTCATAGCAACATCTATCTCAGAACATAGTGGATACTAGGGATCAAGCCCTAACAAAACTAACTCGATTACATGATGAATCTCATCTAACTCCTCACCGACCAGCAAGCCTACGAAGGAATTACTCACTCCCGGTGGGGAGCATCATGGAATTGGCGATGGAGAAGGGTTGATGATGACGAACACCGAAGATTCCCCTCTCCGGAGCCCCAAACGGGCTCCAGATATGGCCTCCCGATGAAGAATAGAGGTGGCGGCGGCTTCGTATCGTAAAACATGATGAAACTTTCTCTCTGATTTTTTCTCCGAAAATAGGAATTTATAGTGCCGGAATTAGGGTCAGTGGGGCCCCGAGGTGGGCACAACCCACCAAGGCACGCATGGCGGGGCTGGGCCGCCCTGGTAATCTCTCTTATGATCTTCAATACAATGGTCATCGCATCTTCGCTTTGATCTATCCGATGTAATCCTATTATGTGGTGTGTTTGTTGGGATCCGATGAATTGTGGGTTTATGTTTAGATTATTCATGAAAAGTATTTGAGATGCCTCTGAATTATATTATCTCTTAAGTGCATGATCATTATAGCTTCGTAATGCACTCCGATCTATTGATGTGCTTTGGCCAAGTAGATTGATATTTCATCGGTGGGAGTGGTGCGTTGTGGTAGGTTCAACCTGGCGAGTTTTTATATCCTAGTGACAAAGTAGGGGACAAGATGCGTCTTTGTGTTGTTGCTACTAAGGATAAAACGATGGGGTTCATTCATATTGATTGAGTTTACTTTGTCTACATCATGTCATCGTTCCACAAGCATTACTCAGTTTTACTTAATACTCTAGATGCATGCTGGATAGCGGTCGATGAGTCAAGTAATAGTAATAGGTGCAGGCAGGAGTCAGCCTATTTGTTTATGGACGTGATGCCTATATACACATGTTCATTGTCGTGAAAATCGCATAACTATCCACTTTTCTATCAATTGCCCAACAGTAATTTGTTTACCCATCGTATGCTGCCTACATGAGAGATGCCACTAGGGAACACTATGGCCCCCGAGTTGATACGTCTCCGTCGTATCTATAATTTTTGATTGTTTCATGCCAATATTATACAACTTTCACATATTTTTGGCAACATTTTATATGATTTATTGGACTAACCTATTGATCCAGTGCCCAGTGCAAGTTCCTATTTGTTGCACGTTTTTTGTTTCGCAGAATATCCATATCAAACAAAGTACAAACACGATAAAAAATTACGGAGATTTTTTTGGAATATTTATGAATTTTGAGAAGTGGAATCAACGCAAACGGAGTCCCACAACCCCCAAGAGACACCAGGGTGCACCCAGAAGGCCCAGGCGCGGCGTGGTGGGTTGTGCCCACCTCGTACGTCGGTTGGCGCTCTCCTTTGGGCACAAGGAAGCTACTTTTTGGATAAAAATGCCCTCAAAATTTCAGCCCGATCGGATTTACGGATCTCCGGGAATATAAGAAATGGTTTTCGGCCAGAAAACAGGAACGTGAAAGGACCAGAGGGGGAACTCTCCTCCTATCTAGGGGGGAGGTCAAGGAAGAAGAAGAATGAGGAGGGGGTCTCTCTCCCCCTCTCTCCCGGTGGCGCCGGAACACCGCCGGGGCAATCATCGTGACAGCGATCTACACCAACAACTTCGCCGCCGTCAACACCAACTCTCTCCCCCTCTATGCAGCGGTGTAACACCTCTCTTCCCCTCTGTAATCTCTACTTAAACATGATGCTCAACTCCATATATTATTTCCCAATGATATTTGGCTATCCTATGATGTTTGAGTAGATCTCTTTTGTCCTATGGGTTAATTGTGGTATGATGTTATGGATGTGAGTTGTATGTTGATATGGTGATGTCCTATGGTGCCCTCCGTGTCGTGCAAACATGAAGGATCCCCGCTGTAGGGTGTTGCAATATGTTCATGATTTGCCTATGGTGGGTTGCTTGAGTGACAGAAGCATAAACCCGAGTAGGTGGGTTGTTGCGTATGGGAGTAAAGAGGACTTGATACTTAATGCTATGGTTAGGTTTTACCTTAATGAACTTTGGTAGTTGTGGATGCTTGCTAGAGTTCCAATCGTAAGTGCATATGATCCAAGTACGGAAAGTGTGTTAGCGTATGCCTCTCCCTCATTGCATATAGCAAGTATCTATCATATTATATTCAATTGCCTAGGGACAATCTTTCTCTTGCGTTACACAAAAAGCTTTCTACTAAGTTATTTACTTTTATTGTTCTTTTATTAAAACAGCACCTAACTTTTATTTCCACGTTCTTTATTTTCTTGCAAAGTACTTCTAGTTTTATTCCCGCAAAGTAGTTTCATACTTGTTCTGGGTTAAACAAGCATTAACGTGCGTAGAGTTGTATCGGTGGTCGATAGAACTTGAGGGAATATGTGTTCTACCTTTAGCTCCTCGTTGGGTTCTACACTCTTACTTATCGAAAAAGGCTACAAACGATCCCCTACACTTGTGGGTTATCAAGACCTTTTTCTGGTGCCGTTGCCGGGGAGCAATAGCGTGGGGTGAATATTCTCGTGTGTGCTTGTTTGCTTTATCACTAAGTAATTTTTATTTTCTTTTATTAGTTGTTTTATATCTTTAGTTATGGATATGGAACATGAAACACCAAAAAAAATAGTGGTACTTGCTACTCATGGAGATGGGGAACCTCCTAAAACCCTCGATGCTAGTTATGTGCAAAGTATTAAATTCTACTTTGATAATCCTGAGAAGACCCCATTCAACTTGATAATGGGAGTAATGTTGGATCAATGTGAATACTTTAGAGATTATCGCTTGACTCAAAAAGGGAAATTGTTATGGGATCAAATTCATATGTTGCATTGGTATGCTCGGGAGCTATGCTTGAGATATGATATCACTTGTTGCTATAGGATGAACGCTCCACACCTTCCCTTTTCATGCAAAAATAGTGATAATGAAACCTTAGCTTCTTATGCTAAAGGTATTTATGATTACTGTGATGTGGAACGAATAGAAGAATTTGTTGCTTTTAAAGATGCTTATGAAGTTGCTTCTTTGATGGAAAAGTATGATGATGTTCCTTATGAATCTAAAAATTTATCCATACTTAAATATTGCTATGAGAATTATGATTGCAATGCTGATATTATTGAATTTATTAAAAGAATGACCGCTGCTTTGGAGGAGACTAATATTTTGCAAGAATCTATGGAAGAAGAAATTGCTGAAATTGTGAGCTCATTAGATGAAAAAGATGAGGAGGAGAGCGAAGAACAGAAGGAGGAAGAGCGGATTGATCACCCGTGCCCACCTTCTAATGAGAGTAACTCTTCAACTCATACATTGTTTAATTTCCCTTCATACATACCGAAGGATGAATGCTATGATCCCTTAGATTCTTTTGAAATATCCCTTTTTGATGAACTTGATGCTTGCTATGCTTATGGCCATGATGCCAATATGAATTATGCGTATGGAGATGAACTTGCTATAGTTCCTTATGTTAAGGATGAAATTGTTGCTATTGCACCCACACATGATAGTCCTATTATCTTTTTGAATTCTCCCAACTACACTATATCGGAGAAGTTTGCTCTTATTAAGGATTACATTGATGGGTTGCGTTTTGGTATTACACATGATGATTTTAATGAATATAATATGCATGTGCTTGCTGCTCCTACTCGTAATTATTATGAGAGAGGAACCAAATCTTCACCTCTCTATGTTTCCAATACTATAAAATTACAAGAAACTGTTTATACTATGCATTGGCCTTTACTTGATGTGCAGGAATTGTTCTTGTATGACATGCCGATGCATAGGAATTGAGTTAGACTTCTTTGTCACATGATATATATCACTTTGTGCTCACTACTCAATTACAAATCATTGTTAATTAAAATTGGCTTTGATATACCTTGGGATCCGGGTGGATCCATTACTTGAGCACTTTATGCCTAGCTTAATGGCTTTAAAGAAAGCGCTGCCAGGGAGACAACCCGGAAGTTTTAGAGAGTCATTTATTTCTGTTGTGTGCTTTTATAAAGTTTAAAAATATATATAGAGGGGAACCTAAAACTTCACAAAAGGAAAGGTGAAAGTGAGAGAGATGATGAGCATCGTTGAAGTGGGGGATATCCTTGAACTTTGTTCATGCCCATGGAAAATTTGTGAGTCTTGAATCACGGAAACTTTTCCAACAAAAATAATTATCCCCTCGTACAAATCCATTATATTATAAAAATAATGTGCCAAGATTTGCCTTTAGGATGATTAGATTGCTTGTTGGTATGTGCGGTGTAAAAACAGAAACTTTGGCTGTAGTGCGTGAATTTTCATTTTTTTAATGGAATGTCAAAAGTTTCTGAAATTTTTACATGGTATGCTATACAATTTTTTTACTTAGTCCTAATTTTTCAGAATTTTTGGAGTTACAAAAGTATGGTCAAACTTCAGATTACTACAGACTATCCTGTTTAAGACAGATTCTGTTTTTGATGCATTGTTTTGCTTGTTTTGATGAAACTATCGATTTTATCGGTGGTATAAGCCATGGAAAAGTTATAATACAGCAGGGATAATGCAAATATAAAATATGAATGGGTTTGCAACAGTACTTAAAGTAGAAATTTGCTTTATTATACTAACGGATCTCACCAGTCTTCTGTTAAGTTTTGTGTGGATGAAGTGTTCGAACATCGAGAGGTCCCGATATGAGGAGAAGGAGGAGAGGCAAGATTTCAAGCTTGGGGATTCCCAAGGCAACCCAAGTAAATATCCAAGGAGATTCAAGCGTCTAAGCTTGGGGATGCCCCGGAAGGTATCCCATCTTTCTTCAACAAGTATCGGTATGTTTTCGTTTCGTTCATGTGATATGTGTAAATCTTGGAGCGTCTTTTGTGTTTAGTTTTCACTTTTATTTTATGCACCATGCTGGTATGAGATTGTCCATGGTTGATTTATAGAATGCTCATTGCACTTCACTTATATCTTTTGAGTATGGCTTTATAGAATGCTTCATGTGGTTCACTTATATCATTTGAAGTTTGGATTGTCTGTTTCTCTTCACATAGAAAACCGTTATTCGTAGAATGCTCTTTCGCTTCACTTATATTTATTAGTGCACGGTCTTTTGTAGAAAGAATTAAATTCTCTTGCTTCACTTATATCTATTTAGAGAGTCAACAGGAATTGGTCATTTGCATGGTTAGTCATAAAATCCTACATAAAACTTAGGGATCACTGAATATGATATATTTGATTCCTTGCAATAGTTTTGCGATATAGAGATGATAATATGTGGGGCGTACTAGTGGATGATCGTATTTACTAAGATATTGGTGTTAAGGTTTGTGATTCCCGAAGCATGCACGTATAGTCTCCAATTATGCTAGGAAGTTGGAGCACAATTTATTCTTGATTGTCTATCTTTGTGTGAAGGTCGGGGGCGCGCGATGGTTAACTCCTACCAACCTCCCCCCTAGGAGCATGCGTAGTAATACTTTGCTTCGAGAGAGCTAATAAAACTTTTGCAATAAGTATGTGAGTTCTTTATGACTAATGTGAGTCCATGGATTATACGCACTCTTACCTTTCGCAATTTGCTAGCCTCTACGGTACCGTGCATTGCCCTTTCTCACCTTGAGAGACGGTGCAAACTTCGCCGGTGCATCCAAACCCCGTGATATGATACGCTCTATCACACATAAGCCTTATTATATATTCCTCAAAACAGCCACCATACCTATCTATTATGGCATTTCCATAGCCATTCCGAGATATATTTGTAGGGTAACGCAACAGAAAACAAAAATTTCCGACCTATGCACCAGCCCAGGACCACTATGGAGACTGCATACAAGGTTTGATCTTTTTCGTTACCGACTCGTAGCGCAGCAGAAGTAGAGTCGATGACGATCGGCGGTGCAGATCCCCGCAGCTAGGATTTACAACCTCCCAACCGCGAGGATGTACTCCCTCGCCTGCTCCCCGGACGGATCTCCGGGCAGCCCTTCGGGAGGCCTCAGGACAGTCCCTCGGATAGTCCCACCGGACGGATCCTCGGACAGCCCTTCGGGAGGACCTCAGAATAGTCCCTCGGATAGTCCCACCGGACGGATCCTCGGACAACCCTTCAGGAGGACCTCAGAACAGTCCCTCGGATAGTCCCACCGGACGGATCCTCGGACAGCCCTTCGGGAGGACCTCAGAACAGTCCCTCGGATAGTCCCACCGGACGGATCCTCGGACAGCCCTTCGGGAGGACCTCAGAACAGTCCCTCGGATAGTCCCACCGGACTGATCCTCGGACAGCCCTTCGGGAGGACCTCAGAATTTCGGACGGTCACTCGGACAGCCCTTCGGGAGGCACTCTCGAACTAAGACCGAAACTACGATCTCTCTACAGAGTTGCACACATACGGTGTCATCTATCCGGCAGGGCTTCGCCGTCCAGAACTAGTTCCCACCGGAACCCAGACAACCTTTCGGCTCTACGAAACTATTTCGCTGGGAGGGAGAGAGAAGCCAGATAACATCAGATGGCATGTGTATGTGAGAAAGAGTGAGTCTTTAGGCAGCCCATTCCACCCCTATTTATAGGCCAAGCCCAAGGGTGGCTTCTCCAAGAAGCCAAGGGGGAAAATACCAAAGGGCCCTCAAGGTGGCTTCTCCAAGAAGCCACCCAAAAAGCACTTTCACTATTCACGACGACATTTTTCAGCGTCCGTTCGAACCGAAAATATTTATGTGGGCTTAGAACATTTCCAGTACCCACTAAAATAATTTTCGACGCGATCCGAAACAATTCCGGTTTAGTGATTTTCATCTGCGAAAAGCATCTGAAGCGGTTCCGGCAGCTCCGGAACATTTCCGGTTTTCATCCCGGAAAATTCCAGAAAGTTTCCAGAACGATTCTGGCACCCTCCAAGAATTATCAGGCATGTGCTGAAACCATTTTGACTTTATGGTGTACTCCGAAACAACTTTTCGGTTTAGTAATTTTCATCTATGAAAAGCAACTAAAGCGGTTCCGGCAGTCCGGAACATTTCCGGTTTTTGTCTCTGAAAAATCTCAGAAGTTACCGGAACAATTCTGGTACCTTCCAATAATTTCCAGGCATGTGCCGAAACCATTTTGACTTTATGGTGTACTCCGAAACAACTTTTCGGGTTAGTGATTTTCATCTGTGAAAAGCAACTAAAGCGGTTCCGGCAGTCCGGAACATTTCCGGTTTTTGTCTCTGAAAAATCTCAGAAGTTACCGGAACAATTCTGGTACCTTCCAATAATTTCCAGGCATGTGCCGAAACTAATTTGACTTTATGGTACACTCCAAAACAACTTTTCGGTTTTACCGAAACTCTTCCGGTGTTCTCTCTCTCTCCGGAACTCTTCCGTTGTCTCTGAAACTTTTTCGGTGAATTTCTCTCAGACTCCCTGTCTAGTATTCAGCAGATAGATGACCCTTAAGCGTGTGACCCTATAGGTTCGGTGAAGTATAGACATGACCCGGAACCCCTTCCGATCAATGATCAATATCGGAGCCGTGGACACCCATATTGACCCCTATACCCACACGAATGAATATTTGAGTGAACCTCCAGTTGCCGTGTGCTATTCCTGTTGCTTCGCGATATGTTACAAATACCCGAGGTGAGACATGCTGGCATCCCCATGGATCAACAACTTGTCCACTATGCCAGTTACCTCGTTACCGGTATTGTTCTCTTTTCTCGTTCCCGTGTTCCGGCATCCCCGTGATCAAATCACAAAGTGTCTGGCCAGACGATGATGGATACCGTAACACCGAGAGGGCCCAGAGATATCTCTCCATCGTCGGAGGAGCAAATCCCAATCTTGAGCTATCAAGTTACTTGACATACTTTTCCATGAACCCGTAAGCCGCCGTAATAGCCACCCATTTACGGATGACGTTTAACAAACCACAAAGTTCATGAAGCAAGCATGAAGAAACTCGATACTCTCATGGTCTAAGGAATTATGAAAACGTTAACCATCTCTGTGTTATTAACCATTAACTTATGACGAATTAATCTCATAGCATAACATCAATTCGGGTCGATTCAACACAAATGTTCTTCTAACATTGTGCCCTCAAAATTGCCGGCATAGCCATGCCCATGATCAGGAAAACAGGATCATCATGCAATACTTGAGCCAGTCTTAGAGGCCAGACTAGGAATACATTTTACCGTTTATTATTCCACACATGCATATGAGTCTTCCTCCGAGCCTCGTGGTTATTGCAGACTCGAGAACCATAGCAGTTATAGCATGGAACATAAACCTAATTATGAACAGGGAGATAATCAATAACATTTATTATTGCCTCTAGGGCATATCTCCTACAGACTCCCACTTGCACTAGAGTCAATAATCTAGTCAATGCTAATGCACTTTACACCTATGGCATACTGGTGTAAAATATGCTTCGCATGTGGTATAGCCTGATGTCCAACGGATCTGACGACTTCAGCTCCGTGTTGTAACTTTGCATATCCTCGCGTTTTCACGCTTTCACAAAATTCATATTTTGTGTGGACTTGGCTTTGCATATGTGTGAATCATTGGTCGAAACCTGATTCCTCAGACTGAGCTATGGAGCAACTATCTGCAATAGTGTCCCATAGACCAAAGCCATCTTGGAACCATACTAAGTTCATGAATGAACTATATGATTCAACAACTTCTTTGTCGCTTCTCAAGCGTCAACATACTTAGCCTTTGTTATAGAATTCGCCACAGTATCTTGTTTGGAACAATTTCCAACTACCGTGCCGCCATATTGTGTATTACACAAAACCCTTAACTTAAATCGAAAATCGCATGGAGCATTGATGAAGACTGTATCGATGTAATTACTTACAACGAGCACTTCATAATCTCTGCTTGTGAGAAAACATGTCATCACTACTACTCTAGTACTTTAATGACATCTTTCACTGTTGTCCTATGATCAGTGCTTTGATCACTTTGGTATCCATACTCGCAACAACTTTTGGAGTATCGGACATATCTGGTTGTTTTACATACCATGGAATACATGATTAATCCAAACACAAGAGTGTGTGGAATCTCCATCATGTATTTTACTCATCAGTGTTTTGAGACACCGAGTCTTGCAAAACTCTTTCCATGTGACTTCGGCAAGAATCACTCCTTGGCGTTTTAAATGCTAAAAGGTTTTAGCACCTTGTCAATATGTATTCATTGCTTAGCCCCATTAGGTAAATCTATCTCCATAGATCATCATGCCTAATATTGAGGCTATTTAGCCTAAGCACTTCATCAAAAAACTATTTTCAAATGAAGTCCTAATTCGTGTCAAGAAATTTATTTCCAATTAACAATGTGTCAAGTACACAAGGTTTTTAGAAATATTATTATGCTCCCACTTACTTTCTTGAATCACAAGCATCTTCGATACCCATTTGATGAAGTCAAACCCCTTTGACCATTCCATCAAAAACGAAGATTCCAACTCCACTTTGCTCTCTTCTGTCCATCGCTGGAACTCTGAAGTTTGCATACTTACTAGCATCCTCTGGATCGACAAATTACTTTGGACTGTATCACATACAAGTCCTAAGTTTCATTTCCATCAGATGGAAATCCTTTTGTGATCCATGTTTTATATCTCATGATTGAAATATGTATTAATTGCTAGTTTAACCCGAACCGACTTCAAGCATCGCTACGGTGAGACAATCTCATCGTAGTCAACTCCTTGAACTTGTTATTGCAACAAGTCGAGCTTTATGGATAAAACATTTTATCCGTATCAGTTTTTAGTTCCGTAAATATTCGTTAGACTCTAAGTCTTCCGAAATGTGTATCAAGATTTTAATCTCGAATCACTTATATGGAAACTATCTCGGATTGTATTGGCATTTAGCCAATTCCGGAGTCAGGGCCCATCACCGCTTCCTTATGTATCATAGGTATACTGTTGTCCAACAACAATATCTCGTTTGCGCACCTGAGAGGTTTGTACGAGCCTTGCCTACGTGGTTCAGCTGCAAGTTCGACAGAAGTCCATACATTTTATTGTAGAGACTTCCGTATCAGTCGCAGTAGGAAACTCCGGAATCACTTCCAAGGTTTCTTTCCTTTGATCTGATGATGAAGATACTGGTTATCTCGTCGAGTTGCACTGTCCTCCCGCTCACCTTTTGTAAGAACTATTCTCTTTAAAAGCATACCGTTTTGTGGCAAAATCCTTTGCCTCGGTATAGTGGTGGGGGAATACCCAATGACTTGGGATAACCTACAAAGTAGCACTTGTCTGATTTGGAATAGGTTTGTAACCTTTTACACAAGCACCATATTCCAAATGTTAAGAAAAGATATAACATGGTTGGTCTTACCATACCATGGCGTCATTTCAACAGACCTGATGGAGCTCTTTTCAGTGTAAAAGCCATAGTCTCTAAAGCATCACCTTTTAAAAGGGGTAATGGCAAATTTATTTATGTCATCTTTGATCTTACCATGTCATAAATGGTTCGATTACACCTTCACGGACTTTCCACTTGCAGTGGTGTTCCGGGAGGTGCAAGTTATGAAACCCCTTTCATAACTCATCAGACATTCGCTAAACTTGTAACTCAAATATTCCTTTCTGCAATCGAATTGTAGAAACATAATTTTCTTGTTACAATAACTTCTACTTCATTTTTGAAAACCTTATGAATGAATTCAAAAGATCCAGACTTACGTCTCAACAAGTAAATATCCATATATCTACTTGAGTCATTTCTGAAGATAGACAAATCCACTACTTGCAACAACATTTATTGGACTACACACATCATAATGTATGATCACCAATATGTTCTTTGCTCGTTCCTTATGGCCTGTGAACGGTATTTCAGTCACTTCACTTTTCAGAGGAAAGTTGCAAGTGTCAGATGATTCAAAATCAAACGACTTCAAAATCCATCACAATGGAATTTTCCATGCGGGTTTCTTCAATGTGACCAAATGCAGTGCCACAATTGTGTGGTATTCTTTTAGTCTTGCGACATTTAGCGTCAGTGTTATGGATATATCATATTTCCATCAATATTCATAACATACATCCCATCTAGGATGGAAGCATGGCCCTTCATGTTATTCATAATACTGAACAACAATTGTTGTTTTTATGAACAACTCTTTTGCAACAAACATTGTGCAATGGGCTAGAGTGTATGAAACTCTAAAATGAATTATGAAAGTAAATACATAGGGAATACACCGATGGAAGGCATCGTAACATTTACTATGTCCCTGCGTGTATCTAAACCTCATTCTTGCCTAGTCTTTCAGGCCATAGTAGTTCTTACATCGAGTTGTAACAGAATGCAATCGAGCGGGTATCTTTGTGATTAACTCACAATACCCAAGAATTAGTGATTAACATGTTTAACCATAATTCCCAAGAACTATATCTTTGACCAGCCTTCTATACATCAAAAACTTGTATGACATTCATACATGAGCTGGATATTCCAGTCTTCTTTCCTTTTGCCTTTATACTTCTAACAGTTTAACTTTTAGTATTTCTCCTACTCTCAGAAGAAGCATCCAACTTAAGAGTGGCGTTGGCCCCGGACTTCCTAGGTGTGAAAGTCTTACTAACACCCTTCGGACACTTCCTTTCTCTTTAAGTTGTTTTTTTATTCACCTTTCATCATATGACAGGCGTTCTCCTGGATCCCTCTCTTATCAGTCTAATGCATAGTAAACTCCTTTACTAATAGTTTACAAACAAACATTGCTTTGGATATCTCATATCTTTTAGCCTTTGTCTGTCTCTGAAAATGATTTTCAGATTCCATGAATATCACATAACTATCCAAACTTTCGAAGTTCGGGTCTCATGGAAGCAAACGTATTGCACCTGACTGAAAAGGAATTCTAGCTTTTGGATCGAAGGACGAGAGTCACATGATCCATAGCATTAGCGGGAGAATACCAAAAGTATGCGATAGGACAAAGTCCTTCTCGGCACTCTAGAGGACAATCCTCACATTACGTTACCAATCGTAAAGTTTTAACTAGATATTTAATAGCTATTCAATTTTAACAGGGAAGGTGGAAACGCGAGCCATTATTCTACAATTATTATGTAAATCACACTTAGACAGTGTTCAAAATAAATTGCACTAAGAATTAAAAGAATTAATTCTAAAGTGCGCTCCCACTCAAATCAATATCTCTCATAATTGATTGTGAGTGATACAAGACCCGCATTTAAATTGTTCGCCATTGGTGTAACACCACTGATGACGAAAATCTCAACCGGTAGGCCAACTTGCCAATCACATCTCTATGTGACTCTTCTTCATCTTTCGATGCGTGTGTTCCGAGCTCATGACGGTCATGCCTGAACGTCAAGACAACCAAGTGATCTCGCTGCGAGGTCTCAACTCACCCGCCTCACACTTCTCTAATCGTTCGTACCCGTGTGACACGGCGCACCCCGAAAAGATAGGTGCCGTGACGGTGCTACACTTGGGAGAACACTAACTACTTGATATTTTTGTGAGAGATCACCCTAATAAAAGCGACTACCGCGCAATCAAGAAGGGTGCATCATAAGGGATAAACATCTCAGGCAATTCATAATAGCATGATATGGTATAGCCCTTTCTGACGGAGAAGTCTTTCATTTCTTCGTCTTCGGCATTCGCGTCGGTGTTCACCTTCGCGAAGATTGCCACCACCTTGTCGATGCACCAGATAATATTGCTATCTCTATAGCTAATAAAATAAGTGCATTACTTAAGGTTGACACGCGGGTCATTAAAGTGCAATCATATGGCTCCAGCCATCATGCCGAATCATGACACGCAGGTCATGTTAATCAAATTACATCATATAGTCATCTCATACATAATCAAATTATTATGAGCACTGCTATACCACATCATATGCACATGCAAACCATCCTGCAAAACCAAGTTAGACGCCTCTAATCGGTTCATGCAAAATTTTATTTTTCGTGGCTTCTAAGGTTTCGAAACAAACCGAAGCTACCAACGTTCATCATCAAGCATGATAATCCAAGTCGCTAGATTAACATTGCGGGGTGTATGAAACACGAGATAATAAAATCTCGAGCCCCATACTAAACTTCGTCATACGCTGACCCCCGTGCAGATCACATCTGCATTGCCCTTTCGTCTGCGAAACATCCATCTTTCTTTAACTATGGTGGAACCCAAAGAATTGTTAGCACTTCGTTGATCTGTCAATCAGCATACTCAGGAGCAGCATGAAAGGATCGCGGATTGCCAGAACTTTGTGAGATTCCACCATGCCGTCAAGATCAGGACTACGCAAATTCAGGGGAAGCAACAGGAACATCGGGTAACAGATTTCATCTGCTACCCGCACAAATAATTTTCAGTAATAGAACTCATCTACTACATAATTACATTGTGCAATACCCATACATCTCTATGTATTCTAGATCGCAACCTGCATCTACGCATAGCACGGCTCTTGATGCCACTGTAGGGTAACGCAGCAGAAAACAAAAATTTCCGACCTACGCACCAGCCCAGGACCACTATGAAGACTGCATACAAGGTTTGATCTTTTTCGTTACCGACTCGTAGCGCAGCGGAAGTAGAGTCGATGACGATCGGCGGTGCAGATCCCCGCAGCTAGGATTTACAACCTCCCAACCGCGAGGATGTACTCCCTCGTCTGCTCCCCGGACGGATCTCCGGGCAGCCCTTCGGGAGGCCTCAGGACAGTCCCTCGAATAGTCCCACCGGACGGATCCTCGGACAGCCCTTCGGGAGGACCTCAGAATTTCGGACGGTCACTCGGACAGCCCTTCGGGAGGCACTCTTGAACTAAGACCGAAACTACGATCTCTCTACAGAGTTGCACACATACGGTGTCATCTATCCGGCAGGGCTTCGCCGTCCAGAACTAGTTCCCACCGGAACCCAGACAGCCTTTCGGCTCTACGAAACTATTTCGCTGGGAGGGAGAGAGAAGCCAGATAACATCAGATGGCATGTGTATGTGAGAAAGAGTGAGTCTTTAGGCAGCCCACTCCACCCCTATTTATAGGCCAAGCCCAAGGGTGGCTTCTCCAAGAAGCCAAGGGGGAAAATACCAAAGGGCCCTCAAGGTGGCTTCTCCAAGAAGCCACCCAAAAAGCACTTTCACTATTCACGACGACATTTTTCAGCGTCCGTTCGAACCGAAAATATTTATGTGGGCTTAGAACATTTCCAGTACTCACTAAAATAATTTTCAACGCGATCCGAAACAATTCCGGTTTAGTGATTTTCATCTGCGAAAAGCATCTGAAGCGGTTCCGGCAGCTCCGGAACATTTCCGGTTTTCATCCCGGAAAATTCCAGAAAGTTTCCAGAACGATTCTGGCACCCTCCAAGAATTATCAGGCATGTGCCGAAACCATTTTGACTATATGGTGTACTTCGAAACAACTTTTCGGTTTAGTGATTTTCATCTGTGAAAAGCAACTAAAGCGGTTCCGGCAGTCCGGAACATTTCCGGTTTTTGTCTCTGAAAAATCTCAGAAGTTACCGGAACAATTCTGGTACCTTCCAATAATTTCCAGGCATGTGCCAAAACCATTTTGACTTTATGGTGTACTCCGAAACAACTTTTCGGTTTAGTGATTTTCATCTGTGAAAAGCAACTAAAGCTGTTCCGGCAGTCCGGAACATTTCCGGTTTTTGTCTCTGAAAAATCTCAGAAGTTACCGGAACAATTCTAGTACCTTCCAATAATTTCCAGGCATGTGCCGAAACCAATTTGACTTTATGGTACACTCCGAAACAACTTTTCGGTTTTACCGAAACTCTTCCGGTGTTCTCTCTCTCTCCGGAACTCTTCCGTTGTCTCAGAAACTTTTTCGGTGAATTTCTCTCAGACTCCCTGTCTAGTATTCAGCAGATAGATGACCCTTAAGCGTGTGACCCTATAGGTTCGGTGAAGTATAGACATGACACGGAACCCCTTCCGATCAATGATCAACATCGGAGCCGTGGACACCCATATTGACCCCTATACCCACACGAATGAATAATCGAGTGAACCTCCAGTTGCCGTGTGCTATTCTTGTTGCTTCGCGATATGTTACAAATACCCGAGGTGAGACATGTTGGCATCCCCATGGATCAACAACTTGTCCACTATGCCAGTTACCTCGTTACCGGTATTGTTCTCTTTTCTCGTTCCCGTGTTCCGGCATCCCCGTGATCAAATCACAAAGTGTCTGGCCAGACGATGATGGATACCGTAACACCGAGAGGGCCCAGAGATATCTCTCCATCGTCGGAGGAGCAAATTCCAATCTTGAGCTATCAAGTTACTTGACATACTTTTCCATGAACCCGTAATCCGCCGTAATAGCCACCCATTTACGGATGACGTTTAACAAACCCCAAAGTTCATGAAGCAAGCATGAAGAAACTCGATACTCTCATGGTCTAAGGAATTATGCAAACGTTAACCATCTCTGTGTTATTAACGATTAACTTATGACGAATGAATCTCATAGCATAATATCAATTCGGGTCGATTCAACACAAATGTTCTTCTAACATTGTGCCCTCAAAATTGCCGGCATAGCCATGCCCATGATCAGGAAAACATGATCATCATGCAATACTTGAGCCAGTCTTAGAGGCTAGACTAGGAATACATTTTACCGTTTATTATTCCACACGTGCATATGAGTCTTCCTCCGAGCCTCGTGGTTATTGCAGACTCGAGAACCATAGCAGTTATAGCATGGAACATAAACCTAATTATGAACAGGGAGATAATCAATAACATTTATTATTGCCTCTAGGGCATATCTCCTACAATATTGCCATGCAAGTTCCACCGCTTCCGTTTTGATGACTTGAGCATTCATTGTCATATTGCATTACTTGATCATAAGATAGCTAGCATGATGTTTCCATGGCTTGTCCGTTTTTTGATATCTTTGCTACGATAGATCATTGCATTCATATAGAGTCATATGTTGTTCTACTATCGTTGTAATATTGAGTTGTAAGTAAATAGAAGTGTGATGATCATCATTATTCATTATTAGAGCATGCCCAGTGATGAAAGAATGATGGAAACTATGATTCCCCCACAAGTCGGGATGAGGCTCCGGACAAAGAAAAAAAAGAAAAAGAAAAAAATAGAAAAAAATAGAAAAAGGAAAAAAAAGAAAAAAGGGAAGAAAAGAAGAGAAAAAATTTGAAAGAAGTAGAAGGGGCATGCTAATTCCACACTTGTGCTTCGAAGTAGCACCATGTTTTTCATATAGAGAGTCTCCTATGTTGTCACTTTCATATACCAGTGGGAATTTTTCATTATAGAGTTAGATGCATACCCACTTAGTTTTCATATTGAGCTTTCATACACTTATAGCTCTTAATGCATGCGTTGCATGGCAATCCCTACTCCTCGCATTGATATCTATTGATGGACATCTCCATAGCCCGTTGATACGCTGAGTTGATGCGAGACTTTCTTCTGCACTTTTACCCCTTTGAAACCTACCACCATATTCTATTCCACCCATAGTGCTATATCCATGGCTTGCGCTCATGTATTGCATGAGAGTTGAAAATTCTGAAGCGCGTTAAAAAGTATGAACCAATTGCTTGGCTGACACCGGGGTAGTACATGATTTATACTTTGTGTTAAGAAGACAAAGCATGACAAGGCTATATGATTTTGTAGGGATAGCGTTCTTTAGCCATGATATTTTGAAAGACATGATTATTTGTTGGGATGCCTGAGTATTAATGTCTTTATGTCAAAACTAGACTATTGCTTTGAATTACTTGTGTCTTAATATTCATGCCATGATTAGATATATGATCAAGATTATGCTAGGTAGCATTCCACATAAAAAATTATCTTTTTTATCATTTACCTACTCGAGGACGAGCAAGAATTAAGCTTGGGGATCCTGATACGTCTCCATTGTATCTATAATTTTTGATTATTTCATGTCAATATTATACAACTTTCACATATTTTTGGCAACATTTTATATGATTTATTGGACTAACCTATTGATCCAGTGCCCAGTGTCAGTTCCTGTTTGTTGCATGTTTTTTGTTTTGCAGAATATCCATATCAAACGAAGTCCAAACGTGATAAAAATTACGGAGATTTTTTTTGGAATATTTGTGAATTTTGAGAAGTAGAATCAACGCAAACGGAGGCCCACAGCCCCCAAGAGACACCAGGGCGCGCCTAGAAGGCCCAGGCGCGGCGTCCTAGGTTGTGCCCACCTCATACGTCGGTTGGAGCTCTCCTTCGGGCGTAAGGAAGCTAATTTTTTTATAAAACTCCCCTCAAAATTTCAGCCCGATCGGAGTTACGGATCTCCGGGAATATAAGAAACGGTTTTCGGTCAGAAAACAGGAACGTGAAATAGAAGAGAACAGAGAGGGAGATCCAATCTAGGAGGGGCTCCTGCCCCTCCGCCTCCATGGAGGCCATGGACCAGAGGGGGAACTCTCCTCCCATCTAGGGGGAGGCCAAGGAATAAGAAGAAGGAGGGGGGCTCTCTCCCCCTCTCTCCCGGTGGCGCCGGAACACCACCGGGGCAATTATCGTGACGATGATCTACACCAACAACTTCGCCGCCGTCAACACCAACTCTCTCCCCCTCTATGTAGCGGTGTAACACCTCTCTTCCCCGTTGTAATCTCTAGTTAAACATGGTCCTAAACTCCATATATTATTTCCCAATGATATTTGGCTATCCTATGATGTTTGAGTAGATCTCTTTTGTCCTATGGGTTAAATGTGGTATGATGTTATGGATGTGAGTTGTATGTTGATATGGTGCTGTCCTATGGTGCCCTCCGTGTCGCGCAAATGTGAGGGATCCCCGCTGTAGGGTGTTGCAATATGTTCATGATTTGCCTATGGTGGGTTGCTTGAGTGACAGAAGCATAAACCCGAGTAGGTGGGTTGTTGCGTATGGGAGTAAAGAGGACTTGATACTTAATGCTATGGTTGGGTTTTACCTTAATGAACTTTGTTAGTTGCGGATGCTTGCTAGAGTTCCAAGCATAAGTGCATATGATCCAAGTACGGAAAGTGTGTTAACGTATGGCTCTCCCTCATTGCATATAGCAAGTATCTATCATATTATATTCAATTGCCCAGGGACAATCTTTCTCTTGCGTTACACAAAAAGCTTTCTACTAAGTTATTTACTTTTATTGTTCTTTTATTAAAACAGCACCTAACTTTTATGTCCACGTTCTTTATTTTCTTGCAAAGTTCTTCTAGTTTTACTTCCGCAAAGTAGTTTCATACTTGTTCTAGGTAAAGCAAGCATTAGCGTGCGTAGAGTTGTATCGGTGGTCAATAGAACTTGAGGGAATATTTGTTCTACCTTTAGCTCCTCGTTGGGTTTGACACTCTTACTTATCGAAAAGGGCTACAAACGATCCCCTACACTTGTGGGTTATCACGTGTCTATTCACTTATATATTTGCAAACGCTATTATTACCTCGCTGCCTTTATTTACTTCTTATTTATTTTGCATTTATCAACAATTATCTACACAACTCATTTGCTTGCAGATAACGAGATCAAGGGGATTGACAACCCTCTTGCCTGCGTTGGGTGCAAGACGTTTGTTCATTTGTGTGCAGCTGCTGAAGACGGTTGAGGATTGATATTCCTATTGGTTCGATAAACCTTGGTTTCATAACTGAGGGAAATACTTACCCACTTTGTGCTGCAATTACCCGTTCCTCTTCATGGAAAACCCAACGCAGATCACAAGTATCAATTACCACCGTCTCAACGACGCAACGATCAAGAACAAGTTCCCCTTGCCCATTATGGATGAGCTCCTTGATGAACTGAATGGCGCCGTGGTCTTCTCCAAGCTGGACTTGAGTGTCGGCTACCACCAGATTTGCATGTGCGAGGAAGACGAGCCCAAGACAGTGTTCAAGACCCATGACGGACATTTCCAGTTTAAAGTCATGCCGTTCGGCCTCACCAACGCCCCGACAATGTTCCAGTGCCTAATGAACATGATATTCAGTAAGTACATCTATCAATTTGTAATTGTTTTTCTGGATGACATTCTCGTCTTCAGTGAGACGATGGAGGAACATGTAAAACATTTGCGGATCGTGTTCCAACTGCCTCGCCAACACCATCTCTTCATCAAGGCCTCCAAGTGCGAGTTCACCACCGACCACATCAACTACCTCGTCCACATGATCTCCAGCAAGGGCGTGGCTACAGACAAGGAGAAGACCCTGGCCATGGTGCAGTGGCCAACACCGGTCAGCGCCACCGAGCTCCGGGGGTTCCTGGGCCTCACCAGCTACTACTTGAAGTTTGTACCACACTATGACATCATCGCGAAGCCACTCACGCACCTCCTCACCAAGAAAGTCTTCGTGTGTTCGGAGCAAGCTCAATTAGCCTTCCAATTGCTCAAGCAAGCGATGGTCACCTCGCCCGTGCTCGCGCTCCCCAACTTCGACCGGCCCTTCGCCATCGAGACGGACGCCTGTGACACTGGCATCAGTGCCGTGCTCACATAGGAGGGCCACCCAGTGGCTTACTTCAGGAAGGCGCTGGGTGTGGGCAACCAAAAACTCTCCACCTACGAGAAGGAATTCCTTGCGGTGATGATGACGGTCGACAAGTGGCGACAATACCTCCAGTGCGGGGCCTTCAACATCATGACAGATCACAAGAGCCTCTGCAATCTAGGGGAGCAACACGTGGAAACCGATGTGCAGTGCAAGGCCATGTCCAAGCTGGTGGGGCTCCAATTCCGCTTCATCTACAAGCGAGGCCTCGACAACGGCGCCGCGGACGCCCTTGCTAGGGTTGGCAAGCTCCTCTACGCCACCGCCCTCTCGACCTGCCAGCTGACCTGGTTGCAGGAGGTCATCAACTCCTATGAGATGGACACGGATGCCCAGGAGTGCCTGCAACAACTCGCCATCACCAGCCCCGACGAGGACGGGTACGAGCTGCATCGTGGTCGCATCCGCCGACAAGGACGACTCTGGATTGGAGCCAACACCGCTCTGCGCACGAAGCTGGTCTCCACTCTGCACTACAGCGCCGTGGGCGGCCACTGTGGCACCACCAGGATGTATTACCACGTCAAGAAGCATTTCGAGTGGTGCGGCCTAAAGAAGTGCGTCATAGAGTTCGTGCAGCAGTGCTCGGTCTGCCAGCAGGCCAAACATGAGCTCACCAAGCCAGCGGGCCTATTGGCACCCCTCCCCATTCTAACCGCGCCATGCGAGAACCTCACGATGGACTTTGTCGAACGCCCGCTCACGTCCGAGGGCTATGACACAATCATGGTGGTCGCTGACCGCTTCGCCAAGTTCGCGCACTTCGTCCCTCTTCGCCACCCCTTCAACGCCATGTGGGTGGCCCACACCTTCTAGGACAACATTGTCGAACTTCATGGGATCCCGACATCCATTGTCTCAGATCGCGACAAGGTCTTCACCAGCAATATTTGGTGCAAGCTGCTTGCCGGCGCGAGCACCAAGTTGCTGTACTCCACAACATACCATCCACAAACTAACAGCCAAAGCGAGCGGGTCAATCAGTGCATGGAGATGTACATGTGTTGCGCCGTGCATGAAGACCCTAAGAAATGGCGACGCTGGCTGCCCATGGCAGAGTTCTGGTACAACTCTACCTTCCACTCGTCCCTGAATTGCACCCCCTTCAAGTCACTTTACGGCAAGGAGGCCAATTTGGGGGCCATGGCGACCTGGGTGGACGACGCTCTGGCAGGAGATGACCTGGACTGGACAGCTTACACCAGCTGCATTCGCTCCCACCTCAAGTGTGCCCAGCATCGGTTCAAGAAGCAAGCTGACAGGAACCACACCGAGCGCTCCTTCTAGGTGGGTGAGAAGGTCCTCCTCAAGCTGCAGCCCTATGTGCAACGCTCGGTGGTCTCTCGTATGTGCGCCAAGCTCGCCTTCAAGTTTTTCGGGCCGTACACCGTGCAAGAGAAGATCGCCCCCCTGGCCTACAAGCAGAACCAGCCACCAAACAGATGAGTCCACCCAGTCTTCCACGTCTCTCAACTAAAGTCATTCACACTGGACTACACTCCGGTATTTGCCGATCTCACCCGTGTCCAGGATCTCAAGGCAGCAAAGGTGGAACCAACCAGGATCCTCGACAGGCGCATGATCAAGCATGGTGATGCACCCGTGGTGTAGCTGTAGGTCTAGTGGTCTCGCGACACACCAGACACATCAACTTGGGAGGACTACGACGTACTCCGTCAATGGTACCCAACATGTCCAATCTGGGAGGAGGAGGCCCTTGCTTAAGGAGGGGAGAATGTCACACCTGACCACCTCCTGGTCAGTGTGCCTTGACACGCCTGACCAGCAGGGCCCACCTAGCGTATGTGTGCTTCGTCCGTGTTAAAAGGCCAGCCTGTTTGGTCGAGAGAGACATGCGTGTGGAAAACACTTTCTGTAATCTCACCTACCTCCTCTGCAATCTCAGCCCCCTTCTCCAAGCTCATCCCCTTCTCGTGCTCCTCTCACTCCCTCTCCAGTTCATCTAATCTCCTCCCTGATCCGGGGTGTTACACTAAGTTAGAGAAGCTCACTTTACTTTCCCTTGTGCATGCTTTCATGTTGCACGAGGACCTAGGCGAGTGTTTCATTGCTACGAGTTGCGGTGTACATGCGGCTGAATAACGTAAATTCAGAGGGACACACATGTTCGAGGCACAAATACATGCGCCCACTCATTTACTTCAAGATTGATGCAGTAGGTTATGTCAATAGCCCTTAATCGCTGCACTTGGGTCCATTCATGCCAGCTTTTAATAGAGGTGCATTCATCACCCACCTCACCTTTCATGTTTTTTCAATTTATCTCAATATTTTAATCTATTGTATCTTTTGAACTGAAAGTCCAAATTAAGTTTCGTTTGCATATTTATGTTCATTTGAACTAGTACTTTTGAACAAGATCAATTTTGAATACAGTTAGACACCTTTTTTTACCAAGTTTCAAATATTAAAACTCGATATTCGTACTATTAATTTTTACTAAGTCTCATCAAGTTTTACTAACTTTCATTTGACTTTAGGGGTTTAGGGTAACACTTAGGGCTTAGAGTTTAGGGGTTAGATCTTAGAGTTTAGGGTTTAGGGTTGAAGTTTTAGTCTTTGAAACTTGTTGTTATCATTTGTTCCTTCAAGTTTTAGTAGTTGTGACTTGTTGAATTTTAAAAAGTTGTCAAACCTATTGAAAAGTGGGCTTGTTTCAAAGCCCTCGTCACAAGGAACATAAATATGCAACTGAAATATAAGTTGGCCTTTCGATTCAAAAGATATAATATATTCTAATGTACAAGTCAGAAGGAAAAACATGGGAGGTGGGGTGGGTAGGGCATGCACTCTCTTCCAAGAGTTGTACCAAAAGTTGATGCATCCAGTAATTGATCATTAATCACAAAACTACTTTCCAAATCTTAACACAATCATCTAGCTACATGCAAGCCCCCGCCCCTGCGTGCCACAATCGTCTTCCGGCTAAACAACCATCTTCGTAAGGAACAATATGCTTCAATCATTTTAGGCACCAATGTCCAAAGCAGAGCAAATATCTTTGCATGGCCTCATGAGAAATAGACTCGATCAACACCAAAATGATCTTTGGAACCATAATACAAGCAAAAGACGCCATTTCTCGACTTTTACTAGTGGTATCTTCCTAGTCATTTGGAAAATTTGGAGCGTTAGTAATGTGTTTAGGGATACGATGAGCAATTTACAATGAAAGTTAAAGAATATACTTAGTGACTTGTCTATTTGGGCCTATCGGTTAAAGAAAAACCGATTTGTAAGGTGGCCGTCACGTATGGGTGTGACTATCTCTCCTCATGGCTAACCTCACCTATGTAATGTCATCACTTTGGGTAATGATATTCGGGTTGTCAAACTCCCCCTCAGAATCATATTGCCCCCGCATCAAGTTAGTAGACTTCAGAAACATATATACTTAGTGGATGCTAACTTTTTGTTATAAAATTTGTGCCAGAAACATGTATACTTAATAAATTGTTTCTCCAAAAAAATACATTTTGGATCTGTAACAAAAATGCCACACGCTAGTGTCTTTTTTCAGTTTGCAAATGACTCGTGTCTCTGTAGTAATCAAATATCAACATCATAAGAAACCCCCAAAAGAACAAAAGTACGATTCACTCCTCGTCGAATCTTTCATCCTCTCCATCCAGCACATGTCGTTGGTGCGTCGAACTTGATGCCTCTAGAATTTCACGCCGTCTTCGGAACAACAAAGTTGTAGCCATGCAGGAAGCCAGGAAGTCGTTGATCTCTGTTGAGAAATGTAGGCGACGTTGATCTTGAAGGGTCCATGACCCGAATAAGAACACGATGTTGATTTGATCATACTTAGATGTCCGCCCGAGTTGATGAAATACAGAAACCTATTGCAGCCAAAGCACCATCGAACCGATGAAGACACAACCAACCCCCATATATTGACGACACAGGGAAAGGCATATCTGTCCACCCGATCCCATCTCTGTATCCGACTGTGCACACACGGCCAAAGCCGAAGAAGAAGTCAGAAGTGAACTTATTGTGAACCGCCTCCACCACCACTAGAAGGATTGAAGCGACGACCAGCAGAAACCTACATGTCCATACAATCTCATCGCAGGTTCCAGTGTCTCACTCGTCACCGACACCATAGAAGTGGCTGAAAGAGCCATTATAAAGTGATCTCCTCACCACCGCAGGAAGGGCCGAAGCGACGGACAACGAAGACCTATCAAAAGTTTCAAGTGGGTAAAATTAAAACTCCCACCGGTATTCACCGGCGAGGGAGATGCGGCCGTTGGAGAAACCTAGATCTAGGTAGGGCGGAGGATATACAGGGAAAAGGACAAGTTATACATGCAAGAAAAATATTATACAATTCACAACTGAGTATACCTTGGCACATATTTTCCATGGTAGTTATATATAGAACAATATATAACCTGCTTGATAAAGTCCTGAAAATTCACACATGCACATTAATGGGTATTAGATGTAGACTTCATGTTGGGTGCAAAAAAACATGCATTCCATTGCCCTATGAAAGAAAATGAACACAATTTTGTTATTCTATCAGTCTATCTTACTTAATAGTCATATGTTGCGAAGAACACATACAACATGTTTCCCATGAAACTTTGCTGACGCATAGACACATAGTATAGGAACATAGGTTTTGAGACTTACCAGAACAAGGTTTTAATTTTCGTGAGGTACAAGGCGCAGGCGAGCTGGGAGCACAAAATCCACTCCTTTCAAAACAAAATTGACGTGGAAGGCAAGTGCTCTATCCATTTCATATAGACATGGAAATTAAAAAAAATGTACGACAACTATTTACATGATTAAAGAAAATTGCATCCCAATAGCGGTCTACACAGTCGGCCCAAAGGCCAAACACACTTGCCTAATGTCCCCCATGGCTGGGTAAGCCACATCCACCACCGTGCGTGATTGATGACTAAGATACATCTATTTTGCTCCTTCCAAACATGCCATAGGACATAAGTGACCGCCTAGACGAAACACTTACATGTAACCACATCACGTCCCAAAGTATTAGAGTTCCACCAATCATTGAGATAAGAGAAAATAGGTGTCATTGTCACCCCATGTCGAATGGATTGCCAACTTGCGACAATGCCCCACACTCAACGGGTTAACAGCTAATCGCGTGCATGGTGCTCGTTTGTTTCGTACCCGCACATGCAAAGCTTGCATATCCCATCAAGAGTTCAACCTCCAATTGACAACTATTCTGCCGTTGGAGCCTCCCCGGGGAGAAAAAGCCAGATGGGCAACTTACACTTGGGCTCCAGTTTCGACATTCCAATTTTTATTTGCAGAGAAAGGGGTCATAGCTCTGGCAAATTGTAGTTGGTACATGGAAGAGGCTGAATAGAAGCTTGACGAATAAGTAGACCACTTTTCTCTCCTATTTTTCTATCATATTTTTTATTCAATGTAGAAGAATTTAAGTTTTAGAATCAAATAAGTAAATCTCTTTGACATAGTTGAAGAGAAATTGTGATACAAAGTTCTTGGTAGAGAACTTCATTGACTATGGAATCATCAATTGAGGGATCAAGGTGCAAGTCCTAAAACATGGTCCAAAGAATGGCATACTCGCGGAATTGTAGGGTAAAGATGATAGTACCAAGTAAGTGCATATCCAAATATTGTTCCGAAGCTCCTTCATAATAGCCCCATATTTGTTCCTTGCAAGTAGAAAAATAGAAGGTGTAATGTCCTTTGGAGCCCTACCATCAAGCCATCTATAAAACTAGAAAATCATCTTTGACCCATTTCCAACCGTGATGTTGTAGCAAATCTGAACAGAGCTATGTCTTTTTGATTGCAAGGGATCTCAAACCCCTCCCATGGCATCTCCGGGGAAGTCTAGCTGAGCCAAAGCCAGCGAAGATTAAGTGCTCTCCAAAATATGTCCAATTCTATCACACAAAGGCCACCTAGATCGGTTAGTCTACAAACCATGTCCCAATTAATCAAAGAGTGCCCACAGCAAGCCTGCTCCCCCTTGTTTCCTATCCAGATGAAGTCCCTCCACATTTAGGCAATCATCACCGAACTCCCTCGAAATTCTGGCAATAACTTACACTTATTCAATATTCGGGTTGGCGAAGATCAAGGTATCATCAGCGTACAAGGACATCCAATAACCATTATTAGCCTGGATGGGCTTGAAGAGAGCCACCTCGATCGCTCGGATGAAAAGCTTTTGAAGAGGGTCAACTACAAGGATGATGAGCATGTCAGAGAGTCCCCCCGGCAAAGACCATGACCGTGGCCAAATAATATGTCCGGTCACCCATTTAGGAACACTTTTCCATTAGTCGCAGAGAAAAGATAGCAAAGCCAATTTCTGAATCTTTGACTAAAGCCCAAAGTTGTGAGAACCTCCAACAGAAAAGGTTAGCTAACCGAGTCAAACGTCTTAGAAACGTCAAGCTTGATGAACAGACATGGAACTTTGTTACAGCGGAGGCCATGGAGTAGGTTCTAGATATGAAGCAAATGTTGGATTTTCTTGTGGTGGAGGTCACACAAAAGGTTCTGGACATGCAGAAACTTTTCATGAATACAACATCGCTTAATGAAAGCACTTTGGCTCACAGAAACCATGTCATGACGGAAATGTGTTGTTCTTATACCAGAAGCTTTGCAAAGCTATGAACCCAGCTAATTGGACGGAAATGGTCTACCCGAACAACCCCATCCTTCTTTGGAAGGACAACAGTGTGTACAGAGTGGCACATATGTTTCCTTTTATGATGTCCCAGCAAACACAAAAGAATCTCAATGAAGCTATCGCCCCAATGCGCCTTTTTGGTAGGCATAAAAAATGTCCGCCTTAATTTCCTCCCCGGTGAATTTGTTGGGGATATTATCCACCGACTAGACCCGACTACCTGGGTCGGGTCTCAGAGAGCCAACAAGATGCTAGGAGCCGGCCTATGGAGACCTAAGGGACCATGACCGGGTCACCTGAAGATTACGTGGGTCGGACCCCAATAGGCTGGAGAGCCTGGAGGAGACACGGCTAGAAGAGACCAAGAACCCAAGACGGGTCTTCAAAGAAGATGCCTGGGATGGATCTCAGTGGGCTTCCAGGCTCATGTGAGACCTGACGAGGGCTGCCAAGACCCGGCTCTGTGAGCTTCATATACAAGCCCGAGGCCTCCTTACGTGGAAGTCACGAGGGTTTTAGATTAGGACTAACAGGTCCAATAAGAAAAACTAGCAGGAGTAGGCTTTTACCTCACCAGAGGGGTCGAACCTGGGTAAACTTGTCTCTCTTGTTTCCAATCAACCCCATCCACGACTTCGCCTCGTTGCTATGGCCTCACAACTAAGTTCTCCTATGAGGACACTTGCCATCTCAACCCCACGACAGAATTCATCCTCAAAAGCCGATAGATTAGAGGGAGTGTATTCAAGCGCCTCAAAATTAGACTGGTTTCACGAGGACAAGGGATGCGCAAGTGTTTTTGAAAGTGGTCAAAGATCAGATGCTCCTTGTCTTCCCTAGCCACCTGGACGACATCATCGGTCTTCCAAACTTGAATGAAGTTTTTGCAACACCGACCATTTGCATGGAGGTCGAAGAGGTGCGTTTTTGTGTCTCCAACCCGAATCCAAGTCATCCTAGACCATTGCCAGCCTTTCCCTCCCTCCCGATGGCGCCCCCCTGCTTCACCGCCTTCCTCTATCGACCGGTTTGAGTAGTGGATACCGCGATCCCGCTCGAGGTGCGCAACGTGGGGGACCTCTCGGCATCACATTGTCGCCCACGCCACCCACCGCCCTACCCTCCATCGTAGCCGACCGCCTCCTGTCGTGAACTACCACCTCCACTCGGCACCTCCACAAACTCGATCCCTACCTCACCCTCCTGCGTACTTGTGACCCAACCTCTACCCAGACCCATGTGATGCCCAGCTGTTGTGCTCCCTTAGCAGGTTGAGACCTCCACATCCTCCTTGCACAACTGTGATCCCACCCCCATCCGCGTCAGCCATCGTCCTGGACTCACACCGGCTACACCCGTGCTAGCCTCCACTAAGATTGGAGACAAGATCCATGTGTTTCCACATTGGGTTGAATCTACTGGCGTTGCCCTTGGCAGCGGAGGTAGCAAACAGAACAGACATGTATGTTTTTCTTCTTCTGTTCCTCATCTATATGGCAACATTGTTGGAAATATGCCCTATAGGCAATAATGTTGTATTATTATTATGTATTCATAATTGAGAGTTTATATTCTACACTACAAATGCTATGATTCTGGAATATGTGATTCAGTGGAAAACTCATATGCATGTGTGGAAACTACTTTGAGATAATATCGTCTGAAATCAATTGTTATAACACTTAACATGTGTTTTATGTTCCTTATACCATGAGAGTATCGTAGTCACTTCTTACCTTACAATAAGCTTTGGGATTGCTCAAACGTCATCTGTAACTAGGTGATTATAACGACAACTTACAGGTTCATCAAAAAGTTTGACAAGGGACTAGATAGCTCGAGAGTGGAATTTACTCCTTCGATGATGGAGAGATATTCTTAGAGACCTCTTGGTGTGATGGAATCCGTCATCATCTAGCCAGACACAGGTGACTATGTCAGAGGGATGCTGGAACACATCAACGAGAAAGAAGAACAAAACCAGTAACGAGGACAACGGTATAGTGAGCATGTGAATCACTCGAGAGGATACCGATGCATCTCAGGTTTTGTAAAGTATCGCAAAGCAAAGGGAATATCACATGATAACCAAAGGTTCACTCGAATACCATTTTTGTACTCATGGGGATAGATATGGACGTCCACGGTTCCGCTATCGGTCATTAAACGAAGGAGTTTCGTTCATGTCTATGAGTTACAGAACTTGCGGGGTCACAAGCTTAAGGTAATCATGATCTGCTGAGTGTTAGTAGTGTGGGAGTAATGAGAACATTTTGTGAAATTATTTCATTAATATTCAAAATAGTTTCGAGAGAATTCGGAAGCATTTCGGGGTCACCGGAAGAGTTTCGGAGACTATCGGGCTATACCAGGTATTACCGATAAATAATATATATGAGGAAATGTTTCCGAAGATGTTAAATTCATAATAAAAGGCTTTTATAATAGTTAGAATACTTTTATATTTAATTTAATATCAACGGGCCTTAAAAGGCCAAGAGGTGGAAGGCAACTTTGGCAACTTGGACCCAAGTGGAGGTGCCACCTCACTTTCTCACTTGAGAAGGGAGGGGAGGCTGAATTGCAAGGGGATTGCTCCCCCTCTTGGCCGGCCAAGGGGAGGGGACTTTCCCTCCATTTTTGGCGCCCCTCCTCTTCCCCTCCACCTATATGTACTCGAGGATTACCACCCTTTTGGATACACAAGTTTTGGAGTCTCTTCTAGTTCTCTAGTTCTATTTGTAGTTGATCCTAGTTGGTCAATTAGATCTAGATCTAGATCCTATAATTCTCATAATTAGAAGCCCAGTGTGGTTCTAATCTCCTCCCTCTAATTCTCCAGTGACGATTAGCTCTGGGCGATGAAGCGCTGCCGGATCGTGAAGGTTGTACACTTGCAACCAAGTAGAGAGTCCGTGCTTTTGATCTTCAGTTCGAGGGATCGTTCGTGGGCGGTTCACGGGACCGTTCATCTATCGTTCAAGGGACGTTCAAGGGACTCCAAGTACGATCTACATCGACGTGTCTTCTTCTGCTGCAACTCAAAGTCGGTAACAATCGATATCCAAACTGTTTATGAATCTTCATATTGATCCTGGTCGATCGTACGGTGATTTTTTTTGTTTTCTACTACGTTTCCCAACAAGCACAATGTTTTTGCATTCAGATTTCTTATTTTGATTATGGCATGTTGGTCGTGGGCTCTTGGGTATTCATTCACAGCTTGCACTTGATTTCCTCCATACTAAGTTGCTTCCAAATGTGCTTCACCTTCTTGCATTGGAGACTCTATGCGCACATAAAAATAAAAAATATAACCCTTTAATATGTGATTGTTCAAACCTTTTCACAAATGTTTGCTATGTGAACTAGATACATGGCCAACATCAGCGATTGTGGATACTTATAGCCCGTGTAGCACGGCTCTGTAGGCAGGAAATGGCTCGTTCACGCAAAAGGGCAATTGGTTGCAGATGTTGCTGAAGTTTGAAAACATTTACTACAATTATCAAGAATGCGGTGAATATACCTTATAATTCTTGTTTCCTATTTGGTACAACTAGATCCTTATTTCTTAGTAATGACTAGTGCCATATTTGTGATTATGTCGTAGTCTACAAGTCCTGCAAAAAGGATCCAAACGCATATAAGATCATACTTTCTGACATGATGGATTTATTCGATCACGTTCTATTGAATGCAGAGGTCCTTTTTGTATGCCAATTACCTTCTCATTTGCTCTCAATTTTTTTCTGATGTTCGAAAGTGCACCTTTACATGAAGCTTCATATTTTTTTGCAGACTCCATTTACGTTTTAACCTTTATCACAAGACATCAGAGAACCATTTGATTATTAAACTTTTGGCCAGAAATACATTATACTTCTTTGTAGAACTACATTAGGATTGCTTGTAGATTTTAGGTAAAGAAAAATATTAGTTGAGAGAACATATTGGGTTCTTTTTGGTTTAAATAGTTTCATGCAAATATTGTTGTACCTCTCATGGATATCCTATGTGTAAACATAAATAGCGTTACATTATCCCTCACCAAACATAAATAACGTCATTACAGTGCGCTAAGCGCGCCGAGTGAGTCAGCAAGCAGAGGATCCGCACGCTCAACACATCCCACATCACAAGGCAACTGCGGCAGCTACCACCGCTTTACTGCCCCGCAATGAGAAGCTCTACAATATGCATTTTGGTAATTCATGACCTATGTTATTTAAATCTCACCCATTGTTGTTTGCTATCACCGTGCATTACCTTTAATTATTTGCAACTAGTGGGATCTAGGTTTTGAGGGAACGGAAGTGACATAGCGCACAGGTGAGCCCCTAGGTGCTCTTTGTACGATTTTGTTAATCTTCTTCGCATCAGAATACCTTGCATTTTTTATTAGAATATAATCATTTTGCACATAAGGTATCTATGTATGTCCAAATCTCCTTGTGTGAAGATATATTTCTAGGAGAAGGATTACTTTGTAAATTATATGTTAGAAACTACATGTTTGGAACTCTTGAAGGTTCTTCAAGAATAAAAAGTTTGAACCTTCTAAAGAAAATTTAACTTTTTTCATGTGTTCCACTTGCTTGAGCTTTGCTAATGGGTACGATTAATGTTGCATCTTTGTTTGAAACATGAAATTACACATAATAGAAAGTATCAAGTTGATGAATTGCGTTGGCTTGTTTATAATAAAAGTGTTGCAGATGATGTACATACTATAAGAACATATTAGAGAATCACTTGCATATAGTGCCTGCTAATTTTGTTAAGCATATGTTATATTAGTACTTTCAATTTCTGGGTTTACATGCACATAGTGGTACTTTATGCAGTTGTGTACTATAACTTGCTTGGGCACATAGGCGGGCTATATGAACTGGTTGTAACACTTTTTTGCGGGAAAGATGATTGTAACTGCTCATAACATATTTTCCTCTCTTGTGAGATACACAACCCTGCAGTGAAATTAGTTGTGGAAAAACATATATTTGCAAACCTATTACCAACTTTATGCAAAGAGATACACCGGAACTTGCACGGGGTGGGGCTAAATTCTTATACAGAAGTTCTACACAAGATACATGTGTTTCCAATGTAATTATAAGAAGTGCTTATTTGTATTAAAGGGATCTGTTTACACCGATACAATTCAAATGACCATGCCAAATCAAGAAAGAGGGTATCTACTGTGAAAATATATGCTCCACCACCAGACCAACTCTTGAGAGTCAACGTGAGCGGATTGATCCTAGATAGAAGTTAAGTATGTGGCTAGAACTTCCCAACCAGGTAGTTAAAATGAATGTAAGTAATAAAAGTTGGAAGACGTCATCCATGTACATTCTTCTTGAAGAGAAGCAATCGAAGTACCCACTCATAGGAAATTGAGTATTCTTTTGGAATCAGCCTTTTTAAGAATCGGCTTTATCAAGCCAAGCAACTTATGTCTGTGGGTTACGGACGATGGGAATGACTACGACAATTTGGCATGCTAGAGAACATGGTAGATCTAAAGTAGGGTGACAACATAGCGAACCAATAACACAATGGACGAAGAGCTGAAGTTGACGGCTCACAATAGATCCATTTGTGGGAATAACTTAGTAGTAACTAGTAATATAACGTGCCCCAAGGCGAGTTTGCTTATGCGGTAACTAGTTAATAAGGAATAAGGTGTTTGTGATAACATAAAATGAATCTATATCCAAATAAATGAAGTCTTGCATGATACAGCACATATGCTACTAGTCTAAGTTATTTCGTGGATATAGATATGACCAGCCTATGAAAAGCTTAGTTATGTTGTTTACATTTAAGTATTTATTTAACAATTTAAGAAGGGGCATGTCATACTTATTTTTTTCTACTAGCACACCATGACAAAACAGCACGAATG
Source organism: Elymus sibiricus (assembly GCA_039707655.1). Classification (NCBI taxonomy): domain Eukaryota; kingdom Viridiplantae; phylum Streptophyta; class Magnoliopsida; order Poales; family Poaceae; genus Elymus; species Elymus sibiricus. The sequence goes on from CM077675.1 coordinate 358,435,554, forward strand.
TCAACGAACAAGCTGCTTAATAGACAGGCGAGACACGTGGTTACATGCAAACCAGAGTCGAGAGCAACCGGTTTTTCTTTCAAAAGAAAATGCAACAAGCTTACCTCAACAAAAATATACTCGCATATTGAATAGTTGATAAACTGTAGTTGTGTTGTGACATCAAATCCCTGGTAACTATTCACTCTTTAGAACTATTCAATCTTTAGCTCGCTGTCTGGATGTCTCCGTGTGCTCGTGGCCTTCTTTGAGGCAGAGGATCGCAGCTACCTGATAAGAAGGTAGCACACGTCATACCTAAATTGAGTAATATAATGAGGTGATAACATATATTTAAAGATGTCAATGTCGGCTTTGCTAAATCTTACGTACACATTGCAATTTTTTTATTACACGCAAAATGTGCAATTATCTGCAATCTATCTACTATATCTATTTATCTATCTATCTATATCCATATTTATATCTATATCTATCTATCTATCTATATTTATATCTATGTCAATCTATATCTATACTTATACTAATTAGAGACTTCCAATAAATTCCCACATTAATTGGATTTTATCGGCCGTTCATCTGGCGGGACCGATTTATAACGATGGAGATTAACTATAATAGCCTCGGCAAAAAAAAACTGCTCCAAAAACCCATATTGCTTTCATCGTCACAAAAATAGAAGTAAAAACCTTCAAACTCATGTTATCCATAACTCCACGTCTATTCAAAAGAGAAACTCCTAACTGAATCTATCTATAACTCCTCTATCTATAACTCCACGAACTCTTCCAATCTTTTGCGGCATGGAAACTGTTTCTCTCTCTTCTACCATGTAGTCCATCATCTCTTTCTTCTTCCATAGAAAAAAGTCTATCGTCTCTCTCAAGCTGAAGCAAGCAGGTTGGTGCATGGATCCGGTGAGCCCAAAGATCTTATTCCTTCGAAACTGCTTTTCACATCACCATCAGGTTCTTTCTCCTGTGCATCCTGTCCAGGTCATCCATCGATAAAAGAAAATTGAGGCTAGGTCTACCATTGCCAAGGGATTTTCCACCCAGAGTTTATGTGCAGGCGTACAACGAAACATAGATCCATACGCGTCCTCAACGTCCACCTCCTCTACAAGCTCGATAATATAAGCCGATTACCAATGTTGTTGTGTTCAGTACCAAATACGTAATCCATTTTTCGGTCCAACATAAATATACGAAATGAGATTTTTTTTATTAAAAAATGTCATTTTTAGTATTTATGATGCACGAAAATATCTGAAAGTTTTATCTCACATTCTGGTAAAAATGTTTTGTTGTGCTGCAAAATCTAAAGTTCAAATGTTGTTTTTTATGGCAGGAACAAAAAAAAAAAAGTGTATGCATGAATCGCGATGCGAAAATGAATGGCTAGATAAGAGGGTGTCTAAAAGCCTATGCTTTTTCAAATGTTTACCTTGGAGCAAGCCCAACCTTGACGATACAGCCAGGTGCTGCTTTACAGACGTACAAGGTTAGCTCGATTACTTCGCAGCCGATTGGTGTTGCGAGGAGACAAAAATATACGGCTGAATTCGTGCATGTACAGAAGCGCAGTCTGCTGGATCGATCCCACAAGGAGACACGTATAAATGAAGCTAATCCCTTTGATCCGCTATGTAAAGTACACGCACAAGAGGTCACAATTTTATTGGCCATAGAGTCGGACGTGCTTGGTTCAGTCAAACTAGCCTGTACGGCTGTGTAGTCTACAAGTACAACCAGAGAGAACTCAGGTTTGTATCTTTGGTTACCACTTGGAGGAATTGTCGAGAAAGGCCATGCAAAAAAAAATAGTTGAAAGGCATGTATATGTATTGTGTCCAGACTCCAACTTAATCAATCACGCTTTAGTTATCCCAAGGATAAAGCTGTATATGCATCTACTTTTATAGTATCATTTATGGGCTCATGTCGCCTGCATCTATGACTGCTTTGATTGCTGAAGTTTTTTGCATCCTATATGCATGGCGGTTAGATTTTGAAATTTGGAAGTTTATTCTGGTCAATGTCAGAATAAATGGTACCTCGACCATGGATTGCTCGGGCAACCGGAGGTTTGTTTTATTACACCAGTATTTTGATATTTTTAGTGAAAAAAATGTGTGCATTACTTCTTCTGATTTACTTGCTTCTAGACTGGAGTTTTATTTGCTTCTAGACTGAAGTGCAAGCATATATATCATGTGTAAATAGTTTTAGTGATTTGCTTTTGCCTTCTATATGCATGTAAAATGCACGGCTTGCTGGGTAATGTTTAATAGGGATCTGTATTGACTAATTGCCGCTTCATTAGGAGATGGTTCTAAACTCAATTATATGTTGATATCTTTTTGTTAGTACCACTATTAATTTCTGAATTGGGAAGCATAGTTTTGTTTTCATGGCACTAGCCGACACATAGTTCCTTAACCAGCACCTGGTTCCCTCCTTCCTTTTGATCTCACATCACATGAATCGTGTTAATAAATTTTCATGCCTTCCTTAATTTCATGGGGGATAATGTAATTAAGGTGGATTGAACAATTTTGCCAGTTAGAGATGGTATGCATGAACATGTTGTTGTTGCAGGCTCCTCTTCTGCGTACACTACTAGGAGAATGCTTATAGATAGGATTTTAGCAGTAGCGTCGGTTAAAAGGGCAGCGCTACTGCTAAGTAGTAGTAGCGCGGGCGGCGACAGGCGCTACAGGTATGCAGTTAGCAGTAGCGCTGGATGTTCAACCGGCGCTACTGCTAATCGGTCCCATCCCGACCGACCGGGGTGACCTGTAGTAGTAGCGGCTGTGAGAGAGCAACGCTACTGCTAAAGCCGTAGCAGTAGCGCCCTTCTCTGTCCCGCGCTACTGCTAATCGGTCCCCTCGTGGACTTATCATCTTCCCCGCGCACGCCTGACCCTCACTCTCTCCCTCCCCCCCTCCTCACTCCCTCCCTCTCGACTCCGCTGCCGCCGCCGGTCCTCCCACTCTCTGCTGCCCCCGACCTCGACCCCGACCAAGACCACGGTGACCCCGACCCCGCAGCCGACCCACTCTCCTGCCCCGGCGACCTCGACCCCGGCCCCGACCCCGACGCCGACCCCGGCCTCTGCTTCTCCTCCAGCCGTCTCCTCCGCACGCCGGCCGTCTCCTCCGCGCGCCGGTCGTCTCCTTCTCTGGTGAGACATCCCCAGCCTCCTCCGCCCGTTTGATTGCTAGGTTTAATTTCGGTGGATTGCTAGGGTTGTGGCTAGGACATTGCTAGGGCTGATTGCTAGGGTTCTTGCTAGGGTTCTTGCTAGGATTGCTAGGGTTTCTGAAATTGTTAATGAAATTAGATAGTTAATGAGAAAACCGAGTCAAAAATGAGTTTTGGACATGTTTTATATAATGTTTTTTATGAGAAAAAAGAAATTGTTCTCGTATTTCAAAGAAGATAACCGATATTGAATTAGGTCTATTTGGACATATGTGTATGTTATTGCAGGGAACACCTCCTAGTGCCTATGTTTTGCCGGAATGTTGATTCATTTCCGTTCCGGCAAATCTCAGGCGCTCAATATGTCTTATTTTAATAATGGTCATGCCGAATTTTTGAATCATGAACACAGGAAATGTCTGACGACGATAGGATCCCTGAGTGTGATTACTGCGGTGATGATCGGGGTTTGTGCGACAGGCCTCACCTACGAGACGGCAGGTTCTTCACCATCAAGCTTGACGAGACCTTCGATGTTTGTACGGTACGCAACGATGACAAGTGTTTCTTCGTAATTAAGCATGACTTCTGTTTGTTTGCTTTAACGTGTAATTTTTGTTTTATACAATTTAACTAGTTCATCCCCTGCCATGCAAGACGGTATGTCTTGGTGAGGCTCGGTTTCGAAGACCATGAGAGTATGGAGACGAGGAGAGCTAACCTGAGGAGTAAACATGGTCACACATTTCTGGTCAAAGTAATGAATGTGGTTAATAACACAGAATTAGGGTGCTCAAATTGGGAAGCTCTAGCCAAGGCATATGAATTTTAGGAGGATATGGAAATAACCTTCGATCTTCGTCCTGAGGATCATTTTGAAGGTAACATCAACATTTGGGTGGATGTCGATATGCTTCCTGTTTTACCTCCATGTGAGTTTGTTAACCATATTTGTCAAGTAATTTGCATTCTATATTTAAAAATAGTTGGTGTTCATCCATACTAAATTTGTTAATTTATAATTTACAGCTTATTTCGTTTCTTCGAGTGAAACACGGAAATTAATTGACACGACACACTACACTTATGGATCACATCTAACTTGGGAGGAGAAGGATGTTCTTGTCACCTTTGTTATTGGTGTCCTGTTTGGTAGGGACGACTTTCCGTATAATATGGGACCTGGCCCAAATTATACATTTTAAATGCCACTAGTGCATAGGTTGAGGGCGGATGACATTCGCGCAAATATCTTGGTAAGAGTTGCTAATTAAGTACACTACTATTGCGCAAATGGTGTTGATTACATTGCTAACTAGGCTACTATTATGTTCTTCAACAGAAACTGCCAAATAGTATTGTGCCTTCGTTGATGCATGGCAAAGGTTATATGACAATTAAAAGCCCTACGAGGGTCCAGTTCACTTCTCCATACTCGACTGAACATAAACCACAAGGACGGCTCAAAATTGAAGCATGGGGAGAAATAAAGAAGGACCGCAAGCCACAAGTTGGAGACCGTTGGATCTCTTTGCTTCACCATGGAGACATAGGTGTTATTCTGTTTTATGACATTTTACCTAGGAGGGAGGACTAGGTCCTATGAGAGAAAAGTTTTTCTGGTTTATATTAACTTGGCATGATCGATTAGGATGATGATTATTATGGTGTTTTTCTGTTTTATGACATTTTAACTTGGTATGATTAAGATGATGATGAGTTGTTAGATGATTAAGAGGATGATGAGTTATATGACATATATTTGATTAAAGTGGATGGATACAAGTGATCATGTTGAATTAGAGGAAAATATGGTGTTGCGTCGCAACACCATATTTTCCTCTAATTCAACATGATCACTTGCATCCATTCACTTTAATCTAAATGTTGTTGCTGGCACAATAATTGTTGATGTTGTATATTAATATGTATAACTGTGTGTAAATACAACATAAATATAAAAAAAGAAATACGTGTGTTTAATAGTGGCGCGGGTTAGAAAAGCACGCTACTGCTAACTGAGTTAGCAGTAGGGCTGGTTAAGACGTGCCACTGCTAAACTTTAGCTGTAGCGTTGGGCAAACGACGCTACTGCTAAAAGTTAGTTGTAGCGCCGTAGCAGTAGCGCGGGCACCCGCATTACTGCTAGCCCTATTTCTAGCGCTACTACTAGCCTTTCTCCTACTAATGGTCAAAAACTTGATGTAGCACTCTAATGTTGTGACAATACTATTCTCAACCTACTTCCACTCTTGTGTGCCCCCACTAAGCTTTCTTTAACAAATATAATCGTTAGAAAATCGCATTGGTTGCATTTCCTTTGTTTTCTCAGATGTGAGTGAGAAGCTCATTCAACATATGCCAGTATTTCCATTTAGGTAGCACACAAATTTTCTATTAACGTCATCATGTTGTATGGCTACTGATTCTGAGATTTCTAAATACCTCCCTTCCTTCTTGGCTCGATGATATCTTTTCCACAACAAATCATAATTTTTTTATGTAAGTTCGAAGGCACTATTATGATGTTTCTTTTAAATTGTAAACGTACAGTTCCAAACAAATGAAACTATGATATTATTTCATTTCCATCCTCGAATGATTCATTATAGTTTCAGGGTGTCCATTTGTTCATTGTGTTTATAGGATTTGTCAATCATGTAAATCATATTTTGGCCTACTACTGACTGGTCCAATCTGTCTTATTTTTTCTATGCTATGAAAGTTCAAGACCCCTGATGGATGCTTGATCATCATCATAGTGTGTTTTTACTAAGTTCTTATTGCACATTCATTTTGTGTCTTCAAATTTTCAACAAGGCCTATATCTTCTGCTCTGTTGGATACTATTTAACAGCCTTATTACTTACTCATTAGTCAAATCTCTAGAACTAACTATTTCTTCTTCTTTTGAAACATAAAGGTATATTAAATATTTTCCCATGGAAATAGAAGCGTATGTAAAGTTGTAAAATCTATACAGAGGCGAATTTTGACAAAATTCCAATTAGTTAACACGGGCTGAAAAAAATATTATCTTTGAAGTAGAGTATTTATAAACATTTCTGGCACACATAGGCACAATCAACAATAGTTTACTTTGACGCTTGATATTAAAAAATGTTGAAAAAACATTGTATCGTTATGACATTACAAAACTATTCTTCAGGAAAAATTTACAATACACTGGACCATTTTGAAAAGTTTTCCATATATAAACAGTCAAAGTTTTGGAGAAGTTTACATGCACGTTTTATACATGTGAACCATTAATTACAAGATGTCGCATACAAACTATACTGTTCTATAGTTCAAGACTTAAAATTGCATTATAAATCATTCAAGATATATTAACATACACGCCAAAAATTTAGGGAAATGAAACCAAATTGCTGCACAATCCAGAATGTGTGTTGTTTAAGCATATTTTAAATGGTTATATGTATAAAACGCCGCACCATACGCATAAGAAAATGAGCAGTGTATTAGGCGGCTCTACATCGTTCCCAAATGAGACCAACAAACATATGATTAGGGTAATTGCTCACATATGATTCATATTCATTTAGTAACTTTATTAAATAATGTGATACTATGTTATGGAAAAATATTAGTATGATGACATTAGATGATGATTTCATCTAACTTATATGCATACCTTCTATGTAAATCTCTGTATTTCTGAAGGTATATCCTTCACAAAAATCAGAAGTATAGTGATTCATTTTAGAAAATGATATTTTTTATAACATAGATTGAAAGAAAAAATATTAGATAAATGGCCCGTGCGAATGCACGGGTTGACGGCTAGTCTTGTTAATTTCGAAGAAGAAGAAAAATCCGTTCTGCTTTGTAGCATTCATGTCGCCTTTTTTACATTTGCATGTACAGATTATTTTGTTCTGGACTAAGGGCATAGTCCACTACAATGCCTGTAAAGGTTCAGACACTTTGTGTCATCCAACGACGTGCATCAAATGTCTGCGGACCCCATATATTCGAGTTGTCGCAAATCGAAAACAAACATAAGGACAGATTGTGGGCGTTCGGATCTCCGCCGCGTAGGCATGCGACGCCCCCAATCCACACAAAAAAACTCTCTCATTTCATTCTCACTGCTACTCCGGTCTCTACGCCGCATTCATGCCGGTGTAGAGAGGACGTGACCGGTCATTGGCGCATGCTATCAGAATGATGCGACATTCACACCGGTGTGGCGTTCGATGCACCTGCTTCGGCCCACCTCTCACACCACATGCGCTCCTCTTCGCGTTGCGGCAATGCGGGTAAAAAGCGGACGTGACAGGACGGGGCAACGGGACAACTTCTTACTGCATTCAAATGGGTTGATCGTCCATCCACCTGGCATTCATGTCGGCGAACGAGAAGTCGTCGTTCCGCCTGCCCGACGCATTCAAGACACCGGTCCGGTTGCCTGCCCCCCCCCCCCCCCCCCAGTATTTAAAGGCCACTGGCCACGACACAAACCCGTACCACCTCCGAGAACCATATCCATCCATCTATGCCGCTGGCGTACCACCTCTCCCTTCTTCGTCTTTCGACCTTCATGACCGAAGACTGGGACCCACAACGATGGTGGAAGACCCTTTCGCCGCGCCGCCGCCACGAAATCGCTACCAAGGTAGACGCATGGCGTAGCCGGGTCCCGGCCTGCATTACGGCGAGAGAGCCTCCGAACTCTCTGGAGGAGTTGAGCTCGAACGAGGTGGGCATGAAGGAGACGGAGGAGGAGCGGGCGCCCATGTCGGCTGCCAGGTTCACCCTGCAGCAGGCTGAGGCGCACTACAACGCCGTCATAGCTGATGCGCGGGCAGAGGAGCAAGCGTCGTCGACATCCACATTTCGATAGGTCCGGGAGGAGTAACGTACAACTTGCAGCTCCTCGAGCACCACCGTCTTGTGGAGGATCGAATCGCCGACAAGCAGGCGAATGAGGAGGCCATCTTGACCATGCCGATGGAGAGTCTCGGCTTCATCGATGAGCACCGGACATTGTATGACTCTGTGCGCAGCGCCCGTACCTCCACCATGCTGGCGGCGAGTATGGGCTTCATCGATGAGCAGCGTATCTTGTACAAGTCCATGCGTAGCGCCCGTACCATCTACGGTGAGCCCTTACAGCTCCGCATAAATGAAGCGGAGCGGAACCAACTATTTGAGGAGATCGCGGTGGAGGCAGACGAGAACGCTACCAAAATCAGGATCTCCGCGTTGTTTGTGTCGGGCCGCAACCAGCATGAGGCCAGACTGTCCACATCGATCGTCAACCTCACCTCCACCGACGAAGACCACGACCAGGCGCTGGACTCCGATGAGGAGTAGGACGTCGAAGACGAACGTGCCCATGTCCGACGATGAGCAGTAGGTGGAATACAGACGTGCCCACGGCTCGCAAAAAGTAGAGTAAGATCAGTAACTTCTAATATGTAAAAACTTACAAGTATTAATGAAAATGACATGTCCGGTTTTATGGCACGCCGGGTTGGATGATAGGCTTTTCTAAAGCTCCTAGTCCGACGTGTCCGCGGACATCTGGGGTGTTTGTTTTGGTATATAGCGCCGGGCTACATTAAGGGCATCTCCAATGCTGGCCCGTAAACCAGACACCGCATTCGTCCGCGAACCGAGGGGGCAAGGGGGGGCTAGTCCGTGGACACTGATGCGGGAGTCGGACACCCAAATCTAGCAGGATACATTTCAAAGACTATTTGAACTAACCGTATGGGAATTAATCAAACCCTAAGAAATTCATTGAAGTTCGATCAGAATTTACATAGACGACAAATAGTTTGGCCGTTTTACAGAAAACTAAAAAAACTTATAGCTTGTATCGGAGAACCACCTCGTACGCGTCGCCGCCACGCCCGGCCACACCTCCGTCCTCGTCATGCTGCCATCGTCGTCCCTCCAGTGGCGGTAAGACGCCGGTGGGCCGCGACAGCCTTGTTCGGCCGTAGCCTGGCACTTGCGGAGGAGCCGCTCTGCTTCCTCATGCACGATGCGGAGGACTGCCGCGGACAATGATGACGACGTACGTGGAGCCCTGGCAGCTGATGAGTGTTATTTTTACACTCCTCTTAGCTGAGTTTAAACCGATATATTTCATTAAAACCGAGATATTCGCTTCGATATTGCCATTAATGACTATGCATGCATATGATTCCAAATATTCTATCTTTATTTTGTTTCCATAGGAAATGGGCTATTCATGGCGAAATCAAGCCAATACATGGAAAGGAATAAAGTGGAGATAGAAGAGATCAAGTGGGAGGCGCACTAGAAGAAATTGAGCAAAAGATGACCTTTCATACGACCGCTCCCGCTCGTATGAGAGGTCGTATAGTGTGGAAACCGAGGCTCCTCGTTCACCTAAATAACCTTTATAAAGGGGCCAACGCCAAATGACTAACAAGGGAGCGCGGAACAAGCCAGTCTTTGTCATCATCACCATGCCCATCTCCATCAACCCTAGTCGTCGCCATTTCCCATCTCCATAGCCACAACCTTAACCACCATCATAGTTCGCAACAATCTAGTCATATGTGTAATCATGTATCACACACTGATACGTCTCCAACGTATCTATATTTTTTGATTGTTCCATGTTGATATTTTACCATTCTAGGATACTTTTTGGGTTTTTGTTTACCAATTTATAATATTTTATAGCACTAACCTATTGACCCAGTGCCTAGTGCCAGTTGCTGTTTTCTGTGTGTTTTTTACTTTTCAGGTTTACATTACCAAACGAAGTCCAATTGCCACAAAACTTTTTGATGATTTTTTCTGGACCAAAAGAAGACCTGGAAGCTTCGGAAGGAGGCCGGGAGGCACACGAGGGCTCCACCACACATCACGACGCACCCTAGGGGGGTTGCGCCCTGATATGTGGTGGCCCCCTCGTGGCTCTCCCGACGTCCCTCTCTGGCCTATAAATTCTCTAATATTGCAAAAAAAAACAGAGGCAGTCCCGAAACCCTTTTTCCGCCGCCGCAAGTCTCTGTTCCGTCGTGAGGCCATCTGGAGCTCCATTCCGGCACCCTGGCAGAGGGGGGATCGGTCACGGAGGGCCTCTACATCAACCTTGCTGCCCTCATGATGATGTGTGAGTAGTTCACCACAGACCTATGGGTCCATAGCTAGTACCTAGATGGCAATCTCTCTATCTCTTGATCTTCAATACAATGGTCATCACATATTCGCTTTGATCTATCCGATGTAATCCTATTGTGCGGTGTGTTTGTTGGGATCTGATGAATTGTGGGTTTATGTTCAGATTATTCATGAAAAGTATTTGAGATAATTCTGATATATATTGTCTCTTAATTGCATGATCATTATAGCTTCGTAATGCTCTCCGATTTATTGATGTGCTTTGGCCAAGTAGATTGATATTTCATCGGTGGGAGTGGTGCGTTGTGGTAGGTTCAATCTGACGAGTTTCTATATCCCAGTGACAAAGTAGGGGACAAGATGCATCTTTGTGTTGTTGATACTAAGGATAACACGATGGGCTTCATTCATATTGCTTGAGTTTACTTTGTCTACATCATGTCATCGTTCTCCATGCAACTCTGTTTTACTTAATACTCTAGATGCATGCTGGATAGCGGTCGATGAGTGGAGTAATAGTAATTGGTGCAGGTAGGAGTCAGCCTATTTGTTTATGGATGTGGTGCCTATATATACATGATCATTGCCGTGAAAATCTCATAACTATCCGCTTTTCTATCAATTGCCAACAGTAATTTGTTACCCACCGTATGTTGCCTACATGAGAGATGCCGCTAGGGAAAACTATGGCCCCCGGGTCTATTAACTTATATATTTACAAATGCTACTATTACCTCGCTACCTTTATTTTATTTTGAAATTTAGAATTATCAACAATTATCTACACAACTCATTTGCTTGCAAATAACGAGATCAAGGGGATTGACAACCCTCTTGCCCGCGTTGGGTGCAAGTTGTTTGTTCATTTGTGCGCAGCCACTAAAAACGGATGAGGATTGATATTCCTATTGGTTCGATAAACCTTGGTTTCACAACTGAGGGAAATACTTGATGAGTACTCCGGCGGCACGACGGCGTGGTGACAGTGGTGGTGGAGCTATTCCGGCATGGCTTCGCCTAAGCACCGCCGAAACTAGAGGAGGAGACGATCTAGTGGGGGGGGGGGAGAGGGCTGCACCGTGGCTTGGGGTGCGGCTGCTCTCTCTCCCCTCCAATATATATAGGAGGGGAAGGGGAAGGGGCTGGTGCCCTAGAGTTTCCTCCTAGGGTCGGCCGAACCAAGGAGGTGGAGGAGTCCACCTCCAACTAGGAGGTGGGCGTGGGAGGAGTCCTCCTGTGATTAAGACTCCTCCCCCTCTCCTCTTTTCCTGTGCATAGGCCCATAGGGCTGGCCGCACCAGCCCACTAGGGGCTGGCCGAACCAGCCCACTAGGGGCTGGTGCGCCACCACTAAGGCCCATGTGGCCCCTTGGGGTGTGTGGGCCCCACTTGGTCGACCACCGGAACCCATTCGTCACTCCCGGTACACTGCCGGAAATGCCCGAAACTTTTCCGGAGTTCAAACACCACTTTCCTATAAATCAATCTTTACCTCCGGACCATTCCAGAGCTCGTCGTGTCATCCGGGATCTCATCTGGGACTCCGAACAACCTTCGGTCACCACCATACATAACTCAATACTACCGAAACGTCACCGAACGTTAAGTGTGCAGACCCTGCGGGTTCGAGAACTATGTAGACATGACCAAGACACCTCTACGGTCAATAACCAATAGCGGGACCTGGATGCCCATATTGGTTCCTACATATTCTACGAAGATCCTTATCGGTTGAACCTCTATGTCAAGGATTTAGCTAATCCCGTATGCAGTTCCCTTTGTTCTTCGGTATGTTACTTGCCCGAGATTCGATCGTCGGCTATACCTAGTTCAATCTCGTTACCGGCAAGTCTCTTTACTCGTTCCGTAATACAAGATCCCGTGTCTAACTCTTTAGTCACTTTGCTTGCAAGGCTCATTGTGATGTTGTATTACCGAGTGGGCCCTGAGATACCTCTCCGTCACACGGAGTAACAAATCCCAGTCTTGATCCATGCCAACTCAACAAACACCCTCGGAGATACCTATAGAGCATCTTTATAGTCACCCAGTTACGTTGCGACATTTGATACACACAAGGTACTCCTCCGGTGTCAGTGAGTTGCATGATCTCTTGGTCATAGGAACAGATACTTTGACATGCAGAAACAATAGCAATAAACTGACACGATCATATGCTACATTCATAGTTTGGGTCTTGTCCATCACATCATTCTCCTAATGATGTGATCCCATTATCAAATGACAACTCATGTCTATGACTAGGAAACCATAGCCATCTTTGATCAACGAGCTAGTCCATCAGAGGCTTACTAGGGACACATTGTTGTCTATGAACCCACACATGTATTTAAGTTTCCAATCAATACAATTCTAGCATGGATAATAAACATTTATCACGAACATGGAAATATGATAATAACTAAAGTATTATTGCCTCTAGGGCATATTTCCAATAGTCTCCCACTTGCACTAGAGTCAATAATCTAGCTCACATCGCTATGTGATTTACATTGTTATGAATTTAACACCCAATGAGTTCTGGGGTTCGATCATGTTTTGCATGTGAGAGAGGTTTTAGTGAACGGTCTGCAACATTCAGATCCGTGTGTTCTTTGCAAATCTATATGTCATAGTGTAGATGCTGCTACCACGCTCCACTTGGAGCTATTCCAAATTGCTGCTCCACTATACGTATCCGGATTACTAACTAAGAGTCATCCGGATTAGTGTCAAAGCTTGCATCGACGTAACTCCTTACGACGAACTCTTTATCACCTCCATAATCTAGAAATATTTACTTAGTCCTCTAGTTACTAAGGATAATTTTGACCGCTGTCCAGTGATCCACTCCTTGACCACTCTTGTACCCCTCGACAGACTCATGGCAAGGCACGCACCATGTGCGGTACACAGCATGGCATACTATATAGAGCCTATGGATAAGCCATAGGGGATGACCTTCGTCCTTTCTCTTTCTTCTGCCGTGGTCGAGCTTTGAGTCTCACTCAACTCCACACCTTACAAATCAGGCAAGAACTCTTTCTTTGACTGATCCATTTTGAACTCTTTCAAAATCTTGTCAAGGTATGTACTCATTGAAAGTCTTATCAGACGTCTTGATCTATCTCTATGATCCTTGATGCCCAATATTTAAGTAGCTTCATTCCAGGTCTTCCTTTGAAAAACTCCTTTCAAACAACCCTTTACGCTTCCAGAAATTCTACATCATTTCCGATCAACAATATGGCATCCACATATACTTATCAGAAATTCTATAGTGCTCCCACTCACTTTCTTGTAAATACAAGTTTCTCATAAACTTTGTATAAACCCAAAAACTTTGATCACCTCATCAAAGCGTATATTCCAACTCCAAGATGCTCGCTCCAGCCCATAGAAGGATTGCTGGAGCTTGCACACCTTTTAGCATCCTTAGGACTGACAAAAACCTTCTGGTTGTATCACATACAATCTTTCCTCGAGAAAACCGTTAAGGAATCGATGTTTTGTCATCCATCTGCCAGATTTCATAATCGAAAAATGCAGCAACTGCTAACAAAATTCCAACAGACTTTAGCATCGCTACGGGTGAGAAAGTCTCATCGTAGTTAACTCCTTGAACTTGTCGGAAACTTCTTTGCGACAAGTCGAGCTTTATAAATGGTGACATTTACCATCAGCGTCTGTCTTCTTCTTAAAGGTCCATTTGTACTCAACGGCCTACCGTTCCACGGACAAGTCTACCAAAGTCCATACTTGGTTTTTCATACATGGATCCTTTATCGGATTTCATGGCTCCTAGCCATTTGTTGGAATCCGGGCCCACCATCGCTTCTTCATAGTCTGCAGGTTCATCGTTGTCTAACAACATGATTTCCAAGACAGGATTGACGTACCACTCAGGGCAGTACGTGTCCTTGTCGACCTACGAGATTCAGTAGTAACTTGATCCGAAGTGTCTTGATCATCATCATTAACTTCCTCTTCATTCGGTGTAGGCGCCACATAAACATCTTTCTGCGTCGTGCTACCATCCAACTGAAGTGACGGTTCAATAACCTCATCATGTTCTACCTTCCTCCCACTCAATTCTTTCAAGAGAAACTCTTTCTCGAGAAAGGACCCATTTTTAGCAACAAACACTTTGCCCTTGGATCTGAGATAGAAGGTATACCCAACTGTTTCCTTAGGGTATCCTATGAAGATGCACTTTTCCGCTTTGGGATCGAGCTTACCAGACATAAGCGTCGCATTCCCAAACTCTGAGAAATGACAGCTTAGGTTTCTGCCAAACCAAAATTCATACGATGTCATCTCAACGGACTTAGATGGTGCCCTATTTAAAGTGAATGTAGTTGTCTCTAATGCATAACCCCAAAAACGATAGTGGCAAAACGATAAGAGACATCATAGTACGCACCATATCCAATAGAGCACGACTATGACGTTCGGACACACCATCACACTATGGTGTTCCAGGTGGCGTGAGTTGTGAAACAACTTCCACATTGTCTTAAGTTGTATACCAAACTCGTAACTCAGATATTGACCTCCACGATCATATCATAGACATTTTATCTTCTTGTCACGATGATCTCAAACTTCACTCTGAATTTTGCTTGAACTTTTCAAACATTTCAGACTTGTGTTTCATTAAGTAAATATACCCATACCTACTCAAATCATCAGTGAAGGTAAGAAAATAACGATATCCACCGCACGCATCAACACTCATTGGACCGCTACATCAACATGTATCATTTCCAATAAGTCACTTGCCCGCTCCATCATATCGGAAAACGGGGTCTTAGTCATCTTGCCCAAGAGGCATGGTCCGCATGTCTCAACCGATTCGAAATCGAGTGAGTCAAAAGATCCATCAGCATGGAGTTTCTTCATGCGCTTTACACCAATATGACCTTGGCGGCAGTGCCACAAGTATGTGGTGCTATCATTATTAACTTTGCATCTTTTGGCATCAATATTATGAACCTGTGTATTACTACGATCGAGATTCAATAAACCATTCACATTGGGTGCATGACCATTGAAGGTATTATTAATGTAAACAGAATAACCATTATTCTCTAACTTAAATGAATTACCGTATTGCAATAAACACGATCTAATCACGTTCATGCTCAACGCAAACACCAAATAACATTTATTTAGGTTCATCACTAACCCCGAAGGTAGAGAGAGCGTGCGATGGTGATCACATCAACCTTGGAAACACTTCCAACACACATCGTCACCTCGCCCTTAGCTAGTCTCCGTTTATTCCATAGCTTTTATTTCGAGTTACCAACATTTAGCAACTGAACCGGTATCTAATATCCAGGTGCTACTAGGAGTACTAGTAAGGTACACATGAATAAAATGTATATCAAATATACTTCTGTTGACGTTGCCAGCCTTCTTATCTATCTAGGGCAGTTCCGCTTCAGTGACCGTTCTCCTCATAATAGAAGCACTCAGTCTCGGGTTTGGGTTCAACCTTGGGTTTCTTCACTGGAGCGGCAACTGGCTTGCCATTCTTGAAGTTTTCCCTTCTTGCCCTTCCCCTTCTTAAAACTAGTGGTTTTACTAACCATCAACACTTGATGCTCCTTCTTGATTTCTACCTTCGCGGTGTCAAACATCGCGAATAGCTCAGGGATCATTATTTCCATCCCTGGCATTTCATAGTTCATCACGAAGCTCTAGTAGCTTTGTGGCAGTGACTTGAAGAACTATATCAAGCACTATCTTATCTGGAAGATCAACTTCCACTCGATTCAAGCGATTGTAGCACCCAGACAATCTGAGCACATGCTCACCGATTGAGCTATTCTCCTTCATCTTGCAGGCAAATAATCTTGTTGGAGGTCTCATACCTCTCAACACGGGCACGAGCCTGAGATCCCAATTTCAGATCTTGGAAGATCTTATATGCTCTGTGACGTTCAAAACGTCTTTGGTGCCTCAATTCTGAGCGGTGATGCATGACGCACTGAACTATCAAGTAGTCATCAGAACGTGTCTGTCAAATGTTCACAACATCCACAAACGACGCTAGAGGGGGTGGCGCACCGAGTGGTACATCAAGGACATAAGCCTTCTGTGCAGCAATGAGGACAATCCTCAGATCACGAACCCAATCCGCATTATTGCTAATATCATCTTTCAATTCTATTTTCTCTAGGAACGTATAAAAAACAGGGGAGCTACAGCGCGAGCTGTTGATCTACAACATAATTTGCAAAGTCACTTTGACTATGTTCATGATAATGAGTTCAATTAATCATATTACTTAAGAACTCCCACTCAAATTGACATCCCTCTGGTCATCCGAGTGTTACATGATCCAAATTCACCAACCCAAGTACGATCATCACGTGAGATGAGGTGGTTTCAATGGTGAACATCTCCATGTTGATCATATCTACTATATGACTCATGTTCGACCTTTCGGTCTCTTGTGTTCCGAGGCCATGTATGTACATGCTAGGCTCGTCAAGTTTAACCCGAGCGTTCCGCATGTGCAACACTGGCTTGCACCCGTTGTATGCGAACGTAGAGTCTATCACACCCGATCATCACGTGGTGTCTCAAAACGATGAACTTTTGCAATGGTGCACACTCGGGGAGAACACAATTTTATCTTGAAATTTTAGTGAGGGATCACCTTATAATGCTACTGTCGTCCTAAGCAAAACAAGGTGTATAAAAGGATTAACATCACATGCAAATCATAAGTGAAATGATATGGCCATGATCTTGTGCTTTTGATCTCCATCTCCAAAGCACCGGCATGATCTCCATCGTCACCTGCATGACACCATGATCTCCATCATCTTGATCTCTATCAACGTGTCGCCATCGGGGTTGTCACGCCAACCATGCTTCTACTACTATTGCTACTGCTTAGCAATAAAGTAAAGCATTACAAAGCACTTAATGAGTGACACGCAGGCCACATAATAATGAAAGACAACCCTATGGCTCCTGCCGGTTGCCGTACTCAACGACATGCAAGTCGTGATTATCTATACAAAAACATGATCATCTCATACATCACATATATCTCATCATGTCTTTGGCCATATCATATCACAACATACCCTGCAAAAACAAGTTAGACGTCCTCTAATTTGTTGTTGCATGTTTTACGTGGCTGCTATGGGTATCTAGCAAGAACGATTCTTACCTACGCAAAACCACAACGGTGGTATACAAGTTGCTATTTCACCTTCTACAAGGACCGCCTCTGTCGAATACGATTCAACTAAAGTGGGAGAGACAGACACCCACCAGCCATCTTATGCAACAAAGTTACATGTCAGTCGATGGAACCGGTCTCTCGTACGTGGACGAGTAAGCTTGGTCCGAGCCGCTTCATCCCACAATACGGCCGAATCAATATAAGGCTAAGGAGGGAAGCAATCTGAATATCAACGCCCACAAACTCCTTTGTGTTCTACTCGTGATCTCATCTACGCATAGACCTAGCTCATGATGCCACTGTTGGGGAACGTTGCATGGGAAACCAAAAAATTCCTACGCACACGCAAGATCTATCCATGGTGATGAGCATCTATGATAGGGAGAG
Source organism: Elymus sibiricus (assembly GCA_039707655.1). NCBI lineage: Eukaryota > Viridiplantae > Streptophyta > Magnoliopsida > Poales > Poaceae > Elymus > Elymus sibiricus. Next base: position 358,453,489 of record CM077675.1, read on the forward strand.
TGGATCTACATACCCTTGTAGATCGCTAAGCGGGAAGCGTTAAGAAACGCGGTTGATGTAGTCGAACGTCTTCGCGATCCAAATCGCAAGCCGTCCCGCGATCCAATCACGATTCGTCCCGATCTAGCGCCGAACGGACGGTACCTCCTCGTTCAGCACACGTACAGCTCGATGACGATCTCCGCCTTCTTGATCCAGCAAGAGGGAGCGGAGAGGTAGATGAGTACTCCGGCAGCACGACGGCGTGGTGACAGTGGTGGTGGAGCTATTTTGGCAGGGCTTCGCCTAAGCACCGCCGAAACTAGAGGAGGAGACGATCTAGTGGGGGGAGAGAGGGCTGCAGCATGGCTTGGGGGTGTGGCTGCTCTCTCTCCCCTCCAATATATATAGGAGGGAGGGGAATGGGCTGGCGCCCTAGGGTTTCCCCCTAGGGTCGGCCGAACCAAGGAGGTGGAGGAGTCCACCTCCAACTAGGAGGTGGGCGTGGGAGGAGTCCTCCTCCGATTAGGACTCCTCCCCTCTCCTCTTTTCCTGCGCATAGGCCCATAGGGCTGGCCGCACCAGCCCACTAGGGGCTGGTGCGCCACCACTAAGGCCCATGTGGCCCCTTGGGGTGTGTGGGCCCCACTTGGTGGACCACCGGAACCCATTCGTCACTCCCGGTACACTGCCGGAAATGCCCGAAACTTTTCCGGAGTTCAAACACCACTTTCCTATATATAAATCTTTACCTCCAGACCATTCCGGAGCTTCTCGTGTCGTCCGGGATCTCATCCGGGACTCTAAGCAACCTTCGGTCACCACCATACACAACTCAATACTACCGAAACGTCACCGAACGTTAAGTGTGCAGACCCTGCGGGTTCGAGAACTATGTAGACATGATCGAGACACCTCTACGGTCAATAACCAATAGTGGGACCTGGATGCCCATATTGGTTCCTACATATTCTATGAAGATCTTTATCGGTTGAACCTCTATGTCAAGGATTCAGCTAATCCCGTATGCAGTTCCCTTTGTTCTTCGGTATGTTACTTGCCCGAGATTCGATCGTCGGTATCTCTATACCTAGTTAATCTCGTTACCGGCAAGTCTCTTTACTCGTTCCGTAATACAAGATCCCGTGGCTAACTCTTTAGTCACTTTGCTTGCAAGGCTCATTGTGATGTTGTATTACCGAGTGGGCCCTGAGATACCTCTCCGTCACACGGAGTAACAAATCCTAGTCTTGATCCATGAACAAACACCCTCGGAGATACCTGTAGAGCATCTTTATAGTCACCCAGTTATGTTGCGACGTTTGATACACACAAGGTACTCCTCCGGTGTCAGTGAGTTGCATGATCTCATGGTCATAGGAACAGATACTTTGACATGCAGAAACAATAGCAATAAACTGACACGATCATATGCTACGTTCATAGTTTGGGTCTTGTCCATCACATCATTCTCCTAATGATGTGATCCCGTTATCAAATGACAACTCATGTCTATGACTAGGAAACCATAGCCATCTTTGATCAAGGAGCTAGTCCATCAGAGGCTTACTAGGGACACATTGTTGTCTATGTACCCACACATGTATTTGAGTTTCCAATCAATACAATTCTAGCATGGATAATAAACATTTATCATGAACAAGGAAATATGATAATAACTAAATTATTATTGCCTCTAGGGCATATTTTCAACATCTCCATGATGTGTTCTTTGATGTGTTCTTCTATCTCGTCGAGGGAACCATTGTGAAGGCGATCAACTCCAACAACTTTGTTGCCGTCATCATCAACTTTCTCTCCCTCTATAGTGGTGTAACCTCTCTCACCTCCCTGTAATCTCTACTTGAACATGGTGCTTTATGCTATATATTATTATCCAATGATGTGTTGCACCTCTATGATGTTTGAGTAGATTTGTTTTGTAACGTGGGCTAATTGTGGTGTGATATGGTTGATATGAGTTGTGTGTTATTATGGTGTTGTCCTATAGTGCCCTCGGCGTTGCACAAGCATGTGGGATCACAGTTGTAGGATGTTGCAATATGTCAATTATTTGTTTATAGTGGGTTGCAGGAGTGATAGAAACCTAAACCCGAGTTCGTGAGTTGTTGTGTGCGGGATCAAAGGGGGCTTTTTACTTAATGCTATGGTTAGGTTTTACCTTAATGAAGCTTTGGTAGTTGTAGATGCTTGCTAAAGTTCTAATCATAAGAACATGTGATCCAAGTATAGAAAGTATGTTAGCCTAAGCCTCTCCCTCATAAGTATTATGATTATCACTATCATGTAATATTCATCTGCCTAGGGGAAAACCTTCTCCCATTGTTCTTCAGAAACCTTTAATTTATTGTTCTTTTATTAAAATATCTACTAGTTCTTTATTGTTTTGCACAACTATCTTTTTATCCTCGCAAACTAGTTTTATTTCTTGTTCTAGGTAAGACAAATGTTAGTGTGCGTAGAGTTGTATCAGTGGTTGATAGAACTTTGGAGAATATTAATTTTACCTTTAGCTCCTCGTTGAGTTCGACACTATTATTTATTGAAAATCCTACAAGTGATGCCCTATACTTGTGGGTTACGCGGTCGTATGAAACTTTGATAGAAAGAAAGAAGAAGTCTAGAGAATTTGACCACGTTCCATGCGAGCATCCGCACTCGTATGGGTGGTCGTATGACACCATCGACCAGAAGATGAACATTACCAAAGTCAAAGATGGTGTTCTATATGAACGCTCGTTCTCGCATGATTGTCCGTAGGTAAGCACAAATAGAATAGCGGATCCAGAGTGAATGACGGCTTTCTACACAAGCGTGCCACTCGTATGAATGGTCGTATGGCACCCTCGCAACCATAAGGATCCCGGAGGAAGTGGTATTTCACCCCATCTCCTCTTCTTCTTCTTCTTCTTCTTCCTCCTCCTCCAAATCCTACGACAACTTTGTCCGATCTCCGTACTTGTTCGATTTTAGTTCAAATTCTTTCGTGTGATTGATCTATGGTGCGTTTCTCCTTCGATTCCCAACTTATTTCTCGCAAATCTATGTTCTATGTGCCTAGCATTGCCATGTCTAGTGTATGCGTATTTTTGATATAAAGTTTGAGTTTGGCTTGGATTCATTGATGAGCTGAAGCGCCATGTATTGGAACACAGAATTTTGCATGATCTTAAATACTAAGGAATATCGATTCCATATAAACAACACTGAAAGCAAGGACCATCGAGTCTATTGTATTAAACACCATGGGGTTGAGCTACTCCATAACTTTTTCTTTTAGAACAATTCTAACAATTTTCAAACTTTTTATCCAACCATCATTCATTTTCTTTTACATTTTTGGTAAAAGATAGATTGTGGCAATGTCTTTCAGAGGATCACAAGATTGTTCCCAAGCTAAGCAAAAACTTGAACAAAGTGCATAAAACATAAACTTGGCAATATGGGGACTAACTTGAGCAAGTTATTCCCTTATACAAATACATAGTAATCATACATAAGAAAGCGTATCAAATAGTGGGGCACATGATTGCATGGTATTTATCAAGTGAAGATCATTGCACAAGACTCTACATATGCAAAAATAACTTCCCCAAGCTTAGAACTTTGCAAGAACTAATCTCAAGAAAATATGAAACGAAAAGATAAAGTGAAGTTTATTAAAGAAGAGTATGGAAAGTGTTTACCTCCCCAAGCTTAAATGTAATCAAGGTAATAAAAACGTTTTACCGTTGAGGTGCAAATAATCTCTCCTTTAAACTGGACGCCATCTTGCGCTCGTACAAAACTTTGTCTTGCACTATGGATCTTTGGTTGCTTCTACCCGAGCGTCATACGAGCGATTGTACAAGCGTATGCGCTCGTATGAGATGTCATCTTTGGCTCTGGAAATATTCTTGTCTTCGTCGAGGGGCCATACGACCACGTATATGAGCGCTTGCACTCATATGACACACCGTCGTTGGCTCTGTTACCTCTGGATGTTTTTGTTAGCGCCTCCCTCGCTTGATACGACAGCGCATACGACCGTGGGTGGTCGTATAAAACATCGTTTTTTCTTCTGTTTTGGCTAGAATTTCATTTCTTAAGAAATTCCTACGGGGTTAGTCCAACACTTGTACTAGGCAGATATTATGAAGATCCAACAGTGCAATTGTACCACATATTAAATTTTAAGCAGACGAAAAAATTCACCTAATGAAGACTTAAGGAAAACAACATTAATAGCAATTCAAGTGCCAATGCAAACATATGAATGCAAACTAAACTATAAAGACTCAAAACTAATAAAGGCTCCTACTAATTTCTGGGTTGCCTCCCGATAGCGCTTTATTTAGATCCATATAGCTAGGCTTCAATTCTCCATATATCCACTCCGATCCCATGGGATATTGATGACCCACAAGTATAGGGGGTCAATCGTAGTCCTTTCGATAAGTAAGAGTGTCGAACCCAACAAGGAGCAGAAGGAAATGACAAGCGATTTTCAGCAAGGTAATTTCTGCAAGCACTGAAATTGTAGGTAATAGATAGTTTGATAGCAAGATAATTGGCAACAAGCAAGTATCGGTAACGGTAAATAAAGTGTAGCAAGGTAGCCAAATCCTTTTGTGGCAAAGGAAAGGCTAGAACAGTCTCTAATAATAGGCAAAGTGTTCTTGAGGGTACACGGAATTTCATCTAGTCACTTTTATCATGTTGGTTTGATTTGCGTTCGTTACTTTGATAATTTGATATGTGGGTGGGCCGGTGCTTGGGTGCTGTTCTTACTTGAACAAACCTCCCACTTATGATTAACCCCCTCGCAAGCATCCGCAACTACGAGAAAAGTATTAAGATAAAATCTAACCATAGCATTAAACGTTTGGATCCAAATCAGCCCCTTACGAAGTAGCGCATAAACTAGGGTTTAAGCTTCTGTCACTCTAGCAATCCATCATCTAATAACTACTTCACAATGCATTCCCTTAGGCCCAAGGATGGTGAAGTGTCATGTAGTCGACGTTCACATGACACCACTAAGGGAATCACAACATACATATCATCAAAATATCGAACACATATCAAATTCACATGATTACTTGCAACATGACTTCTCCCGTGACCTAAAGAACAAAGGTAACTACTCACAAATAATATCCATGCTCAAGATCAGAGGGGTATTGAATATCATAATGGATCTGAACATATAATATTCCACCAAATAAACCATATAGCAATCAACTACAAGATGTAATCAACACTACTAGTCACCCACAGGTACCAATCTGAGGTTCCGGTACAAAGATTGAACACAAGAGATGAACTAGGGTTTGAGAGGAGATGGTGTTGTTGATGATGTTGATGAAGATTGGCCTCTCAAAGATGAGAGGGGTGTTGTTGATGACGATGGCTTCGATTTCCCCCTCCGGGAGGGAAGTTCCCCCGGCGGAATCGCTTCGCCGAAGGGCAAAAGTGCTCCTGCCCAAGTTCCGCCTTGAGACGGCGGCGCTCCATCCCGAAAGTCCTCCCTTTATTTTTTTGTATGTCAAAAGACCTTATATACCAGAAGATGGTCACCGGAGGTGGGCCGTGCTGGGCACAACCCACCAGGGCGCGCTTGGGGGGCCTGGCACGCCCTGGTGTCTTGTGCTTACCAGGTGGGCCCCCTCCGGTAGTTATTTGCTCCAGTATTTTTTATATATTCCAAAATAATTCTCCGTAAAGTTTTAGCTTATTTGGACATGTGAAGAATAGGTATCTCTGATGTGCTTTTTCAGGTCCAGAATTCCAGCTGCCGGTATTCTCCCTCTTTGTGTAAACCTTGCATATTATGAGAGAAAAGGCATTAGAATCACTCCCTAAAGCATTATTATACATCAAAACATTATAAATAATAGTAAGAAATCATGATGCAAAATGGATGTATCAACTCCCCCAAGCTTAGACCTTGCTTGTCCTCAAGCGAAAGCCGGTATTGAAAAGCATGTCCACATGGTTTGACAGAGAGGTGTCGATAAAAACAAAATACAGACATAGTAGCATCATGCTTATTATTATAACAGCAACAAACTTTATCATAGAACTTATTCATATAACTTTTATTATATTACTTCATCATATAACTTCTCATGAACAAGTAACAATTCATCACAACATAGAAGTATAAAGCATAAACCTTATTGAAAACCAACAAACTATGTTCTCGGTCAACTTTGCAACAATTCATCATATTTTCAGAAAGGGCCTCGTGTAGGAGCCTTTTGGCAAGTCCACATACTCAACCATCATTTAGTCTTCTATGATTGCTAACACTCACAGCATACCCATGAGCAAAAAGTTTCAACCGGACACATAGAAAGATAGGGGATTATAGTTTCGCCTCCCAACGTATTCACCTCAAGGGTGATGTCAACAATAATAACTCATGCTCACTCACATCCAACTGGATATATGTGCCTAGATCTTTCCTCACCACATGATGCTTGCAAAAAGAAAAAGTAAAAAGGAATAGGGAAGAATAGTTTGACTCCTGCATAAAAGTAAATACATAAAAGTAAAAGATAGGCCCTTCGCAGAGGGAAGCAGAGGTTGTCATGCGCTTTTTTGGTTTGTATGTCCAATCCCTTAATGTAAAAGAACATCACGCTATATTGCCCCCTATGATAGCAAACTTTATTATGCAGTCCGTCACTTTTATTACTTTGCCATCATAAGTTCGTACAATGCTCAATTTTCTCTTACACTAATTGATCAAACACATTTAGAAGCAATTTTTATTGCCTTTGTGCACTGATGACAACTTACTTGAAGGATCTTACTCGATCCGTAGGTACGTATGGTGGACTCTCAAAACATGAATTTGGGTTTTGGGTTTTTGGATGCACAAGTAGTATCTCTACTTAGTGCGGAATTTTTGGCTAGCAAAAATATTGAGCAAGCACCACATGTTGAAGGATATATGACAATATAACTTCTATGTGAATATGAACAAACATAAATCATTACGTTGTCTTCCTTGTCCAACGTCAACAATTTTGCTATATAATATTTAATGGGGGCTCACAATCATAAAATATGTCCAAGATAGTGTATTTGCATGTGAATCTTCTCTTCCCTTATTAATTCTTTCATGAATTGCATGATTGACCAATGCTATGTTTGTCAATCTCCAATAAATGTAACACTTATACTTTTCTTTATGTGATGTCATTACTTACCATAAGATTAGCATATGATTCTTTTCTATTTATTTCCTTTCTATTTTGATTGCAACAAGAAAGTAAAGAAGCAAAAGCTCAAACTAAACTTTATTATATAACTCTCACTCGATTACATAGATAGATAGATCACGAAACTAACACTCGAAAATAGATCATACTAAACTTTTATTCAACTAAATCACGAAAAAGCTAAGGATCGAACGAAAATAGGTAAAGGTGAATAAAAGTGATGATGATACGATACCGGGGCACGTCCCCCAAGCTTGGCTCAAGCCAAGGGGAGTGCCCATACCCGTGTGTTCAAGTCTCCTTTGGTGGTGAAGATGATGAAGGTGGTGGTGATGAAGTGGTAGGTTTGTCCTCCAGCTTCCAGGGCAAGGGCTCACCATCAAAAGTTGACGCACGAGTCCCCCGAGTCCTGCAACTGGCAGCTAAACTCATACCTTTAAATCTTGCTTCATATTCAAAAACTTGGTTTTGAAGATCATAAATTTGACTTTGCAGAAAATTGATTTGCTCGTTGAGGGTGAAGACGGTGTCCTTCATAGACCATCCATCCACCATCTGATCACAGGTGAATTCCGTGATCATGGAGTGATTGGCACTAAGTCCACGCTCCACCATCCTTTGGCACTTGAAGATGTCTTGTTCCACCGCCTCGAGCCTAGCTCCCACGCTTCCAGTCCTCTTGGGTCCCTGAACATCACGGATGTGGAGCACCCCCTCACGCATATCAATGGCTTGAGGGTGCTTCATCACCTCCGGCAAGTACGGGTTGATGACCTTCTCGAAGAACTTGTCCTTGGAGGAGCTTGGTGGAGCCATGGAGATCTAGATCTGACGAGAAAACAACACGGAACAAGAACAAAGGATTTTTCTGCGATGTGGTGGTCAAAACAATCGGGGGTATAGATAAAGATTTTTTTATCTTGGGAAGCAAGAATATGGAAGGAAAACGGAGTCGGGAAGGTGTCCGAGGTGGGCACAACCCACCAGGGCGCGCCTGGTAGGGCTGGCGCTCCCTGGTGTATCGTGCTCACCTCGGTTGCTTTCCAGTTTATTTCTTATTTTCCTAATTTTTGTAATATTCCAAAACTGACAGGAAATATTTTTGCAGAATTTTCGTAGACCGTTTACTTACTGTATCACGTACCTCCTCTTTTTCAGAATTCTGGAGTGTTCCGAAAGGTTTCTTTTATGTGTTCCCCCGATGTCATGGTTTGGATAACATTGCTTTCAACATTAATAGGTGTACCTTAGATATAATGTTTAATTCTTTGTCCATTGACAACCTTCGGGTTAGTACCTTCGGCATTATTGATCTTGATAGCTCCAGAACGATAAACCTCTTCGATAATATATGGTCCTTCCCATTTGGAGAGAAGCTTACCTACAAAAAATCTTAAACGAGAATTGTACAGAAGAACATAGTCTCCTACTTTGAATTCCCGCTTTTGGATTCTTTTGTCATGCCCTCTTTTTACTTTTTCTTTGAATAGTTTGGCATTTTCATAAGCTTGGGTTCTCCATTCATCTAGTGAGCTAATATCAAATAACCTGTTCTCACCGGCAAGTTTGAAATCATAATTGAGTTCTTTAATTGCCCAAAATGCTTTATGTTCTAACTCTAGAGGAACATGACAAGCTTTTCCATATACCATTTTGTATGGAGACATACCCATAGGATTTTTACAAGCTGTTATGTAAGCCCAAAGTGCATCATCTAGTTTCTTAGACCAATTCTTTCGAGACCTATTGACAATTTTTTGTAATATTAATTTTATTTCTCTATTGCTAAGTTCAACTTGACCACTAGATTGAGGATGATAGGGTGATGCAATTCTATGGTTCACATCATATTTAGCAAACATCTTACGGAAAGCACCATGAATAAAGTGTGAACCACCATCAGTCATTAAGTATCTAGGGACTCCAAACCTCGAGAAGATAACTTCTTTAAGCATTTTAATGGATGTGTTGTGATCAGCACTACTAGTTGGAATAACTTTTACCCACTTAGTGACATAATCAATAGCAACCAAAATATGAGTGTACCCATTAGAGGAAGGAAAAGGTCCCATATAATCAAAACCCCAAACATCAAATGGTTCAACAACAAGTGAATAATTCAAAGGCATTTCTTGACGCTTACCGATATTACCAATTCTTTGACATTCATCACAAGACAAGACAAACTTACTGCATCCTTGAAGAGAGTAGGCCAATAAAAACCAGATTGCAATACCTTGTGAGCAGTTATATCTCCCGCATGATGTCCTCCATAAGCTTCGGAATGACATTTCCGTAGGATCTATTCCTGTTCATGCCCAGGTACACAACGTCTAATAATACCATCTACCCCTTCTTTATACAGATGTGGGTCATCCCAAAAGTAATGTCTTAAATTATAGAAGAATTTTTTCTTTTGTTGGTATGTGAAACTAGGTGGTATATATTTAGCAACAATGTAGTTAGCATAATCAGCATACCAAGGAGTGTTTTGAGAAACATTTATTGCAGCTAACTATTCATCAGGGAAGCTATCATCAATAGGTAGTGGGTCATCAAGAATATTTTCTAACCTAGACAAGTTATCAGCTACGGGGTTCTCAGCTCCCTTCCTATCAATGATATGTAAATCAAATTCTTGAAGCAATAGAACCCACCTAATGAGTCTAGGTTTAGCATCTTTCTTTTCCATAAGATACTTTATAGCAGCATGATCAGTGTGAACAATGAATTTGGAATCAACAATGTAGGATCTAAATTTATCACAAGCAAACACAACTGCTAAAAATTCTTTTTCAGTAATAGCATAATTTTGTTGGGCACTGTCTAGAGTTTTGCTAGCATAATGGATAACATTTAATTTCTTATCAACTCTTTGTCCTAAACAGCACCAACGGCATAATCACTAGCATCACACATAATTTCAAAAGGCAAGGTCCAATCAGGTGGTTGAACGATAGGTGCAGAAGTTAAGGCTTTCTTGAGTGTTTCAAAGGCTTTTACACAATCATCATCAAAAACAAATGGAATATCCTTTTGCAAAAGATTAGTAGGAGGCCTAGAAATTTTAGAGAAGTCTTTAATGAACCTCCTATAGAAACCAGCATGACCAAGGAAACTCCGAATACCTTTAATATCTTTAGGACATGGCATTTTCTCAGTTGCATCAACTTTAGCTTTATCCACCTCAATACCCCGTTTAGATATTTTATGCCCCAAGAAAATACCTTCATTAACCATAAAGTGGCAATTCTCCCAATTCAAGACAATATTAGTTTGTTCACATCTCTGCAAAACTCGATCAAGGTTGCTTAAGCAATCATCAAAAGAAGTTCCATAAATGGAAAATTCATCCATGAAAACCTCCACAATCTTTTCACAAAAATCAGAGAATATAGCAGTCATACATCTTTGAAAGGTAGCAGGTGCATTGCATAAACCAAAAGGCATACGTCTATAAGCATAGGTTCCAAAAGGACAAGTAAAGGTGGTTTTCTCTTGATCAGATTGTGATATAGGTATTTGTGAGAAACCAGAATATCCATCCAGAAAATAAAAGTGTGTGTGCTTAGATAATCTTTCTAGCATTTGATCAATGAAGGGCAGAGGGTAATGATCTTTTCTAGTAGCTTTATTTAATTTTCTAAAATCAATTACCATTCTATAGCCAGTGACAATTCTTTGTGGAATAAGTTCATTTTTATCATTAGGAACAACGGTAATACCTCCCTTCTTAGGGACACAATGAACGGGACTTACCCATCTACTATCAGCTATGGGATAGATTATACCTGCTTCCAGAAGCTTTAATATTTCAGTTCTTACCACTTCCTTCATATTAGGATTCAATCGCCGTTGATGATCAACAATTGGTTTAGCATCAGGTTCCATATTAATCTTGTGCTGACATAGAGTGGGACTAATGCCCTTAAGATCATCAAGAGTATATCCAATAGCAGCCCGGTGCTTCCTTAGAATTTTTAATAATCTTTCTTCTTCATGTTCTGAAAGGTTAGCACTAATAATAACGTGATATATCTTTTTCTCATCAAGATAAGCATGCTTCAAAGTATCAGGCAATTGCTTTAATTCAAACACAGGATCACCTTTAGGTGGAGGAGGACCTCCAAGGGTTTCAATAGGCAAATTGTGTTTTAGGAGAGGCTGTTGTTCAAAGAAAATTTTGTCTATTTCATTTCTTTCACGCAAGTGCATATCATTTTCATGGTCTAACAGATATTGTTCTAATGGATCGGAAGGAGGTACGGCAATAGAAGCAATACCAATTATTTCATCCTTACTAGATAATTCTCTATCATGAGGTTGTCTACTGAACTTGGAAAAATTAAACTCATGAGACACATCACCAAAACTAACACCGACAATTTGTTTTTCATAGTCTATCTTAGTATTAACGGTGTTCAAGAAAGGTCTACCAAAGATAATGGGACAAAAGTCATCTTGTGGGGAACCAAGAATTATGAAATCGGTAGGATATTTCACTTTCCCACACAAGACTTCAACATCTCTAACAATCCCAAGTGGTGTGATGGTGTCTCTATTAGCAAGTTTAATAGTAACATCAATGTCTTCTATTTCAGCAGGTGTTATATCATTCATAATTTATTGGTATAAGGTAAAAGGAATAGCACTCACACTAGCACCCAAATCACATAAACCATGATAGCAATGATATCCTATTTTGACCGAGATAACAGGCATGCCCACTACGGGTCTATGTTTATCTTTTTCATCGGGTTTAGCAATTCTAGCAGCTTCATCACAGAAGTAAATAACATGCCCATCCATATTTTCTACCAAGAGATCTTTAACCATAGCAACACTGGGTTCTACTTTAATTTGCTCAGGGGGCTTAGGTGCTTTAATATTACTTTTGCGAACCAAAGTTGATACTTTAGCATGTTCCTTTATCCTAACAGGGAAAGGTGGTTTTTTAATATAAGCAGTAGGCACAACTGGATCAACATTTTAAATGATGGTTTCATCTTTGGCTTTTACTGGTTCTTTAATTTCTTCTTTAATAGGGGGATGATATTTAAGCCACTTCTCCTTAGGGAGATCAATATGAGTAGCAAATAAATTCACAGAAAGAGGCTACTATCTCAGAGTCAAGTCCATATTTAGTGCTAAACTTGTGAAAAGCATCGGTATTCATAAAAGATTTAACACAATCAAACTTAAGCTTTATACCTGACTCATTACCTTCATCGAGTTCCCAATCTTCAGAGTTGCGTTTAATTCTTTCTAAGAGATCCCACTTGAATTCAATAGTCTTCTTCATAAAAGAACTAGTACAAGAAGTATCGAGCATGGATTGATCATTATGAGAAAGCCGAGCATAAAAATTCTGAATAATAATTTCTCTCAGGATATCATGATTGGGGCATGAATATAACATTGACTTAAGCCTCCCCCAAGCTAGAGTGATGCTTTCTCCTTCACAAGGCCAAAAATTATATATATAATTCCGATCACGATGAACTAGATGCATAGGATAAAACTTTTGATGGAATTCTAATTGCAATCGATTCTAGTTCCATGATCCAATATCATCACATAGCCTATACCATGTCAATGCTTTTCCCTTCAAAGATAAAGGGAAAACCTTCTTCTTAACTTCATCTTCGGGTAAACCTGCAGGCTTAAATAATCCACAAACTTCATTCACATGTATTAGGTGCATATCAGGATGTTCAGTTCCATCTCCTGCATATGGATTAGCTAGCAGTTGTTCTACCATACCCGAAGGAATTTCATAGCCAATATTTTCAGTAGGTGTAGTAGGTTGAGGGGCAACTAATTGTGGTTCCGGTCGAGGTGAAGATACCCCGAACAAACCCCTCAAAGGATTGTTTTCCATAGTACCAAGTGACAATAAATTTCAGCACGTAGTATAAGTTTTTTCCTTACCGATTTCCACTTACCAAGAGCGCTTCACTCCCCGGCAACGGCGCCAGAAAAGAGTCTTGATGACCCACAAGTATAGGGAGTCAATCGTAGTGCTTTCGATAAGTAAGAGTGTCGAACCCAACGAGGAGCAGAAGGAAATGACAAGCGGTTTTTAGCAAGGTAGTTTCTGCAAGCACTGAAATTGTAGGTAATAGATAGTTTGATAGCAAGATAATTGGAAACAAGCAAGTAACGGTAACCATAAATAAAGTACAGCAAGGTAGCCCAATCCTTTTGTGGCAAAGGACAGGCCAGAACAGTCTCTAATAATAGGCAAAGTGTTCTTGAGGGTACATGATACGTCTCCAACATATCTATAATTTTTGCTTGTTCCATGCTGTTATATTATCATTCTTGGATGTTCTACAATCATTTTATATCAACTTTATATCATTTTTTGGGACTAACCTATTGACATAGTGCCAAAGTGCCAGTTGCTGTTTTTGCTTGTTTTTTACTTCGCGGAAAATCAATACCAAACGGAGTCCAATCGCGACGAAACTTTTTGGATATTTTTCTAGACTAGAAGACACCCAGTGGACCAAAGAAGTGCCGGGGGAGTGGGCCGAGGAGACCATACCCCACCAGGGCGCGCCAGGGGGGGCCCGACGCGCCCTGATGGGTTGTGCCCTCCTCGGGGCCCCTCTCCACCGCCTCTGATGCCTATAAATTCCCAAATATTCCAAAAACCCTAGGGGAGTCGAAGAAACACAATTCCAGCCGCCGCAAGTTCCAGAACCACGAGATCCAATCTAAACACCATCACGGAGGGGTTCATCTTCCTCATTGGTGCCTCTCCGATGATGCGTGAGTAGTCCACCATGGACCTACGGGTCCGTAGGCAGTAGCTAGATGGCTTCCTCTCTCTCTCTCTTATGATTGTCAATACAATGGTCTCTTGGAGATCTATTTGATGTAAACTTTTGCGGTGTGTTTGTTGGGATCCGATGAATTTTGAGTTCATGATCAGTTTCTATCCATGAATATTATTTGAGTCTTCTTTGATCTCTTATATGCATGATTACTTATAGCCTCGTATTTCTTCTTCGAATCTTTGGTTTAGTTAGGCCAACTAGATCGATTTTTCTTGCCATGGGAAGAGGTGCTTTGTGATGGGTTCGATCTTGCGGTGTTCTTTCCCAGTGACAGAAGGGGCAGCAAGACACGCATGTATCGTTGCTATTAAGGATAACAAGATGGGGTCTATTCCTACATGAATAGATCTTGTCTACATCATGTCATCGTTCTTATTGCATTACTCCGTTTTTCCATGAACTTAATACACTAGATGCATGTTGGATAGCGGTCGATGTGTGGAATAATAGAGGTAGATGCAGGCAGGAGTCGGTCTACCTATCTTGGACGTGATGCCTATATAATGATCATCGCCTTGGATATCGTCATGACTATTCGATTTTCTATCAATTTCCCAACAGTAATTTGTTCCCCCATCGTGCGCTATACTCATGAGAGAAGCCACTAGTGAACCCTACGGCCCCCGGGTCTACTTTTCCAACATATTGCTTTCAGATCTATCTTTTTGCATCTTTGTTTTCAGATCTACAAAACCAAAAACTCAAAAACATATTGCTGCATATTTTATTTTCCCTTTTTATTTTGTGTTCTTGAGAGATCTATCTCTCCTATCTATCATTACCTAATCTATCTTTTTACCGTAGAGAGATTGACAACCTCTCTTTCGTGTCGGGTTGCAAGTATTTGTTGTTTGTGTGCAGGTGTTGCTTATTGGGTGGTGGTGATCCTCCTACTGGTTCGATAACCTTGGTTTCATAACAGAGGGAAATACTTACCGTCGTTGTGCTGCATCATCCCTTCCTCTTTGGGGAAATACCGACGCAGTCTCAAGCCACGTCAAAGGAATTTCTGGCACCGTTGCCGGGGAGGAAGCGGTCTCTTCTACGTGCCTATCGTAGGCGCCGAGGGGACTCCATCATCATCTACCAGGTTCCTAGTCATAAATCTCATCTCCTTGCAATTACATTATTTGCCATTTGCCTCTCGTTTTCCTCTCCCCCACTTCACCAATTTGCCGTTTTATTCGCCCTCTTTTTCGTTTGCCTTTTTCTCATCATATCTCTTGTACGTCAATCTTGTTGCTATGGCTAGCGCTACTACTCCCCCTTTGTCACAAAATTTTGAAGTACTGTACTTCAAAAAAAACAAGGGGAAAATTTGAAAGATGCCTGGTATAGGCTAATGGAATCCTATCGTATTTCCAATCTAAAAGGAGATGCAAAAAAAAATCTTAGAAAATTTTACATTGGTTTGGCTTTGCATCATAGAGAGCTTTTAGACTTTGCCTCTAAAGGGAATTTTATTGAACTTGATGCAAACGCCGCTTATGAGGTTTTGGAAGGGATTTTGGGGGTTCCTCTGATACGTCTCCAACGTATATATAATTTTTTATTGTTCCATGCTATTATATTATCTGTTTTGGATGTTTTATATGCATTAATATGCTATTTTATATTATTTTTGGGACTAACCTATTAATCTAGAGCCTAGTGCCAGTTTCTGTTTTTTCCTTGTTTTTGAGTATTGCAGATAAGGAATATTAAACGGAGTCCAAACGGAATAAACTCTTCGGAATAATTTTTCTTGGACCAGAAGCAACCCAGAAGACTTGGAGATGAAGGCAGGGGAGCCGCCGTGTGGCGACAAGCCATAGGGGCGCGCCCTAGGGGGGGCGCGCCCCCCTGGCTTGTGGCCCCACGGCAGCTCCCCTAACCCTATTCTTCGGCCTATAAATTCACAAATATTCCCTGGATACCAAAAAGAGCCACGAGAATACTTTTCCGCCGCCGGAAGCCTCTGTTCCCGTGAGATCCAATCGTGGAGCCTTTTCCGATAATCTGCCGGAGGGGGAATCGATCACGGAGAGCATCTACATCAACTCCATTGCCCCTCCGATGATGCGTGAGTAGTTCACCACAGACCTTCGGGTCCATAGCTAGTAGCTAGATGGCTTCTTCTCTCTCTTTGTTCTTCAATACCATGTTCTTCATGATCTTCATGGAGATCTATCCGATGTAATACTCTTTTGCGGTGTGTTTGTCGAGATCCGATGAATTGTGGGTTTATGATCAGATTATCTATGAATATTATTTGAGTCTTTTCTGAATTCTTATATGCATGATTTCATATCTTTGCAAGTCTCTTCGAGTTATTGGTTTGGTTTGGCCAACTAGATTGGTAATTCTTGCAATGGGAGAAGTGCTTAGTTTTGGGTTCAATCTTGCGGTGTCCTCACCCAGTGACAAAGTAGGGGTAGCGAGGCACGTATTGTATTGTTGCCATCGAGGATAAAAAGATGGGGGTTTCATCATATTGCTTGAGTTTATCCCTCTACATCATGTCATCTTACCTAATGCGTTACTCTGTTCTTCATGAACTTAATATTTGCCTTCATGAGAGAAGCCTCTAGTGAAACCTATGGCCCCCGGGTCTATTTTCCATATTATACTTTCAGATCTAAAACCAAAAATACAAAAAATATCTTGCTGCAATCTTTTTACTTTTGTTTTACTTTACTTTCAAGCAATCATATCTGTCTATCTCTATCAGATCTCATCCTTGCAAGTAATCGTGAAGGGATTGACAACCCCTTTATTGCGTTGGGTGCAAGTGTTTGATTATTTGTGTAGGTACACCTATTGGGGACTTGCTTGTATCTCCTACTGGATTGATACCTTGGTTCTCAACAATTGAGGGAAATACTTATCTACTTTGCTGCATCACCCTTTCCTCTTCAAGGGGAAACCAACGCATGCTCAAGAAGTAGCAAGAAGGATTTCTGGCGCCGTTGCCGGGGAGATCTACATCAAGCCTACCAAGTACCCATCACAAACTCATCTCTTGCATTTACATTAGTTGCCATTTGCCTTTCGTTTTCCTCTCCCCCACTTCTAAAACGATTTTCTAAAAATATTTGCCTTTTTTATTCGCCCTTCTTCCGTTCGTCTTTTCGTTTGCTTTTCGTTTGCTTGTGTGCTAGATTGTTTGCTTTGTCACGATGACTCAAGAGAATACCAAGTTGTGTGACTTTTCCAATACTAATAATAATGATTTTATTAGTACTCCGATTACTCCCGCCACTAGTGCGGAATCTTATGAAATTAATGCTGCTTTGCTTAATCTTGTTATGAAAGAACAATTTTCTGGCCTTGCTAGTGAAGATGCCGCATCCCATCTAAATACTTTCGTTGAATTGTGTGATATGCAAAAGAAGAAAGATGTGGATAATGATATTGTTAAATTGAAGCTATTTCCGTTCTCACTACGAGATCGTGCTAAAACTTGGTTTTCATCTTTGCCTAAAAATAGTATTGATTCATGGAATAAGTGTAAAGATGCTTTTATTTCCAAGTACTTTCCGCCCGCTAAGATCATCTCCCTTAGGAACGATATAATGAATTTTAAGCAACTTGATCATGAGCATGTTGCACAATCTTGGGAGAGGATGAAACTAATGATTAGAAATTGCCCCGCGCAAGGTTTGAATTTATGGATGATTATACAAATTTTCTATGCTCGATTGAATTTTGCATCGAGGAATCTCTTAGATTTGTCCGTGGGTGGTACTTTTATGGAAATCATATTAGGAGAAGCTACTAAACTCCTAGATAATATTATGGCAAATTACTCTCAATGGCATACCGAAAGATCTACTACTAGTAAAAAAAGTGCATGCTATTGAAGAGATTAATACTTTGAGTGAAAAGATGGATGAATTGATGAAATTGTTTGCTAGTAAGAGTGCTCCTATTGATCCTAATGATATGTCTTTGTCTTCTTTGATTGGAAATAATAATGAATCTATGGATGTGAATTTTGTTGGTAGGAACAATTTTGGTAATAACGCGTATAGAGGTAATTTCAATTCTAGGCCATTTCCTAGTAATTCCTCTAATAATTATGGTAATTCCTACAACAATTCTTATGGAAATTATAATAAGATGCCCTCTGATCTTGATAATAATATTAAAGAATTTATTAGTTCACAAAAGGGTTTCAATGCTATGATTGAAGAAAAATTGCTCAAGATTGATGATTTGGCTAGGAACGTTGATAGAATTTCTCTTGAGATTGATTCTTTGAAAATTAGATCTATTCCACCCAAGCATGATATTAATGAGTCTTTAAAGGCTGTGAGAATTTCTATTGATGAGTGTAAGGAAAGAACCGCTAGAATTCGTGCTAAGCGTGAATGGCTTGAAAAAGTGTGTTCTCGTGATAATATTGATGAAGATCTTAAAGTGATTGATGTGACTCCTATTGAATCTTTGTTTTATAATGTAAATCTTGATAAAGATGGGACTGGAGATAAGTCAACTTTAGTTAAAAGGCGTCCCAATGATTCGGAGTTTATAGATCTTAATGCTAAGATTGATAAAAGTGGGATCGAAGAGGTCAAAACTTTAAATAGCAATGAACCCACTCTTTTGGATTTCAAGGACTTTAATTATGAGAATTGTTCTTTGATTGATTGTATTTCCTTGTTGCAATCCATGTTGAATTCTCCGCATGCTTATGATCAAAATAAAGCTTTTACTAAACATATCGTTGATGCTATGATAAAATCTTTTGAAGAAAAACTTGAGTTGGAAGTTTCTATACCTAGAAAGCTTTATGATGAGTGGGAACCTACTATTAAGATTAGAATTAAATATTTTGAGTGCCATGCTTTGTGTGATTTGGGTGCTAGCGTTTCCACGATTCCGAAAACTCTATGTGATGTGCTAGGTTTCCGTGAATTTGATGATTGCTCTTTAAATTTGCATCTTGCGGATTCCACTATTAAGAAACCTATGGAAAGAATTAATGATGTTCTTATTGTTGCAAATAGGAATTATGTGCCCGTAGATTTCATTGTTCTTGATATAGATTGCAATCCTACATGTCCTATTATTCTTGGTAGACCTTTCCTTAGAACGATTGGTGTAATTATTGATATGAAGGAAGGAAATATTAGATTCCAATTTCCATTAAGGAAAGGCATGGAGCACTTTCCTAGAAAGAAAATAAAATTACCTTATGAATCTATTATGAGAGCTACTTATGAATTGCATACCAAAGATGACAATACCTAGATCTATTGCATTTTGCCTAGCTAGGGGCGTTAAACAATAGCGCTTGTTGGGAGGGAACCCAATTTTATTTTAGCTTTCTGTTTTTTGTTTCTGTTTTGGTGTGTTTTGCACATTATTACTTCTGTATTAATTGTGTTTTTTTGTTTTTATTAGTGTTTGAGCCAAGTAAGACCTTTGGGATGGTCTACGGTGTTTGTTGATTTGATTTTGCTGAAAAACAGAGTTTTGCACTCAGTCCAGGAATTTTATAAATTCACTGGAACGTGATTTTGATCTGAAATGTTTACACAAGATTTATATACAAATTGCTCTGGTTGTCCTAATTTTTCAGAATTTTTGGAGTTACAGAAGTATTCGAAGCCTACAGATTACTACAGACTATTCTGTTTTTGACAGATTCTGTTTTCTTTGTGTTGTTTGCTTATTTTGATGAATCTATGGGTTGTATCAGGGGGTATGAATCATGGATAAGTTAGAATACAGTAGGTATTACACAAATATAAATAGAGAATGAGTTCACAACAGTACCTAAAGTGGTGATTTATTTTTCTTATACTAACGGATCTCATGAGTTTTCTGTTGAGTTTTGTGTTGTGAAGTTTTCAAGTTTTGGGTAAAGATTTGATGGACTATGGAATAAGGAGTGGCAAGAGCCTAAGCTTGGGGATGCCCAAGGCACCCCAAGCCATATTCAAGGATACCAAAAAGCCTAAGCTTGGGGATGCCCCGGAAGGCATCCCCTCTTTCGTCTTCAATCCATCGGTAAATTTACTTGAGGCTATATTTTTATTCACCACATGATATGTGTTTTGCTTGGAGCGTCTTGTATGATATGAGTCTTTGATTTTTAGTTTGCCACAATCATCCTTGCTGCACACATATTTTTGAGAGAGACACGCTGAATCGTGAATTTATTAGAATACTCTATGTGCTTCACTTATATCTTTTGAGCTAGGCAATGTTGCTCTAGTGCTTCACTTATATCTTTTTAGAGCATGGTGGTGTTATGTTTTATAGAAATTATTGAACTCTCGTACCTCACTTATATTATTTTGAGAGTCTCTAAACAGCATGGTAATTGGATTAGGTTATGAATTTGGTCCTAATATAATAGGCATCCAAGAGGGATATAATAAAAACTTTCATATTAAGTGCATTGAATATGATGGGAAGTTCGGTTCCGTGCATATAGTTTTGAGATGTAGAGATGGTAATATTAAGAGTTATGTTAGTAAGTAATTGTGGATTAGTAGAAATACTTGTGTTAAGGTTTGTGATTCCCGTAGCATGCACGTATGGTGAACCGTTATGTAATGAAGTCGGAGCATGATTTGTTTAATGATTGTCATCCTTTGTGTGATGGGTCGGGAGCACGCGATGGTTTACTCCTACCAACCTCTCCCCTAGGGGCATGCGTGTAACACTTTGCTTCTATGACTAATAGACTTTTGCAATAAGTATGTGAGTTCTTTATGACTAATGTGAGTCCATGGATTATATGCACTCTCACCCTTCCACCTTTGCTAGCCTCTCTAGTACCGCGCAACTTTCGCCGGTGCATAAACCCACCTTCCTCAAAACAGCCACCATATATTTTCCTCAAAACAGCCACCATACATACCTATTATGGCATTTCCATAGCCATTCTGAGATATATTGCCATGCAACTTCCACCGTTCCATTTATTATGACACGCACCATCATTGGCATATTGCTTTGCATGATCGTAAGACAACTAGCATGATGTTTTTATGGATTGTCCATTTTTTGATGTCATTTGCTATGCTAGATCATTGCACATCCCGGTACACCGCCGGAGGCATTCATATAGAGTCATATGTTGTTCTAAGTTTCGAGTTGTAAGTAAATAAAAGTGTGATGATCATCTTTATTAGAGCATTGTCCCATGAGAGGAAAGGATGATGGAAGCTATGATTCCCTCACTAGATGGGATGAGTCTCCGGACTTTACAAAAAAATAAAAGAGGCCAGCAAAGCCCAAATAAAAAAAAGAGGCCAAAGATGCCCACCAAAAAGAAAAAAAAAGAAAAAAAATGAATGAGAGAAAAGAGAGAAGGGACAATGCTACTATCCTTTTCCACACTTGTGCTTCGAGTAGCACCATGTTCTTCATGATAGAGAGTCTCCTATTTTGTCACTTTCATATACTAGTGGGAATTTTTCATTATATAACTTGGCTTGTATATTCCAATGATGGGCTTCCTCAAAGTGCCCTAGGTCTTCGTGAGCAAGCGAGTTGGATGCACGCCCACTTAGTTTCCTTTTGAGCTTTCATACACTTATAGCTCTAGTGCATCCGTTGCATGGCAATCCCTACTCACTCACATTGATATCTATTGATGGGCATCTCCATAGCCCGTTGATACGCCTAGTTGATGTGAGACTATCTTCTCCTTTTCCCTTGCACCTCCACCACATTCTATTTCACCCATAATGCTATATCCATGGCTCACGCTCATGTATTGCGTGAGAGTTGAAAAGGTTTGAAAACATAAAAAGGGTGAAACAATTGCTTGACTTGTCATCGGGGGTGTGCATGATTTAGATACTTTGTGTGGGGAAGATGGAGCATAGCCAGACTATATGATATTGTAGGGATAACTTTCTTTAGCCATGGTATTTTGAAAGATATGATTGCTTATTAGTATGCTTTAAGTATTATTGTTTTTATGTCAATATTAAGCTATAGTATTGAATTTTACGGATCTGAATATTCATACCACAATAAAGAATATTACATGGATAAATATGTTAGGTAGCATTCCACATCAAAAATTCTGTTTTTATCATTTACCTACTCGAGGACGAGCAAGAATTAAGCTTGGGGATGCTTGATACGTCTCCAACGTATCTATAATTTTTGATTGTTCCATGCTATTATATTATCTGTTTTGGATGTTTTATATGCATTAATATGCTATTTTATATTATATTTGGGACTAACCTATTAATCTAGAGCCTAGTGCCAGTTTCTGTTTTTTCCTTGTTTTTGAGTATTACAAATAAGGAATATTAAACGGAGTCCAAACGGAATAAAATCTTCGGAATAATTTTTCTTGGACCAGAAGCAACCCAGAAGACTTGGAGATGAAGGCAGGAGGGCGCGCCCCCCAGGCTTGTGGCCCCACGGCAGCTCCCCTAACCCTATTCTTCGGTCTATAAATTCACAAATATTCCCTGGGTACCAAAAAGAGCCACGAAAATACTTTTTCGACGCCGGAAGCCTCTGTTCCTGTGAGATCCAATCTTGGAGCCTTTTCCGGTAATCTGCCGGAGGGGGAATCGATCACGGAGGGCATCTACATCAACTCCATTGCCCCTCCGATGATGCGTGAGTAGTTCACCACAGACCTTCGGGTCCATAGCTAGTAGCTAGATGGCTTCTTCTCTCTCTTTTTTCTTCAATACCATGTTCTTCATGATCTTCATGGAGATCTATCCGATGTAATACTCTTTTGCAGTGTGTTTGTCGAGATCTGATGAATTGTGGGTTTATGATCAGATTATCTATGAATATTATTTAGGTCTTTTCTGAATTCTTATATGCATGATTTCATATCTTTGCAAGTCTCTTCGAGTTATTGGTTTGGTTTGGCCAACTAGATTGGTAATTCTTGCAATGGGAGAAGTGCTTAGTTTTGGGTTCAATCTTGCGGTGTCCTCACCCAGTGACAAAGTAGGGGTAGCGAGGCACGTATTGTATTGTTGCCATCGAGGATAAAAAGATGGGGGTTTCATCATATTGCTTGAGTTTATCCCTCTACATCATGTCATCTTACCTAATGCGTTACTCTGTTCTTCATTAACTTAATACTCTAGATGCAGGCAGGAGTCGGTCGATGTGTGGAGTAATAGTAGTAGATGCAGAATCGTTTCGATCTACTTGACACGGACGTGATGCCTATATGCATAATCATTGCCTTGGATATCTTCATAATTATTCGCTTTTCTATCAATTGCTTGACAGTAATTTGTTCACCCACCGTAATATTTGTCTTCATGAGAGAAGCCTCTAGTTAAACCTATGGCCCCTGGGTCTATTTTCCATATTATACTTTCAGATCTAAAACCAAAAATACCAAAAATATCTTGCTGCAATCTTTTTACTTTTGTTTTACTTTACTTTCAAGCAATCATATCTATATATCTCTATCAGATCTCATCCTTGCAAGTAACCGTGAAGGGATTGACAACCCCTTTATTGCGTTGGGTGCAAGTGTTTGATTATTTGTGTAGGTACACCTATTGGGGACTTGCTTGTATCTCCTACTGGATTGATACCTTGGTTCTCAACAACTGAGGGAAATACTTATCTACTTTGCTGCATCACCCTTTCCTCTTCAAGGGAAAACCAACGCATGCTCAAGAAGTAGCATCCTCCATCAAAAAAGGGGCTTGCTTTTTCACAAGAGGGGGTTCAAATTCTCGACAAATTGGGTGACTTACACAAGCACTTGGTCGAGTTACAAAAATATCACGAACCCCTTAAACATATTAGTGGGAACCTCAATCGCTTGAATACTTTGATTACCCTTTGCAACAAGCGTTTGGATATTTTGGATCTCAAGATGGTTTCTTCTCCTGAAAATTTGGGGAAGCGTAAAGAGCCCCCCGGATTCGAGAAGGCCCTCACAAAGGTGGCCAAAACCAAAGATGACAATACTTGAATCTATGTGTTATGCCTAGCTAGGGGCGTAAAACGATAGCGCTTGTTGGGAGGCAACCCAATGAATAAATTTATTTTTCCTTTTTCCTTTCTGTTTTTGAGTGTTGACACAATTATGCCTCTGTTATGATTGTGTTTTTATGGTTTATTTAGTGTTTGTGCCAAGTAAAGCCTTTAGGATGATTCATAGGATGAGTAGAAGCGATGCTTAATCTGAAACAGAAACTTTGTGTCCAGTATATGAATTTTAATTTTTTGCTGGCACCTGATCTTGAGCTGAAACTTTAACACAGTGTTAAAAAAAAAATTCCTTACGTTTTCCTAATTTTTCAGAATTTTTAGAGTCACAGAAGTATGGTTAGAGTACAGATTACTACAGACTGTTATGTTTAAAACAGATTCTGTTTTCGTTGCATTGTGTGCTTGTTTTGATGAATCTATGGGTTATATTGAAGGGTATGAGCCATGGTAAAGTTAAAATACAGTAGTTATAATTCAATAATGAAATATGAATGGGTTTGCAATAGCACCTAAAGTAGTGATTTGCTTTATTATACTAACGGATCTCACGAAGATTTTGTTGAGTTTTGTGTGATTGAAGTTTTCAAGTTTTGGGTGAGATCACGATGGATGAAGGAATAAGGAGTGATAAAAGCCTAAGCTTGGGGATGCTACCGCACCCTCAAGATATATCCAAAGAGTAACAAGCAACTAAGCTTGGGGATGCCCCCGAGTGGCATCCCCTCTTTCTTCTAACGACCATCGGTATTTTACTTGGAGCTATATTTTTATTCGTCACATATCATGAGTTTTGCTTGGAGCGTCATGTATCTTTGCTTGATTTGCTTGTTAGTTTTTCCTTTGTATCCTTGCTGGACACACCTTTTTGAGAGAGCCATAATCATGCTATGATTTGTTAGAATTGCTCTATGTGCTTCACTTAAACTTTTTCAGCTATAGAATTGCTCTAGTGCTTCACTTATATCTTTTTTAGCACGGTGTGCTTGGAATTTTTTGTAGAAATACTCTCATGCTTCACTTAGATTAATTTGAGAGTTAGTAAATTTTGAAGAAATCCTCTCATGCTTCACTTATACCTTTTTGAGAGATGAAATCTCTATGCTCATGTGCTTCACTTAAATTTGTTTGAGCTTGTCAAAAAAGCAATGGCAATATATGAAACTAGTCCCAAAGTGCTAGATATCCAAGGAGGATATAATAAAAACTTTCATGAAGATCATTGGGCAAATTAAACTTGATTCCTTGTAATAGTTTTGAAACATGATGATAGTAATATGTGAGTCATGTTGGTGAGTAATTATGCTTTAGTAGGAATATTGGTGTTAAGGTTTGTGATTCCCTATGCATGCATGAAAGTCAATAGTTATGCAATGAAATTACATCCTACTTGTAATGCATTATTCGGTGTTAGTTATTCTCAATGCTCACTTATGTGAATTTTCTTTTTTTTGGTTTGGTTGCTTCCCAATCTATTTGCTAGCCTCCATTTGTACTAAGTAGAAATACTACATGTGCTTCCAAATTCCATAAACCAAGTTTTGCCTTATGAGTCCACCATACCTACCTATATGCGGTATTTCCATGTCGTTCCAAGCAAATTTGTATGTGCCATCTCTAAATTTTCAAAATAAATTTTCTCTTTTGTGTGCTCGTACCGCTCATGAAACAGTGGGGAGTGTCCAATATTTTTCCATGCTAGATGTGTTATTCTTAAGATGAGTGTTTATTCACTTTTCATTGCATGAGAGTGAGGCGGTAATAGGGATGCCCATTCCCGAAATGAAAAAGAAAAAATATTTACTTTATGTTGTCAAATAATAAATTCCTTGGAAAGTGTTGGTATGGAAGGCAACCGTGGATACGGCCCGCCATGGAAAGTGAAAGTTTGGTGGAAAAAGGAATAAACTTTATTTTCTGTTTGGGAACCACCTATGATATATCTAGCATGGAAAGTATTGTGGGCTACTTTGTCATTTTCGTTGACAGGAAAAGCATGCCACCCAAAATATTTTTTCTCTCTTAATTTTAAACCTTGAGCTCTGGCACCACTACAAATCCCTACTTCCCTCTGCGAAGGGCCTATCTTTAGTTTTTGCAAAAAAAAATTACTTTGATTCTCCATCTTCTCTTATAAGCACCAACTAGGGGGCACTATGATCGTACTTGAGCATTGGGTATAGTTAATATTTGAGTGTGTGTCATGAATGGATCAATGATTGAGCATGATGGGCTAGGGATAACTTTCTTTAGTGTTGATATTTTGAAATACATGGTTGCTTGTTGACATGCTTGAGTATTGAAGTCATTATGTTAAAACTAGACTATTGCTTTGAATCATTAGAAGTCCAAATGTCCATGCTATACAAAACAAAAGAATATGATGAACATGTTAGGCAGCATTCCACATCCAAAATTCTGTTTTTATCCTTTACCTACTCGAGGATGAGTAGGAATTAAGCTTGGGGATGCTGATACGTCTCCAACGTATCTATAATTTTTGCTTGTTCCATGTTGTTATATTATCATTCTTGGATGTTTTACAATCATTTTATATCAACTTTGTATTATTTTTTGGGACTAACCTATTGACATAGTGCCAAAGTGCCAGTTGCTATTTTTGCTTGTTTTTTACTTCGCAGAAAATCAATAACAAACGGAGTCCAATCGTGACAAAACTTTTTGGAGATTTTTTCTGGACCAGAAGACACCCAGTGGGCCCAAGAAGTGCCGGGGGAGTGGGACGAGGAGACCACAACCCACCAGGGCGCGCCAGGGGGGCCCGGCGCACCCTGATGGGTTGTGCCCTCCTCGGGGCCCCTCTCCACCGACTCTGATGCCTATAAATTCCCAAATATTCCAAAAACCAAAGGGGAGTTGACGAAACACAATTCCAGCCGCCGCAAGTTCCAGAACCGCGAGATCCAATCTAAACACCATCACGGAGGGGTTCATCTTCCTCATAGGTGCCTCTCCGATGATGCGTGAGTAGTCCACCATAGACCTATGGGTCCGTAGGCAGTAGCTAGATGGCTTACTCTCTCTCTCTCTTATGATTCTCAATACAATGGTCTCTTGGTGATCTATTTGATGTAAACTTTTGCGGTGTGTTTGTTGGGATCCGATGAATTTTGAGTTCATGATCAGTTTCTATCCATGAATATTATTTGAGTCTTCTTTGATCTCTTATATGCATGATTACTTATAGCCTCGTATTTATTCTTCAAATCTTTGGTTTAGTTAGGCCAACTAGATCGATTTTTCTTGCCATGGGAAGAGGTGCTTTGTGATGGGTTCGATCTTGCGGTGTTCTTTCCCAGTGACAGAAGGGACAGCAAGACACGCATGTATCGTTGCTATTAAGGATAACAAGATGGGGTCTATTCCTACATGAATAGATCTTGTCTACATCATGTCATCGTTCTTATTGCATTACTCCGTTTTTCCATGAACTTAATACACTAGATGAATGCTGGATGCAGGCAGGAGTCGGTCTACCTATCTTGGACGTGATGCCTATATAATGATCATCGCCTTGGATATTGTCATGACTATTCAATTTTCTATCAATTTACCAACAGTAATTTGTTCACCCACCGTGCGCTATACTCATGAGAGAAGCCACTAGTGAACCCTACGGCCCTCGGGTCTACTTTTCCAACATATTGCTTTCAGATCTATCTTTTTGCATCTTTGTTTTCAGATCTACAAAACCAAAAATCCAAAAACATATTGCTGCATATTTTATTTGCCCTTTTTATTTTGTGTTCTTGAGAGATCTATCTCTCCTATCTATCATTACCTAATCTATCTTTTTACCGTAGAGAGATTGACAACCTCTCTTTTGCGTCGGGTTGCAAGTATCTGTTGTTTGTGTGCAGGTGCTGCTTATTGGGTGGTGGTGATCCTCCTACTGGTTCGATAACCTTGGTTTCATAACTGAGGGAAATACTTACCGTCGCTGTGCTGCATCATCCCTTCCTCTTTGGGGAAATACCGACGCAGTCTCAAGCCACGTCAGTACACGGGAATTTCATCTAGTCACTTTTATCATGTTGGTTTGATTTGCGTTCACTACTTTGATAATTTGATATGTGGGTGGACCGGTGTTTGGGTGTTGTTCTTACTTGAACAAACCTCCCACTTATGATTAACCCCCTTGCAAGCATCCGCAACTACGAGAAAAGTATTAAGATAAAATCTAACCATAGCATTAAACGTTTGGATCCAAATCAGCCCCTTACGAAGTAGCGCCTAAACTAGGGTTTAAGCTTCTGTCGCTCTAGCAACCCATCATCTAATAACTACTCCACAATGCATTCCCTTAGGCCCAAGGATGGTGAAGTGTCATGTAGTCAACGTTCACATGACACCACTAAGGGAATCACAACATACATATCATCAAAATATCGAACACATATCGAATTCACATGATTACTTGCAACATGACTTCTCCCATGACCTCAAGAACAAAGGTAACTACACACAAATAATATTCATGCTCAAGATCAGAGGGGTATTGAATAGCATAATGGATCTGAACATATAATCTTCCACCAAATAAACCATATGGCAATCAACTACAAGATGTAATCAACACTACTAGTCACCCACAGGTACCAATCTGAGGTTCCCGTACAAAGATTGAACACAAGAGATGAACTAGGGTTTGAGAGGAGATGGTGCTGTTGATGATGTTGATGAAGATTGGCCTCCCAAAGATGAGAGGGGTGTTGGTGATGACGATGGCTTCGATTTCCCCCTCCGGGAGGGAAGTTCCCCCGGCGGAATCGCTCCGCCAGAGGGCAAAAGTGTTCCTGCCCAAGTTCCGCCTCAAGACGGCAGCGCTCCGTCCCGAAAGTCCTCTCTTTATTTTTTTTTTCTAGGCCAAAAGACCTTAAATACCAGAAGATGGTCACCGGAGGTGGGCCATGTTGGGCACAACCCACCAGGGCGCGCCTGGGGGGGCTCGCGCGCCCTGGTGTCTTGTGCTCACCAGGTGGGCCCCCTCCGGTAGTTATTTGCTCTAGTATTTTTTATATATTCCAAAATAATTCTTCGTAAAGTTTCAGCTTATTTGGAGATGTGCAAAATAGGTATCTCTGATGTGCTTTTTCAGGTCCAGAATTCCAACTGCCGGTATTCTCCCTCTTTGTGTAAACCTTGCATGTTATGAGAGAAAAGGCATTAGAATCACTCCCTAAAGCATTATTATACATCAAAACATTATAAATAATAGTAAGAAATCATGATGCAAAATGTACATATCAGATATCGACCCGGTGTGTAGTTGGACTTGGCTCCGACCACTATTTAGAGCATCTCATAGAAAAGTGTGGTCAAAGTTGTACCCTCTTACGGTGCATCGACATCATGTATGTGAAGAGGTCCTCGCTCTCAAGCGAGAACTGATGAACCGGTCTAGGAAGACATGTCTCCATGCACTTCTGCAATGCAAGGGTTAGAAACTTATGAATACATTTTATATGCCACCTTGGCTACCATTGTAGGAGAACACTTCAACAAATTCTTCCTGTGGAGCGGATAGTTCAACACTCCCTATTGGTTTCCCCTGCATAATAAATTTTTCCAAAGAAGCATAGTTGGACATTAGTGTCGACAAATGAAGAGTATTTCCTTCATCTAGTTTGTCGCTATATATCAATAGGCTTCTCAAATAAGATGCTTAGAGACTCATGATCATTGTCACCCTCACTTGGAGGATGACTTTTCTGCACATCGAATTCATTAGCATCAAGAGAATTATCATACTCCGATTCTGGCATCTCAAAGAGTTTGCATAAATGGGGGTGCGAATCAATTCTTTTATCGTGAATCCCTTTTCTTTGTGTTCTTCTTCTTCCTCATGTTCTTTTTCTTCTTCTTCTAGAAACACATCATAATTGCAATGGTAACTTCCACAATAATTAACTATGACGGTGACCTCACGATACATCTCAGTAAGTATGGCACTCTCTTCATTGGCTTGAACCTGTTTAATTTCATTAAGTAACATCCAGGCACTTGTGCATAAAACATATTATAATGTTCCCCTCGGTGTCATCACTCTCACAACCATTGTTGTAAGATGCGAAGATCTCGTCATGAGCATCTACACACTATTATTCGAGGTGGATCTCACCGTTACAATTTCTGCAAGAAACTGCATATGAGGAACATAGCATAAATGTATATTTATCCAACAAGTTTTATTAATTTTCCTGATATCCATAGTAGACATACGTTCATCAGCGAGCACTTCAAATAATTACAAGAGTTCACTATCAAAATTAATAGTTGTGAGAAGGTGATCAAACCGTCCGTCCTCCTATTCTTCCTTGCTAGATTCTTCCTGTGAGCTCACTTATTCGTGTGTATCATCTTGAACCTTTTTATCACCCAAAATATATTCTTGAAAACAATAATTTACGCCATCCATAAAACCATACATCCAGTCAAGAATTTCATCCTTCTTTCGAGCTTGGACACTTTGATCTCCATAAATAATGTGTATGCACTTGTGGATAACACATATTGTATGATTTCCTCATTGGCATTCATCATACTACTGTTATAGTGTGCTACCATCTCATCATAAGTATTTGTGCACTGGAAGTCAAGGTATTCTGGCGACCCACAACTTCTACAAGAAAGTTAATACATAGAACATAACATAGATGCACATGTATTTAACATTCCTAGCAGTTCAATTGAATCCATACAAATAATACTCTTCTTGAGAGTTGCATCATCAAATAACTTATCAAGTGTGTGCAAGAGGTTACTCTTGGAAGTGGGAGATGTGCAATGGGTGAATTTGTTCTTCCTCTTCTTCTTCTTCCTTGATGCTTTCTTTTCTTCTAGGCACACTCGTTCATCCAAGTTCAGTTGTTCTTTGTGATCCCCATTATTTTGCTCCATGTTAGTTTCATACCACTTCTTGCAGCCATTCATCATAGGGGGGTATTTTCTCTTCATTGTTGGCATCCTTTCCTTCATCTTTCTCTGATTCCTCCAAGAATTTGTCTACTTTCGGGATGAATGCAATCCACTCTTGTTCATTCACAGCTAATGCATTATCACAGAAATCATATAGGCAAAAAGTATGGATAGGTTACAACTCAATGTAAATTGTATCAAGTATAGCATCTCTAATCTCCATACCCAATATGTAATTGATGTCTACTACGCAACTTTATTCTTGTAGACTCTGTTGGGCCTCCAAGCGCAGAGTTTTGTAGGACAGTAGCAATTTTCCCTTAAGTGAATGACATAAGGTTTATCAACCCGTGGGAGGTGTAGGATAAAGATGGTCTCTCTCAAACAACCCTGAAATCAAACACAAGAAATCTCTTGTGTCCCCAACACACCCAATACAATGGCAAATTGTATAGGTGCACTAGTTCGGCAAAGAGATGGTGATACAAGTGTAGTATGGATGGTAGAAATAGGTTTTTATAATCTGAATGAATAAAAATAGCAAGGTAACAAGTGGTAAACAGCGACCAAAATGGTATATTAATGCTTGGAAATAAGGCCTAGGGTTCATACTTTCACTAGTGCAATCTCTCAATAATGCTAACATAATAGAATCATATGATCATCCCTCAACATGCGACAAAGAATCACTCCAAAGTTCATATCTAGCGAAGAACATACGATGAAATTGTTGTACGCAGTAGAACCACCTCAATATCCTTTCCGATCAATCTATTGAGCTATTCCTATAGGTGTCACAAACAGCCCTAGAGTTCGTACTAAATAACACCATATGATATGCATCAATCAACTCTAATGTCACCTAGATACTCCAATGTCACCACAAGTATCCATGAGTCAATTATACGATATGCATCAAACAATTTTAGATTCATCATATTCAATCCACGCAAAAGAACTTCAAAGAGTACCCCAAGATTTCTATCGAAGAAAGTAGGACAAGAACGTGTATCAACCCATATGCATAGATTACCCCATTGTCACCACGGGAATCCGCAACTTGAGTACCAAAACATATATCAAGTGAATCAATAGAACACCCCATTGTCACCACGGGTATCCACATGCAAGACATACATCAAGTGATCTCAAATCCAATATTCAATCCGACATAACAAAACCTCAAGGGGAAAGACTCAATTCATCACATCAAGATAGAGAGGGAAGAATGCCATATGATCCCACTATAATAACAAAGCTCGTGATACATCAACATCTCAAGAACACGAGAGAGAGAGAGAGAGAGATCAATCACATAGCTACTGGTACATACCCTCAGCCCTGAGGCTGAACTACTCCCTCCTTGTCATGGAGACCACCGGGATGATGAAGATGGCCTCCGATGATGATTTTCCCCTCCGGCAGTGTGCCAGAACATGGTCCCGGATGAGATTTCTTCAGTACAGAGGCTTGCGGCGGTAGAGCGGAAGTTCTAGGTTTATTTCTGGGGGTTTATCTATTTATAGGATTTTTCAGCGTTAGAATCACGCGGAACGAAGCCACGGGGTGGTCCCAAGGTAACAAGGCGTGGCCACCCCCTCTGGGCGTGCCCTGTTGCCTTGGCACCCCCTCGTGGGTCTCCTGGTACTCCCTCGAAGCTTCCTCGGCCTCTTTCCTTCCAGAAAAAATCGTCAAAAAGTTTCGGGCAATTCCAAAAACTTATATTTTCTACACAAAAACAACACCACGATAATTCTGCTGAAAACAACGTCAGTCCGGGTTAGTTCCAAGTGCATCAAAACCATATAAAAATATTATAAACAAGGGTAAATATGGCATGAATACTTCATAAATTATTGATACTTTGGTGACGTATCAGCATCCCCAAGCTTAATTCCTACTCGTCTTCGACTAGGTAAATGATAAAAGAAATAATTTATGAAGTGTGAATGCTAACATAGTGCATAAGTTTAATCAATGATAACTTCAATCACTTTTCCTAGCATCATAAACAGCAACTCTTTTTCATAAACTCATCATGCTAAAGTAGCAATCAATTCACATGATATGGTTCAAACTAGGCATTCTCTTGAAACTTAACAACCTAAGTTCTTAGTCATCACACAATTATAGTTCTACAAAGTCTAAGTAAGAGCTCCACATACATAATTATCATATAGTCTTCCATGATTGAATGTACTCAAAGCATATTTTTAGAACAAACAACATTCATCGAACATAGAGAAAGATAGGGGCTTAATATTTTTCCTCCCAACACACTTATCATAAAGATAATTGTCAACAATAATAACTCATGATCAAATATATTTGACTGGATATATGTGTTTGGATCTTTCCCGACCACATAATGCTTGCCAACTAGAGATTGAGGTTGGAATAAGAAGTTGACTCAACATGAAAAGTAAATAGCATGAAAGTAAATTGCATAAAAGTAAATAGAATGTCCCTTCGCAAAGGGAAGCATGGATTTGCAGAGGTGCCAGAGCTCATTGCTTAAAACATAGATGAATATATTTTGGGTGGTGTGCCTTTCCTGTCAGCGACACAACAAGGGATTTCAGTATCTTCCATGCTAAACACATTAATGGCGTTTCCCAAATGGAATTTAAATTTTTAGTCCCCCTCCACCATTTAAACACATTCCATGGTTGACCGAATCCACGGTTGCCCTCCAAACAATCAACTTTCTAGGGGGGGTTATTTATTTATTTTTGTATTATGTAGGACCGGGCATCCTTTTTACTAGCCTCTCTTGTGCAATGAAAAGTGAATAAACACTCATCACGAGTTAAACACACTTAGCATGGAAGATATTAACAGCCCTGTCGCTCCATGAGTGGTACGGGCGCACAAAACAGATATTTAGTTGAAGGTTTTAGAGGTGGCACATGCAAATTTACTAGGAATGGCAGTGAAATACCATATATAGGTAGGTATGGTGGACTTTGATGAAAGAAACTTGGTTTAGGGATTTTGGATGCACAAGTAGTATCTCTAATTAGTAAAAAGTTTTGGCTAGCAAAGGTTCTAAACAAGCACCACATGTTGGAGGATCCATAACAATATAACATCTATGCAAATATACCCAAACATAACTCATTACGTTGTCTTCCTTGTCCAACTTCAACTAATTTGATCAAGGTTGAAAATAATTAATTAGTTGATGCCCAATATAACATCTATGCAAATATAAAAGATGCCCAAGATAATATATTTGTATGTGAAAGTTCTCTTCCTTATACTAATCATTCATGAATTGCTTGTATGACAAATACTATGATTGTCAAACTTCAATAGATTTTACTTTCTAAACCAAATGTGAAACTACTACTAAGCATAAAGCACATGGATAATTTAAGATTTATGACATTCAATTCATTCACAATTTACTCTTAGGATATAAGTGATGCACAAGAGTAAACATCAAGCTAATCTCAAAAGATATAAGTGAAGATCAATGAGTAGTCAAACAATCAAGTAGATATGTGAGGACTTTCTCTCAATAAATATTTTCAGATCTGAGTATTTTATTAAAATGGCAAACAAAACAATAATGGCACTCCAAGAATAGCACATATCATGTGAACAAATAAAAACTTAGGGTCAGCATAGGCTAACAGATATTTGTTGACGAAGAGAGGTAGGATGCGTAGCATCCCCAAGCTTAGATGCTTGAGACTTCTTGTAATATTGACTTGGAAATACTTTGGCATCCCCAAGCTTGAGCTTTTGTGTCTTGTTAATTCCTCTCATATCACGGTTTCCTAAATCTTAAAAGCTTCATCCATACAAAACTTGACAAGAACTCGTGAGATTAGTGCACATAAGAATAAATCGGCACTTTATATACTGCCAAGAAAAGTTGCATAATAATTTTCAAACATTATCTACTGTGTACTATCATTTCCACAATTTATATCTCCCAATATAAGCTCTGCAAACTATAGGATAAGTAGATAACAAAACTATGACAGCAATCTGTCTAAACAGGACAGTTTGTAGCAATTAATTCAAAAAGTGTACCTCTGTAACTCAAACAATTCTGAAAATTTAGGACATAATAAATAATTTGTATGAAAGTACTGTGTGAAAATTTCAGAAACTTTCCACGTTCCAGTAAAATATGAAAATTCAAATGCTACAACAAATTTTCTGTTTTTATACAACACACATCAAACATGCAATTGAGGCATCTTAAGGAAATTCTTGGAACCTTTTATTAAAAACATGATTATAAATAACATCTAACAAAGAACAACAAAATAAAATGATGCTCCAATCAAAACACATATTATGTGACGAATAGAAATATAGCTCCAAGTAAGATATACCAATAGTTTTGAAGACGAAAGAGGGGATGCCTTCCGGGGCATCCCCAAGCTTATACGCTTGAGTCTTCCTTGAATATTACCTTGGGGTGCCTTGGGCATCCCTAAGCTTAGGGGTTTACCACTCCTTATTCTCCTGATATCGATATCTCACCCAAAACTTGAAAACTTCAATCACACAAAACTCAACGGGACTTCGTGAGATGGGTTAGTATAATAAATATAGATCATTCACTTAGGTACTGTCAAGACAAGATTCATAATTGTTATCACACAATACCTACTGTATTCTACAATTCACATAATTTATATCACTCAATATAAGCTATGGGAACACTAAAACAAGCAAACTATGCATGCAAAACAGAATTTGTCAAGAACAGAACAGTCAGTAAAGATCTGAATAAAATCATACTTGTCATGGAGACCACCAAGATGATGAAGATGGCCTCCGATGATGATTTTACCCTCCGGCAGGGTGCCGGAACATGGTCCCGGATGAGATTTCTTTGGTACAGAGGCTTGCGGCGGCGGAGAGGAAGTTCAAGGTTTATTTCTGTGGGTTTCTCCATTTATAGGATTTTTCAGCGTTGGAATCACGTGGAACAGAGCCACGGGTTAGTCCCAAGGTAACAGGGTGCGGCCTGTTATCTTCGCACCCCCTCGTGCATCCCCTGGTACTCCCTCGAAGCTTCCTGGGCCTCTTTCCTTCTAGAAAAAATCGTAAAAAAGTTTCGGGCGATTCCGAGAACTTTTATTTTCTGCACAAAAACAACACCACGGTAATTCTGTTGAAAACAGCGTCAGTCCGGCTTAGTTCCAAGTGCATCAAAACCATATAAAAATATTATAAACATGGATAAATATGGCATGAATACTTCATAAATTATCGATACATTGGAGACGTATTTGTAATGTAGAACCTCGTCAGCACCCTCAAGAAGCAAAATTGTAAGATCTCCATACTAGCATTGGATTTACTAAGGATATTATATCTTGTTGATAAGGGATCAATATTGTACTTACATTGATATCGTAGATCCTCTTTGGATCCACAATCTGCGCAACGAATGGAGTATAAGGGACGTGAATTTTTTTTACCAATCCAACCCACACTTTCAACTTTCCATCATCGGTAGCCAAAAATGGTAGAATCTTGTTTTTCTTTTCCTTAATCGCAAGTTCCATATATTCCTAGACAGTCATCTCAGAAGACATGTTTAACATTTTTGTTCCTTTTTGATATAAGTAACATCTAACAAAATAAACTATGTGAATGGTAATAACCAAGCACTTTTGCTCCCCCGCAACGGCGCCAGAAAAGCTTGATGACCCACAAGGGCACAGGACTATTGCAATTCGCGGTAAGTAGAGTATGTCAATCCCATAGAGAGCGATTGCACATGCAACCATCAACCCCGCAGCAATGTCATCACTAACGCGGCAAAATTCACAACTAGAGCATTATCTAGAAATAGTCTATTTGTCGATTCCAAGCGGAAACGATAATAAGCATGGTTTTATCTAAAGAACTATATGGAGGTAAAAACATAAATAAAACATTGTATAAAATAAAGGGGCGATGCTTGAATAATAAGAGTGTTCTCGAGGTCTTCGGAGTCATCACTACCCGTACGTTCTACGAATACTAAGCCACTTCACATGTTTCTCTTTATCGGCAGAACTAGGTACAAATATGTACATACACGTGGCAGCCACATATCACATACGCCACCGCCGTTCTTCCCCACTCCGGTTACCAATCAGTGATTACGGGGAAAAAAGTTCCCCGTGGACGCAGCCTAAAAGCAGTATCTGTTTATCCCCGGTTGCAATGATCCAAGACGAAGGGGGATAAGCCTTGTCACATACCTACTGATGTCTACTATGCAACTTTATTCTTGTAGACTTTGTTATGCCTCCAAGCGCAGAGTTGTGTAGGACAGTAGCAATTTTCCCTCAAGTGGATGACCTAAGGTTTATCAATCCATGGGAGGTGTAGGCTGAAGATTGTCTCTCTCAAGCAACCCTGCAATCAAATACAAGAAATCTCTTGTGTCCCCAACACACCCAATACAATGGCAAATTATATAGGTGCACTAGTTCGGCGAAGAGATGGTGATACAAGTGCAATATGGATGGTGGATATAGGTTTTTGTAATCTGAAAATATAAAAACAGAAAGGTAACAAATAGTAAACAGTGAGAAAAACGGTATATTAATGCTTGGAAAATAGGGCCTAGGGTTCATACTTTCACTAGTGCAATCTCCCAACAATGCTAACATAATTGAATCATATGATCATCCCTCAACGTGCAAAAAAGAATCACTTCAAAGTTCCTATCTAGCGGAGAACAATAAGATGAAATTGGTGTAGGTAGTAGAACCACCTAAAAGTTATTCTTTCCGATCAATCTTTTGGGCTATTCCTATAAGTGTCACAAACAGCCCTAGAGTTCGTACTAGAACAACACCAGTGATACATATCAATCAACCCTAATGTCACCTAGATACTGCAATGTCACCTCAAGTATCCATGGGTAAATTTTGCGACATGCATCAAACAATTTCAGGTCTATCATATTCAATCCAACACAAAGAACTTCAAGGAGCACCCCAAGATTTCTATCGGAGAACGTGGTATGAAAACGTGCAATCAGCCCCTATGCATAGATCCCCAAGGTCTCCGGAATACGCAAGTTGATGCCTCAACATATATCAAGTGAATCAATAGAATACCCCAATGTCACTACGGGTATCCCACTCAAGACGTACATCAAGTGTTCAAACCAAAATATTCAATCCAACATAACGAGATTTCATAGGTAAAGATTCAATTCATCACAACAAGGTAGCAAGGGAATAACATCATATGATCCAACTATATTAACAAAGCCCGTGATACATCAAGATCGTGCCATCTCAAGAACACAAGAAAGAAATTGAACACATAGCTACTGGTACATACCCTCAACCCCGAGCATAGTTCCCCTCTTCGTTATGGCCTCCGCCGGGATGATGAAGATGGCCACCGGTGATGGTTTCCCCTCTCCGGCAGGGTACTGCAACGTCTCCAGATTGGTTTTTCATCGATACAGAGAGTTGCGGCGGCGGAGCGGTGAGTCTCTGTTTATTTCTGGGGTTTCTGGGATTTATAGGATTTTTCAGCGTTGGAATCACGCGCAACGGAACCACGTGGGACCCACCACATATCAGGGCGCGGCCTAGGGGGGTCGTGCCCTGATGGCTTGTGCCCCACGTGTGGCTCCCCTTCAGTGGTTCTTCGCTCCAATATGGCTTATTTCCTCTAGAAAAAATCACCAAAAAGTTTCGGGTGATTCCGAGAACTTTCATTTTCTGCACAAAAACAACACCATGGTAATTCTGCTGAAAACAACGTCAGTCCGGGTTAGTTCTAAATAAATCATAGAAAGTGCATCAAAACCATATAAAAGTATTGTAAGCATAGGTGAATATGGCATGAATACTTCATAAATTATCGATACTTGGAGACGTATCAGTATCCCCAAGCTTAATTCCTACTCGTCCTCGAGTAGGTAAATGATAAAAGAAATAATTTATGAAGTGTGAATGCTAGCATAATATATAAGTTTGATCATTGATAATTTCAGTCACTTTTCTAGCATCATAACCAACAACTGTTTTTCATAAAAATCATCATGATAGAGTAGCAATCAATTCACATGTCATGGTTCAAACAATTCATTCACTTGAAACTTAACAATGTATGTTCTTGGTCACCAAACAATTTCAATGCATCATCAAGTCTAGTAAGAGCGCCACATACTCAATTATCATATAGTCTTTTATGATTGCTAATACTCAAGGCATATTTTTAGAACAAACAACATCCATCGAACACATAGAAAGATAGGGGCTTAATGTTTCGCCTCCCAACATACTTATCATGAAGATAATTGTCAACAATAATAAATCATGCTCAAATATATTTGATTGGATATATATGTTTGGATATTTCCCCACCACATATTGAGGTTGGAATAATAAGTTGACTCAACATGAAAGTAAATAGATTGTCCCTTCGCAGAGGGAAGCAGGGATTTGCAGAGGTGCCAGAGCTCATTGTTTAAAACATAGATCAATATGTAATTTTGGGTGGTGTGCCTTTCCTGTCAACGTCACAACAGAGTTTTCAATATCTTCCATGCTAATCACATTATTGGCGATTCCCAAACAGAATTTAATTTTTTTACTCCTCCTCCACCATTCAAACACATTCCATGGCTGGCCGAATCCACGGTTTCCCTACAAACAATCAACACTCTAGGGGAGTTTTTGTTAACTTATTTTTATGTTATGTAGGATTGGGCATCCTTTTTACCAGCCTCTCTCGTGCAATGACAAGTGAATAAACACTCATCTTGAGAATAAACCGCTTAGCATGGAAGATAATGACCGCCCCGTCGCTCCATGAGCGGTACGAGTACACAAAACGGATGTTTATTTGAAGGTTTTAGAGGTGGCACATGCAAATTTACTTGGAATGACAGTGAAATACCATATATATGTAGGTAAGGTGGACTCTCATGGAAGAAACTTGGCTCAAGGATTTGGATGAACAAGTAGTATCTCTACTTAGTACAAAGTTTTGGCTAGCAAAAGGTTCTAAACAAGCACCACATGTTGGAGGATCCATAACAATATAACTTATATGAAAATATACCCATTATGTTGTCTTTCTTGTTCAACTTCAATTATTTGATCATGGTTGAGAATAATTAATGGGTATTCACAATCATAAAGATGTCCAAGATAATATATTTGTATGTGAAAGTTCTCTTTCTTATACTAATCATTCATGAATTGCTTGTATAACCAATATTATGATTGTCAAACTTCAATAGATATTACCTTCTAAACCAAATGTGAAATACTACTAAGCATAAAGCACATGGATAATTTCAGATTTATGATATTTCAATTCATTCAACGTTTACTCTCAGGATATAAGTGAAGCACACGAGTAAATTTCAAACTACTCTCAAAAGATATAAGTGAAGATCAATGAGTAGTCAAACAATAAAGTAGCTATGTGAGGACTCTCTCTCTCTCTCTATCTCTCTCTCAATAAATATTTTCAGATCTGAGTATTTTATTCAAGGATCAAACAAAATAAAGATGGCACTCCAAGAATAGCATATATCATGTGGACAAATAAAAATTTAGGCTCAACATAGGCTAACCGATAGTTGACGAAGAGAGTTGGGATGCGTAGCATCCCCAAGCTTAGATGCTTGAGACTTCTTGAAATGTTTACTTGGGGAGCCTTGGGCATCCCCAATATTGACTTTTGTATCTCGTTCAATCCTCTCATATCCCGGTTTCACCTAGGTCTCAAAAACTTCATCCACACAAAACTTGGAAAGAACTCGTGAGATAGGTTAGTGCACATAAGAATAAATAAACACTTTATGTACTGCCAAGACAAGTTGCACAATAATTTTCAAACATTATATAATGTATACTATCATTTCCACAATTTATATCTACCAATATAAGTCATGAAAACCATTGGAGAAGTAGATAACAAAACTATGACAGCAATCTGTCCAAACAGGACAGTCTGTAGAAATTAATTTACAAAGTGCACTTCTGTATATCTAAAAATTATGAAAATTTAGGACAGGCTAAAGAATTTATATGAAAATACTGTGTAAAAATTTCAGAAACTTTCCACGTTCCAGTAAAATATGAAAATTCAAACACTGCAGCAAAAGTTTCTGTTTTTACACAGCACACATCAAAACATGCAATGGAGGCATCCTAAAAGGCAATTCTTGGAACTTTTTATTGGAAAACAAGATTATAAATAACAGCAAGAAAATACTAACAAAATAAAATGATGCTCCAAGCAAAACACATATTATGTGACGAATACAAATATAGCTCCAAGTAAGATATACCGATAGTGTTGAAGACGAAAGAGGGGATGCCTTCCGAGGCATCCCCAGGCTTAGACGCTTGAGTCTTCCTTGTATATTACCTTGGGGGTGCCTTGGTCATCCCCACGCTTAGGTTCTTGTCACTCCTTATTCTCCTCATATCGGTGTCTCACCCAAAACGTGAAAACTTCAATCACACAAAACTTAACAGAACTTCGTGAGATGGGTTAGTATAGTAAATATAGATCATTCACTTAGGTACTATCAAGACAAGATTCATAATTGTTCTCACATAATACCTACTGTATTATACCATTCCCATAATTTATATCACTAAATATAAGCTACGGAAACACTAAAATAAGCAAACTATGCATGCAAAACAGAATCTGTCAAAAACAGAACAGTCTGTGGTGATCTGTAGTATAACCATATGTCCCTGTCTCTAAAAACTAGGAAAAATTATTAAACCTTATGGAATTTGCATATAAATACTTTGTAAAAATTTCAGAATTTTTTGACACTCCAGTAAAATCAGAGAAATTCTTTACTGGAGGCAAAAGTTTCCTTTTTTGCACAGAATCAAATCAACAAGTATCCACACTATCCCAAAGGCTTTACTTGGCACATTATTGAAATAAAAGATACAAAACATGATTACTACAGTAGCTTAATCATGCGAACACTCAAAAACATAAAGTAAAAGTGTTGGGTTGTCTCCCAACAAGCGCTTTTCTTTAATGCCTTTTAGCTAGGCATGATGATTTCAATGATGCTCACATAAGAAGTAGTAATTGAAACATGCAAGAGAGCATCATGAATCTCATGACAAGCACATTTAAGCCTAACCCACTTCCTATGAATAGGGATTTTGTGAGCAAACAATTTATGGGAGCAAGAATCAACTAGCATAGGAAGGCAAAACAAGCATATCTTCAAGATTTTCAACACATAGAGAGGAAACTTGATGTTATTGCAATTCCTACAAGCATATGTTCCTCCTCATAATAATTTTTAGTAGCATCATGAATAAATTCCACAATATAACTATCACATAAATCATTCTTTTCATGATGCACAAGCATATAATTTATATTACTCTCCACATAAGCAAATTTCTTTTCATCCATGATAGGAGCAAACTCAACAAAATAACTATCATGAGACACTTGATTGACATAACCACATTCAATATTAAAATCATGATGACAAGTTTCATGGTTACTATCACTCTTTATAGCATACATGTCATCATCATAATCATCATAGATAGGAGGCATGCCATCATCATAATAAATTTGCTCATCAAAACTTGGGGGACTAAAAATATCATCTTCATCAAACATACCATCCCCAAGCTTGTGGCTTTGCATATCATTAGCATCATGGATATTCATAGAATTCATACTCGCAACATTGCAATCATGCTCATCATTCAAGGAATTCTCATTAAGTATTTTCATAAATTCTTCCTCTACCAATTGAGCATAATTTTCTGAACCATCATTTTCACGAAAGACTTTATAAAGACGAAACAATTGAGGCAACCTAAATTCCATTTTTTGTAGTTTTCTTTTATAAAACCAAACTAGTGATAAACAAGAAACTAAAAGAATTAATTGCAAGATCTA
Source organism: Elymus sibiricus (assembly GCA_039707655.1). NCBI lineage: Eukaryota > Viridiplantae > Streptophyta > Magnoliopsida > Poales > Poaceae > Elymus > Elymus sibiricus. The sequence continues at coordinate 358,496,327 of CM077675.1, forward strand.
AAGATATACCTTCAAGCACTCACCTCCCCGGCACCGGCGCCAGAAAACGGCTTGATGTCTACTACGCAACTTTATTCTTGTAGACTCAGTTGGGCCTCCAAGCGCAGAGTTGTGTAGGACAGTAGCAATTTTCCCTCAAGTGGATGACCTAAGGTTTATCAATCCGTGGGAGGTGTAGGATGAAGATTCTCTCTCTCAAGCAACCCTGCAATCAAATACAAGAAATCTCTTGTGTCCCCAACACACCCAATACAATGACAAATTGTATAAGTGCACTAGTTCGGCGAAGAGATGGTGATACAAGTGCAATATGGATGGTAGATATAGGTTTTTGTAATCTGAAAATATAAAACAGCAAGGTAACAAATAGTAAACAACGAGCAAAACGGTATATTAAATCTTGGAAACAAGGCCTAGGGTTCATACTTTCACTAGTGTAATCTCCCAACAATGCTAACATAGTTGAATCATATGATCATCCCTCAACGTGCAACAAAGAATCACTCCAAAGTTCCTATCTAGCGGAGAACAATAAGATGAAATTAGTGTAGGTAGTAGAACCACCTCAAAGTTATTCTTTCCGATCAATCTTTTGGGGTATTCCTATAAGTGTCACAAACAGCCCTAGAGTTCATACTAGAATAACACCAATGATACATATCAATCAACCCTAATGTCACCTAGATACTCCAATGTCACCTCAAGTATCCGTGGGTAAATTATGCGACATGCATCAAACAGTTTCAGGTCTATCATATTCAATCCAACACAAAGAACTTCAAGGAGCACCCCAAGATTTCTATCGGAGAACGTGGTATGAAAACGTGCAATCAACCCGTATGCATAGATCCCCAAGGTCAATGGAATCCGCAAGTTGATGCCTCAACATATATCAACTGAATCAATAGAATACCACATTGTCACTACGGGTATCCCATGCAAGACGTACATCAAGTGTTCTCAAACCAAAATATTCAATCCAACATAACGAGATCTCATAGGTAAAGATTCAATTCATCACAACAAGGTAGCAAGGGAATAACATCATATGATCCAACTATATTAACAAAGCCCGTGATACATCAAGATCGTCCCATCTCAAGAACTCGAGAGAAAGAGATGGAACACATAGCTACTCGTACATACCCTCAGCCCCGAGGGTAGTTCCCCTCTTCGTCATGGCCTCCCCCGGGATGATGTGTTGGGGAACGTTGCATGGGAAACAAAAATTTTCCTACGCACACGCAAGATCTATCCATGGTGATGAGCATCTACGAGAGGGAGAGTGGATCTACATACCCTTGTAGATCGCTAAGCGGGAAGCGTTAAGAAACGCGATTGATGTAGTCGAACATCTTCGCGATCCAAATCGCCGAGCGTCCCGCGATCCAATCACGATCCGTCCCGATCTAGCGCCGAACGGACGGCACCTCCGCGTTCAGCACACGTACAGCTCGATGACGATCTCCACCTTCTTGATCCAGCAAGAGGGAGCGGAGAGGTGGATGAGTTCTCCGGCAGTGCGACGGTGTGGCGGCGATGGTGGTGAAACTAATTCCAGCAGGGCTTCGCCTAAGCACCGCTGAAACGATCTAGAGGAGAAACTGCGATCTAGAGGAGAGGCTAGCACGTGGCTATTAGGGTTATTTTTCTCCTCTAAATCCTCTAGTATATATAGGAGGGAGGGAGGGGAGGAGGCAGCCTCAAACCCTCAAGGGATGGCCGAATTGGAGGTGGAGGAGTCCTACTCCAATCCTACTAGGAGTAGGATTCCTCCTCTCCACTTGGAAACACTTTCCACCTTTCCACCTTTGGGTTTTTTCCACCTCCAGCCACATGGGCCTTAGTGGGGGGCTTGGCCAGCCCACTAAGGGCTGGCTTGACTCCTCCCACAGCCCATGAGGCCCCTTGGGTCGAAATACCCCTCCCGATGGTCCCCGGTACCCTTCCCGCCACTCCCGGTACACTACCGAAGTACCCGAAACTTTTCCGGTGACCAAAACGGGACTTCCTATATATCAATCTTTACCTCTGGACCATTCCGGAGCTCCTCGTGACGTCCGGGATCTCATCCGGTACTCCGAACAACCTTCGGTCACCACCATACATAACTCTACTATACCGAAACGTCACCGAACCTTAAGTGTGCAGACCCTGCGGGTTCGAGAACTATGTAGACATGACCGAGACACCTCTACGGCCAATAACCAATAGCGGGACCTGGATGCCATATTGGTTCCCACATATTCTACGAAGATCTTTATCGGTTGAACCTCTATGTCAAGGATTCAGTTAATCCCGTATGCTATTCCCTTTGTTCTTCGGTATGTTACTTGCCCGAGATTCGATCGTCGGTATCTCTATACCTAGTTCAATCTCGTTACCGGCAAGTCTCTTTACTAGTTCCGTAATACAAGATCCCATGGCTAACACTTTAGTCACATTGCTTGCAAGGCTTATAGTGATGTTGTATTACCGAGTGGGCCCTGAGATACCTCTCCGTCACACGGAGTAACAAATCCCAGTCTTGATCCATGCCAATTCAACAGACACCCTCGGAGATACCTGTAGAGCATCTTTATAGTCACCCAGTTACGTTGTGACGTTTGATACACACAAGGTATTCCTCCGGTGTCAGTGAGTTGCATGATCTCATGGTCATAGGAACAGATACTTGACATGCAGAAAACAATAGCAATAAACTGACACGATCATATGCTATGTTCATAGTTTGGGTCTTGTCCATCACATCATTCTCCTAATGATGTGATCCCGTTATCAAATGACATCTCATGTCCATGGCTAGGAAACCTTGACCATCTTTGATCAACGAGCTAGTTTATTAGAGGCATACTAGGGACACAGTGTTGTCGATGTACCCACACATGTATTTGAGTTTCCAATCAATACAATTATAGCATGGATAATAAACGATTATCATGAACAAGGAAATATGATAATAACTAAATTATTATTGCCTCTAGGGCATATTTCCAACAGTCTCCCACTTGCACTAGAGTCAATAATCTAGTTCACATCACCATGTGATTTACATTGTTATGAATCTAACACCCAATGAGTTCTGGGGTTCGATCATGCTTTGCATGTGAGAGAGGTCTTTAGTCAATGGTCTGCAACATTCAGATCCGTGTGTTCTTTGCAAATCTATACGTCATACTGCAGATGCTACCACGCTCCACTTGGAGCTATTCCAAATGGTTGCTCCACTATACGTATCCTGACTGCTACTCAGAGTCGTCCGGATAGGTGTCAAAGCTTGCATCGACGTAACCCTTTACGACGAACTCTTTATCACCTCCATAATCGAGAAATATTTCCTTAGTCCTCTAGTTACTAAGGATAATCTTGACCGATGTCCAGTGATCCACTCCTGGACCACTCTTGTACCCCTTGACAGACTCAGGGCAAGGCACACACTAGGTGCGGTACACAGCATGGCATACTATACAGAGCCTATGGATAAGGCATAGGGGACGACCTTCGTCCTTTCTCTTTCTTCTGTCGTGGTCGAGCTTTGAGTCTCACTCAACTCCACACCTTACAAATCAGGCAAGAACTCTTTCTTTGACTGATCCATTTTGAACTCTTTCAAAATCTTGTCAAGGTATGTACTCATTGAAAGTTTTATCAGACGTCTTGATCTACCTCTATAGATCAAGATGCCCAATATTTAAGTAGCTTCATTCTAGGTTTTCCTTTGAAAAACTCCTTTTCAAACAACCCTTTATGCTTTCCAGAAATTCTACATCATTTCCGATCAACAATATGTCATCCACATATACTTATCAGAAATTCTATAGTGCTCCCACTCACTTTATTGTAAATACAAGTTTCTCATAAACTTTGTATAGACTCAAAAACTTTGATCACCTCATCAAAGCGTATATTCCAACTCCGAGATGCTTGCTCCAGTCCATAGAAGGATCACTGGAGCTTGCATATATTTTAGCATCCTTAGAACTGACAAAACCTTCCGGTTGTATCACATACAACCTTTCCTCACGGATACTGTTAAGGAAATGATGTTTTGACATCCATCTGCCAGATTTCATAATCGAAAAATGCAGCAACTGCTAACATAATTCCAACAGACTTTAGCATCGCTACGGGTGAGAAAGTCTCATCGTAGTCAACTTCTTGAACTTGTGAGAAAACCCTTTGCCACAAGTCGAGCTTTATAGACGGTGACATTACCGTCCGCGTCCGTCTTCCTTTTAAAGATCCATTTGTTCTGAATGGCCTTTCGCCCTTCAGTTAATACTTCCAAAGCCCATACTTTGTTTTCTTACATGGATCCCATCTCGGATTTCATGGCCTCTAACCATTTCTCGGAATCCGGGCCCATCATCGCTTCTCCATAGCTCGTAGGTTCATCGTTGTCCAACAACATGACCTCTAAGACAGGGTTGTCGTACCACTCAGGAGCAGTACGCATCCTTGTCGACCTACGAGGTTCGATTATAACTTGATCCGAAGCTTTATGATCATCATCATTAACTTCCTCTTCAACTAATGTAGGCTCCACAGAAACAACTTTCTGCGCCGCGCTACTCTCTGGTTGAAACAAAGGTTCAACAACCTCATCAAGTTCTATCTTCCTCCCACTCAATTCTTTCGAGAGAAACTCTTTCTCGAGAAAGGACCCGTTTTAGCAACAAACACTTTGTGCTTGGATCTGAGATAGAAGGTTTACCCAACTGTTACGTTAGGGTATTCTATGAAGATGCATTTGTCCGCTTTGGGTTCGAGCTCATCAGGTTGAAAACCTTTTCCACATAAGCGTCGCAGCCCCAAACATTAAGAAATGACAGCTTAGGTTTCTGCCAAACCAAAATTCATACGGTGTCATCTCAACGGACTTAGATGGTGCCCCCTTTTAAAGTGAATGTAGTTGCCTCTAATGCATAACCCCAAAATGATAGTGGCAAATCGATAAGAGACATCATAGTACGCACCATATCCAATAGAGCACGACTACGACGTTCGGACACACCATCACACTATGGTGTTCCAGGTGGCGTGAGTTGTGAAACAACTTCCACATTGTCTTAAGTTGTATACCAAACTCGTAACTCAGACATTTACCTCTACGATCATATCGTAGATATTTTATCTTCTTGTCACGATGATCTCAAACTTCACTCTGAATTTGTTTGAACTTTTCAAATGTTTCAGACTTGTGTTTCATTAAGTAAATATCCCCATATGTACTCAAATCATCAGTGAAGGTAGGAAAATAATGATATCCACCGCATGCTACAACACTCATTGGACCGAATACATCAACATGTATCATTTCCAATAAGTCACTTGCCCGCTCCATCATACCGGAAAACGGGGTCTTAGTCATCTTGCCTATGAGGCATGGTCCGCATGTCTCAACCGATTCGAAATCGAATGAGTCCAAAGATCCATCAGCATGGAGTTTCTTCATGCGTTTTACACCAATATGACATTTAGCGGCAGTGCCACAAGTATGTGGTACTATCATTATTAACTTTGTATCTTTTGGCATCAATATTATGAACATGTGTATCACTACGATCAAGATTCAATAAACCATTCTCATTGGGTGCATGACCATTGAAGGTATTATTCATGTAAACAGAATAACCATTATTCTCTAACTTGAATGAATAACCATATTGCAATAAACATGATCTAATCATGTTCATGCTCAACGCAAACACCAAATAACATTTATTTAGGTTCATCACTAATCCCGAAGGTAGAGAGAGCGTGCGATGGTGATCACATCAACCTTGGAAACACTTCCAACACTCATCGTCACCTCACCCTGAGCTAGCCTCCGTTTATTCCGTAGCTTTTTTTTCGAGTTACTAACATTTAGCAACCGAACCGGTATCCAATACCCAGGTGCTACTAGGAGTACTAGCAAGGTACACATCAATAACACGTATATCAAATATACTTCTATCGACGTTGCCAGCCTTCTTATCTACCAAGTATCTAGGGTTGTTCCGCTTCAGCGACCGTTCTCCTCATAATAGAAGCACTTAGTCTCAGGTTTGGGTTCAACCTTGGGTTTCTTCACTGAAGCAACAACTGACTTGCCATCCATGAAGTTTCCCTCCTAGCCCTTGCCCTTCACGAAACTAGTGGTTTCACTAACCATCAACACTTGATGCTCCTTGATTTCTACCTTCGTGGTGTCAAACATCGCGAATAGCTCAGGGATCATTATTTCTATCCCTGGCATTTTATAGTTCATCACGAGGCTCTAGTAGCTTAGTGACAGTGACTTGGAGAACTATATCAATCACTATCTTATCTGGAAGATCAACTCCCACTCGATTCAAGCGATTGTAGTACCCAGACAATCTGAGCACATGCTCACCGATTGAGCTATTCTCCTTCATCTTGCAGGCAAAGAATCTTGTTGGAGGTCTTATACCTCTCAACACGGGCACGAGCCTGAGATCCCAATTTCATCTCTTAGAACATCTCATATGTTCCGTGACGTTCAAAACGTTTTGGAGCCTCAATTCTAAGCCGTAATGCATGACGCACTGAACTATCAAGTAGTCATCAGAACGTGCCTGTCAGATGTTCACAACATCTACAGACGACGCTTGAGGGGGTGGCGCACCGAGCGGTGCATTAAGGACATAAGCCTTCTGTGCAGCAATGAGGACAATCCTCAGATCACGGACCCAGTCCGCATTATTGCTACCATCATCTTTCAACTCTATTTCTCTAGGAACATATAAAAATTCAAGGCAGCTACAGCGCGAGCTAGTAATCTACAACATAATTTGCAAAGACATTTTGACTATGTTCATGATAATGAGTTTAGTTAATCATATTACTTAAAAACTCCCACTCAAATTGACATCCCTCCGGTCATTCGAGTGTCACATGATCCAAATCAACCAACTCAAGTCCGATCATCACGTGAGTTGAGGTGGTTTCAATGGTGAACATCTTCATGTTGATCATATCTACTATATGACTCATGTTCGACCTTTCGGTCTCTTGTGTTCCGAGGCCATGTCTGTACATGCTAGGCTCGTCAAGTTTAACCCGAGTGTTCCGCACATGCAACACTGGCTTGCACCCGTTGTATGTGAACGTAGAGTCTATCACACCCGATCATCACGTGGTGTCTCGAAACGACGAACTTTCGCAACGGTGCACACTCGGGGAGAACGCAATTTTATCTTGAAATTTAAGTGAGGGATCACCTTATAATGCTACCGTCGTCCTAAGCAAAATAAGATGCATAAAAGGATTAACATCACATGCAAATCATAAGTGACATGATATGGCCATGAACTTGTGCTTTTGATCTCCATCTTCAAAGCACCGGCATGATCTCCATCGTCACCGGCATAACACAATGATCTCCATCAATGTGTCGCCATGAGGTTGTCGCGCCGACTGTTGCTTCCACGACTATTGCTAACTCATAGCGATAAAGTAAAGCAAAAACGGCGAAAATAATTAAAGACAACCCTATGGCTCCTGCCGGTTGTCGTACTCATCGACATGCAAGTCGTGATATTCTATACAATACATGATCATCTCATACATCACATATATCTCATCATGTAATTGGCCATATCACATCACAACATACCCTGCAAAAACAAGTTAGACGTCCTCTAATTGTTGTTGCAAGTTTTACGTGGCTGCTATGGGTATCTAGCAAGAACAATTCTTACCTACGCAAAAACCACAACGGTGATACAAAAATTGCTATTCAACCTTCTCAAGGACCGCCTTTGTCAAATCCGATCCGACTAAAGTAGGAGAGACAGACACCCGCCAGCCATCTTTATGCAACGAAGTTACATGTCAGTTGATGGAACCGGTCTCTCGTAAGCGTACGAGTAATGTTGGTCCGGGCCGCTTCATCCCACAATACCGCCGAATCAAGAAAAGACCAAGGGAGGAAGCAATCTGAATATCAACGCCCACAAACTCCTTTGTGTTCTACTCGAGATCTCATCTACACATAGACCTAGCTCATGATGCCACTGTTGGGGAACGTTGCATGGGAAACAAAAATTTTCCTACGCACACGCAAGATCTATCCATGGTGATGAGCATCTACGAGAGGGAGAGTGGATCTACATACCCTTGTAGATCGCTAAGCGGGAAGCGTTAAGAAACGCGGTTGATGTAGTCGAACGTCTTCGCGATCCAAATCGCCGAGCGTCCCGCGATCCAATCACGATCCGTCCCGATCTAGCGCCGAACAGACGGCACCTCCGCGTTCAGCACACGTACAGCTCGATGACGATCTCCGCCTTCTTGATCCAGCAAGAGGGAGCGGAGAGGTGGATGAGTTCTCCGGCAGCGCGACGGCGTGGCGGCGATGGTGGTGGAACTAATTCCAGCAGGGCTTCGCCTAAGCACCGCTGAAACGATGTAGAGGAGAAACTGCGATCTAGAGGAGAGGCTAGCACGTGGCTATTAGGGTTATTTTTCTCCTCTAAATCCTCTAGTATATATAGGAGGGAGGGAGGGGAGGAGGCAGCCTCAAACCCTCAAGGGCTGGCCGAAATTGGAGGTGGAGGAGTCCTACTCCAATCCTACTAGGAGTAGGATTCCTCCTCTCCACTTGGAAACACTTTCCACCTTTCCACCTTTGGGTTTTTTCCACCTCCAGCCACATGGGCCTTAGTGGGGGGCTTGGCCAGCCCACTAAGGGCTGGCTTGACTCCTCCCACAGCCCATGAGGCCCCTTGGGTCGAAATACCCCTCCCGATGGTCCCCGGTACCCCTCCCGCCACTCTCGGTACACTACCGAAGTACCCGAAACTTTTCCGGTGACCAAAACGGGACTTCCTATATATCAATCTTTACCTCCGGACCATTCCGGAGCTCCTCGTGACGTCCGGGATCTCATCCGGGACTCCGAACAACCTTCGGTCACCACCATACATAACTCTACTATACCGAAACGTCACCGAACCTTAAGTGTGCAGACCCTGCGGGTTCGAGAACTATGTAGACATGACCGAGACACCTCTACGGCCAATAACCAATAGCGGGACCTGGATGCCCATATTGGTTCCCACATATTCTACGAAGATCTTTATCGGTTGAACCTCTATGTCAAGGATTCAGTTAATCCCGTATGCTGTTCCCTTTGTTCTTCGGTATGTTACTTGCCCGAGATTCGATCGTCGGTATCTCTATACCTAGTTCAATCTCGTTACCGGCAAGTCTCTTTACTCGTTCCGTAATACAAGATCCCGTGGCTAACACTTTAGTCACATTGCTTGCAAGGCTTATAGTGATGTTGTATTACCGAGTGGGCCCTGACATACCTCTCCGTCACACGGAGTAACAAATCCCAGTCTTGATCCTTGCCAATTCAACAGACACCCTCGGAGATACCTGTAGAGCATCTTTATAGTCACCCAGTTACGTTGTGACGTTTGATACACACAAGGTATTCCTCCGGTGTCAGTGAGTTGCATGATCTCATGGTCATAGGAACAGATACTTGACATGCAGAAAACAATAGCAATAAACTGACATGATCATATGCTATGTTCATAGTTTGGGTCTTGTCCATCACATCATTCTCCTAATGATGTGATCCCGTTATCAAATGACATCTCATGTCCATGGCTAGGAAACCTTGACCATCTTTGATCAACGAGCTAGTTTATAAGAGGCATACTAGGGACACAGTGTTGTCTATGTACCCACACATGTATTTGAGTTTCCAATCAATACAATTATAGCATGGATAATAAACGATTATCATGAACAAGGAAATATGATAATAACTAAATTATTATTGCCTCTAGGGCATATTTCCAACATGATGAAGATGGCCACCGGTGATGGTTTCCCCTCTCTGACAGGGAACTGGAACATCTACAGAGGTTTTTCGTCGATACAGAAAGTTGCAGCGGCGGAGCAGAGAGTCTCTATTTATTTCTGGGATCTCTGGGGTTTATCGGATTTTTCAACGTTGGAATCACGCCAACGGAGCCACGTGGGGCCCACCACATATCAGGGCGCAGCCAAGGGGGGGCGCCCTGATGGCTTGTGCCCCACGTGTAGATCCCCTCCGGTGGTTCTTTGCTCCAATATAGCTTATTTCCTGCAGAAAAAATCACCAAAAAGTTTCAGGCGATTCTGAAAACTTTCATTTTCTGCACAAAAACAACACCACGGTAATTCTGCTGAAAACAGCGTCAGTCCGGGTTAGTTCTAAATAAATCATAGAAAGTGCATCAAAACCATATAAAAGTATTGTAAACATAGGTGAATATGGCATGAATACTTCATAAATTATCGATACATTGGAGACGTATCACCTACCTCCGCGATCAGTCGATTCGCCAACAGTAATAACCTTCTGTCCAAAAAGACTTCATCTGACATCAAGAACACTACCAATATAAAAATGTAAGAGAGGATATCATATCACGCAAGACAATCAGTACTAGTACATACTAGAGTTCATCTTATTCCCCCAAGAAATAATTAGATTAATCAAACATGGTGATGGAGTACACAAAGTTTAGGGGCATATTATAAGCCAACACGGAGTTGGAGATGTGGAGAGGTATGGTGGCGGTGATAAAGCGGGTCGGCGCCGGGTGTGGAGGCGCCTCCTCCCTTCTTTCTTCCTTGTCTTGGCCCTTCTCTCTATGGTGGATTTTCTGCAATGGAGGTGTGGTGGATGTAGATGAGACTTGTGGAGGATGCAGATGACTTGATGCTTCGGGTAGGGTTGGAGGTCTTCTTATAAGAGGCCTCCTTTGGTGTCCTCCGTTGATCTAGCCTCCTCCCTTTCATTCATGGGCTCTAGGGAATCCAAATCACGTCCAATACATGCCTTGGCGTCAAGGATCCCATAAGAAAAAATGGGGACGAAATCGAAGGAAAATCGGGAAAGTTCTGGCCAATTTTCTCGGCCGTCTGAGGGTCATACGAGCAGCTATGCTCGTATGGTAGACCATCGAACTGAGTGGACTTCGGGAGCTGTTTCATATTTTGGTCGCAATTTCTTCACACAAACTCCGATTTGATGTTCTTGGGCTTGTTGAATTGCTAGCGAAAAGCCCAATGTGCCAGTCATTGGATCTTCATTTTGGACACTTTGATAAATGTAAAATCATAAAACTCTCCAAAGAACCTTGATCTGGTGCCTGGAACTTCTCCGGTTTGACTCCTAACTTGGTTCTTTTGATGTCCCAAGTACATGAACAAGTAAACACACCTAAAAATGCCAGAAAACAATCGAAAAGTAACAAAAACTAAATAAAAATAAAAAGTATGCAACGAACTTTGTAAAAACAAGTGAAAACTATGCATTGGGGACATGAATAAGTGCTAGATCGATATGATATGAGGGATTTTTATACTTGAATATACTCTAAAGTATGCATAAAATCCACTCATCATCTGTTGCTCGTCGCCCGTTCCTTCTCAGACACGACGGCATTCGACCCTGAGGAACTGCCGCCACCGCCTTCGAGATAGTGGAGGATGCGGCCTCGCGCCTTGCTGATCGCATGCGACAGCTCGCACTTGACAAACTACCTACGGCGATTGTGACGGGGCGCCGATGCTAGTCCATCAATACAACTGTAGTAGTTGTGCGTCAGCAGTGATGTTGGCTCCTTCATGCGGTGCCCGATCTGGACTTGCGATTGTGTGGTGGGGATGGCGGCCTTGACGCGGTGTTCGATCTGGACGCCACAACGGTTGCGCGGGGGGGGGGGGGGGGTGTGGCTCCTTCTTCACCCACCGGAGAGGGAACACCGGCTCCCACTTCAAGAAGTAGGATGGAAGGGATGGCGGCTCCTCCTTGACCACCACAAACGGTGGGCATGGTGGAGTTGTGCCCATCTGGCGGAGCGATCGCTCCAAGCATGAGCTCCATCCGATGGAGGAATTCCTCTTCCATCAGAGTGGCCTCCGCGAGGAGGCACATCTACTGTTGCGGTTGTTTCTCCTGCGGTGGTGCCTGGTCTTCCTCATCGCCGGAGGAGATGACAATCTCCTCCTTGTCGGAGGAGCCAACCGTCGTGAATGCCAGGGGGCAGAGAGGGACGGCGGTGGCGCCACGATCCACCAGACGAACAACTGCCTCCGCCTGCCAGAGTGGAGAGCAATGACTTTGGCATCGTCGGAGTTGGAGATGCTTAGGGAGGAGGAGGGGCTCGGGGAGGAAGTGTGGGACTGTGCATCCTCGGTGCATGGCTTAAATAGCCGCGGGCAGGCCATGCGAAGGGCAGGTCGGTCTGCTTCAATGCGGTGCAGCGGACGGAGTTGGTTTCTCGGGACGCGACGTCCACATTGAAGCAGGGAAGCCTGAGAGGTCACATCCGTTAGCGCAACCCTCTCGTCCGGTCACATTGCCCGACATCAATGTCGTCTGCAGCATGCTCTGGCCCAACATGAATGCGGCGCGGCAAGCGACTCGGGTGTGGAATGATAAGCGCGGAAGAGGGGGGTTGGGTGGGCCATGGTTGTCAGACGCGGACGTGGCAACGGTTCGGACAGCCACAAAACCCTCCCCCATCCCATGTTTGTTTCTAGTTTGTGGGAAAAATCACATCCATACCGATACAGGTCCGCGTTGGATGGCAAAACACGTTCGGACCACACCGTCCGAACGGTTGCGGGTGGTTTGAGGGTCAGTGTTGGAGATGCCCTAATTGCTCATAAAGTTTGTCGATTTAGGATGCTCTCAAAAAAATCGCGAATACACAAAGCTTGCTCATTGATAGAAGAAGTTGAAATGAGAACACGGTGGGGGTACATCGCATGGCACAACCAAAGATGGAGTAAACATGGTGCTTGGAGCAGAGAGGCATGGGATGCTCGGCCCAAACATGAGCTACAACACATTGCAAAATTACCATGTCCAACAGAAACAACTCTAACCAAGACGATGCCCCAAAACTCACAATCCAGTACCATACACATCATGAGTGAGCAAGACGACGCCTTCACGAAGCGGAGCAACGCCGTGAAGACGCCATCGTCCGATCCAAGGAACTGGATCTGGGGTTTCCCCCGTGCCCGAAGAGGGGCTTGGAGAATAAACCATGACAATGCCTATAGGAAGGGAAAGGCACCCGCGTGTGTCGCCTGCTACCAGCATCAAGCAGGTATTTCATCCTGGCCATTGCCCGAACAATCCCAAAGCCACCGGGACTAAATACAAAGACGGGAACATGTCGAGAGTTGGGTTGCCGTAGTCGGAAGGGGAGCAATGCCCGCCGCCAAATGTGGCAACGGGCTCCACCTAAAGCGCAAGCATTGGACCTGGCGGAGGATGGGCGAGGCAAGGGGTGGCGGTCGAAGTTGGAGAGGCGATGAGATGACGAAGAGAACCAATGCACGGGATGCGACGGTAGCTAGCACGCAACAGGATTCGGAGAACGCAAATCTGGATCGATGAAGCCGGAGCCACCAGAACACCGGCGAGCCTAAGAAGCCGAAAAGAGTGCAGCTTCCAGAACGCTGAGACCAAAGTCGCTACGGGAGGAACGTCGGCGAGTTGGGCACGGGAAGATGCAGGGCCAAGCAAACCGGGTCGTAACAAAGACGGAGAGATCCGTAATGTGTAGGTTACCGGACCATCAGGGACAAGGAGATCCGCACCACCACCAAGTAGAATGGCTGCAGACTCGCGAGGCACTGGAATGGACCCACCTGCAGCACCAACACCCACTAGCGGGAGGCGCACCATGCATGACTACGGACGGCCCGTTTGCTCGCGCCGAAGAAGATGACGCCCCCGCACGCGCAGCGAGTCGCGACGGTGCCCGCTAGATCCCTCCACCGCGCCCCCCATGGCCAGGTCCGTTACACTGCAGTAGCCGGGGAGGAGGCGTTGTCGGGGACACGAGAGACAGCGAGAGAAGGATGACGCCGACGTGCGAAGAGGAGAGCTCCGCAGGGGAACCGCCCTGCGCTAATGAGAGGTGCACCACGCATGACCACGGGCGGCCCGTGCGCACGCGCTAGAGAAGATGGCGTCGCCGCATGGGCCGCGAGACGTGCCGCCGCTTGCTAGATCCCTGCACCGCACCCCCATGGCCAGGTCCGTCGCCCTGCACTAGCCTGGGTGGAGGCGTTGTCTGGGACATGAGAGACGACCAAAGAAGGGTGGAGCCGCCACGCGAAGAGGAGAACTCCGTCGGGGAATCTCCCCACGCCGACGGGAGGCGCGCCACGCATGACCATGGCCGGTCCGTGCACACACGCCGAAGAAGATGGTGCTCCCCACGCGCCACGAGAGGCGACGGCGCCCAGTAAATTCCTCCACCGCGCCCCCATGGATAGGTCCGCCGCACTATAGTAGCCAGGGAGGAGGCGTTGTCGGAGATAGGAGAGCCGTCCAGAGAAGGGTGACGCCGCCGCGCGAAGAGGAGAGCTCCGTCGGGGAACCGCTCCGTGCCGATGGGAGGCGCACCACGCATGACCACGGTCATCTCGTGCGCACGCACCGAAGAAGATGGCGCGCCCGCACGTGCCGACACGGCGGCGCCTGCTAGATCCCTCCACCGCGCCCCCCATGGGCAGTTCCGTCGCACTGCAGTAGCCAGGGAGGAGGCGTTGTCTGGGACAAGAGAGCCGGCCAGAGAAGGGTGGCGATGTCGCGCGAAAAGGAGACCGCCGCCTGGGAACCGCCCCGCGCCGACGGGAGGCGCACCATGCATGATCACGGCCGGCCTGTGCGCACACCCCAAAGAAGATGGCGCCCCGGCACAAGCCGCGAGACGCGACAACGCCCGCTAGATCCCTCCACACCCCCCCCCCCCCCTGGCCAGGTCCGCCACACTACAGTAGCCAGAGAGGAGGCGTTGTCGAGGACAGGAGAGCCGGCCAGAGAAGGGTGGCGTCGCCGCGCGAAGAGGAGAGCTCCACCGGGGAACCGCCCTGCGCCGACGGGAGGACAGGCCACGCCATACGAGGTCACAGGAGGCTGAAACGCCACGTCGCCATCCTCCTTGGGCACGCACAGACCCTGTCGGCGGCGGCACGTTGGGGGGTCGATATGGGGAGCCGGCCGGCCGGCGCGGCTAGGGTTCTCCCCCAGTCGCCTAGGTGGCGGCGCGGCCTGCCAATCATTTTTTAGATGAAATTCCCGCCATCCTGTTCTTGAGTTCGATAACGCCAAACTGGAACGCGTCCACTCGAAATAGGTAGGGAACAAGAAAGACGGACGAATTGGAAGCGGTTGACTTATTTATTTAAGCAATGCTTGTGAGGAAGGCGAGATGCTCGAGAGTTGAATTTCGTGGCATAGCCGTCGCTCGTGGGCGGCCAAGATAAGATAACGATGATGTTTAACCAATGAAAGGGCGAGCAAGATGTAACTAGCACAAACTAATCACAAGTAGAAGTATTGTACTTCCTTCGTCTCAAAATAAGTGTCGATGATCTAGTACAAAATTTGTACTAGTTTAGTACAAAATTTGCGACACTTATTTTGAAACGGAGGGAATATACGTTAATCTGTTGTACGATGCTTGTGCGCAAGTTGCAATTAGCACAAACCAATCGGCAGAGTCAACGGGACGGGAGTATGTGTTAATCCATTGTACGTACGATGCGCCATCGCGGACATGGCGTTGAATTAGCAACAACTGGACATCATCTTTCTGTTATTTGTTCTTCTTTTTTCGTCAGCCAGTTTTGTTTTCAGCTGTTTTGGTGTTATATAAACCGGGGAGAGGACGCACGCAGGTGATATAGTACGTGCGTCGGTGCGTGTGCGCTTGTTTATATCGTTGTACGCGCGTATTATATAGAGGACAAAATTTATGTTTTAACCTTTTGTGCTAACAAAATCCAGAATTAACCTCGTTTTTAAAAAAAAATGATTTTTTTTTATCACGCCAACATCCTTGGCATCTGGATTGAACGGGAGACGCCATGATCCCTGACGTCTAGTCCGTGTCTCGTATAACCGGCTGACCCGTTGATCTGCTGACGTGGCAAAGGACCGGACGCCAAGCACCCTGACGGCTGGTCGACCAAACGCCAAGGACCTTGGCGTCTGGATGACGTGGCCCATATTATCAAAAAGTTGTTATGTGATCTGCTGGGACCAGACGCCAAGGTCCCTGGCGTCTGGTTTGCATGGGAGATGTCACGGTCCCTGACGTCTAGTCCGTGGCCCGCACGACCGGCTGACAGATAGATTTTGATATATTTTTGAAAACGAGATTAATTTCGGATTTTGTTAGCACAAAAGGTTATAACATAAAATTTGTCCTATTATAGACAGATAGGATGGCTAGGAAGAGCTTGACTCGGTCTATGACCAAAACAGACGGATAACTGATGTTGACTACCTGTTTTCGTCCTACTCCTACAGCCTATGAGCATGACAGTCTGTTCTGGCAAGGCGTTGCATCTATCAGTGTTCCCTGTCCAAGAACCGTTCGATGGAGCGCTGACGGCAGGCTTCGTATCTTCACGAGATCTGGATGGATAGCGCTCCCATGTTCGAGAAATGCACATCTGCTACGGGCGGCTGACTTCATCTCGCGACGCATCGACGGCGCGGCGCGGCGCGGCGGACTTCATGATTCAGATGCCACTGTGTGCTATCCAGCTTATATTTATGAAACAGCTTTATGTGCTGCGTATTTCCTTCGAAAGAGTGTGATGTGCTGCGTATTGAGCAGATGAGTTGACCATTTAGGACGAGAGAGACCCCACCGATGGATGCAGACGTTGCCGCAGAGCCGCGCTTGGTGCATCCTGTATTTAAAAATGTAATTCTTTTTCCACCATCTATCTATTTTATTTTTTTGAGGGGTATCTATCTATAATTAAGCTGCCATGTTTACGACATGCCAATGGCTAAGGCTACCATTCTACACTCCTGCTGTCCGTAAGGCTTGCCGCTGGCCGATTAACTTGCGGGCAGTGCTTTGTCTCGCTTACAACGAAACCTCGCGTGTCCTCGCTTCAGCCACCTTCGTATATGGCCCGGTCCAGAAGCGCGTGAGGCCACGGCCTCGTTTTTTTTTCACGTTTTACTTTTTATTTTTATTTTTTTACTGTCCTTTATACTTTCAAATATTCTATGAATATATTAAAAAAAACAACGTTACATAAAAAACTTCAAAAAATGTTAACCAAGCAATTAAAAGATGTTAAATATAAAGAAAATGCTTCCCTCGTATACAAAAAACGTATAAAATATTTGTGAAAAAAGTTGATCATGTACTAAACACTTACCAAAATATTTAAAAAATAACTAAAAACGTATTTCAAAAATGTTAATCAAAAAATTCATAAATGTGTATAAAAAATATATTGACCATGTACTCAAAAAATATCAAACTTTTATTTGAAATTTTTTAATAAAGCATTTGAAAATGTTAAAATGAGTATCGAAAAAATATTGACCATGTATTAAAAAAGTTAGTCTTGTATTCGAAAATTTTAATATAGCATTTGTAAAAATTAAGAAATGTATCTAGAAAAAAGATTGACCATGTATTAAAACAATTAATATTGTATTTTATAATGTTAATCAAGCATATTAAAATGTTCGTATATAGAAATACAAATATTGATCATGTATTAAAAAATAATCTTTTATTTTAGAATGTTAATCATGCATATCAAAGTGTTAAAAATGTATATAGAAAACAAAATGTTAACCATGTATTAAAAAGTATAATATAGTATTTGCAAATGTTAATCAAGCATTTAAAAATGTTAAAAAATTATATAGAAAGAATATTGACCATGTATTAATAAAATGTCAAACTTGTATTTGCAAATATTAAAATGTGTGTAGTAAAAAATAACCATGTATTAAAAAATATTAATCTTGTATTTAAAAATGTTAATCAAGCATTTGAAAATTGTAAAAACAGTATACAAAAGAAATGTTGACCATGTATTCACAAATTGTCAACCAAGCATTTGAAAAATAACAATTTGTATAAAGAAAAATGTTTCTCATGTATAGAAAACATGTTTGACACAAAATGTGTTCATCATGTATTCGGAAAATGTTAAACGTGTAGATGAAAGCAATTGTGATGTACACAAAAAATATATAATGTGTAGGGGAAAAGTAGGCATAAAAAATAGGGATAATTGGTTTTATACCCCTAGTTGGGTCACACTTGGCTGATTTACCCCTAGTTTCCGAAAACACACGTTCCCGCTCAAACCACTTTGGTCCTCTTATGTTTTTGCCCTTTGACCGTCAATTTGAAAAAATCATAACAAATTCATACTAACTCAGAAAAATGCAAATAAGATATCAAAATATTCAGAAAAACATCATCTATATGTGCATGACATTTGCATTCATGAAAAAAGTGTCGAAAAGTCCTCATCTCATTTTTAGCTCATATAGGCGATGGGGACTTTCTAACAACTTTGTCAAGAATGCAAACGACATGCACATGTAGGTGATGTTTTATTGAACATTTTGACATATTATTTGCATTTTTCTGAGTTATTATGATTTTTTTATGAATTTTTCAAAATGACAGTCAAACGGTCAAAGGGGAAAAGCATAAGACTAGCAAAGTGGTTTGGATAGGAACGCGTGTTTTCATAAACTAGGGATAAACCGGCCGAGTATGACCCAACTAGGGGCATAAAAACAATTCTCCCTAAAATATATTGTTTACAAAATGTTAATTATATATTTGGAGAGTGATAAACATGTATAAAAAAGTATCTTCTATATAAAAATTGTACAATGTTTATAAAAAAGTAGACATAAAAATACATGTGTCTTTAGAAAAATGTTAATCATGTATTTGGAAATATTAAACATGTATATGGAAAATGTTCCTGATGTATACAAAAGACGTAAAATGTTTATGAAAAAAGTAGATACAAAATAATTGTTTTAAAAATGTCAATCATGTATTTCCAAAATGTTAAATGTGTACATAAAAATGTTCAAAGATATATAATATTTTTACAAAATCTATAGATAAATAGACATATTTTTATGTCTACTTTTTATAAAACCTAAGTTTCTAAAAATATTAATAATCTATTTGGATAATTTTAAACAAAAATATGAAAAATGTACAAAAAAATGAGGAAACCCATTAAAGAACTTCGAATAAACAAAGAAAAATTTTAAAAACGAAGAAAGAAAAGTAAAAAACTAGTGAAACCCGAGAAAGAATCATAGAAAACGAATACAAAAGAAAGAAAACAAAAAACACTAACTGGGTGAAATAAACAAAGAAAACAAAAAAATAAAAGAATACCCAAAGAATGAAAAAAAGAAAAAGAAAATGTAAACCAAGAAAGAAACAAATAAAATGAAGAAAACATAGTGAAAATTAAGAAAAGCAAAAAATAACAGAGAAAACCAGAAACCCAAGGAAAACCGGTAACGCTGAAGAAACAACGAAAAAGAAATGAAAATCCGATCGAACTAACTGTTAATTGTAGCTAATCCTCCAGAAATAATGAGCGTCCCAAAGGAACGATCGAGCGAGCGTGTAAGAGGACAGTGAGTAGAAAATCTGGGCTGTCCCAGTTCTAAAGCGATGCACAAATTGTTTCACGCGAGCCTACTATAGAAGTTGCTATAAGCAACATATAGATGCCGTGCTTATTGTGAGCCGGTAGCGCGTCTCTCCTCTAGTGCACCCACTAGTGGGCCAACCCACGTGCCTTCTATGTTTTCTAAGATCGGCTTTGAATACCTTTCACGGGATTTTTTTTGTCCGTTTTATTGATTTTTCAAGAGGGTTTTCAGGGTTTTTTGTTAACGTTTTTTTACTTATTTTCGAATATATGCAAAGATTTTAAAAAATTACACACTAAACATTTTTTTATACAGGTTGAATAATTATTAGAGAAGTGCTAAACATTTTTCGTATACAGGTTAAACATATTTCAGATGCACACTGAACATTTATCATGAACACGTTGAACAATTTTCCCAAAATCATGTTGAACATTTGAAATATGCACATTGAACATTATTCTGAATATATGGTGAACATTTTTAACACATATTGAACATTTTCCAAAAATGTCATGATCATTTTTTTAAACATGAAAATATTTTTTAAGTGTTAGAATAATCTTTGAAAGTATCATTAACATTTTCTCTAAGGTTATGAAAAATCTTCAAATTACGAAAAAACTTACACTATATAATTTTAAAAAATGACGTGAACATAGTTTTAAAAGGAGTGAACATTTTCTTAAATGTGGTGAATTTTTTTAATCATATGAACAGTTTTACAAAATATGTCAACATTGTTTTATATTTTCATGAACATATGATATTTTCTAAATCTGTGGACATTTTTAAAATATCATTAACACGTTTTGAAGGGTACGAACATTTTGTTTTAAATTGCGTGAGCAACTTTTATATAATGCAAGAATTTTTTTAATGCAAGATTAACACTTCTGAAAAATAATTAAATTAATTATGAAGTAAATGTATATAGAATATTATGATATACAGAAAAGGTAAAAAGAAAAAGATGAGTAAATAAATGGAAGGAAAACAGAACAAAACAAGACAGACGAACAAGGAAAACAGAGCGGAACGACAGCTAGTGAGCCGGCCCACCATGGAGACTGATTGAGGTGACTTGTACATCCGTCTCGCTGTGGGCGAGACACAAACGCCCCAGGAGCTAGCCGATGTGTGTGATTTTTGCTGGAGAGAAGTGCGTATTTCAACCACTGACTCTTGCGGTAGTCTAATTTAACCCCCAACTCCAATACCATCTATAGTACAACCACAACTCTTAAAACCGGGTAGGATTCAAACCTCCCCTCCCCGTTGACCAGTTTTGATCAAGTTGACCGGTTTTGACCTGTTGACCATTCACTCAGCATGTCCAGTCAGCAAAAAAAATAAAAATTCAAAAAAACGAAAACATTCTCTAAAAAATTCTTCAAAATAAAAGTAAAATAATTCCAAATAAAAATATGTAATATAAAAAATCGGCAAAATCGAATGAAAAGTAGAAATTTCTGGAAAATAGGAAAACACAGTTTGTGGTTGTTGTCTAAAAATTCTATGAAAAATGTTCGAAATTCTGGAAAAAAATCCGGGGTTTTCACTGAAAATTCTGGGAAAATATGAAAATTTAAATATTCAAAATTATTATTTTACATTTTTTAGAAATATTTTTTACATATTTTCTTATTTTCCTTTTTTTAATATTTTCCATCTTTTTCTGAAAATTTCGGTTTTTTTGTGTGCTGACCGAAAATGTGACTAGATGGTCAACGGCTGATCGGTTTTACGAGTTCAGGTATGTAATGTAGACGCGGGGGGGGGGGGGGGGGGGGGGGGGGTAAATTAGACTAGGGAAAGAGTTGGCGGATTGAAAGATGCACTACTCTGTGAGAGTGATTTTTCTAGCGGTCCCGGCTTCTACCGGGTACTGCGATGTCACACATATTGGCTGGGGATGTGCGCAGGTATTGCTCTATTATGTAAATACACACATTGGCTGAGACATGTACATCATGATGTCTTCTCTCTTTTCTTCAATCCAGCTAATTTCTTACCCACCTCACTGACGTGTGGGACAACTAGTAAGGAGGCCCACGACTGAGTGACTAGTGGGTATGTTTGAAGTAAAAAGGTGGTATTACATCCCATCTATCCATGCTTTTCAGTCTGATTACGTAATTTGTATCAATTATATATTTTAAACAAAATATCCGATTGACAAACCGTTTGCATATTAGTACTCATGATATTTAAATCTATAAAAAAAGATCAATTTTGGACACGGTTGAATTTTTTTCAAATTCAAATTATTTTTTCGTTGCATGTTTTCATTGCTTTTTCATTCTGGATATCGGATACTATTTTTGAAGTCTTGAAATAAAAAAATATATCATTTTGTCAAATTATTTTTCATGTTTGGGCTGAGTTTTCCATACGATTTTATTTCTGTGGCACGACTATTTTACATGTTTTCATTATTATTTTCATGCACTCTCTTTTGCATGTTTCATTATTGTACCATCCAGTATACGCTCTCAATCTACGATATTATATGACATGCATGTCAAAAAAAGCATACCCTCAAACTCATATGTGAAAGGAGTTTGTAATGATATAATTTTTATACCATACATCTCATATATTAATAGTTTTATCATTGGTCAAAGTCTACCTCGAAAGGCATATTAGGCCATGTAGGAGATATGCCCTAGAGGCAATAATAAATGTTATTGATTATCTCCCTGTTCATAATTAGGTTTATGTTCCATGCTATAACTGCTATGGTTCTCGAGTCTGCAATAACCACGAGGCTCGGAGGAAGACTCATATGCACGTGTGGAATAATAAACGGTAAAATGTATTCCTAGTCTGGCCTCTAAGACTGGCTCAAGTATTGCATGATGATCCTGTTTTCCTGATCATGGGCATGGCTATGCCGGCAATTTTGAGGGCGCAATGTTGGTAGAACACTTGTGTTGAATCGACCCGAATTGATGTTATGCTATGAGATACATTCGTCACTAGTTAATGGTTTATAACACAGAGATAGTTAATGTTTGCATAATTCCTTAGACCATGAGAGTATCGAGTTCCTTCGTGCTTGCTTCGTGAACTTTGGGGTTTGTTAAACGTCATCTGTTACTGGGTGGCTATTACGGCGGCTTACGGGTTCACGGAAAAGTATGTCAAGTAACTTGATAGCTCAAGATTGGGATTTGCTCCTCCGACGATGGAGAGATATCTCTGGGCCCTCTCGGTGTTACGGTATCCATCATCGTCTGGCCAGACACTTTGTGATTTGATCACAGGGATGCCGGAACACGGGAACGAGAAAAGAGAACAATACCGGTAACGAGGTAACTAGCATAGTGGACAAGTTGTTGATCCACGGGGATGCCAACATGTCTCACCTCGGGTATTTGTAACATATCGCGAAGCAACAAGAATAGCACACGGCAACTGGAGGTTCACTCGAATATTCATTCGTGTGGGTATAGAGGTCAATATGGGTGTCCACGGCTCCGATGTTGATCATTGATCGGAAGGGGTTCCGGGTCATGTCTATACTTCACCGAACCTATAGGGTCACACGCTTAAGGATCATCTATCTGCTGAATACTAGACAGGGAGTCTGAGAGAAAATCACCGAAAAAGGTTTCGGACACCGGAAAAGTTTCGGACAGCGGAAAAGTTCCGCAGAGAGAACACCGGAACAGTTTCGGTAAAACTGAAAAGTTGTTTCAGGGGATACCATTAAGTCAAATTGGTTTCGGCACATGCCTGATAATTCTTGGAGGGTGCCAGAATCATTCTGGAAACTTCTGGGAATTTTCCGGAAGAAAAAACGGAAATGTTCCGGAGCTGCCGGAACCGCTTCGGATGCTTTTCGCAGATGAAAATCACTAATCCGGAATTGTTCTAGATCGCATTGAAAATTATTTTAGTGGGTACTGGAAATGTTCTAAGCCCACATAAATATTTTCAGTTCGACCGGACGTTGAAAAATGTCGTCGTGAATAGTGAAAGTGCTTTTTGGGATATTTATGGAAAGTCACCTTTTGGGATATTTCCAAAAGGTTTCTAGAAGGACTTGGAGGCTAAGCAACCCCCTTGGGGGGGGCATGAGATGGTGGCCGGCCACATATGGGGATCCACCATGGGGCCCCACTTGTTCCATTACTTCCCTAATATGCCCTTGTGGAAGTGTTCCTTCATGGGCATTTTTGGGTTTTTGGAAATGGCCACTTTACCCCTTGGTTTTCCTATAAATAGAGGTGAGTGGGCTGCCCACAAAACTCAATCCCTTCTCACATACAAGTGCCATGCATGATCTGGCTTTCTCTCTCCCTCCCAGCGAAATAGTTTCGTAGAGCCGAAAGGCTGTCTGGGTTCCGGTGGGAACTAGTTCTGGACGGCGAAGCCCTGCCGGATAGATGACACCGTATGTGTGCAACTCTATAGAGAGATCGTAGTTTCGGTCTTAGTTCGAGAGTGCCTCCTGAAGGGCTGTCCGAGTGACTGTCCGAGTTTTGAAGGTCCTCCCAAAGGGCTGTCCGAGTGACTGTCCGAGTTTCGATGGTCCTCCCGAAGGGCTGTCCGTGACACCGTCCGGGGGACTGTCCGACCGCCTCCCGAAGGGCTGTCCGAGGGGCGGATGAGGGTATACATTCTCGCGGTTGGGAGGTTGTAAATCCTAGCTGCGGGGATCTGCACCGCCGATCGTCATCGACTCTACTTCCGCTGCGCTACGAGTCGGTAACGAAAAGATCAAACCTTGTATGCAGTCTTCATAGTGGTCCTGGGCTGGTGCGTAGGTCGGAAATTTTTTGTTTTCTGCTGCGTTTCCCTACAGGCCATATATATGTGGACGGAGGGAGTATCATATAAGTTTCATTATTGTATCAACATTCCAATTTGAACTTGTTCAAACCATGTCCAAAATTGATCTTGTTTTAAAGATTTAAATGCCATGTACCATCCAATATATCCCTCCATCCATAATATTATACGACATGCATGTCACACAGAGCATACCCTCGAATTCATTTTTGAAAGGAGTTTGTGATGATATAATTTTTATATCAAACATCTCATATATTAATAATTTTATCATTGGTCGAAGACTATCTCGAAAGACGTATTAGTCCCTATATATGTGGATGCAGGATGTATCATATAAGTTTCATTATTGTATAAAAATTTGAATTTTGAACTTGTTCAAACCATGTCCTAAATTGATCTTGTTTTAAAGATTTAAATGTCATGAACCCATATCTGCAAACGGATTGAAAAACGGATCATTGGTTCAAAAGTTAAAAGTGTTACTGAGTGTGAAATCAAGCTAAAAGCATGGGTGGGTGATCCTGGGCTGAAGGAATAAAATAGGTTGGTTGCAATAAATGTCTGCTCTCAAACAATGATTGGGGCTCAGAAAAAGAAGAAGAAATCACATGTGTTGAAGCAAAATGAGTGAAATACTTCGTATCTGATTGTGTACGCACATATCCCAAAACGAAATGTGTGGCATTCCACTATCGGGAAAACAAAAATTATTAATAGATGAGATGTTTGATATAAAAATTATCTGATTGTGTACGCACATATCCCCGGACCGCTAGTTTTTCATTTCGCACTACTCTCTTTTTGTTGTTGATTCCAACTATCGCCTCCCAAAACTGGGCATCGCCTCATCACCGCATGCCTTTATCAGGGTGACATCATTCGTAGTGTATATCTGCCTATTAGTGAAGGGTAACGCAGCAGAAAACAAAAAATTTCGACCTACGCACCAGCCCAGGACCACTATGGAGACTGCATACAAGGTTTGATCTTTTCGTTACCGACTCGTAGCGCAGCGGAAGTAGAGTCGATGACGATCGGCGGTGCAGATCCCCGCAGCTAGGATTTACAACCTCCCAACCGCGAGAATGTATACCCTCATCCGCCCCTCAGACAGCCCTCCGGGAGGCGGTCGGACAGTCCCCCGGACGGTGTCACGGACAGCCCTTCGGGAGGACCATCGAAACTCGGACAGTCACTCGGACAGCCCTTTGGGAGGACCTTCAAAACTCGGACAGTCACTCGGACAGCCCTTCAGGAGGCACTCTCGAACTAAGACCGAAACTACGATCTCTCTATAGAGTTGCACACATACGGTGTCATCTATCCGGCAGGGCTTCGCCGTCCAGAACTAGTTCCCACCGGAACCCAGACAGCCTTTCGGCTCTACGAAACTATTTCGCTGGGAGGGAGAGAGAAGCCAGATAACATCAGATGGCATGTGTATGTGAGAAAGAGTGAGTGTGGAGAGTGCATCTCCATCTCTATTTATATGAAAACCCAAGGGGTAGGGTGACCCTTGAAATACCCAAAATGCCCTTCACAAGGGCACAAAGGTAAAAGCAAGTGGGCAGCCCTTATCCTTCCATGTCATCCCTAAAGATATTTGTGAGTAAAGCCCCAAAAGGTGGCTTTCCATAAAGTAATCCAAAAAGCACTTTCACTATTCACGACGACATATTTCAGCGTCCGTTCGAACTGAAAATATTCATGTGGGCTTAGAACATTTCCAGTACCCACTAAAATAATTTTCAACGCGATCCGAAACAATTCCGGTTTAGTGATTTTCATCTGCGAAAAGCATCTGAAGCGGTTCCGGCAGCTCCGGAACATTTCCGGTTTTCATCCCGGAAAATTCCAGAAAGTTTCCAGAATGATTCTGGCACCCTCCAAGAATTATCAGGCATGTGCCGAAACCAATTTGACTTTATGGTGTACTCCGAAACAACTTTTTGGTTTAGTGATTTTCATCTGTGAAAAGCAACTAAAGCGGTTCCGGCAGTCCGGAACATTTCCGGTTTTTGTCTTTGAAAAATCTCAGAAGTTACCGGAACAATTCTGGTACCTTCTAATAATTTCCAGGCATGTGCCAAAACCAATTTGACTTTATGGTACACTCCGAAACAACTTTTCGGTTTTACCGAAACTCTTCCGGTGTTCTCTCTCCGGAACTCTTCCGTTGTCTCCGAAACTTTTTCGGTGAATTTCTCTCAGACTCCATGTCTAGTATTCAACAGATAGATGACCCTTAAGTGTGTGACCCTATAGGTTCGGTGAAGCATAGACATGACCCGGAACCCCTTCCGATCAATGATCAACATCGGAGCCGTGGACACCCATATTGACCCATATACCCACACGAATGAATATTCGAGTGAACCTCCAGTTGCCGTGTGCTATTCCTGTTGCTTCGCGATATGTTACAAATACCCGAGGTGAGACATGTTGGCATCCACGTGGATCAACAACTTGTCCACTATGCCAGTTACCTCGTTACCGGTATTGTTCTCTTTTCTCGTTCCCGTGTTCCGGCATCCCCGTGATCAAATCACAAAGTGTCTGGCCAGACGATGATGGATACCGTAACACCGAGAGGGCCCAGAGATATCTCTCCATCGTCGGAGGAGCAAATCCCAATCTTGAGCTATCAAGTTACTTGACATACTTTTCCATGAACCCGTAAGCCGCCGTAATAGCCACCCATTTACGGATGATGTTTAACAAACCCCAAAGTTCATGAAGCAAGCATGAAGAAACTCGATACTCTCATGGTCTAAGGAATCATGCAAACGTTAACCATCTCTGTGTTATTAACCATTAACTTATGACAAATGTATCTCATAGCATAACATCAATACGGGTCGATTCAACACAAATGTTCTTCTAACATTGTGCCCTCAAAATTGCCGGCATAGCCATGCCCATGATCAGAAAAACAGGATCATCATGCAATACTTGAGCCAGTCTTAGAGGCCAGACTAGGAATACATTTTACCGTTTATTATTCCACACGTGCATATGAGTCTTCCTTCGAGCCTCGTGGTTATTGTAGACTCGAGAACCATAGCAGTTATAGCATGGAACATAAAACTAATTATGAACAGGGAGATAATCAATAACATTTATTATTGTCTCTAGGGCATATCTCCTACAGACTCCCACTTGCACTAGAGTCAATAATCTAGTCAATTCTAATGCACTTTACACCTATGGCATACTGGTGTAAAATATGCTTCGCTTGTGGTATAGCCTGATGTCCAACGGATCTGACGACTTCAGCTCCGTGTGTAACTTTGCATATCCTTGCGTTTTCACGCTTTCACAAAATTCATATTTTGTGTGGACTTGGCTTTGCATATGTGTGAATCATTGGTCGAAACCTGATTCCTCGGACTGAGCTATGGGGCAACTATCTGCAATAGTGTCCCATAGACCAAAGCCATCTTGGAACCATACTAAGTTCATGAATGAACTATATGATTCAACAACTTCTTTGTCGCTTCTAAAGCGTCAACATACTTAGCCTTTGTTATAGAATTCGCCACAGTGTCTTGTTTGGAACAATTTCCAACTACCGTGCCACCATGTTGTGTATTACACAAAACCCTTAAGTTAAATCGAAAATCACATGGAGCATTGATGAAGACTGTATCGATGTAATTACTTACAACGAGCACTTCATAATCTCTGCTTGCGAGAAAACATGTCATCAGTACTGCTCTAGTACTCAATGACATCTTTCACTGTTGTCCCATGATCAGTACTTTGATCACTTTGGTATCTATACTCGCAACAGTTTTGGAGTATTGGACATAGCTGGTTGTTTTTACATACCATGGAATACATGATTAATCCAAACACAAGAGTGTGTGGAATCTCCATCATGTATTTTCCTCATCAGTGTTTTGGGACACCGAGTCAAAAACTCTTTCCATGTGACTTCGGCAAGAATCACTCCTTGGCGTTTTAAATGCTAAAAAGTTTTAGCATCTTGTCAATATGTATTCATAGCTTAGCCCCATTAGGTAAATCTATCTCCATAGATCATCATGCCTAATATTGAGGCTATTTAGCCTAAGCACTTCATCGAAAAACTATTTTCAAATGAAGTCCTAATTCGTGTCAAGAAATTTATTTCCAATTAACAATGTGTCAAGTACACAAGGTTTTTAGAAATATTATTATGCTCCCACTTACTTTCTTGAATCACAAGCATCTTCGATACCCATTTGATGAAGTCAAACCCCTTTGACCATTCCATCAAAAACGAAGATTCCAACTCCACTTTGCTCTCTTCTGTCCATCGCTGGAACTCTGAAGTTTGCATACTTACTAGCATCCTCTGGATTGACAAATTACTTTGGACTGTATCACATACACGTCCTAGGTTTCATTTCCATCAGATGGAAATCCTTTTGTCATCCATGTTTCATATCTCATAATTGAAATATGTATTAATTGCTAGTTCAACCCGAACCGACTTCAAGCATCGCTACGGTGAGACAATCTCATCGTAGTCAACTCCTTGAACTTGTTAATGAAACAAGTCAAGCTTTATGGATAAAACATTTTATCCGTATCAGTTTTTAGTTCCAAAAATATTCGTTAGACTCTAAGTCTTCCGAAAGGTGTATCAATATTTTAATCTTGAATCACTTATATGGAAACTATCTCGGATTGTATTGGCATTTAGCCAATTCCGGAGTCAGGGCCCATCAACGCTTCCTTGTGTATTGTAGGTATACTGTTGTCTAACAACAATATCTCCTTTGCGCACCTGATAGGTTTGCACGAGCTTTGCCTACATGGTTCAGCTGCAAGTTCGACCGAAGTCCATACATATTATTATAGAGACTTCCGTATCAGTCGTAGTAGGAAACTCCGGAATCACTTCCAAGGTTTCTTTCCTTTGATATGAAGACGAAGATACTGGTTATCTCATCGAGTTGCACTGTCCTCCTACTCACCTTTTGTAAGAACTATTCTCTTTAAAAGCATACCGTTTTGTGGCAAAATCCTTTGCCTCGGTATAGTGGTGGGGGAATACCCAATGACTTGGGATAACCTACAAAGTAGCACTTGTCTGATTTGGAATAGGTTTGTAACCTTTTACACAAGCCCCATATTCCAAATGTTAAGAAAAGATATAGCATGGTTGGGCGTACCATACCATGGCATCATTTCAACAGACCCGATGGAGCTCTTTTTAGTGTAAAAGCCAAGTCTCTAAAGCATCACCTTAAAAGGGATAATGGCAAATCTATTTATGTCATCTTTGATCTTACCATGTCATAAATGGTTCGATTACATCTTCACGAACTTTCCACTTGTAGTGGTGTTCCGGGAGGTGCAAGTTATGAAACCCCTTTCACAACTCATCAGACATTCGCTAAACTTGTAACTCAAATATTCCTTTCTGCAATCGAATTGTAGAAACATAATTTTCTTGTTACAATATTTTCTTCTTCATTTTGAAAACCTTTCGAATGATTTCAAAAGATCTAGACTCACGTCTCATCAAGTAAATATCCATATATCTACTTGAGTCATTTCTGAAGATAGATAAATCCACTACTTGCAACAACATTTATTGGACTACACACATCATAATGTATGATCACCAATATGTTCTATGCTCGTTCCTTATGGCCTGTGAACGGTATTTCAGTCACTTCACTTTTCAGAGGAAAGTTGCAAGTGTCAGATGATTCAAAATCAAACGACTTCAAAAATCCATCATAATGGAATTTTCCATGCGGGTTTCTCCAATGTGACCAAATGCAGTGCCACACTTGTGTGGTATTCTTTTAGTCTTGCGACATTTAGCGTCAGTGTTATGGATGTATCATATTTCCATCAATATTCATAACATACATCCCATCTAGGATGGAAGCATGTCCCTTCATGTTATTCATAATACTGAACAACAATTGTTGTTTTTATGAACAACTCTTTTGCAACAAACATTGTGCAATGGGCTAGAGTGTATGAAACTCTAAAATGAATTATGAAAGTAAACCCAGAGGTAATGTATTAATATCAATATTCATAACATACGTCTCATTCTCAATGAAAGTATGGCCCTTATGTTATTCATAACACCGAACATCAAAAGTTCTCTTATGAACAACCTTCTTGCAAGATACCTTATGCAAAGGGCTAGAGTGTGAAACTCTAAAATGAATTATGAAAGTAAATACATAGGGAATACACCGATGGAAGGCATAGTAACATTTACTATGTTCCCTGCGTGTATCTAAACCTCATTCCTGGCTAGTCTTTCAGGCCATAATAGTTCTTACATCGAGTTGCAATAGAATGCAATCGAGCGGGTATCTTTGTGATTAACTCACAATACCTAAGAATTAGTGATTAACATGTTTAACCATAATTCCCAAGAACTATATTTTTGACCAGCCTTCTATACATCAAAAAACTTGTATGACATTCATACATGAGCTGGATATTCCAGTCTTCATTCCTTTTGCCTTTATACTTCTAACAGTTTAACTTTCAGTATTTCTCCTACTCTCAGAAGAAGCACCCAACTTAAGAGTGGCGTTAGCCCCGGACATCCTAGGCGTGAAAGTCTTACTAACACCCTTCGGACACTTCCTTTCTCTTTAAGTTGTTGTTTTATTCACCTTTCATCATATGACAGGCGTTCTTCCAGATCCCTCTCTAATTAGTCCAATGTATAGTAAACACTTTACTAATGTTTTGCAAACAAACATTGCTTTGGATATCTCATATCTTTTAGCCTTTGTCTGTCTCTGAAAATGATTTTCAGATTCCATGAATATCACATAACTATCCAAACTTTCGAAGTTCGGGTCTCATGGAAGCAAACATATTTCACTTGACCGTAACGGAATTTTAGCATTTGGATCGAAGGACGAGAGTCATATCATCCATAGCATTAGCGGGAGAATACCAAAAGCATGCGATAGGACAAAATCCTTCTCGGCACTCTTGAGGACAATCCTCACATTACGTTACCAACCGTAAAGTTTTAACCAGATATTTAACAGCTTATTCAATTTTAATTAGGAAGGTGGAAATGTGAGCCATTATTCTACAACTATTATGCAAATAACACTTAGACAGTGTTCATAATTAATTGCACTGAGAATTAAAAGAATTAATTCTACAGTGCACTCCCACTCAAATCAATATCTCTCATAATTGATTGTGAGTGATACAAGACCCGCATTTAAATTGTTTGCCATTGGTGTAACACCACTGATGACGAAAATCTCAACCGGTAGGCCAACTTGCCAATCACATCTCTATGTGACTCTTGTTCATCTTTCGATGCGTGTGTTCCGAGCTCATGACGGTCATGCCTGAACGTCAAGACAACCAAGTGATCTCGCTGCGAGGTCTCAACTCACCCGCCTCACACTTCTCTAATCGTTCGTACCCGTGTGACACGGCGCACCCTGAAAAGATAGGTGCCGTGACGGTGCTACACTTGGGAGAACACTAACTACTTGATATTTTTGTGAGAGATCACCCTAATAAAAAGCGACTACCGCGCAATCAAAAAGGGTGCATCATAAGGGATAAACATCTCAGGCAATTCATAATAGCATGATATGGTATAGCCCTTTCTGACGGAGAAGTCTTTCATTTCTTCGTCTTCGGCATTCACGTTGGTGTTCACCTTCGTGAAGATTGCCACCACCTTGTCGATGCACCAGATAATATTGCTATCTCTATAGCTAATAAAATAAGTGCATTACTTAAGGTTGACACGCAGGTCATTAAAGTGACAATCATATGGCTCCAGCCATCATGCCGAATCATGACACGCAGGTCATGTTAATATTACATCATATAGTCATCTCATACATAATCAAATTAATATGAGCACTGCTATACCACATCATATGTACATGCAAACCATCCTGCAAAACCAAGTTAGACGCCTCTAATCGGTTCATGCAAAAACTTGTTTTACGTGGTTTCTAAGGTTTCGAAACAAACCGAAGCTACCAACGTCCATCATCAAGCATGATAATCCAAGTCGCTAGATTAACATTGCGGGGTGTATGAAACACGAGATAATAAAATCTCGAGCCCCATACTGAACTTCGTCATACGCGTGACCCCCGTGCAGATCATATCTGCATTGCCCTTTCGTCTGCAAAATTTCATCTTTCTTTTTAACTACGTTGGAATTCAATGAACTGTTAGCACTTCGTTGATCAATCAGGATTGCGGATTGCCAGAACATTGAAACTCCACCATACTGTTATCAAGATCAGAAATATGCAAATTCCAGGGAAGCAACAAGAACATCGGGTAACAGATTTCATCTGCTACCCACACAAATAATTTTCAGTAATAGAACTCATCTACTACCTAATTATATTGTGCAATACCCATACATCTCTATGTATTCTAGATCGCAACCTGCATCTACGCATAGCACGGCTCTTGATGCCACTGAAGGGTAACGCAGCAGAAAACAAAAAAATTCGACCTACGCACCAGCCCAGGACCAGTATGGAGACTGCATACAAGGTTTGATCTTTTCGTTACCGACTCGTAGCGCAGCGGAAGTAGAGTCGATGATGATCGGCGGTGCAGATCTCCGCAGCTAGGATTTACAACCTCCCAACCGCGAGGATGTATACCCTCATCTGCCCCTCGGACAGCCCTCCGGGAGGCGGTCGGACAGTCCCCCGGACGGTGTCACGGACAGCCCTTCGGGAGGACCATCGAAACTCAGACAGTCACTCGGACAGCCCTTCGGGTGACACTTGAAATACCCAAAATGCCCTTCACAAGGGCACAAAGGTAAAAGCAAGTGGGCAGCCCTTATCCTTCCATGTCATCCCTAAAGATATTTGTGAGTAAAGCCCCAAAAGGTGGCTTTCCATAAAGTAATCCAAAAAGCACTTTCACTATTCACGACGACATATTTCAGCGTCCGTTCGAACTGAAAATATTCATGTGGGCTTAGAACATTTCCAGTACCCACTAAAATAATTTTCAACGCGATCCGAAACAATTCCGGTTTAGTGATTTTCATCTGCGAAAAGCATCTGAAGCGGTTCCGGCAGCTCCGGAACATTTCCGGTTTTCATCCCGGAAAATTCCAGAAAGTTTCCAGAACGATTCTGGCACCCTCCAAGAATTATCAGGCATGTGCCGAAACCAATTTGACTTTATGGTGCACTCCGAAACAACTTTTCGGTTTAGTGATTTTCATCTGTGAAAAGCAACTAAAGCGGTTCCGGCAGTCCGGAACATTTCCGGTTTTTGTCTTTGAAAAATCTCAGAAGTTACCGGAACAATTCTGGTACCTTCTAATAATTTCCAGGCATGTGTCGAAACCAATTTGACTTTATGGTACACTCCGAAACAACTTTTCGGTTTTACCGAAACTCTTCCGGTGTTCTCTCTCCGGAACTCTTCCGTTGTCTCCGAAACTTTTTCGGTGAATTTCTCTCAGACTCCCTGTCTAGTATTCAATAGATAGGTGACCCTTAAGCGTGTGACCCTATAGGTTCGGTGAAGCATAGACATGACCCGGAACCCCTTCCGATCAATGATCAACATCGGAGCCGTGGACACCCATATTAACCCCTATACCCACACGAATGAATATTCGAGTGAACCTCCAGTTGCCGTGTGCTATTCCTGTTGCTTCGCGATATGTTACAAATACCCGAGGTGAGATATGTTGGCATCCCCGTGGATCAACAACTTCTCCACTATGCCAGTTACCTCGTTACCGGTATTGTTCTCTTTTCTCGTTCCCGTGTTCCGGCATCCCCGTGATCAAATCACAAAGTGTCTGGCCAGACGATGATGGATACCGTAACACCGAGAGGGCCCAGAGATATCTCTCCATCGTCGGAGGAGCAAATCCCAATCTTGCGCTATCAAGTTACTTGACATACTTTTTCATGAACCCGTAAGCCGCCGTAATAGCCACCCATTTACGGATGACGTTTAACAAACCCCAAAGTTCATGAAGCAAGCATGAAGAAACTCGATACTCTCATGGTCTAAGGAATCATGCAAACGTTAAGCATCTCTGTGTTATTAACCATTAACTTATGACGAATGTATCTCATAGCATAACATCAATACAGGTCGAATCAACACAAATGTTCTTCTAACATTGTGCCCTCAAAATTGTCGGCATAGCCATGCCCATGATCAAAAAAACAGGATCATCATGCAATACTTGAGCCAGTCTTAGAGGCCAGACTAGGAATACATTTTACCGTTTATTATTCCACACGTGCATATGAGTCTTCCTTCGAGCCTCGTGGTTATTGTAGACTCGAGAACCATAGCAGTTATAGCATGGAACATAAACCTAATTATGAACAGGGAGATAATCAATAACATTTATTATTGCCTCTAGGGCATATCTCCTACAATTAGGCTGACACTGTTTGACTCCCTCCTCACGCCATCCATAGGCGGCATCGACATGCGCGCACGACACATCCGTCATCCGTCATCTGGCATGACGCGGGTAAGATTTCAATGATGGAGTGTGCAATTTCATCCATCGTCGTATCTTAGCCTTCCGTCTATTTTTATTAATATTGATTTCTCCAAATTATTACTGGTTTAGGACATTGGATTATGTTAGTTCCTTATTTTTGTTTTTATCGGTCTATTATAGCATTTGGTCAAATTTGGGCAGATATTGCATTGCTTCACTATAAAACTTATGATTAAGCGCAAGAAAGGCAAGGTGAATTTTATGCATGTAAATTTCTTCATATGAACATTTAAATTTATAAGACTCCACAGCATGCCACTATTCCACTATCTAACATGCATATCTTTTTATTTTTAGAGGTGAGAAAAATGAAGAACAAGTGTGGTGATTTGAAACGTTTATGGGATAGAGCTTCATAGACACTGGAGATAAGTTCGACATCAACACCAACACTGATATCTATCAAGGTTGAAATTCAAGTTGAAGATCAAAATGTATCAACCCTCCTTCCAACAAAATTGTTGTTGGATCCAAAAACGAAAACGTACCATGAGGAGATGAATCCTCCACGGAAACCTCTAATCCGGATCCCTTGGTCTTCACCATCCACCCCTCCCCCTTACTCGGGCGTGCATGATGGCCTACGGTGCCTCCGCCAATGGAACATAGATCGTACATCAACATGTTTCACGGATTCAATAAAAAAAAACTATTTGCAGCATCCACTATGTCCCCAACTAGCAGAACAAACATTCGGCACACAAATCGACACCAAGACCCACAACAGTAAACCGTATCTCAAACATTTCGCACCCTTTTTTTATCGCAGACCCCTGATCATGAAATTATTGAACTAATCCTCGTTTCTATCACCGATCAGAAAGCTCTCACATGTAAAACATCGATTCAAATCATATGTGTGGACACACATACTAAACAGACAAAATGAGAGGCTTCCACAAAATTTTGATGCGCGGGACCAAGAAGAAATGACTGGCGACCGCCGTCGAAAATTCAAAAAAAAAGAGAGGACATAATCCATCAAGGCCCTTGAATACGAGCCGGCTCGGGAGAATTTTGTATAAAAACCACAGACACAAACCCGAATAGCTCGGTCAAAAATATTTGAAGCGCGATGTGAGATGTGTGCCTAAATCCAACGGATGAAAATTCGACTGTGTGCGAATGAAAAACAGCTACCTGTTTTTCAGAAGAAGAAAAAAGAAAAATGAAGGAGATTCAAAATGAAATAAAAGTGACGCTGACAAGAAAGAAGTCACCGGTGGTAAAAATGACTAGACGAAGACCCCGGCAAGACATGGAGAAGCCGTCCATGCCATGTTGCCACAAATAGGGAGAGAGAGAGCCCCTCCTACGGGAGAGGGAGACCTTCCTTTCTTCACACCACTTCCATGCTCGATTGCTAGTTTCTTGGACCTACGCCTTCTCGGGAGAGGCAAGCCATTGCCATTCTTCCAAACTCAATCCCCTTCCATTGCCCCACGTTGCTGTTCATACGTTCAGTCGTCGCTGCGTTTTGATCGGCGTTCTGCGTTGCGCGCTCCGTTAATTAGCTTCCAAGATGAACGACCTGTTCTCGACGAGCTCGTTCAAGAAGTATGCGGACGCGAACCCGACGTCGGCGGCCGACATGGAGGCCGGCGGCGAGGGCGTGGCGAACCTGGACCAGTTCTTCTCCGACGTGGAGGCTGTGAAGGAGGACTTGCGCGGCTTTGAGACCCTGCACAAGCGCTTGCAGTCCACCAACGAGGAGACCAAGACGGCGCACGACGCCCGCACCATCAAGGCCCTCCGCTCCCGCATGGACGGCGACGTCGAGCAGGTGCTCAAGCGTGCCAAGGGCGTCAAGGCCAAGCTCGAGGCGCTCGAACGCGACAACGCCAACTCCCGCAAGGTGCCCGACTGCGGCCCCGGGTCCTCCACCGACCGAACCCGCACCTCTGTCGTCGCCGGCCTCGGCAAGAAGCTCAAGGATGTCATGGACGACTTCCAGGTAATTTGATCCATCTAAATATGCTTGCGTTGTCCGCTCTGGGTGTGAATGTATGGGCATGAATGACGAGAACCTGTGGCGTTGCTGGTGCGTGCTCTACGCAGGGGCTGAGGGCGAAGATGGCAGCGGAGTACAAGGAGACGGTGGCGCGGCGGTACTTCACGGTGACGGGCGAGCACGCTGAGGAGAGCACGATCGACTCGCTCATCTCGTCCGGCGAGAGCGAGTCGTTCCTGCAGAAGGCGATCCAGGACCAGGGGCGCGGGCAGGTGATGGACACCATCTCGGAGATCCAGGAGCGGCACGACGCCGTCAAGGACATCGAGCGCAGCCTCATGGACCTGCACCAGGTGTTCCTCGACATGGCGGCGCTCGTCGAGGCGCAGGGGCACCAGCTCAACGACATCGAGAGCCACGTCGCGCACGCCAGCTCCTTCGTGCGCCGGGGCACCGTCGAGCTGGAGCAGGCGCACGAGATCCAGAAGGACACCCGCAAATGGATGTGCTTCGCCGTCATCGGGGGCATCGCGCTCGTCGTCGTCCTCGTCACGCCGGTGCTCATCAACCTCCACATCTTGACGCTCAGATGATCTCCATCCGACGTCGTCCATGTAAAATTCGTGCCCCATCGTCCTGCTCCACACTTTTATCTGTGACTCATCACACTGTCAAGGATTTCGTTTTCGCTTTCTTTTCCAGCGGTGCACTTTATTTACTTAGATGTAGTCTACAAAACTATGTATACTTGATTGAGAAAACACAGGAGGATGTATATTGTAGTGATGTACCAGTTTAATTCTTGATCAAGCTTTTCTCCAATCGAGAATACTGTAAATGGTGTATCTCTTTTTCTGTTGAAAGATAGATCCAGACCGAGCTGGCATGAATTAATTTTGAGTTATTTAAGGGGGCGTGCTACGCGTCCGTCGCAACTGGGTCGCGAGCCGTCGGATCTGCTGCATCGAGCGGCCGAGCGCTCCTTCACCATTGCAGCACAGACGTTGTTGCAGAATTATTTCTGCAGCACACGTCTTGTTGCATAATTTTTTGCAACAATTGTTTTGTTGCAAAAAATATTTGCAACTGTGGTTTTGTTGCATTTTTTTTTGCAACTAGGGTCTTGTTGCAAAAAAAGTTCTGTAACAGAGGTTTTGTTGCAAAACATAAACCCGTCGTAAACCATTGCAACACCGCATATGTTTCAGAAACATTGCCCCTGTTGCAGAAGCGAGGTTGACGAAGGATGGTATGCGTGCCCTTATCTGGACGTGTGTCAGGCGGAGAAGGTGGCGAACGCGGCCACTGTAATCCGCCGGGTGATGGCAAGCGTTTTCCTTATTTAAGCTACAACATACAAAAAAAAATTAAAACACCGCAATTCCCCCCATATATTTGAAAATGGTTACATGTAGGTCGGCAGACTTTGGATTTAGTGGTGCTATAAAACTTTAAAACAAAAAATATGGGCCATTTCCGGTCATACGAACCGTGGGCAATTCTGCTTGCAAGCTCCAATTCCCTGAACATGTGAAAATTCACATAGTTTTCATGTTAGTCAACTAAAGAAGCATATTGACAACAAATCCATCCCTAGTCCAGATTTACCAATGGTGAATACAGATGGTACAATCAAGGCCGCTCCTGTATTAGTTCTGGAAGTCAGACAAATTCCAAAGAAGAATTTACCATTGATGCAATTGCTCATACAATGGGAAAATGTATCCCCTGAAGACGCCACGTGGGAGGTTGCTGATTTCATTAAGTACACATTCCCATGATTTTTCAAAGCTACTTCAAAAGAATGGCGCGCTGCTTCTCATACAGCATGAGGGCACGTCGTTTCTCAGAGAGGAGCTCTGTCCGTCCCATGTAATGAAGCATAACAGTTTTATTTTTTATTTTTGAGCGTAATAACTTTATTCCTTAAATAACAGCAAGATCGTTTACATAATGATGAAGAATAAAGTCGGGGACGGTAGTCTCCCATACTTCTGATTTGCTAATGCTAAAATAGTGCTTTGCTAAACCATCCGCTAACAAGTTTGCCTCTCTGCTACAATGATCAAAACTGATACTAGCGTAGTCCATTGCCAAGAGGGAGCATTCAGCAATGACAGGGGCGTCCACACCCATGTAGGCATCTGGGTCAGATATAGCCTCCAATGCAGTCATGCAGTCCGACTCAATGATGAACTTTGTACGCCCCAAGTTCGTTGCCAGGTACAATCCACATCGAATAGCAATTAACTCAGTTGAACCCGCGCTGGACACATGGGGTAGCGCTAGAGTTGCTGCCCCCAGGAATTTACCTTGTCGTCGCGAGCAACAACTTCGCAAGCTCCTGTGAGGTTCTCCTCATGAAATGATGCATCAACATTCACTTTTACAACTCCCGCACTTGGCTTCTTTCATGCATGATCAATCCTACGTATAGGCTGATTTGGTGTATTAGCACGAACAAAATTTGTACCGAGTACCTGAATGGAAATAGTTGTTTGTTCTTGTGTTAGGGTTGTATCCCCCTTTGTACATTGCCTCCTTTGCCGCCAGATGAACCACATGGCCACCAGGATGAACTCGGCCCTTGGTATGTTATGTGTCGTCGTGCGCAGTCAGATCAATATATCCAGGCTTATAGAACCGGAACGGTCCTGTTGAACAGCTCGGTCGATCACCCCCATTAGTCCAAGTGTTGTCCAAACTTGTGTTCTCACCAGTTGATGTGCGCAGAATACTTCAAATACCCCTCCATGTTGAAGCTTTGGAAGATTTTGTGGCATGGCACTACACAAGATCTGGAACTTTCTCAGTTCGCTCGGCATACCATGTGGAATTCGACCACCAGTTCGGACGCCATTACGCAAACTTGAAAAGTCCAGGGACTGCTCAGCTAAATGCGGTTTGGAAGGAGTTATGGCAACTTCATCTTCCAGGAAAGATCAAGCATTTTGGCTGGAAAGTGCTAAAGGGAGTATTACCATGTTATGGTGTACTTACAGGCAGATATATACCCTTGATCCCGCAGTGCCCGCTGTGCAATATTGGTCTAGAAGATATTCAACATTGCATGAAGCATAACAGCTAACTGAAGATGTTCAACAATTCTGGAAAAAACGATTCAGTTGCATCGGGCGGTCCAGCTTGCTCCTCTCCAAGTACTATCACTCGACGGACGAGATCGTTCACCTTTAATTAAACTCTTGTTAACTCTACCATTGTTTTCTTACCGCCAAGTGACTTCGGTTAAACTGGTTGGACAATATAAACGCAGGGTTGTGGCTTGGCGTTTATGATTTTATCCCCAATTCTACCGAAATGGCTAACACTCTCTGATACTAGATCGTAGGTGGGACCTGGCACACGAGGATAAGTGTCCATCTGCTTCCGTATTTTCATCGTTTCCTCTTTCTACCGGAGATTGTATGGAAAGTCCATACAACAAGAAGTATAAAATAAAATAAAAGGAAAGTGCATTTGCAAAGTAAAGAGGGGGAGGGGGGGTATTGTGAGGACTGAGCTATGTCACCATTGTTGCACTTTTTCCTAGTGCTTTGCTTCAACATGTTTGGAACAAGGCGCTCCATGTTAAATTTGAGAGGAAATGGATAGATGTATGCATATGACACACTTGTTCGTCTCACCCGACATTTTTACATGAATACTATAATTTATGGTTTCTTTAAGGAAAAAATACCGCTGTGTATTGAGTACAGAGAAAAAGTCTATCACTAGCACCCATCATCGATGTACGTACCAAAATAATCGCCGAGGTCACTATAACTGTGTACCACTAATGGGAAAACAGACTAAATTCCACGGCCCGTTATGGATACGGAAATGGGAACATCCTGTCATCAAAGCACCAGTGGTCTAGTGGTAGAATAGTACCCTGCCACGGTACAGACCCGGGTTCGATTCCCGGCTGGTGCAACTCTTAGTTTTTTTTCAGAATTTCAATTTTATTTTCATGTCCAGGGCTTCCCTCCCTTCTGTGAGAAACTTATTGGTTAGCAGTGAGGTTACAGATGGAGCGAATGCTGTCAACAATTGAAGCTATCTGCCCGTGTGATGCCGCAGTCCCAGCAAACTTCAAATGTTTTTGCGCTTCAGCCCGGTCGAAGTAGAAAGCCCCTGGGACTAATTTCTCCTTGGGTTGCAAAGCCAACCAGACCACTGTGTCAGCCCCTTCCTCGTTTGATCTTAGGTTTCCAGATAGCCTGACATAGTATTGATGATATGATATATAAATTAGACCGTCCCTATAGAACATAAATGGACCAAGAGGGTTGGAACAGCTGAGGACATACTTCTCTGATAGTCTCGGCAAGCTCTTCGAGACTCCAGGTGTATCAGCCCATCCTGGATGCATGGAGTAGAAACCGACTCCCTTGTTGCTGTATTTCTCAGCCCACCACTCCGTGAGAGCAACCTGAGGGAGTTTCCAGGATCAAGTTAGTCCTGTGTTACCATCTCTTGTCGACTCGAATGAAATTCAGACATCAAGGTTCACAAACCTGAACTCTCTTGTTACGAGCATATTGTTTTGTCCCGTCAAATTCGCTTTCGCTGTACTTTAGTTCGAAAATAATAGTGAGAAGGAGTAGTAAGAAGTAAAAGATAAACTTTTCACATGCCGATTCATTTCCAGCGATAAACAACCCGTGGTTTATGTTTCTATAGCATGAATATAAAGACTGCAATGCCAAAGGCAAATGGCAATTGGACTAAGCTCTTGGTAAGTAATCAAATTAGTTAATTTTCAATGACAATGAATCCAGAGTCTGGATAAGTGGGAAGCGCTCGAATATTCTTCCAAAATGAATCACACAAGTAAATGGAGAACTTCATTTGTGTCCACAACTACTATTTGTTTCAACATTGATTTTCTACAAGTGGACCCTGTTGGGAAGTTCCTGCAGAACAAATTTTCCCCTCACTGGAACAATGACAAGGAGGGTGTTTCTATTGCTCTCCACATCACAATATGTACTAAATTTTATTTCTATACATATTTTTTGGCATTCTGCTTCCATACAGAGTAAAAGTGGGGATATATCATCTAAATAGAAGTAGAGCAAAGAGATTTACTTGTAAATTCGTGTTCAGTGGCTCAGTGTACATCCCTCCGGATGCAACTGTAATGACACGAGCATCAGGTGATGCCTTTTCCAACAGTGGCATCACTAGTTCAGTCAAAGTGTATGTTGCTGCCACATTCACAGCAAAATTGAGCTCCAACCTATTAAAATACCGAAAGCATCACACCTCTTTCAGTTGAAGTTAGCACGATAAATGCAGGATGCTTAGAAGTTATATATAGCCAATGCAATTTAAAAATAACCAGTAAACAATTACAATGATGGGAAGTATTACATACCCTTCCGGTGTAGTCGTACGCTTGTGCTCTAGTAAGCCAGCATTGTTAACCTAAAAGACAATCTGTTATATTTGCTTGCTCTGTCCAGTATTTAATAGATGAAACTTCGATGATTTATCTGATTATAATCGGAGAAGATAGATGATGCAGCCAGAGAATAGAAACACAAACTGCAAAAAAAAAAAATTTGAAGCAGCAAAGCTTACAAGGACATGAAGTGGCTTCTCCGACGAAGAGAATTTTGTAGCGAATGACTTGACTTCATTAATTGACGAAAGGTCACATATCTGTGAAACGATAATAAATGAAGTGCTATCCGGTCAAAAAATAATGAAAATAATTGAAGTGCTAGTTTGCCCATAATTACCATAGAACATTAATAAGAATTGAATATTGCAGGAAAAACCAATGTTGAAGCACCATACCTCCAGATGAACATTCATATTGCCAGTTTTGGATCTTATTTCATTCAGAGCAGTCTCGCCCCTTTCTTTGTTACGGCAAAGCATATAAACAGTGGCACCACTAGCAGAACAAAAGGAACAAAGGTTTTTATGACAGGTGGTAAAAATAGTTCAATCTTTTTTTCGCAGATTAAATTATCAAAGTAGGAAAAAAAAGAGGAATAGTTTCGTACTGAGAAGCCAAGCCCTGGGCTGTAGCAAAACCTAGGCCAGAATTTGCACCGGTTACGAGGCAATTTTTCCCATCCAACCGGATCTGCATATCCTCCTCTCTAAATTTCTTGGCGTGTTCCCTGAGTAATTAAAGCCTCAT
The DNA here is from genome assembly GCA_039707655.1 of Elymus sibiricus. Taxonomy (NCBI): domain Eukaryota; kingdom Viridiplantae; phylum Streptophyta; class Magnoliopsida; order Poales; family Poaceae; genus Elymus; species Elymus sibiricus. Next base: position 358,539,276 of record CM077675.1, read on the forward strand.
TAGTTTGAAGAACATGAGCATGATAGCATAACTGTGTCAGAGAGAATACGATCCTAAATCGAATAAAAATGCTGTAAACAGCTCTCCCTCTCGTTCTCACGAACCTAAAATAGTTTGATCCAACTAAACCAAAAGGGTTCAGCAGCTCAAAAGGGCGAAATAAATCGTACTATCCCCGATTTCTGTGCTAAATTCAACACGATGAGCACCAGTTCTGACACGAATGGGGAAACTGCGGCAAGAGAGAGTCCGGTGGACTACTGGGCGGAATTGGGCTTACACGAAACCGGATTTGGTGAACTGGGTGAAGCCATAGAGCCCGAACGCCGCCGTCCTCCATGCCTGCGCCACCAACAAAATCCGCAAAAAAAGGAAAAGCATTACCCGCATGTACTGAAGAAGATGAATCTTTCCGCTGGTTTACCGGCGGATTAATGGTGGAGGACAGCAATTCGATTCGGAAAGAACGTCACCTTCTGGATGAACATGTTTTTCCTCCTCTCGCGCGCGCTCTCTCTCCTCCTCCGCGGTCTTCTTCCTCTGGCGCGCGTGCGGAGACGAAGTGTTGCTTCGCCTCGGGGCCAAGCGGTTCGTTCTTTCTTCCGGAGCACGGAGGCGCCTCGCTGGCCGATTCTCCGCCGCGGGAGATGGCCCCTCTGCTCTCCCTCTCCAGCACGGCGCCGCGCCGTTGGGGTTGCTGCGGAGCTGGGCTGGGCCAGGCCGGGCTGGGTTCTGGGTTTGGTTGGGACAGAAGTTTTATTGGACTCATCGCAAAGTTTGTTGGGCAGCAAATAACGCAATGTATCTTATTTTCGTTATACAGTAAGTCACTAGCAAAAATGCCCGTGCGTTGCAACGGGAGAAAAAAAACACCCCTCATACACACTCGACGACATCGGCAAATTCCTTGACATATTTCACGTTGTGGTACGCAAAACAACATGATAAGTGATGTTGCACGAACACATAAAGATATGATGATATTTTCAATATACTAAAGGTATGTCCAATTCATTATACACACCTTTAGCATATCTACATCCCCTATGGCGTCAATATTAGATTTTATAAGAGTGTAAAAGCTATCATATCTAGTCAATTTAAATGAGTATAAAACATATATAATAGGCATTAGCGAAATACACCATATAAAGAAAAGTATTAATTAAGAGTGTATCTTAAACAGAATTTTAAAAAAAATTAACATGGAGGATAATAGCATATTTGAAATCTAAACATTTTTTTCAACGATTTCCATATAACATTTTTAACTTGGATTTGCAATTTAAAATATATAATTTTTAAAAGGCATTTGAATCTATCAAAAAAAAAGAATAGTTGGGCCAATACTGCAATATTATGCATAGATAGGCTTGGGCGATGCAATTTTATTCTACGCCAACAAAAATTGGAAAACAAATACGGCGATGCAATTTTATTCTACGCCAACAAAAATTGGAAAAAAAATACACAACAAAAAAGGGCAGAAGGAGGACTCGAACTCAGGTCTCCTAGTTGTACCGCAGAGACTCAACCCACCACGCTACTTCAGTGCTTGTGAAACTTTTGGGGTTCCCACTGTATATAAACTATAGAGCCGGCGGCGACTTAGAAGAAAAAGCGAATCGTTTTTTTCCACTTATCGGTGGCCTAGCGGGTAATTATGGACAACTTCGGGGGTTATTTAAGTGACGGACGAGCAGAAGCAATAGCTCCTTTATTAGTAGGTATAGATACGAAAACTCAACTCTCGTATAGATATAGATATAGATTTTATAAACGGGCGCATGAAGCGCACCCTCTCTGCTGCGAGCTAGACCGGCCATGTATCTTCTTTTCTTCCTGAGTTTTAACCCACAAAAAACGAAACGCTTGAGGAGGTGGGTTCAAATCCGAGATCTCCCTGCACTAGGTAAACAGCAGTAACCACCCACGTCACTAGGACTGTTGTAATTAGCTCTCCATTTCCTTCTATTTCTTCTTTTTTCCTTTTATTTTTCTTTTATTTTTATTTTTCCTTTATTTTTCATTTTCTTAATTTCATGAACTTTTCAAAAGCAGTGCAAATTTTATCAAAATTGATGAACTTGTTTTTTAAAATCGATTATCTTTTTTTTTTAATACATAAACTTGATTTGAAAATTTATGAATTTTTTTCAAACTTGATGAAATATTTTTTCCAAATCGTTGAATTTTTTTTTAAATGTGAAATTTTTTCTAATTTGGGAATTTTTTCTGAAACCCGATGAACATTTTTTAAGATCAATGATTCTTTTTTTCTAATTTGTGATTTTTTTCTGAAAATCTATGATTTTTTTTCAAAAATCTATGATATTGTTTTCTAAATCAATGAACTTTTTTGAAAAACGATGAACTTTTTCCTAATTCATGAACTTTTCTGAATATGTGATTTTTTTTCCTAATTCATGACTTTTTCTGAAATATACAAACTTTCATATTTTGTTCACATTCTTTAAAAAAAAGACGTTTTTATAGAATGTATTTGCAATAGTTGTTCTAGTGGTTAGGCAGAGTGTGTTGGAGTTAAATGACATCAGCTTGATTCTTCACAGGAGCATCTTTTTCGAGGGGTCTTTTCACGACATGAATACACTGCGTTGTGTTTTTCATGGGCCGGCCAACCAGGTGCCGCAGTGAGCGCAGACGGACTGAACCGGCGCATAAAGCGCCGTATAAGAGCTCCCCAATTGCTATGCCTCCTTCCCTCGGGCACGAAGTGGGCTAGCTCAATAACGTTTTTCAACGGTTTTAGGAAACTTGTTCTATTGCTGAAGCATCTGTGAGTAAATCGAGACAAATGGTTCTCTCGCTGAAGCATCTGGAGTAATCGTGTCGGTCCATTAGCACATACACATAATAGAAATATTAGGAAGAAAAAGGGGGGCACGGAGATTCGATGCCATATCCCTTTGATAGCGTGATGAGCTGCTAGCCAATGCACCGCTGCTGCGTTCATGGATACAACGGAGATAAAAGAACCGAGTTTTTTTATTTCTCCGATTTACTTTCTTTTTTCTTTTCTTTCATTGTTCGTGGTTACAACGGAGCGCGGACTACTTGATACATGGTAAACATTTTTCTTTTTTTGTTTCTTTTCTTTGTTCATCTCCATTCTTTTTTTTACATTTTATTTCTTCATTTATTAATTTTATTTTTCTTGTCTTTATTTTGTTTATTTGTCGGTTTTCTTTTTTTTGTAATTATTCTATATTTTTTGTATATGTCAACAACATTTTTGTAGTACACATCTAATAATTTTTCAGTACAAGTTGAAGATTTTGCAATACATGGTTAACATTTTTCCACATAACTTTTAGAAAATTCAAATAATTGATTAACATATTTTAAGTAAAATATTAAAATTTATTGAATACAATGTTAACATTTTTTATTACACTTTTAATATTATTTTTAATGCCTGGTTAACAATTTTCAAATAAAAATATTACATTTTTTGAAGACATGGTCGATGTTTTTTATACACGTTTTCCAAACATTTTCCAAACAATTGTTCAATTTTTCTTAAGTGCTTGATTATTATTTTTATATACAACAACAACAAAGCCTTTAGTTCCAAACAAGTTGGGGTAGGCTAGAGGTGAAACTCATAAGATCTCGCGACCAACTCATGGTTCTGGCACATGGATAGCAAACTTCCACGCACCCCTGTCCATGGCTAGTTTTTTGGTGATGCTCCAATCCTTCAGATCTCTCTTTACGGACTCTTCCCATGTCAAGTTCGGTCTACCCCGGCCTCTTTTGATATTATCAGCATGCTTTAGCCGTCCGCTATGCACTGGGGCTTCTGGAGGCCTGCGCTGAATATGTCCAAACCATCTCAGACGATGTTGGACAAGCTTCTCTTCAATTGGCGCTACCCCAACTCTATCTCGTATATCATCATTCCGGATTCGGTCCTTCCTTGTGTGGCCACACATCCATCTCAACATGCGCATCTCCGCCACACCTAACTGTTGCACATGTCGCCTTTTAGTCGGCCAACACTCAGCGCCATACAACATTGCTGGTCGAACCGCCGTCCTATAGAACTTGCCTTTTAGCTTTTGTGGCACCCTCTTGTCATAGAGAATGCCAGAAGCTTGGCGCCACTTCATCCATCCGGCTTTAATTCGAAGGTTCACATCTTCATCGATATCCCCATCCTTCTGCAACATTGACCCCAAATATCGAAAGGTGTCCTTTTGAGGCACCACCTGCCCATCAAGGCTAACATCATCCTCCTCCTCGTGCCTAGTAGTACTGAAAGCGCACCTCATGTACTCGGTTTTAGCCTACTAAGCCTAAAACCTTTCGATTCCAAGGTTTGCCTCCATAACTCCAACTTCCTGTTGACCCTCGTCCGACTCTCATCGACTAGCACCACACCGTCCGCAAAGAGCATACACCATGGGATATCTTGTGACCTCATCCATCACCAAGGCAAAAAGATAAGGGCTCAAAGCTGACCCTTGATGCAGTCCTATCTTAATCGGGAAGTCATTAGTGTCGCATCACTTGTTCGAACACTTGTCACAACATTATCGTACATGTCCTTGATGAGGGTAATGTACTTTGTTGGGACTTTGTGTTTTTCCAAGGCCCACCACATAACACTCCGCGGTATCTTATCATAGGCCTTCTCCAAGTCAATGAACACCATATGCAGGTCCTTCTTTTGCTCCCTATATCTCTCCATAAGTTGTCGTACCAAGAAAATGGCTTCCATGGTCGACTTCCCAGGCATGAAACCAAACTGATTTTTGGTCACGCTTGTCATTCTTCTTAAGCGGTGCTCAATGACTCTTTCCCATAGCTTCATTGTATGGCTCATCAATTTAATTCCACGGTAATTAGTACAACTCTGAACACCCCCCTTGTTCTTGAAGATTGGTACTAATATACTCCGTCTCCATTCTTCTGGCATCTTGTTTGCCTGAAAAATGAGGTTGAAAAGTTTTGTTAGCCATACTATCGCTATGTCCCTGAGGCCTCTCCACACCTCAATGGGGATACAATCAGGGCCCATCGCCTTGCCTCCTTTCATCCTCTTTAATGCCTCCTTGACCTCCGACTCCTGGATTCGCCGCACAAAACGCCTGCTAGTATCATCAAAGGAGTCGTCCAGATCAATGGTAGAGCTCTCACTCTCCCCATTGAACAGCTTGTCAAAGTACTCCCGCCATCTATGCTTAATCTCCTCGTTCTTCACCAGGAGTTGATCTGCTCCGTCCTTGATGCACTTGATTTGGTCAACATCCCTCGTCTTCCTCTCTCGGATCTTGGCCATCTTATAGATGTCCCTTTCGCCTTCCTTCGTGTCTAACCATTGGTAGAGGTCCTCATACGCCCGACCCCTTGCTTCACTCACAGTTCGCTTTGCGGCCTTCTTTTCCATCTTGTACTTCTTTATGTTGTATGCACTCCTATCCAGATATAGGCATCTGAAACACTCTTTCTTCTCCTTAATTGCCTTCTGGACATCATCGTTCCACCACCAGGTATCTTTAGCTTCTCTTCTACTTCCCCTGGACACTCCAAACTCCTCTGAGGCCACCTTACGAATGCAAGTCGCCATCTTCATCCACATGTTGTCTACATCACTTCCTTCCTCCCAAGGGCCCTCCTTAATGACCCTCTCCTTGAACGCCTGAGCTACCTCCCCCTTGAGCTTCCACCACTTCGTTCTAGCGACTTTGGCACGCTTGTCCTGCTGGACACGAATCCGAAAGCGGAGGTCATCAACCACAAGCTTATGCTGAGGGACAACACTCTCTCCAGGTATCACCTTACAGTCTAGGCATGCACGCCTGTCTTCTCTTCTCGAGAGGATGAAATCAATCTGGCTAGAGTGTTGCCCACTACTGTAAGTCACTAGATGTGATTCTCTCTTCTTAAAGAGGGTGTTAGCTACGATCATGTCGTAGGCTAGCGCAAAGCTTAAGACATCTTCTCCTTCTTGATTCCTGATGCCATAGCCAAATCCCCCATGCACCCCTTCAAAACCTGTGTTAGATGTGCCCACATGGCCATTGAGGTCTCCTCCTATGAAGAGCCTCTCGCCAATCGGTAGACTCCTAACCATGTCCTCCGGGCCTTCCCAGAACTCTCTCTTGGTGTTCTCATTGTGGCCTACTTGCGGGACATACGCGCTGATAACATTGAGAACTAAGTCCCCAACTACTAGTTTGACCAGGATAATCCGGTCCCCACGTCTCTTGACGTCTACCACTCCATCCTTGAGGCTCTTGCTGATCAAGATGCCTACTCCATTTCTGTTTGCAACCGTCCCTGTGTACCACAGCTTGAAGCCGGTACCCTCCACCTCCTTCGCCTTGTGTCCTCTCCATTTGGTCTCTTGGACACAAAGTGTAGGAGATATGCCCTAGAGGAAATAATAAATGTTATTGATTATCTCCATGTTCATAATTAGGTTTATGTTCCATGCTATAACTGCTATGGTTCTCGAGTCTACAATAACCACGAGGCTCAAAGGAAGACTCATATGCACGTGTGGAATAATAAACGGTAAAATGTATTCCTAGTCTGGCCTCTAAGACTAGCTCAAGTGTTGCATGATGGTTCTGTTTTCCTGATCATGGGCATGTCTATGCCAGCAATTTTGAGGGCACAATGTTAGAAGAACATTTGTGTTGAATCGACCCGAATTGATGTTATGCTATGAGATTCATTCGTCACTAGTTAATGGTTTATAACACAGAGATGGTTAACGTTTGCATGATTCCTTAGACCATGAGAGTATCGAGTTTCTTCATGCTTGCTTCATGAACTTTGGGGTTTGTTAAACGTCATCCGTAAATGGGTGGCTATTACGGCGGCTTACGGGTTCATGGAATAGTATGTCAAGTAACTTGATAGCTCAAGATTGGGATTTGCTCCTCTGACGATGGAGAGATATCTCTGGGCCCTCTCGGTGTTACAGTATCCATCATCGTCTGGCCAGACACTCTGTGATTTGATCACGGGGATGCCGGAACACGGGAACGAGAAAAGAGAACAATACCGGTAACGAGGTAACTCGCATAGTGGACAAGTTGTTGATCCACGGGGATGCCAACATGTCTCACCTCGGGTATTTGTAACATATCGCGAAGCAACAGGAATAGCACACGGCAACTGGAGGTTCACTCGAATATTCATTCGTGTGGGTATAGGGGTCAATATGGGTGTCCACGGCTCCGATGTTGATCATTGATCGGAAGGGGTTCCGGGTCATGTCTATGCTTCACCGAACCTATAGGGTCACACGCTTAAGGGTCATCTATCTGTTGAATACTAGACAGGGAGTCTGAGAGAAATTCACCGAAAAAGTTTCGGAGACAACGGAAGAGTTCCGGAGAGAGAGAACACCGGAAGAGTTTCGATAAAACTGAAAAGTTGTTTCAGGGGATACCATTAAGTCAAATTGGTTTCGGCACATGCCTAATAATTCTTGGAGGGTGCCAGAATCATTCTGGAAACTTCTGGGAATTTTCCGGAAGAAAAACCGGAAATGTTCCGGAGCTGCCGGAACCGCTTCGGATGCTTTTCGCAGATGAAAATCACTAATCCGGAATTGTTCCGGATCGCATTGAAAATTATTTTAGTGGGTACTGGAAATGTTCTAAGCCCACATAAATATTTTCAGTTCAACCGGACGCTGAAAAATGTCGTCGTGAATAGTGAAAGTGCTTTTTGGGAGAAAATATCTCGTGAATAGTGGAAACACTATTATGAATAGTGGGAAACACTATTGGGAGAAAATATCTCATGACTAGTGAAAACACTATTATGAATAGTGGGAAACTCTATTGGGAGAAAATATCTCATTACTAGTGAAAACACTATTTATGAATAGTGGAATCACTCTTATGAATAGTGAAAATATCTGAGGGCATTTTGGTATTTTTACCATAGTCTCTCACCCTATAAATAGGAGGTGAGGAGGCAGCCCAAAACTTCACTCTTACTCTCATACAAATGCCATGCATGATCTGGCTCTCTCTCTCCCTCCCAGCGAAATAGTTTCGTAGAGCCGAAAGGCTGTTTGGGTTCCGGCAGGAACTAGTTCTGGACGGCGAAGCCCTGCCGGATAGATGACACCGTATGTGTGCAACTCTGTAGAGAGATCGTAGTTTCGGTCTTAGTTCTAGAGTGCCTCCCGGAGGGCTGTCCAAGTGACCGTCCGAGATTCTGAGGTCCTCCCGAAGGGCTGTCCGAGGATCCGTCCGGTGGGACTATCCGAGGGACTGTTCTGAGGTCCTCCCGAAGGGCTGTCCGAGGATCCGTCCGGTGGGACTATCCGAGGGACTGTCCCGAGGCCTCCCGAAGGGCTGCCCGGAGATCCGTCCGGGGAGCAGGTGAGGGTATACATCCTCGCGGTTGGGAGGTTGTAAATCCTAGCTGCGGGGATCTGCACCGCCGATCGTCATCGACTCTACTTCCGCTGCGCTACGAGTCGGTAACGAAAAAGATCAAACCTTGTATGCAATCTCCATAGTGGTCCTGGGCTGGTGCGTAGGTCAAATTTTTTTGTTTTTTTTGCGTTACCCAACAGTGGCATCAAGAGCCGTGCTATGCGTAGATGCAGGTTGCGATCTAGAATACATAGTGATGTATGGGTGTTGCACAATATAATTAGGTAGTAGATGAGATCTATTGCTGAAAAATAGTTGTGCGGGTAGCAGATGAAATCTGTTACCCGATGTTCCTGTTGCTTCCCCTGAATTTGCGTAGTCCTGATCTTGACGGCATGGTGGAATCTCACAAAGTTCTGGCAATCCGCGATCCTTTCATGCTGCTCCTGAGTATGTTGATTGACAGATCAACGAAGTGCTAACAGATCTTTGGGTTCCACCATAGTTAAAGAAAGATGGATGTTTCGCAGACGAAAGGGCAATGCAGATGTGATCTGCACGGGGGTCACGCGTATGACGAAGTTTAGTATGGGGCTCGAGATTTTATTATCTCGTGTTTCATACACCCCGCAATGTTAATCTAGCGACTTGGATTATCATGCTTGATGATGGACGTTGGTAGCTTCGGTTTGTTTCGAAACCTTAGAAGCCACGAAAAATAAAATTTTGCATGAACCGATTAGAGGCGTCTAACTTGGTTTTGCAGGATGGTTTGCATGTGCATATGATGTGGTATAGCAGTGCTCATAATAATTTGATTATGTATGAGATGACTATATGATGTAATTTGATTAACATGACCTGCGTGTCATGATTCGGCATGATGGTTGGAGCCATATGATTGCACTTTAATGACCTGCGTGTCAACCTTAAGTAATGCACATATTTTATTAGCTATAGAGATAGCAATATTATCTGGTGCATCGACAAGGTGGTGGCAATCTTCGCGAAGGTGAACACCGACGCGAATGCCGAAGACGAAGAAATAAAAGACTTCTCCATCAGAAAGGGCTATACCATATCATGCTATTATGAATTGCCTGAGATGTTTATCCCTTATGATGCACCCTTCTTGATTGCGCGGTAGTCGCTTTTATTAGGGTGATCTCTCACAAAAATATCAAGTAGTTAGTGTTCTCCCAAGTGTAGCACCGTCACGGCACCTATCTTTTCGGGGTGCGCCGTGTCACACGGGTACGAACGATTAGAGAAGTGTGAGGCGGGTGAGTTGAGACCTCGCAGCGAGATCACTTGGTTGTCTTGACGTTCAGGCATGACCGTCATGAGCTTGGAACACATGCATCGAAAGATGAACAAGAGTCACATAGAGATGTGATTGGCAAGTTGGCCTACCGGTTGAGATTTTCGTCATCAATGGTGTTACACCAATGGCGAACAATTTAAATGCGGGTCTTGTATCACTCACAATCAATTATGAGAGATATTGATTTGAGTGGGAGCGCACTTTAGAATTAATTCTTTTAATTCTTAGTGCAATTAATTTTGAACACTGTCTAAGTGTGATTTGCATAATAATTGTAGAATAATGGCTCGCGTTTCCACCTTCCCTGTTAAAATTGAATAGCTGTTAAATATCTGGTTAAAACTTTACGATTGGTAACGTAATGTGAGGATTGTCCTCTAGAGTGCCGAGAAGGACTTTGTCCTATCGCATACTTTTGGTATTCTCCCGCTAATTCTATGGATCATGTGACTCTCGTCCTTCGATCCAAAAGCTAGAATTCCTTTTCAGTCAGGTGCAATACGTTTTCTTCCATGAGTCCCGAACTTCGAAAGTTTGGATAGTTATGTGATATTCATGGAATCTGAAAATCATTTTCAGAGACAGACAAAGGCTAAAAGATATGAGATATCCAAAGCAATGTTTTTTTGCAAACTATTAGTAAAGGAGTTTACTATGCATTAGACTGATAAGAGAGGGATCCAGGAGAACGCCTGTCATATGATGAAAGGTGAATAAAACAACAACTTAAAGAGAAAGGAAGTGTCCGAAGGGTGTTAGTAAGACTTTCACGCCTAGGAAGTCCGGGGCTAACGCCACTCTTAAGTTGGGTGCTTCTTCTGAGAGTAGGAGAAATACTGAAAGTTAAACTATTAGGAGTATGAAGGCAGAAAGAAAGAAGACTGGAATATCCAGCTCATGTATGAATGTCATACAAGTTTTTGATGTATAGAAGGCTGGTTAAAGATATAGTTCTTGGGAATTATGGTTAAACATGTTGATCACTAATTCTTGGGTATTGTGAGTTGATCACAAAGATACCCGCTTGATTGCATTCTGTTGCAACTCGATGTAAGAACTACTATGGCCTGAAAGACTAGCCAGGAATGAGGTTAAGATACACACAGGGAACATAGTAAATGTTACTATACCTTCCATCGGTGTATTACCTATGTATTTATTTTCATAATTCTTTTGGAGTTTCACGGTCCAGCCCTTTGCATAAGGTATCTTGCAAGAAGGTTGTTCATAAGAGAACTTTTGATGTTCGGTGTTATGAATAACATAAGGGCCATACTTTCATTATGAATGAGATGTATGTTATGAATAATGATATTAATATATTACCTCTGTGTTTACTTTCATAATTCATTTTAGAGTTTCATGCACTCTAGCCCATTGCACAATGTTTGTTGCAAAAGAGTTGTTCATAAAAACAACAATTGTTGTTCAGTATTATGAATAACATGAAGGGCCATGCTTCCATCCTAGATGGAATGTATGTTATGAATATTGATGGTAATATGATACATCCATAACACTGACGCTAAATGTTGCAAGACTAAAAGAATACCACATACGTGTGGCACTGCATTTGGTCACATTGGAGAAACCCGCATGGAAAATTTCATTATGATGGATTTTGAAGTCGTTTGATTTTGAATCATCTGACACTTGCAACTTTCCTCTGAAAAGTGAAGTGACTGAAATACCGTTCACAGGCCATAAAGAACGAGCAAAGAACATATTGGTGATCATACATTATGATGTGTGTAGTCCAATAAATGTTGTTGCAAGTAGTGGATTTATCTATCTTCAGAAATGACTCAAGTAGATATATGGATATTTACTTGATGAGACGTGAGTCTGGATCTTTTGAAATCATTCGAAAGGTTTTCAAAATGAAGAAGAAAATATTGTAACAAGAAAATTATGTTTCTACAATTCGATTGCAGAAAGGAATATTTGAGTTACAAGTTTAGCGAATGTCTGATGAGTTGTGAAAGGGGTTTCATAACTTGCACCTCCCGGAACACCACTGCAAGTGGAAAGTCCGTGAAGATGTAATCGAACCATTTATGACATGGTAAGATCAAAGATGACATAAATAAATTTGCCATTACCCCTTTTAAAAGGTGATGCTTTAGAGACTGCGGCTTTTACACTGAAAAGAGATCCATCAGGTCTGTTGAAATGACGCCATGGTATGGTACGCCCAACCATGTTATATCTTTTCTTAACATTTGGAATATGGGGCTTGTGTAAAAGGTTACAAACCTATTCCAAATCAAACAAGTGCTACTTTGTAGGTTATCCCAAGTCATTGGGTATTCCCCCACCACTATACCGAGGCAAAGGATTTTGCCACAAAACGGTATACTTTTAAAGAGAATAGTTCTTACAAAAGGTGAGTGGGAGGACAGTGCAACTCGACGAGATAACCAGTATCTTCGTCATCAGATCAAAGGAAAGAAACCTTGGAAGTGATTCCGGAGTTTCCTATTGCGACTGATACGGAAATCTCTACAATAAAATGTATGGACTTCGGTCGAACTTGCAGCTGAACCACGTAGGCAAAGCTCGTGCAAACCTATCAGGTGCGCAAACGAGATATTGTTGTTAGACAACAGTATACCTACAATACACAAGGAAGCGTTGATGGGCCCTGACTCCGGAATTGGCTAAATGCCAATACAATCCGAGATAGTTTCCATATAAGTGATTCGAGATTAAAATCTTGATACACCTTTCGGAAGACTTAGAGTCTAACGAATATTTATGGAACTAAAAACTGATACGGATAAAATGTTTTATCCATAAAGCTTGACTTGTTGCAATAACAAGTTCAAGGAGTTGACTACGATGAGATTGTCTCACCGTAGCGATGCTTGAAGTCGGTTCGGGTTGAACTAGCAATTAATACATATTTCAATCATGAGATATGAAAACAAAGGGATTTCCATCTGATGGAAATGAAACCTAGGACTTGTATGTGATACAGTCCAAAGTAATTTGTCGATCCAGAGGATGCTAGTAAGTATGCAAACTTCAGAGTTCCAGCGATGGACAGAAGAGAGCAAAGTGGAGTTGGAATCTTCGTTTTTGATGGAATGGTCAAAGGGGTTTGACTTCATCAAATGGGTATCGAAGATGCTTGTGATTCAAGAAAGTAAGTGGGAGCATAATAATATTTCTAAAAACCTTGTGTACTTGACACATTGTTAATTGGAAATAAATTTCTTGACACGAATTAGGACTTCATTTGAAAATAGTTTTTCGATGAAGTGCTTAGGCTAAATAGCCTCAATTTTAGGCATGATGATCTATGGAGATAGATTTACCTAATGGGGCTAAGCAATGAATACATATTGACAAGATGCTAAAACTTTTTAGCATTTAAAACACCAAGGAGTGATTCTTGCCGAAGTCACATGGAAAGAGTTTTTGCAAGACTCGGTGTCCCAAAACATTGATGAGTAAAATACATGATGGAGATTCCACACACTCTTGTGTTTGGATTAATCATGTATTCCATGGTATGTAAAAACAACCAGATATGTCCAATACTCCAAAGTTGTTGCGAGTATAGATACCAAAGTGATCAAAAGCACTGATCATGGGACAACAGTGAAAAAGGGTCATTGAGTACTAAAGTAGCACTGATGACATGTTTTCTCGCAAGCAGAGATCTTGAAGAGTTCGTTGTAAAAGGTTACATCGATACTGTCTTCACCATTTCTCCATGCGATTTTCGATTTAATTTGAGGGTTTTGTGTAATACACAACATGGTGGCACGGTAGTTGGAAATTGTTCCAAACAAGATACCGTGGCGAATTCTATAACAAAGGCTAAGTATGTTGACGCTTAAGAAGCGACAAAGAAGTTGTTGAATCATATAGTTCATTCATGAACTTAGTATGGTTCCAAGATGGCTTTGGTCTATGGGACACTATTGCAGATAGTTGCTCCATAGCTCAGTCTGAGGAATCAGGTTTCGACCAATGATTCACACATATGCAAAGCCAAGTCCACACAAAATATGAATTTTGTGAAAGCGTGAAAACACGAGGATATGCAAAGTTACACACGGAGCTAAAGTCGTCAGATCCGTTGGACATCAGGCTATACCACATGCGAAGCATATTTTACACCAGTATGCCATAGGTGTAAAGTGCATTAGCATTGACTAGATTATTGACTCTACTGCAAGTGGGAGTCTGTAGGAGATATGCCCTAGAGGCAATAATAAATGTTATTGATTATCTCCCTGTTCATAATTAGGTTTATGTTCCATGCTATAACTGCTATGGTTCTCGAGTCTACAATAACCACGAGGCTCGGAGGAACACTCATATGCACGTGTGGAATAATAAATGGTAAAATGTATTCCTAGTCTGGCCTCTAAGACTAGCTCAAGTGTTGCATGATGGTTCTGTTTTCCTGATCATGGGCATGTCTATGCCAGCAATTTTGAGGGCACAATGTTAGAAGAACATTTGTGTTGAATCGACCCGAATTGATGTTATGCTATGAGATTCATTCGTCACTAGTTAATGGTTTATAACACAGAGATGGTTAACGTTTGCATGATTCCTTAGACCATGAGAGTATCGAGTTTCTTCATGCTTGCTTCATGAACTTTGGGGTTTGTTAAACGTCATCCGTAAATGGGTGGCTATTACGGCGGCTTACGGGTTCATGGAAAAGTATGTCAAGTAACTTGATAGCTCAAGATTGGGATTTGCTCCTCCGACGATGGAGAGATATCTCTGGGCCCTCTCGGTGTTACGGTATCCATCATCGTCTGGCCAGACACTTTGTGATTTGATCACGGGGATGCCGGAACACGGGAACGAGAAAAGAGAACAATACCGGTAACGAGGTAACTGTCATAGTGGACAAGTTGTTGATCCACGGGGATGTCAACATGTCTCACCTCGGGTATTTGTAACATATCGCGAAGCAACAGGAATAGCACACGGCAACTGGAGGTTCACTCGAATATTCATTCGTGTGGGTATAGGGGTCAATATGGGTGTCCATGGCTCCAATGTTGATCATTGATCGGAAGGGGTTCCGGGTCATGTCTATGCTTCACCAAACCTATAGGGTCACACGCTTAAGGGTCATCTGTCTGTTGAATACTAGACAGGGAGTCTGAGAGAAATTCACCGAAAAAGTTTCGGAGACAACAGAAGAGTTCCGGAGAGAGAGAACACCGGAAGAGTTTCGGTAAAACTGAAAAGTTGTTTTAGGGGATACCATTAAGTCAAATTGGTTTCGGCACATGTCTGATAATTCTTGGAGGGTGCCAGAATCATTCTGGAAACTTCTGGGAATTTTCCGGAAGAAAAACCGGAAATGTTCCGGAGCTGCCGGAACCGCTTCGGATGCTTTTCGCAGATGAAAATCACTAATCCGGAATTGTTCCGGATCGCATTGAAAATTATTTTAGTGGGTACTGGAAATGTTCTAAGCCCACATAAATATTTTCAGTTCAACCGGACGCTGAAAAATGTCGTCGTGAATAGTGAAAGTGCTTTTTGGGAGAAAATATCTCGTGAATAGTGGAAACACTATTATGAATAGTGGGAAACACTATTGGGAGAAAATATCTCATGACTAGTGAAAACCCTATTATGAATAGTGGGAAACACTATTGGGAGAAAATATCTCATGACTAGTGAAAACACTATTTATGAATAGTGGAATCACTCTTATGAATAGTGAAAATATCTGAGGGTATTTTGGTATTTTTACCATAGTCTCTCACCCTATAAATAGGAGGTGAGGAGGCAGCCCAAAACTTCACTCTTACTCTCATCCAAATGCCATGCATGATCTGGCTCTCTCTCTCCCTCCCAGCGAAATAGTTTCGTAGAGCCGAAAGGCTGTCTGGGTTCCGGCAGGAACTAGTTCTGGACGGCGAAGCCCTGCCGGATAGATGACACCGTATGTGTGCAACTCTGTAGAGAGATCGTAGTTTTGGTCTTAGTTCTAGAGTGCCTCCCGGAGGGCTGTCCAAGTGACCGTCCGAGATTCTGAGGTCCTCCCGAAGGGCTGTCCGAGGATCCGTCCGGTGGGACTATCCGAGGGACTGTTCGGAGGTCCTCCCGAAGGGCTGTCCGAGGATCCGTCCGGTGGGACTATCCGAGGGACTGTCCCGAGGCCTCCCGAAGGGCTGCCCGGAGATCCGTCCGGGGAGCAGGTGAGGGTATACATCCTCGCGGTTGGGAGGTTGTAAATCCTAGCTGCGGGGATCTGCACCGCCGATCGTCATCGACTCTACTTCCGCTGCGCTACGAGTCGGTAACGAAAAAGATCAAACCTTGTATGCGGTCTCCATAGTGGTCCTGGGCTGGTGCGTAGGTCGAATTTTTTTGTTTTCTGCTGCGTTACCCAACACAAAGGATATCAACGCCTCTCCTCACCGCTGTATCAACTACCTCCCGAAGCTTACCTGTCAGAGACCCTACGTTCCAGCTACCTAAGCGAATCCTCCTAGGCTCGGCTAGCTTCCTTACCCTTCGCACTCGTCTAGTCAAATGCGAAGACCCTTGCTAAATTTCCACTACACCCGGGCGCCGATGTAGCGCGCCACTAAGGATGCGATGACCCGATCCTCGCTCACTTGCCACCGTATCCAGATCACGATACGGCGCGCCACCTGGGGGGTGGCGGCCCGGCCCTTGCCCATTTTCCACCACACCCGGGTTCCGATGTGGCGCGTCGCTGAGAGGGTTACGCCCCAACGAAAATCTTTTGGGTTTCATCTCCATAAGAGTGGCTGAGTTTTGACGTTGGCTCGCCAAGCCTAACACAACCCTCCTCCTTTACCCGGGCTTGGGACCGGCTATGTTGAGATACATGATAAAAAAAATCATCATTTTTTAGTACATGATCAAGATTTTTTATACACATAAAACATTTTTCCAAATGATTAATTAACATTTCTAAATATTTGATCAATATTTTTCAAATTCTGGATTAACAATTTTATATACATGATCAAGAAATTTCATTATTTTCCTAATACATGGTCAATATTTTTTTGTACACATTTAACATTTCTCAAATGATTGATTAACATTTTTTTATATACATGATAAAAAATACTATCGGTTTTTTATACCTGATCAACAATTTTTCTATTTACATAAAACATTTTTCCGAATGCTTGATTAAATTTTTTCAAATACTTGTTCAATATTTTTCAAATACTTATTCAATATTTTTCAAATATTTATTCAAATAGTTTTTGTAGATTTATTTTTGTAATCCATCTATTTTAGTCTATTTTAAAATATAAACAAAAGTACAGAAATAAAGAAAAAAGGAAAACAAAAGTAAAAAACAGAAATAGATTGTGCCATGCCGTGCGCATGGGCTAGCCCATCTAGGTCGCCCCTTCAACGAGTCCGAAGGTGGACTCGCGAAGGCGAGACATAGGGGCGCCCTTCTATTGCCGTGATCCTATTTCAGAGCTTCCTATTTAGCACTTCACGAACCTGTATGTATGCATTTCGCAAACGGGCGGTTGAAGCCCTCCGCGCTGGGCGGGCCCAACTCTTTTTTTCTGTTTTGAAAAAAACTAAAAGGGATGTGCGAAAGAGCGCGTGACTCGAACAAACCGGCGATCGCATTGTTCATAACTAACTCCACTAACCACTACGCCAACCTGCCAGTCGTGCATACAAACCTCCTTTCCTCTTTTTATACGTACAGGAAATGTCCCCTATGTTCTGTGTTTTTTTTTTCTTTTCTTTTTTTGTTTCTAGTTTCTTTTTTCTTTTCTTAAATGCATGAACTTTTTCCAAATGGATGATATGTTTTTGCAAATTTGATAAAGTTTTTTCAAATTGGATGAAATTTATTTTCCAAATGAATGAACTTTTTTAAATATAGTGAACTTTTTTTAAAAGTCGATGAATTGTTTTCCAAATTTGATGAACTTTTTCAATTCAATGAACTTTTTTTTCCAAATTTGATGAACTTCTTACATAAAATAAATGAACTTTTCTCAAATTCAATGACTTTTTTCCAAATTCTATGAACTTTTTCCCGTTTTCATGAAAAAAAAATCAAAACTAATGAACTTTTTTTCAAATTGATGAACTTTTTTTCAAATTTTTGATGAACTTTTTTGTATTTGTTGTGAACTGTTTTTCAAAATTGATGATTTTTTTTTCTCAAAATCATATCATTTTTTTAATAGAGCAGCGTTTTTTACGTGTTCAGGAACTTCTTTCGAAATCTGTGAAGTTTCATTGTTTTTCAAAGAAAGTTATGTATGAACGCATGTAATGGTTCTTAACGTGTTAGCGCTGGAATGAGTCACTTGCAACAACACACCCTAGCGGTTAGCAAACACCTTTAGGTAATGTAGAGCACGAGTTCGATTCGTCGCGGAAGCACGCTTTTGTGTGTGTGGGGGAGGGGGGGGGGGGGAGGGGGGTCGCGTTTTATTACTGTTCTATGCGGTGCGCCTTCAGGGGCTGGCCCACTTGGCGCTGTAGCGAGCGCCGGTTTATTCTGCGGCGCTTAAAGTGCCCTATGGGAGCTCCCTCCTATTTCGCGCCTTAAATGTCAGTTATAGGCTAGCTCGTCAACCAGCCTCCGCACTGGGTCGCCCCATTTACACTTTCTTTTCATCTTCTATTAACGTCCAAAAAGTCTGTGTCCAGCGAACTTCGAACTCGTCAACTCAAGAACCCTAGGCATCATACAAACCACAGTAAACAACGAGACACATTAACTGTTGTGACTAGTGTACTTTTTTTCCCTCAAATATAACGCTAAAAACATAGTGGTTTCCATGCTTTAGTTTTTAAGAAATTTGTATTTTTGTTTTTGGTCGCTCCTTCTTCTAATTATTATTATTATTATTCTCTTTCATTTCTCATTTATTCTTTTCTTTCTTAAACTTCATGAACTTTTCTAAAAATAGTGAACTTTTCAAGTTCAGGAACATTTTCCTAATTCAAAATAGATTTTTCAAATCCTTGACTTTTTCTTCAAATTCGTGAACTTTTTCCAAATTCAAAGACTGTCTTTAAAATAAATAAAATTTTCAAAATCCAAGAACTTTATTTCAAAACACGTGAAATGTTCTTCAAATTCGTGAACTTTGCTCAAATCCGCAAGTTTTTTTCCAAAATCTATGAACTTATTTCAAATTCGTGATTTTTTTCATAGTCAATGAACCTCTTTTCCTCAAGACGTGTCCTTTTTTCAAATTATTTATGTTTCTTTCCAAACATATGATTTTTTTTGAATTTTTGAACTTTTTTTCAATATAAACGAACTTACTTTAAATTCATGAGTTTATTTCAATCATCGAGGAACTTGTTTTCCTCAAATCCGTGATCTTTTTACAAATTGTTGATTTTTATTTTCAAAATCGATGAACATTTTCTGAATTGAGGAACTTTATTTATTAATGCATGGAAAAATTAAAATTCGTGACATTTTTTTCTAAATCGCGAACTTTCTTAGAACTCGATGAACTAATTTTTTTTCTTTTTGTGTTCCCTTTCTAAAAGTTTTTTTCTTCAAAAAATCAACTACCAACCGTCAACAATGGACCAATCAACCATAACTGGTCAACCACGACCAAGCGAGCAAACCAACCCGTGGTTGAATGGTTAGAGGGATAGTGGTATTCTTAGCCCACCAGGGTTCAAGTCCTGGTGCTTGCATTATTCCTGGATTTATTTCAGGATTTCCGGCGATGCGCATCAGTGGGAGAAAACGTTTCCGTCGACGACGAGACGCTTACGGTGTGACTTCGTAGATCTCAAGATGATATGACGTCTCAGTCTCTCGGAGGTGCTCATAGGGATAGGGTGTGTGTGCGCACGTTCACGGAGATGAGTGTATGCGTGTGTATGTAAGCGCTTGCGACTGTACTATGTTAAAAAAAACACGACCAAGCGAACTGTGATTTTTTTTTTTGGCAAACAACGAACCGAGATAACCACCGATCGCCTCCTGTTGAGCCGCCCCATGAGGGATGGCGCGTGGGCGCCCTTTCCCTTAACCGACGCTCTAGGTGCCGATTAGGAGTACTGCTTCTAATGACCGGTTTTGACTGGTTTGCGGAATCTACGGTCCGCTTTTAGGATGGTTCTATCCGGTTTTTATTTTCCTTTTTATCTTTTCAATGGTTTTCTATTTTATGTTTGGTTGTTTCTAATCTTCCTTTTTCCATTCTTTATTTATTGTTCAACATGAATTTTTTAATCCGCAAGTTTTGGTGTACAAACTTTTTTTAAACATGCTAAACAATTATAAGACATATATTGATATATTTTCCATTACACATTGAATATATTTTGAATATACATTCAATATTGTTTTTCATATACACGTTGAACATTTTTTGAACACATATCAAACTTTTTTAATGCACGATAAACATTTTTCTAATGCACATTGAACGTTTTCAAATACAAGGTGAACATTTTATAACTAAACTAAGAAGAATATTTTAATACATGGCAGCCATTTTTGAAATGTGACGAATAATAGTTCAAAGTTTCTCGAACATTTTTTTATATTTATGAACATTTATTATGAAGTAGAAAAACATTACTCCCTCCATTCCTAAATATAAGTCTCTTTAGACATTCCAATAGGAGACTACATACAGAACAAAATAAGTGAATCTACATTTTAAAATATGTCTATATACATCTATTTGTAGTCTAATAGTGAAATATCTAAAAAGACTTATATTTAGGGACGTAGGGAGTACATCTTTAGAACATTTTTAAGATGTCATGAACAATCTTTTAAAATTTTGATCAGTTTTAAATGTCATGAACAATTTTTTGAATGTTACCAAAAACCTACAAATTGTGCAAACAATATGGGTACACTACATGAAAAAAAATTAAATGCGTGATGAACATTTTGAATATGTTAAGTAAAATATTTTCATTTCAGAAATATAAATAAAAGAAAAAGTACAAAAAAGACTGGAGAACAAGGCATGCGCTAGCGAGTGGCCACTCTTCCCATGATGCGGCGGACTAGTTAGGGTTTTGCTTGAGGTGATGTCATTGTTAATTTCGTTGAATTTACTAGTTAAGGGGTAGCTTTGCAAATGTCACTTTCACTTTCGCAGGTTGTGCGCCACTTGTCACAACCTAAGAGTTTTTTTTTCGTACATTCGTTTATTCAAAAATGTTTTATCGTGTAACTCGTTCGACCAAATACCGAATCGTTTTCACCGTCGGATTTCTCCCATCGAGATCTTAAAAATTAAATCACCTGTTAATAATTTTCGACTGACTTTTTTTCATAAAAAACCGAAGAAGAAAAATGAGCTGGAAGCATGAGTTTTTCCCATTTTTTCCTTTCCAAGAGGCACAATTGTGTGTCTCATGGAAGCAAACATGTGTCTCTCGTGGATGCAAAAGAAAACATGTTTTTTTCCCTTTCGAGCCTCTCGCGAAAGCAAACATGTATCTTCATGAGAAGCAAACATGTGTCTCTCGCGAAAGCAGAAAAAACATTTTTCCCATTTTCGAGAGGCACAACAGTGCCTATCATGGAAGCAAACATGTGCCTCTTGTCGAAAAAAACATATTTTACCATTTTGCGAGGCGTGCCTCTCGCGGAAGCAAAAGAATTAGAAGCAAATCTCCAAAATATTGAGAAATCTGGGCGAAAACTCAAAAAACCCATCTAAAGACCGAAAACATGTATAGAAAATTAAAATAAAAAATAGAACTTTCAGGGAGCGGTCAGCCCGTGACACGTGATGGTCGCTAGGAGCGCGCCAAATGACGTGCTCTTAGCCCATCAGAAGTGGTACTTGAGAGGCTCCCGCAAGGGATACCCCTTAGTTAACTAGTAGAACGCCCGTGCGTTACTACGGGCTACAATACATATAAATGAATCAAACAAATAATTAAGACCGTCTTCAAGGTTAAAGTTCATTTTAGTATGTTAGATGCCCGTGCATTGCCACATTCTTTAACTTGTTTTCCTGATTGCATATATACACATACATTGTTGTGTAAAACTCGGAGATTTTTTAGCCCCTTTCAAAGACATTGCCTGAGGACCCTTGTCGATGGATTTTTTTTAACATCGAAATAATCCATTTCCATCTCCCTCACAATCTATAAAAACAAACATATGTAGAAATACACATTTTGTATTATCACCGGTGGTCCCTCCAGACCTCTCAAGCCCTCTGAATAAAACAAGTTAAAATGTCCCTTTGTGGTCCATTTCACTTCATGATCAATACAAGAATAAATGTGCAAATCATTCATGTTTTTCAGCAACCGAAGATACTTATTGTTTCCTTTTTTACTTTGGCAACTTTGAATTTTTAGCTCCTTTGAATTATTACCATATCCTTTACAAGAACTGGAACTGGGAAATAAGGGGGATGATCCCCCCAAACCTCCCATCCCCTCTCAATAAACAAAACGAGAAAGTTCATGTGAAGCTACATTTGCTTATCCCCCACAGTGCATAATCCTCGTCCTGCCAAAGTTTGTCATCAAATTCTGGCAATAAGTGGCAATCGCTCTTGAACTACGATACTCCAATGGGTTCTTCATGGCTTGAATAATCTCATTGAGTCTCTCGATCGCAAGGGAGTGGATGTCCAATTCTTCCGCTAACGGCAGGCCCATTAGTAATAATTCAGCTTACATCGACGGAATGTCCAACCTTAACTACTTCTACCGGCGTGAAGAAACAACGAAGGCCCCAAATGAGTCACGAAGAATAGCCCACAGGGCCCCATTGCCTGCATCAACATGAAACGAGCTTCACACTGCTGGACGCAGGTCAGTTCCAATTATGAACTTGGCGCCAGTGTGCGATCTTCCCGAGCAATGGAGTTTGCAACTATAGTCCTCATGCTCATCGATGTGTGCACAAGGCGGTCCCGTTTTTCATCATGAAAATCCTTCCACACTCCCATTAGATAAACCAACAGGAAACCGTTACAAGATCCTTGTTGTTTATTAGACCCCTTGCTTTTAGTAGGTACCTCGTGACAATTATCAAGTCCACCCACACTTATCGGAAGTACCAACAGAAATAAAATGCAATGATATATGCTTTGTTGGAAATGATGTGGGGTTAAGATATAACCGTTTCTAATTAAATAAATATGGTAATTAGGAGTTCTATTGAGATGACCAACTTCTGCTTTTCTGGATGCATGTCTAATTAGTCAGTAGTTTGTTACTTGAGATGATCAAGTGGATTATTAGTAGTTTCCAAACACATAAATGATGGCCACTATTACCACCTACAGTGTAGCATAACTTCGACCTAGATTTTGTATTCGGGAAATTATTAAGAACAAATTTCAAATGAATTGTATATATATGCAGACAAACAGTTAAGCAAACACAAGATATACTATTTAAAAATTGTGAAGGATTAAATAGAATTCACAAAGAACGGTATCCAGCAGTTATTTCTGAAATTTAATTCCTTTGCACTATATTTCCTTAAGGGAAAGACATTTAATAAAATGTAGATGAAAGGCCGCATAAGACTATGCTAGCATCTCGCAAGCTTTATGGATTTGAATTAGCGAGCTAAAAACTTATCAAGAAGCGAATCAGTTACATGCCTACCGAAGTGAAGATTCAAGTTGAACCTGCAATTAATAGTGGAAGCATTTACATCACATATACTGAAACTGGAGGTACCTAAGACCATTCTAAGTGCATAGCAATATAAGGTTACTACTTAAGTTTGCTCACATGATTTTTTCATAGCATATAGTACAAAGTAGTGATTGACTGGTTATGTGTTAGATGCAAGACATTGTTTCATGCATATTACTCTAAATATCTGAATGCCGACAATGGAACAAATCTGTTAATTCAATGGAAATAGATTTATCCAACAATATTTTGATCATTATAAATCTCCATAGTAACTTGAAACTGATAACGAAGAAATATCTCTGAGATTACGTCCAAATAAGTCACTTGCTTTCCTTCTGGCATAAAAAGAGCAAAGAGGCATGTCTAACATATGAACCTTCAAGAATTTTAGAATATAGATATTCCTTTCGTATTGTGCTTGCTTGATATGCCATAGTAAAAGTAAAATGATCGTCTACATTGTGATTAAATTATATAATCTCCTTCCCTTAAAAAATAAATCAATATATTGTCCCACATATCGTCTCACAGGCATTACGAAGCTAGCACTCTTTGGTCATCCATTGGCTCTAAAACTTAAATTACTGTTTTTACTGATACTTCCCATTCTAGACCACAAGAACTTCCTACAGTGTTGAAGCAGTCATTGAACCTTGCAACACGAGCATCGAAACATAAATAAATGACAAATAAAAATACATAGGAAATATTTCATGGAAAAGAGGAGTATCGAATTTAAATCTAGTCCACCATCTTGCTTGCACATATATGCTACAAAAGGAAATATTTTAGAATTGTAACCTGGCAAGTTGTCATTTTTTTAAACATTATATGCTATTACGATGAACTATAAAAGGTGAAACAAATGGTTGTCCTTATTTTCAGAACCCTACACTTGATAAAGTATAGGGAATATCTAGATGATCATGCATTTAACAGAAGTTAATGGATGCATAAGCAGCAGTAAGAATCAAGTGTGTCAACTTCATGATCCCCGTGTCTCTAAAGTAATAAATTTTAAGAAAGCGCCCTAGTGGGAAAAAAGACGACTGGCTGGCAATTTAGTGTCATTATTCTTTGTCAAACTCAAGGTAGCAGTACTATCTTTATCAAGTTCATACACAATCATTATAGTTGGTACCCTCGATATTGGTTGTAAGGAAAGTGCATATGAGAAATCATTCTTGTTCCTCCTTTTTTAATTCATAAATTCATATACGGTAATGTCCTTTTATTGGCGAATACGGAAAAGCCTTCCATATCATTGCATTGATAGGAGAGGGTGAAAATACAGGGTTCTCTCAAAATCAGTAACAATCACTGGAAAGAAGTAACAATCTCAGGTATGTATTCTTAAGAATAGGAGTCATCTTACTATGCCAGATACAACTTTGACAAAGACAATGGTACTGCTAGTACTCATCAATTTAATGCTGCTAGAGAAAGACCACCAATAGGCACTGTAGGAGATATGCCCTAGAGGCAGTAATAACAGTTATTTTGTATCTCCGAGTTTGTAATGAATGTTTATGATCCATGCTATAACTGCAATGATTCTCGAGTCTGCAATATCCACGAGGCCCGGAGGGAAACTCATTTGCACGTGTGGTATAATAAACGGTAAAATATATTCCTAGTCTTGCCTCTAAGACTGGCTCAAGTATTGCATGATGATCCTGTTTTCCTGATCATGGGCATGGCTATGCCGGCAATTTTGAGGGCACAATGTTGGTAGAACACTTGTGTTGAATCAACCCGAATTGATGTTATGCTATGAGATTCTTTCATCACAAGTTAATGGTTAATAACACAGAGATAGTTAATGTTTGCATAATTCCTTAGACCATGAGAGTATCGAGTTCCTTCGTGCTTGCTTCGTGAACTTTGGGGTTTGTTAAACGTCATCCGTTACTGGGTGGCTATTACGGCGGCTTACGGGTTCACGGAAAAGTATGGCAAGTAACTTGATAGCTCAAGATTGGGATTTGCTCCTCCGACGATGGAGAGATATTCTCGGGCCCTCTCGGTGTTACGGTATCCATCATCGTCTGGCCAGACACGGTGTGATTTGATCACAGGGATGCCGGAACACGAAAATGAGAAAAGAGAACAAAACCGGTAACGAGGTAACTTGCATAGTGGACAAGTTGTTGATTCACTGGGATGCAGAAAATCTCACCTCGGGTGTTTGTGACATATCGCGAAGCAACAGTAATAGCACACGGCAACTGGAGGTTCACTCGAATATTCATTCGTGTGGGTATAGGGGTCAATATGGGTGTCCACGGCTCCGATGTTGATCATTGATCGGAAGGGGTTCCGGGTCATGTCTATGCTTCACCGAACCTATAGGGTCACACGCTTAAGGGTCATCTATCTGCTGAATACTAGACAGGGAGTCTGAGAGAAAATCACCGAAAAAGTTTCGGACACCGGAAAAGTTCCGCAGAGTGAACACCGGAACAGTTTCGGTAAAACTGAAAAGTTTTTTTAGGGGATACCATTAAGTCAAATTGGTTTCGGCACATGCCTGATAATTCTTGGAGGGTGCCAGAATCATTCTGGAAACTTCTGGGAATTTTCCGGAAGAAAAACCGGAAATGTTCCGGAGCTGCCAGAACCGCTTCGGATGCTTTTCGCAGATGAAAATCACTAATCCGGAATTGTTCCGGATCGCATTGAAAATTATTTTAGTGGGTACTGGAAATGTTCTAAGCCCACATAAATATTTTCAGTTCGACCGGACGGTGAAAAATGTCGTCATGAATATTTCAGCATCCGGTCGACATTTTTCAGCATCCGGTCGAACTGAAAATATTTATGTGGGCTTAGAACATTTCCAGTACCCACTAAAATAATTTTCAATGCGATCCGGAACAATTCCGGATTAGTGATTTTCATCTGCGAAAAGCATCCGAAGCGGTTCCGGCAGCTCCGGAACATTTCCGATTTTTCTTCCGGACAATTCCCAGAAGTTTCCAGAATGATTCTGGAACCCTCCAAGAATTAGCAGGCATGTGCCGAAACCAATTTGACTTAATGGTATCCCCTGAAACAACTTTTCAGTTTTACCGAAACTGTTCCGGTGTTCTCTCTGCGGAACTTTTCCGCTGTCCGAAACTTTTCCGGTGTCCGAAACTTTTTCGGTGATTTTCTCTCAGACTCCCTGTCTAGTATTCAGCAGATAGATGACCCTTAAGCGTGTGACCCTATAGGTTCGGTGAAGCATAGACATGACCCGGAACCCCATGAGATGTATGGGTATTGCACAGTATAATTTTGTAGTAGATGAGATCTATTGCTGAAAATTATTTGTGCGGGTAGCAGATGAAATCTGTTACCCGATGTTCCTGTTGCTTCCCGTGAATTTGCGTAGTCCTGATCTTGACGGCATGGTGGAATCTCACAAAGTTCTGGCAATCCGCGATCCTTTCATGCTGCTCCTGAGTATGCTGATTGACAGATCAACGAAGTGCTAACAGTTCTTTGGGTTCCACCATAGTTAAAGAAAGATGGATGTTTAGCAGACGAAAGGGCAATGCAGATATGATCTGCACGGGGGTCACGCGTATGACGAAGTTTAGTATGGGGCTCGAGATTTTATTATCTCGTGTTTCATACACCCTGGAAAGTTAATCTACAACTTGAATTATCATACTTGATGATGAGCGTTGGTAGCTGCGGTTTGAGTCAAAACCTTAGAAGCCACGTAAAATAAAATTTTGTATAAACCGATTAGAGGCGTCTAACTTGGTTTTGCAGGATGGTTTGCATGTGATGTGGTATAGCAAGTCTCATATTAATTTGATTATGTATGAGATGACTATATGATGTAATTAACATGACCTGCGTGTCATGATTCGGCATGATGGCTGGAGCCATATGATTGCACTTTAATGACTTGCGTGTCAACCTTATGTAATGCACTTATTTTATTAAGCTATAGAGATAGCAATATTATCTGGTGCATCGACAAGGTGGTGGCAATCTTCGCGAAGGTGAACACCGACGCGAATGCCGAAGACGAAGAAATACCTGACTTCTCCGTCAGAAGGGGCTATACCATATCATGCTAATTATGAATTGCCTGAGATGTTTATCCCTTATGTTGCACCCTTTTGATTGCACGGTAGTCGCTTTTTATTATGGTGATCTCTCACAAAAATATCAAGTAGTTAGTGTTCTCCCAAGTGTAGCACCGTCACGGCACCTATCTTTTCGCGGTGCGCCGTGTCACACGGGTATGAACGATTAGAGAAGTGTGAGGCGGGTGAGTTGAGACCTTGCAGCAAGATCACTTGGTTGTCTTGACGTTCAGGCATGACCGTCATGAGCTCGGAACACACGCATCGAAAGATGAACAAGAGTAGCATAGAGATGTGATTGGCAAGTTGGCCTACCGGTTAAGATTTTTGTCATCAGTGGTGTTACACCAATGGCGAACAATCAAGACACGGGTCTTGAATCACTCACAATCAATTTTGAGAGATATTGATTTGAGTGGGAGCGCACTTTAGAATAAAATTGTTTATTCACTAGTGCAAAAATCATTATGAACAAAGTCTAAGTGAACTTGTGTTTTCCGTTGTAGATCAAATGGCTCGCAATAGCGCGTTCAACTTAGGCCCGATGTTAGAGAAAGAGAAGTTAGCTGCGAATGGAAACAACTATGCGGACTGGGTCCGTACCCTGAGGATTGTCCTCAGGAGTGCTAAGAAAGTGTACGTGCTTGAAGGACCTCTTCCACCTAAGTCGGCGGCAACAGCCGCGGCAGATATACAAAATGTCTGGGCCACTAAGGATGATGACTTTAACTTAGTGCAGTGCCTCATGCTGTCTTGCATGAGTTCAGAGCTTCAAAAACGTTTTGAATTCCATGACTCCTTTGATATGATCAAGGAACTGGATGCTCTGTACAATTTTAATGCACGGTTTGAACGTTTTGATATCGTCAAGACCATGTGGGAGACCAAGATGGCTGGGGGGCAGTTGGCGAGCACGTAGTCAATATGATTGGCTACGCTGAAAGGCTTAAAACCCTGGAATTTCCTCTTCCGCCAGAGCATGTTATAGACATGTTGCTAGGTTCACTCCCCCCGTCTTACGACGGTTTTATCATGAACTACAACATGAATGGGTTGGACAAAACAGCTAATGAGGTGCTTGCCATGCTGAAAACTGCTGAAGGAGGATTGCGGAAAAATCGCAAGCAAGTGTTGCTTGTGAATAAAACTGCCAGTTTCAATAAGAAAGGCAAGCCAAAGAAGGGCAAGGGCGCCGGTAAGACCGGCTTCCAACGCAAATCTAAGGGCGGAGCCAAGAATGAAACTGAGTGCTTCTACTGCAAGGGCACATGACACTGGAAGAGAAACTGCAAGAAGTATTTGGAAGATAAGAAGTCCGGGAAAACCTAAAAAGGTATAATTGTTATACAAGTTAATGTCATTGACGTTTTGCTTGCTAGCGAAAATTCTAAGTCTTGGGTATTTGATACCGGATCGGTTGCTCACATTTGCAACTCGATACAGGGGCTTCAGAAGGTGCGCAAGCTAGCAAAGAATGAATTCGTGATGCGTGTCGGGAACGGCGCTGGGATCGCCGCTCAAGCCGTCGGCATTATGCCTCTACGTCTCCCTTCAGGATTTATTTTGGAACTAAGTAACTGTTATTTTGTTCCGTTGTTGTGTAGAAACATTATCTCTGGATCATGTTTAGTGCACGATGGGTACTCCTACAAGTCTGAGAACAATGGTTGTTCACTTTATTGTAAGGATATGTTTTATGGATTTGCACTCATTGTTGGGGGCCTTTTCATACTAAATCTTGAATGTGAAAATGATGTCTTTAACGTGAATGCTAAACGCCTTAGGAAGGATGATACCACCACCACTTTCATGTGGCACTGTCGCCTTGGCCACATCGGAAAGAAACGCATGCAAAGACTCCATAAAGATGGAGTTTTACCGTCCCTTGATTTTGAATCATTTGACACATGTGAAGTTTGCTTGATGGGAAAAATGACCAAGACGCCGTTCACGGGTCATCCTGAACGGGCGAGTGAATTATTGGAAATAATACATAGTGATGTATGTGGTCCAATGAGCACAATCACACGGGGTGGGTATTTCTACTTCGTAACTTTTACTGATGATTTAAGTAGGTATGGATATATCTACTTGATGAAGCATAAGTCGGAAACCTTTGAAAAGTTCAAGGAATTTCAGAATGAGGTAGAAAATCATCATAACAAAAAGATTAAGTTTCTGCGGTCTGATCGCGGAGGCGAATATCTTAGTCACGAGTTTGGCCAACATCTGAGTGACCGTGGAATCGTTTCACAGCTTACGCCTCCCGGAACTCCACAGCGAAACGGAGTGTCGGAACGACGTAACCGAACCATGTTAGACATGGTAAGGTCGATGATGTCTCTTACAGATCTACTGATATCTTTTTGGGGTCACGCACTAGAAACTGCCGCTTATACATTAAACAGAGCACCGTCTAAGTCTGTTGAGACGACACCATATGAGATATGGCACGGGAAGAAACCCGACCTGTCGTTTCTCAAAATTTGGGGTTGTGAGGCATACGTAAAGCGTTTACAGCCAAGCAAACTTGATCCCAGATCAGACAAATGTTACTTTGTAGGTTATCCCAAAGAGACAGTTGGGTATTCTTTCTACCACGCCTCTGAGAACAAAGTGTTTGTTGCAAAACATGGAGTCTTTCTTGAGAAAGAGTTTCTCACTAAAGAAGTGAGTGGGAGGACAGTACAACTTGATGAGATTAGTGAATCTTCGGCAACCGTTGATATGGCTAAGGAACTGGAAGTAATTCCGCAAATTATCCCTACAACCGAGCCGGAAGTTGTCACATGTGATGCGGAAACTTCAAACAATGTTGTAACTGAACCGCGCAGATCAGGTAGGGCTATCCAGCCACCTGAGTGGTTTCATAACGAAATCTTCATTCTTGAAGACGATGAACCTACGCACTACAAGGAAGTGATGGCGGGGCCTAGATCAAGGGAATGGCACAAGGCCATGAAATCCGAAATGAAATCCATGTACGAAAACCAAGTTTGGAACTTGGAAGAACTTCCAGATGGCGTAAAACACATTGGTTGTAAATGGATTTTCAAAAGAAAGACGGACGCGGATGGTAACATTACTATCCACAAAGCTAGACTTGTCGCGAAAGGGTTCACCCAAGTTCTAGGGGTAGACTACGACGAGACTTTCTCGCCCGTAGCTATGCTTAGGTCTGTTCGGATATTACTAGCAATTGCTGCTTATTTCGATTATGAAATATGGCAGATGGATGTCAAAACGGCTTTCCTAAATGGAAACCTTGAAAAGGATGTATACATGATACAGCCAGAAGGTTTTGTCGATCCTAAGAATGCTGGAAAGGTATGTAAGCTTCAGAAAGCCATTTATGGTCTGAAGCAAGCATCAAGGAGCTGGAACATTCGTTTTGATGAAGTGGTCAAAGAGTTTGGCTTCATCAGGAACGATGAAGAATCTTGTGTTTACAAGAAGTTTAGTGGGAGCGCAAAAGCATTTCTAATCTTGTATGTGGACGACATATTGTTGATTGGAAATGACGTGAATTTTCTTAGCGAAATAAAAGACTCATTGAAGAAGAGTTTTTCAATGAAAGACTTAGGCGAAGCGGCATATGTATTGGGCATCAGAATCTATAGAGATAGATCAAGACGCCTGATAGCGCTTAGCCAAAGCACGTACATTGACAAGGTGTTGAAAAGGTTCAACATGGAGAACTCCAAGAAAGGCCTACTCCCCATGTCACCTGGCATAGTGCTTTGCAAGAATCAGTGTCCTCGGACTCTCGATGAGCGAGTACAAATGAATGATATTCCATATGCTTCGGCAGTTGGTTCTATTATGTATGCCATGCTATGTACAAGACCGGATGTTTCCTATGCGCTAAGTGTTAGCAGCCGGTACCAAGGTGATCCAGGATTGGAACACTGGGCCGCAGTCAAGGGTATTCTTAAGTACCTCAGAAGGACCAAGGATTTACTCCTTGTGTACGGAGGTGATGAAGAGCTCGTTGTAAGTTGTTACACTGATGCAGGCTTCATGACTGACCCAGATGACTTTAAATCTCAATCTGGCTATGTTTTCATATTGAACGGCGGTGCAGTTGATTGGAAAAGTTCCAAACAAAAGACTGTGGCGGATTCTACAACGGAGGCGGAATATGTTGCTGCTTCAGAAGCCTCCAAGCAGGCTGTCGGAATCAAGCAATTTCTTGAAGACCTTGGTGTGGTTCCAAGTGCTCTGGACCCGGTGGAGATCTATTGTGATAATAGTGGTGCCGTGGCTCAGGCAAGGGAGCCATGTTCACACCATAAGACAATGCATATTCAACGTAAATATAAACTCATTCGACATCATGTCGAAGAAGGTTTAGTGAAAGTATGCAAAGTTCACACGGATCTGAATGTGTCAGACCCGATGACAAAGCCTCTACCACGAGCAAAGCATGAGCAACACCGGATAGCCAT
Organism: Elymus sibiricus; assembly: GCA_039707655.1. NCBI lineage: Eukaryota > Viridiplantae > Streptophyta > Magnoliopsida > Poales > Poaceae > Elymus > Elymus sibiricus. The sequence goes on from CM077675.1 coordinate 358,571,140, forward strand.
TGGTGTTAGGGAAGCCATGTAACTGGATTATGACTCTAGTGCAAGTGGGAGTCTGTAGGAGATATGCCCTAGAGGCAGTAATAACAGTTATTTTGTATCTCCGAGTTTGTAATGAATGTTTATGATCCATGCTATAACTGCAATGATTCTCGAGTCTACAATATCCACGAGGCCCGGAGGGAAACTCATTTGCACGTGTGGTATAATAAACGGTAAAATATATTCCTAGTCTTGCCTCTAAGACTGGCTCAAGTATTGCATGATGATCCTGTTTTCCTGATCATGGGCATGGCTATGCCGGCAATTTTGAGGGCACAATGTTGGTAGAACACTTGTGTTGAATCAACCCGAATTGATGTTATGCTATGAGATTCTTTCGTCACAAGTTAATGGTTAATAACACAGAGATAGTTAATGTTTACATAATTCCTTAGACCATGAGAGTATCGAGTTCCTTCGTGCTTGCTTCGTGAACTTTGGGGTTTGTTAAACATCATCCGTTACTGGGTGGCTATTACAGCGGCTTACGGGTTCACGGAAAAGTATGGCAAGTAACTTGATAGCTCAAGATTGGGATTTGCTCCTCCGACGATGGAGAGATATTCTCGGGCCCTCTCAGTGTTATGGTATCCATCATCGTCTGGCCAGACACAGTGTGATTTGATCACAGGGATGCCGGAACACGAAAACGAGAAAAGAGAACAAAACCGGTAACGAGGTAACTTGCATAGTGGACAAGTTGTTGATTCACTGGGATGCAGAAAATCTCACCTCGGGTGTTGGTGACATATCGCGAAGCAACAGGAATAGCACACGGAAACTGGAGGTTCACTCGAATATTCATTCGTGTGGGTATAGGGGTCAATATGGGTGTCCACGGCTCCGATGTTGATCATTGATCGGAAGGGGTTCCGGGTCATGTCTATGCTTCACCGAACCTATAGGGTCACACGCTTAAGGGTCATCTATCTGCTGAATACTAGACAGGGAGTCTGAGAGAAAATCACCGAAAAAGTTTCGGACACCGGAAAAGTTCCGCAGAGAGAACACCGGAACAGTTTCGGTAAAACTGAAAAGTTGTTTCAGGGGATACCATTAAGTCAAATTGGTTTCGGCACATGCCTGATAATTCTTGGAGGGTGCCTGAATCATTCTGGAAACTTCTGGGAATTTTCCGGAAGAAAAACCGGAAATGTTCCGGAGCTGCCGGAACCGCTTCGGATGCTTTTCGCAGATGAAAATCACTAATCCGGAATTGTTCCGGATCACATTGAAAATTATTTTAGTGGGTACTGGAAATGTTCTAAGCCCACATAAATATTTTCAGTTCGACCGGATGCTGAAAAATGTCGTCGTAAATAGTGAAAGTGCTTTTTGGGATATTTTTGGAAAGTCACCTTTTGGGGTATTTCCAAAAGGCTTCTAGAAGGGCTTGGGGGCTAAGGAAGCCCCCATGGGGGAGGGGGGGGCAAGGGTGGAGCTCCTCCATGGAGCTCCACATGGCACCCCTTTTCCCTCTTATGGTTTTTTATGTGTGATATAAAGTGGGGGTAGTTTGGTACTTTGTGTGACCATCCTACCCCTTGGCTTCCCTATAAATAGAGGAGGTGAGGGCTGCCATCTCTTCATCCCTTGCTCTCATACACATGCTATGCTTTGCTAGCTCTCTCTCTCCCTCCCACGAAAAGAGTTTTTCGTAGAGCCGAAAGGCTGTCTGGGTTCCGGCAGGAACTAGTTCTGGACGGCGAAGCCCTGCCGGATAGATGACACCGTATGTGTGCAACTCTGTAGAGAGATCGTAGTTTCGGTCTTAGTTTGAGAGGTCCTCCCGAAGGGCTGTCCGAGTGACCGTCCGAGTTTCGAAGGTCCTCCCGAAGGGCTGTCCGTGACATCGTCCGAGGGACTGTCCGACCGCCTCCCGAAGGGCTGTCCGACAAGGGAGTACATCCTCGCGGTTGGGAGGTTGTAAAATCCTAGCTGCGGGGATCTGCACCAACGATCTCCACCGACTCTTCTTCCGCTACGCTTCGAGTCGGTACGGATCAAATCAAACCTTGTATGCAGTCTTCATAGTGGTCCTGGGCGTGCTCGCTATACCGAAATTTTTGTTTTCTGTCGCGTTCCCCAACAATAGGCACCCCTCAACTATACTGAAATTGTCACTCATAAATCCAGGGCTAGGATGCCTAGAAAAGTGTTAGTAATGCGTCAGGTAGTTTTCTTTCCTTTAGCTGGGATTTCGCAAATACCAATCAGACTCTGAGCATAATAGAAATTGCATTGCACAAATAAACTATCGATTTTGGTGGAACTGGTTCTACTTTTTTATAGCAGCCAAACCAATCTAGAAGACCAGCAACCACCTGGGCAGGAAAGTTCTTGCGCACACCCCCTGCTCCTAGTGTAACCCAACTGACGAACGTGAACATACATATCTGATGGAATGAATTACCTGAAGAGCACATAGTCGGGGTTCTGGCCAGCGAGTTGCTCTGGCATGCTGCTGAACAGGTGATTGACGCCCCAACGGCGCAAACCTGTACTTGCGCTACACAAACAGAGAAACACGCGAGCAGCTGGAGGGTGAAGGAGCCATGAGGTGGCCAATAGAGGTGACAGAAGCTGCAGGGCGTGGCGCTAGACAGTGGTTAAGGACGACGACCGCGTAGACATCCGCCGAGCCGGCGGGGTTGCGTGCCATAGCAGAATCGTCAACAACGACAATAATGTTGAAAGAATTAGCATAAATAAGTTAGTGATACTAAAAACATGATGGCATGATTAGTTAAACCATTACCGCGCTCATTCTCACCTTACTGACTCATAACATTCAAGCCTAAAAACCATGACCTGACCATGGACAAAGACAAAGACAAAATTGCCAAAAAGTCTATAAATAGAACTGTAGCACCATGATTGGGCACCAACAAAAATTTCATGGGAGTCTGATGGTAATGTGCATTCAACCCTGAGTTTTTTATAGGTCACTTGCAATTGGACAAGGATTCGGATTAGCACCTGATCGGCACCAATGCGACCTATGCAGTGACGAGCTTGGACTCTTCGACGACGACGACGACGACAAAATGGCTGACGGCGTCTTGGTCATCTTCTCGTTGAAAAAGAAAGCCACCTCTGCCCGTGGCCCTTGACAAGGTTGAGCTCCGAGTCGTCCGGGTCGGCGCCATCATTCTGCTCTCACAATTTAAAGAAACAGAGCTAATGCACCACACCACCAGGCAAGTAGTCAGAATCAACTTTCACATTTCATATTGTTAGATATAGTGAATTAAATGAATTAGGCAGGGTTTGTGTACACATTAGTAACAAAATCAGCAATCAATAAAGTAAAGTTAGGCAAATCCACACGCTGAAAAAACATTGTTAATGCAGTGTGAAATAAGAGAGGGATGGAACATAGAATACATGTTCATCGTATGGTAAGAGAAGATGTGGCAGCAAAACAAGTTGTGCCATTTGAAGATGAGTGTAACCATGGACAATTAGGTATATGTGCTGATGCTAACAGAACCAGGGACACCTGAATTAGTACTAAAATTATGTTAATGCCAAATTCTTCAGTTTTGTTCCTATAAAAAACGCCCACTGTAATTATGTTTCAGTTCTTCATTACTCCTTCCACTTTCGTGAAAGAAGGAAAAAGAATAGGACAATATTATATGAACAAAGGGGGATATCTTACTGGAGAAATAACAATGAATATCTTAGACTTTTCAAATAATTTCACAAATGTTGAAGTGGTATACCAGGAAAAAATAATTAAAATGGCAATTGATCTAACACAAATTCATGTGTAGTTGAAACCATTTGATGCTAATCAAAATCTTGTCAATAGCACCTTGCCACCAGTCTAAGATCCGTGACAATTTGGTCATTGCAGCTCCTAGCAGTATGTAGCTTCGTAGCAGGCTCACCAACCCTCTCTATCAGAGTTGCTTCAATATTCATATGTACGTCCTGCCTATCCATTATCCCTCTTCAGGACACCTTCACGGCCTATGTCGCAGTGGAGTTTAAGAAATTGAATCGACACACCGTGGGATCAATATTAAAAGAAAAAGCACACTGAAGCAAACATACCGGATGTCTCAGCGGCTTCTTGTCCACATGATGCGCCTCCACTCCATCTATGTTCCTCCCTGCCATGAAGACGAAGGATCGTCCATGTTATGCCTCCTCTCCACCCTCGCCTATGCCATGTCGTAATGTTTCCATGGTCACACTGTGTGATTAGATGGGAACAGAGGAGGAAGTAGACGCAATGGTGAACGTCCATAGATGCAGGGGAGGGTCGCCTCATCGTCGGAGGCCGTAGATCGCATAGATTAGAGGTTTGGACATGGTCGGTGACCCCGAGGTCCTGGTCGATGCAGAGCATGGTGGGCGAGATGGCCAATTGCGGGGTTGGTGCCCTGGGCGGCCAATGCGCCCGACTGCGAGATCTAGCAGGCGGCGTGCGATGGAGGGAGAGGATGGAGGCGACAGCGTGCGGTGGAGAGTGAGGATGGAGGCGGCGGCATGGATGCGTCCGTCGCGCGGTGTGTCGCGATGACCGATCTGGATCCACAACGAAGGTGGCGGCAGCTCCTCTCAGACCTCGGCGACCTGGAGTTCCACACGGAAGGCGGCGGCGGCTCCTCTAGACCATGGGCGAAGGGATCCGAGATGGCGGCGAAGGGATCAGGGATGGCAGCGTCGGCCTCCGGGATGGAGGCGATCTGGGGTTCGCTTTGAAAGCGATTTGGGGTTCGCGATGGAAGTGGTGAAACGGCGGCGCGGATGGAGCGTCTAGCGACGGGGTCTTTTCTCGTCCGCTTTTTTTTTCTTAACGTAAGTGGGAGCCTCGAACGGCCTTTTTTCGTCCGCTTTTTTTTCTAAACGTACGTGGGAGCTTCCTTCGTTCGGTGTACTTCCTCAACCTGTGAGGGGATTACGTGGGAAATCGCCTGGTTTGTAGGTGGGAGGGGAGACCAAAAAAACCGGGCGAAGGTGGGAGGTAAGACAAAAAAAATCCGGAACGGAAGCTACCAACTCCCCAATTAGGAATAGAGATTTTTGTAATTTCGTTATGAGATGCCAGTTCCTATATAGGGCCTTAGGCGACAATTAATATTATTATTGCTATTTGGCGCGCCCACCCCTCCTTATCTTGTGCTCGGCCCATTTACCTTTTTACTTTTTTCTCGTTCGCACCGTATGGCGTGTGCCCCTGGTTCCTGTATGCTAGTTAGGCTGGTCTATGTAGGGGTTTTTCTCTCACCGGTTTTGGAAACATTCTAGAAGGTTCTATCATTTTTAAGCGGGTTTTTCCTGGTTTCTTCCAGGAAGATTAGTTTTTAGTTTTTAAATTTTTGTTTTTATTTTTTATTTTTACTTTAAAATACATGAAATCTTTCAAATCGTGATTATATTTAAAATTTATGAATGTTTTACAGATTCTTGAATATATTTTTAACTTGTGAAAATTTTCAAATTTGTGACCTTTTTTTCAAATCCATGAACTTTTTCATACTAGCGACATTTTCCAAATCATTGATTTTTCAAATTCATGAACGTTTTTCAAATTAGCAAAAATATTTAAATTCCATTTTTTTATTCTTCATTTTTTTATAAAGGAAGTCAACGGTCGGCGGTTAACAAGTCGACCATTCAACCGAGCGAGCAAAGGGCGGGGGCGACCAAGCGAGCTAGCTGCTCGCATCGTTGGATCAGCCAACACGAGCGCGAGCGTGAGCATTGATTTGGCTGCCTGGTGCTTGAAGCACTGACTTGGAGGTCTCAAGCGAAACCTAGACATTCCCGGGAAATAGGGGGTGTCTATGAGTGCAGACTTATGGTGCTCGGGCACCATAGAGGCCGATATTTTCAAAAAGTCAAAAACCAGGTTAGAAGTTTCAAAAAAGCGAAAACAAATCCATGGAAACTTGTATGTGTTCACAGCGGATCCATGAAATTTCGTTTGAAAAAAATGTAATTTGTAAGCTATACAGAGAAAACAAAATTCCGGCCTAATACCAGAAAAATGGGCCCATTTGGAAATACAAATCTGGCATTTTTATGCCACGTGTGAAAGTAAAATGTAATGAAAATTTGTACCTACGTAGTATACATGTGTGTGTGTGTTTTAAAAAAGATCAATTTTTGCGTTGTAGAAAATGGTGTTGTGAAAACGGCCTGCAAGGAGCTCGGGCATTATTGGCATTTTCTTGTGTGTCTATATGTCACTTTATGCGACCACTGTTCCACTCACGTGCACAGATAGAGCACATGACAATGCCTCCAAGAAGGGGACGTCACCCACAAGTACTGATGTTATCAGCATTGACAAGCCGAGCAGGGATTTTACATTGGCCCAAGTCCGAGCAATCCCAAATTCGCCTGGTCGAGATAACGAGGAAGTCAAAACATAGGTCAGAACCACCACCACAAGGAGGGATATGCGCCCGACGCCCTGGGCGACACCGGGCGACGCCGGACACGCGTACCTTGGATCTGGCGAACGGACGAGGCATCGAGGTGGACGGGGTTGAGAAGGCGATGGAGCGGAGGGAGACGACATAGGGGGTAGCGGGTGCCACCGCCAACACGCCAGGACCTAGAGGGAATGCAGATCCGGGACGCCGAAACGGAGCCGCCGGAGCGCCAGCAAGCCAACGAGATTGGATGGGCCGCAACCATCGAGGGCGCCGGGGCGGAGCCACGCTAGTAGGGGGTGCCGCGAGCCGAGGATACCGAAGAACACAAATCTAGGGCTGCTGGTGCTGAAGCCGCACCGTGAGCAAAGATGCTGGAAAGGAACGCAGCCTTGGGAGCGTCAGGACCGGGGCCGCACTCGCAGAGGACACCGTCGAGCCGAAAGACCTGGAGAGCAAGGTCCGGGCTGCCAAGGCCTCATGCCCACAGCGTCGCCTGCCTACAAGGGCCAGTACCAGGGAGCCTATACAGGCTAATCCCATAGTGCGGAAGGGATGCAGCTTGGCACAAAGCCTCACCACCGTGCGGGAGGAGTGCAGCCGCGTCGGGGTGTCGCCTTCCTGATGCCCTAACCGTAGCACGACGTATGAGAGCACACCATGGGAGGGGCTGGATCTAGCCGAGTTGCTTCGCCGCCACAATCGCGACACGAGCCGGCCGCTGCTCCAGTGGCGGTGAGGTGGGAAGGGTGGTGGCTGCTTGATCTAGGGTTCCCCATCGATGCCATAGTGGGAGAAATATTATCGCCATTTTCTTTTCACAAATATCGATTTCCGGGCTACATTTTTCTTTGTTAATATGTAAATCGATAATGTTGTATGTTCACACACACACACACACACATATATATATATATATATATGAAACTACTGTGCAACCAATACTCAGTGGCCGATCAATGGAGGAGCTTCATCCGGCGGGAGTGCTTCACTTTGTCCCACGCATGCATGGTTGGATCAATAGGGTCGTGCAAAAATCGAGTGAGCATTGTCGTGTGTGTAGCAGCGCTCTTTGTACTAGACGAATGCCTCACACGTTGCTGTGGAGTTTGTATGAAATGAAAACTGCAATGAGCTAATCAACCTAGCTAGTGTCTTTACAGTTCTCCTGTAGCAAGATAATTTGTTTATCAATATTTATAAATAAATGTCCATCGCAATGTATTAGTATAAAATTGAATGAAAACAAAATAAAATATGCATGCATAAATCACTTTCTTTCATGTCGGCACCGTGCCATTCTTTATTAGTACTACACTCTTTATGCGTCATTTACTACATGCACTTGCATGCAGGTCAGGGTGTGCATTCGGTTTTTTCGGTTTGATTCGGTTCGGTTTATACGGTTTTTGGTTTATACGGTTTTTATACTTCGGTTTATACGGTTTTATACATAGATACGGTTCGGTTTCGGTAATAACCATTTAATTTCGGTTCGGTTTCGGTAATAACCAAAATAACCAAAGTTGACGCGAATTTGTGTACAATGAATAATTTTTTGGTCACATGATTTGGTCAGTGTATGTACGTTAGATTTTCTCGTGAGAACTGCGTAGATGTATTTGGTCGTAGGCATATGTATGTATGGGTCACATACATATGTTGGTCTAATTTATACGTGTTTAATCATTATGTATATACGTACAAGCCACATAGCAAAGGAACGACAAAAAGCAAAAAAAATGATTGCCAGCCCAAGGATACACCAGTCACATGCACGTGCAAAGAGAAGCACTCGACCGATAGCACAGAAACGAAAAAAGTGAAAACAATTGGCAGCCCAATGGTACACCCATATATGGGCCACATGCACGTGCAAAGAGAGCACTCGGCCCATCTTTGATGCATCTGGTTGGCTTCTGCAGTTCTGCTACTACGCTGGTTTAGTACCACATCGGCAAGGGAAGAAGGAATAGAAGGGCTGGGTGCTATAAAAGGAGAACCATACCGCTAGATTGCTCAGTACTCAGGTCGCTCGGTTATTTCGGTTTAACCGAAAACCATTCGGTTTCTAACCGAAAAAACCGAATGCTAAACGGTTTCCATACTTGAAAACTGAAACTGAAACCAGAACCTGAAAAAACCGAAATTTCAGTTCGGTTTGGTTTTTTTTGGTTCGGTTTTTGGTTTTCGGTTCGGTTTTGCACAGCCTGACATGCAGGCCTCAGTCTCAGTGGCCCTTAATGTGTAGTATATCTAATGGTTATTATAGACTAATATAATCTTGTATATCTAACAGCTAAATAAATTTGAGTGATGCGGTTCCAGGAGAAGCAAGAAAATTTCCATTAGTGGGGCTAGCTATATACTCCCTCCTTTCCGGTTTAGAGGGTTCATTTCATATTTTTCAGATTTCCATTATATAAGCCTCATTTTGAGTCCAATTGAGTGAAAGCGCTTTGAGTTCCACAACACATTTAATGAAAGTAAGAAAATTATTGATCATGTGTGCATCTTATTCTACATGCACCATGCAAATTCAATGAGAGGGAGGGTGTTGCATTTATTGCCCCGGGAGTTGAATAAGTGGGGAATATTTCATTGGACAACTTTGCATCCACAAAACTCGTGTCATCCACTCACAGTTTGCCTTGGTTGATGAGATTTCAGATTTAAGCCCTATAAACTGAAAAGGAGGAAGTAGATATACTCCCTTCACTACCCACAGTGGGAGTAACATATGTAGTAACATAGATGCCACCTAAGCAAAATATATGATGCGGCAACTAATTAATGAGAAGAGAGAGAAATTGAGTAACATACTATATTACTACTACTATGAGTAACATAACACATACCAAGACAAGATGAGTCTATAAGCTAATAAATGAAAGGCTCAATGTTAATATCCCTATGTTACTACCCACTGTGAAGGTAATAACTTAGACTAGTAACATTTGCATGTTACTACTCTATGTTACTTCCCATTGTGGGTAGTCTCGTACCATAATGTCACTAGTAAAAAACAGGGCAACAGTCCCGGTTCTAGAGGGCCTTTAGTCCCGGTTCTACAACCGGGACAACACGATCGGGACTAATGCCGATCACTTTTAGTCCCGGTTGGCTTACGAACCGGGACCAAAGGTGCTCCGCGTGGCCGCAATGCGGCGCCGATGCAGGAGGACCTTTAGTCTCGGTTCGTAACACGAACCGGGACAATAAGGCGCTGGAGTTTTTTTTTTTGGAAAGGGCCGTGTTTCATTTTTTGTTTTCATTTTCTTTTATATTTATATTGTATTTTCACGCGGTTAAACATATTAATATACAACATCATCAGTACAAATTATGGAAAAAACAACCAAAATCAGTATAAATTCCTCTAATTCAACTTGGTCTATTGCATCCATCTAATTTGTACTCGTATATGTCATATAACAACTCATCATCATTATCTTAATCAACTCTTCATCATTCAATATCCAACAACTCATCATCATCTTAATCAACGATCCTCATTATTGTAGTTATCAAAAGGTTGAAACACTAACTACTGCTAGGTAAAAAAGCAAAATAAAGGCGAACTCCGCCATCTCCCGATTGAAGAACACATATCAACCTATCTCCAACTTGTGGGATGCGCAAGTATTCCTCTCCAAGTGGTAGCGTAAATGCTTGTATTGCATTTCTCCATCCTGTGATTTTCAGGGTTTCTTCACTTTTAGATATCCTGTAGCTACCATTGTAATTAATCGGGAGTGGCCGTAAGCTAACCATTTGCAAATCACCATTTGTGAACATCCATCTAGGCACGGTCTCTGGGGGAGTACCTATTGAAAAACATTAGTAATAATAACATAGTTAGCAAACTAGTTTTGCTTAGAACAATGTATATATGAAAAAGATGGACTAGTGATGCAATGGTAAAAAATTCTTACAAAGTTGTTTGAAGTGATGTTATGATGGTTCAACTTGTGCACTAGTGGCACATATCCATTATGAATGTTGCCAGTCCGGTAATGTTTAGCATGATCCTCAACATCATGAATAAATGAGATGAGATGATTTATCTCCGAACAAGTAAGTTTGGAGTCATGACTGTAGTACGTCCGATCTATTATCTGCCGGGTAGTTCTTGTAGCACGGAAATAAGCTGATAATTAAAAATAAAGAAATTTAGTCGGGATGAGTACCAAATACTTTTCAATAATCAATATAAAGTACCTAACAAATCTGTTGACAAACGCACCTGGAGGTAGCACCGGAATCAAGTCATCCTCCGCATGCACCCAAATATCTATATTATTATCACGAACATCGTCATTACCAAGATCGAAGGTAATGTTCATGTCCTCATCCAACCCATACGCGTTGCAAAATTCTCTCCAATTAGAACAACCAAAATATGTGTGATCTTCGTTATTTTTCACCTTAACAACAAAAGTGTAATGCTCCGTTCTTAGGTGAGCTATCTTAGGCTCTCTACTATCCTTCTCTTTGAAATGGAACTTGTCCAAGACAACGAATCTTGCATGATAGGGAACGCACTAGTCGAATTGTATAAAAGAAAATTAAAGGTTAATTAAAGCAAAAAAGCACACGTCATACTTCATTAACAAAAAATACATGTCGTATGTACATACCGTAATAATACTAAATTCTTCTGTTAGCTTGACGGTGAACGACCTATCGTTGTCCAGGTGAGGATAAATGTCGCATAGACCCCTGTCGTCCCAGCACAAAGGGCACTGAGGGATCCTATCGTTGTCCAGGTGAGGATAAATGTCCAAGACGACGCCGACATTTCCTATGTTCATGATTCTAAGATTAAAAATCGACGGCAAAATTTTGAAGCAAGATCATCATATAATATCACTAATACATATGATATCACCGGCGATCGTCGGGGACTCTTCATATAATATTATCATATAATATCACTAATACATCTTGAATAATCCAGTTAATGAAGCATCGAATATTATCACTAATACAGCTCGAATATTATCATATAATATCATTAATTAATATAGATCGAGTTGACGTCTCACGGCGCAGGCGGTGGACACCCAAAGAGAAGGAACCATCGCCGGATCATAGCTCGGGTGAGATCCCTGAATAACCTACCAGGTATTGGAGAACCCGGCGTCCAACGCGGTCATGTAGCGACGGACGTGCTCGTCCTCCTCCCTGACACGACTACGTACCACCTCCGCGGGGGCCGGCTCCCTCTGCACCGATAGTGGCCCACGCGACCGCCATCAAAGAAGCTCCGGGTCGACGACGAGACCCGGATTTCTCACCAAGGTGCGCGCCCCGGAAGGTAGCACCTCCCAGTGCCAGCCCGGCGGAGCCCAGTCCCGGACATGGCGCCTCTCAAACTGGTTGTCAGCACCGAGTCGACGACGAGGATGCGGGATTGGCATCGTCGACGAGAACAAATTGTGGCTATATAGCAAATATCATTTTATTTAACAACAATAACAACAATATCATATTTAATATGCATTCCTATCCCTACATAGGATTGATTCCTATCCTCCACATTTCAAAGGAAAACAAAAAAGAGCCTAGACAATGCATGACAACATTTTTGTTTCTAATTCTCAACATACAGCTTGAGTTTATAGTTGTAGTGTTCTTCTAACTAATGACGCTATCAATTGTACCTACCTAATATGTTTCACTGATTTTAGATGAACTGGCATGTCAATTCTATTAGTGGCGGATCCAGGATTTAAAAATTGGGTGTTTAATTTTTTTTCGCGAAGTAATATCTAAAAAGTACATGTATGTAGTAAGAAACTTTTCTCCAATAATAATGACAATACCCTATAGAAAATAACAAAAAATGAAGATTATTTTCTACACAATCAGAAAACATGTCATGGCTGAAACAAGATATTTGTGTTGTTGGACGAGAGGTTTGAGACCAATTTATATGAATGGACATGATGTTTATTGCACAAACTGCACCACTTCATTTACATGTACCTAATCTAGATCATATATAAAAATTTCTTGGCCGGCGACGGGGACGGGCGATGACGGTGACCGTGGGGGGGGGGTGCGGGGGGATAGGAGGAGGGGAACGGCGGTGTGCCGGCGGCTCACCTAGGAGGAGGAGGGGAGCGGGCTCGGGGCGGCGACGGCGTCGGGGGGCAGCGACGGGGACGGCGACAGGGACGGCGAAGGGGACGGCGTCGGGGGCGGCGACGGGGACGGTGTCGGGGGGCGGCGACGAGGAGCGGGCTCGGGAAGGCGACGGCGCGGTCCGGCAGCCTGGCGGCGTCGAGGTTTTCTTCGGCGCCGTCGGGGGAGATGGAGATCGAAAGCTGCAGATGGATTTTGGTCCACTTATATACCCCAGCCTTTAGTCCCGGTTGGAGCCACCAACCGGGACTAAAGGGCTGGGCTTCCCGCCCTTTGGGCTGCTGAAATTCACCTTTAGTCCCGGTTGGAGCCACCAACCGGTACTAAAGGTGAATTTCAGCAGCCCAAAAGGCGGGAAGTCCAGCCCTTTAGTCCCGGTTGGTGGCTCTAACCGGGACTAAAGGGGGACCTTTAGTCCCGGTTAGGGCCATCAACCGGGACTAAAGGGTTGGTCCTGGCTGTGGTGGGAGTTTAGTCCCACCTCGCTAGTTGAGGAGCACAACGACCAGCTTATAAGCCCCGCTGTGAGAGAGGCGGCACGAGCCTCTCTCAAACCGAACATGTGCCTACTATCTCGGTGTTACTAAAGTGAAAATAGATGCGCTTTATAGAGAAAATTCAACCTAAATTGAAAATGCTAGTAAATTCAAAGTTAACTAGCACTTTGAATTTAGGTTGAATTTTCTCTATAAGCGCATCTATTTTCATTTTTGCTATTTTTTTATGTTATTTTTTTGCATATTAAAAGTTCTTAACAAAAAATACTTTATGAATATTCTTTTTGCTATTAAAGTTTTTAACAAAAATAACTTTGATAATTTTAGTTGCATAAATTTTATATAATATTAAGTTAAATAACTTTGATCGGACGAAAACACATCTATTACAAAGGGATTTCAATTTTTTAAACATATTTTAACTCAAGACTTTTTCTGCATTCAATATGCACCATTCAAAGCCACATCATCACTTTCAACCCTTTTCTGACTTCATTTGCTATTTTTCATGCATTTCATGATTTGTTTTGAGCTAAAATGACCCTGAATTGAAAAGCACTGCAAATGAACTCTGAAATGGTTGAAAGTTGGCATGGTATCATAATTTCACCCACATAGCATGTGCTAAAAAGTTGAGAGGGTTACAGGAAAAACTGGATGCAATTCGTGTACAAACTGGACAATCTCTTTTGAAGTATCAGGGTTTCGGACGAAAACTCGTCTATTATAAAGGGATTTCATGTTTTTAAACATATTTTAACTCAAGACTTTTTCTGCATTCAATATGCACCATTGAAAGCCACATCATCACTTTTCAACCCTTTTCTGACTTCATTTGCTATTTTCATGCATTTCATGATTTATTTTGAGCTAAAATGACCCTGAATTGAAAAGCACTGCAAATGAACTCTGAAATGGTTGAAAGTTGGAATGGTATCATAATTTCACCCACATAGCATGTGCTAAAAAGTTGATAGGGTTACAGGAAAAACTGGATGCACTTCGTGTACAAACTGGACAATCTCTTTTGAAGTATGAGGGTTTCGGACGAAAACTCGTCTATTACAAAAGGATTTCAATTCTTCACATGTAACTGCAGTGATATTCTAGATGAAAGCCATCATCAGAATAGTTGTGGAGAGAAAGTCTTCACTTTTTCTTTGCGCGTGTCCCTTGCTTATTGCGCCGTAACCATGGATAATCTTCATCGTTTAATAAGATGCTTGGGTCAGCCTTCACTTTGAAGGGAGGAATTTCATGAAACTTTTCATAATTTTCAGACATGTCTGTCTCGCCCTCCACCCCCATGATGTTTCTTTTCCCTGAAAGAACTATGTTTCGCTTTGGCTCATCGTTTGATGTATCCGCTTCCTTATCTTTTTTTTCTCGGTTTGGTAGACATGTCCTTCACATAGAAAACCTGCGCCACATCATTGGCTAGGACGAATGGTTCCTCTGTGTACCCAAGATTGTTGAGATCCACTGTTGTCATTCCGTACTGCGGGTCTAACTGTACGCCGCCTCCTGACAAATTGACCCATTTGCACCGAAACAAAGGAAGCTTAAATTCATGTCCATAGTCAAGTTCCTATATCTCCTCTATGTAACCATAATATGTGTCCTTTGCCCTATTAGTGATTGCTGAATCAAAGCGGACACCACTGTTTTGGTTGGTGCTCTTTTTATCTAGGGCGATCGTGTAAAATGTATTACCATTTATCTCGTACCCTTGGTAAGTCAATACAGTCGAAGATGGTGTCCTGGCCAACAAGTACAGGTCATCTGCAACAGTGTTGTTACGCATGAGATGCATTTGCAACCAACCGCCGAAAGTCCCGATGTGTTCACGTGTAATCCAGTCGTCAGACTGCTCCGGGTGTGTCCAGCGTAGAATATTCTTGTGTTCATTCATATACGGGGCCACCAAGGTAGAATTCTGTAGAACTGTGTAGTGTGCTTGCGCCCAAGAATGCCCGTCCCTACATATTATTGATTTCGCTCCTAGCATGCCTTTTCCACTCAGTCTCCCATCATACCGCGATTTAGGGACACCAATCGGCTGAAGGTCAGGAAAAAAGTCAACACAAAACCCAATGACCTCCTCTGTTTGATGGCCCGTGGAGATGCTTCCTTCTGGCCTAGCACGATTACGAACATATTTCTTCAAGACTCCCATGAACCTCTCAAAGGGGAACATATTGTGTAGAAATACAGGACCCAGAATGGCAATCTCGTTGACTAGATGAACTAGGACGTGAGTCATGATATTGAAGAAGGATGGTGGGAACACCAACTCAAAGCTGACAAGACATTGCACCAAATCATTTCGTAACATTGGTAGGATTTCTGGATCGATTACCTTCTGAGAGATTGCATTGAAGAATACACATAGCTTCACAATGGCTAATCGAACGTTTTCCGGTAAAAGCCCCTCAATGCAACCGGAAGCAGTTGCGTCATAATCACGTGGCAGTCATGAGACTTTAGGTTCTGGATTTTTTTCTCTGCCATGTTTATTATTCCCTTTATATTCGACGAGAAGCCAGATGGGACCTTCATACTGAGCAGGCATTCAAAGAAGATTTCCTTCTCCGCTTTGGTTAGAGCGTAGCTGGCAGGACCTTGATACTGCTTTGGATGCATGCCGTCTTTTTCGTTCACACGTTGCTGGTCCTCCCGTGCCTCTGGTGTATCTTTTGTCTTCCCATACACGCCCAAGAAGCCTAGCACGTTCACGCAAACATTCTTCGTCACGTGCATCACGTCGATTGCAGAGCGGACCTCTAGGTCTTTCCAATAGGGTAGGTCCCAAAATATAGATTTCTTCTTCCACATGGGTGCGGGTCCCTCAGCGTCATTCGGAACAGATTGTCCGCCAGGACCCTTTCCAAAGATTACTTGTAAATCCTTGACCATATCAACTATGTCATCACCAGTGCGGAGGACAGGCTTCTTGCGGTGATCTGCCTCACCTTTGAAATGCTTGCCTTTCTTTCTTAAGGCATGCTTGGTCGGAAGAAATCGACGATGTCCCAGGTACACATTCTTCTTGCATTTGTCCAAATATATACTTTGGGTATCATCTAAACAGTGCGTGCATGCGTTGTATCCCTTGTTTGTCTGTCCTGAAAGGTTACTAAGAGCAGGCCAATCATTGATGGTTACAAACAGCAACGCTCGTAGGTCAAATTCCTCTTGTTTATGCTCATCCCACACACGTACACCTTTTCCATTCCACAGCTGTAAAAGCTCTTCGACTAATGGCCTTAGGTACACATCAATGTCGTTGCCGGGTTGCTTAGGGCCTTGGATGAGCACTGGCATCATAATGAATTTCTGCTTCATGCACAACCAAGGAGGAAGGTTATAGATACATACAGTCACGGACCATGTGCTATGATTGCTGCTCTGCTCCCCAAAAGGATTAATGCCATCTGCACTTAAACCAAACCATATGTTCCTTGCGTCACCTGCAAAGTCCTCCCACTTTCTCTCGATTTTTCTCCACTGCGACCCGTCAGCGGGTGCTCTCAACTTCCCGTCTTTCTTACAGTCTTCTCTGTGCCATCGCAACAACTTGGCATGCTCTTTGTTTCTGAACAGACATTTCAACCGTGGTATTATAGGAGCATACCACATCACCTTGGCAGGAACCCTCTTCCTAGGGCGCTCGCCCTCAACATCACCAGGGTCATCTCGTCTGATCTTATACCGCAATGCATTGCATACCAAGCATGCGTTCAATTCCTCGTACTCACCGTAGTAGAGGACGCAGTCATTAGGGCATGCATGTATCTTATGCACCTCTAATCAGAGGGCAGAGAACCTTCTTTGCTCCATATGTAGTGTCAGGCAATTCGTTATCCTTTGGAAGCTTATTCTTCATTATTTTCAGTAACTTTTCAAATCCCTTGTCAGATAAACCATTCTCTGCCTTCTATTGCAGCAATTCCAGTGTGGTACCGAGCTTTGTGTTGCCATCTTCGTAGTTTGGATACAACCCTTTTTTGTGATCCTCTAACATGCGATCGAACTTCAACTTCTCCCTTTCGCTTTCGCATTCTCTCTGTGCATCAACAATGACCCGGCGAAGATCATCATCGGGCACATCGTCTGGTGCCTCTTGATCTTCAACCTCCCCCGTTGCAGTATCACCGTATTCAGGGTACATAGGATGATAGCTGTCATCATCCTCTTCTTCTTCGTTGTCTTCCATCATAACCCCTCTTTCTCCGTGCTTGGTCCAAACATTATAGTGTGGCATGAAATCCTTCTCAAGCAGGTGGAAGTGAAGGGTTTTAGAGTTGGAGTAATCCTTCGTGTTCTCACAGACAGTACATGGACAATACATAAAACCATTCTGCTTGTTTGCCTCAGCCACTTCGAGAAATTTATGCAGGCCCTCAATGTACTCGGAGGTGCGTTGGTCACCGTACATCCATTGCCGGTTCATTTGCGTGCATTATATAATTAAATGTATCAAAAACCATTACAGAACATCATGAATAGAGAAGTGATCAAATTAATACAAGTTCATCATCACATTAAAACCAAAGTACAGTAGTGATCAAATGTTATTACTGAAAAAAATAAATACATAAAGTTCATACATAGTTCTCATATAACAATATACAAGTAAGAAAATTATACAAGTATCTATCGAAATCATACAAGTAAGAATTTTTTTTCTTTTAAAAAGAAGATAAGAACAAGAGGCTCACCACGGTGGTGCCGGCGACGAGATCGGCGCGGGCGATCGACGGCGGTGAGGACGGGGACGGGGACGGCACCCTACACATGTGCAGACTCTAAGAAGTTAATTTCAGCTCTAATTGTGCGTCTAAATAAAAATAACTCCCACATACACTCCTCCAATAAAACCCACAAACCACACTCTACTTCTAGAGCATTTGAAATGAGCTAAACTAGCAGTGAGAGATAAAACGATGAAGTCGTTAACCTTTTAGAACACTTGTGTAGTTGGTGCACCGCCAAACCTAAACAAATCTTAGGGAAAATGTAGCTTGGAGGTCAAGCTTGGAGAGGAGAAAACTTAAGTGTGGCTCCGACATTTCATCGAACACCTCATGTGCATAGGAGGTGAGAACAGAGAGCAACACACCTCCCAAACGCCGTCCGGCCAAAAAACAGAGGAGTGAGCGGGCAGGGGCGAGCATTTATATAGGCGTTGTATAAGTCCCGGTTGGTGGCTAGCACCGGGACTAAAGGTGCCCCTTTAGTCCCGGTTCCAGCCACCAACCGGAACTAAAGGGACTGGGCCAGGAGCGAGGCCCTTTAGTCCCGGTTCGTGTCTGGAACCGGGACTAAAGGGGTCAGACGAACCGGGACTGGTTCCTGCCGAGGCCCGGTCGGCGCCCTGGCCTCATGAACCGGGACTGATGCACCCATTAGTCCCGGTTCGTAACACGACCGGGACTAATGCAATACTCTGGCCCGTTTCAAAGCCCTGTTTTCTACTAGTGTGTAGTGCGCCCGCCCTTCGAGATTTAAATTTGAACATAAATTTAACCAACGCGGACAACTGCGACGGGAGCAAAAGTTATACAAATTCAATGGTATAACTTTTGCTCCCGCCGCAGTCGTCCACGTTGATTAAATTTGTGGTCAAATTTAAATGTCAAAAAACGCGGGCGCACTACATTATGGAACTGAGGGAGTAGTAGATATGGATGAAAGTGCGAAATTTTGGTGGACGGGACTTTTATTTCAAATGATTCAAAATTGGCATTTCCAAGTTTCAAAATAAATAAATAAATAATCAATGTAAACTTATACATATTCATGACATATCTGTAAATTTTCATTCAAAAAAATTTATGATTTGCAAGCTGCAAAAAAATTTCTGGCCTAACAACAACAGAAAAATAGCCCATTTTCATGTACGTATTTTTTTTGTATGCACCACCTATGAAAGTATATTGTGATGAAAATTCCCCTGAAGATGTTATATATGTATTTGTGCATGCACAAAAAAATTCAATTTCTTTTGTTATGTAGAAATATATTGTTCATAAAGTTCACCATGAAGCCCGTCCACCATTTGCCCTTTTCGATATGGATGGCCACAACTGAGGTCCTCTTTGATTTGCAGGATTTTCAAAATGTAGGAATAGAAAAAAAATTGAGTGGCATGTCCATTCAAATCCTATAGAATTAGCATCGAACGTTTGATGACACTGGAAAAATAAAGGAATTGCAAAAAAAAATAGAATTGATGCTTCATTTTTAATGAAATATAGTACACTTGATTTCATAGGAAAAAATCCTATAGGATTTAATCATGTGAATCAAACGATCAATGTAGAAAAATTCTTAAGGATTCTAACCCTCCAAATATCCTATATATTTTTTTAAAATCAAAGAAGCCCTGAATGGATCTACTTTGTCTTGTGAATGTATATGTGTACTATGTGGATGTCACCTACGTCTAGTTTCACTCAAAAATTAGAAGCCGCCGCTATAACGTACAGTATGTTATCACGGGCCGGAAACAACGTAAAGTAGGGATTTGGGGCTCCATACCGCATAGTTTTTCTTTTTTGAGATATCTGGCCATAGTTAAGGGCATTTTCAACGGCAACTTGTAAATTTTCTCCCGCATCTGTCCACGGACAGGGGATCAATTCGCGGATACGGATGCGGGAGGGCGACATCCAACCGTAGCCGCATACATCCGCCCAACAACTCGAACCAACCGAACAAAATTCGTGCAAATACGACGAATTTCATGCAAACACAACGGATTTCATTACATTTCGAACATCTAGAATAAAAAAAATGACCTGCGCCTTAACATATCCTACGGCGGCGGCGCCCGTCGTCCAAGCCCGTGTCGTCTTTTCATCTGCCGTCTCCACGAGCACCGGCGATAAGACTGATGAAGTGAAGGTGCGGTCTTTGGCGAGGAAAAGTAGAACACGGGAGACGAACTGGTCCACATGGGACACAAGGCACCGCTGCCTCCCGTGCCTACTCATCCTCGGAGGAGTCCGCAATCTGTCCGTCGCCAGTGTATGTGAGGTCCACGATGGAAATGATGGCACCGACGTTATCTTCGTTCCACCGGGCCGCCTGATGGTTCGTCAGCGGCGCGTAGGAGGTGCAACTCGCATTGTTATTCTCCGCGATCGCCTGCAACTGCGCCTCCGCGGTGGCCGCTTCCTAACGAGTGGCGGCTTGAGTGTGGATGGCATCGTAGATGGCATGATGCTCCGCGACAAAGTTCGGGTTCGTCACGGCCATGGCTGCCAGGGCCTCCTGGCTCGCGCGCTCGCCGTCAATCTGACCCAACGCGAGCCGATGTTGCTCCAGCACCCGCTCTAACGCCGACGTAGGAGCCCGCGCGGGCTGCCCCTCTACAATGGCGGTGTTGTAGTGCGCCTGCGCCTGCACCATGGTGTAGCAGGAGTGCACAGGAGGCGCAGGATCCAGGGTGGTGTCATCGGAGTCGGGCTCCATCGTGGTGTCGTCCACCTCGTCGTCGGAGACCTCATGCGAGCCGATCGGCAAGCCGGCCTCGATCCGCCTGGCACGACGGCGGCAAGGGCGGCCACTGAGGGAGTCCTGGACTAAGGGGTCCTCGGGCCGCCGACCTATCTCTACGGGTCGGACTCATGGGCCACTTCGGCCAGCCGATGACATATGCAAGGAAGATTCCACAAGACTTGGTGATCAAGACAAGGTTTCCTCTCCACCGACGTAGCTGACTAGGCCTCTTGTTATCCTAGGCCTCCGGTGTGTTATATAAGCCGAGGCCAGGCTAGACAATGGACAAGTCAACTCATCTAGGCTTTAGCTCATCTTATCTCGTAGTAGATCAACTCTGTAACCATCATACTCATCAACACAATCAAGCAGGATGTAGGGTTTTACCTCTACACAAGGTTCCGAACCTGGGTAAACATCGTCTCCTTCATCTCCTGTTAACCATCGATCCAAGATTCATAGTTTGGGACCCTCTACCCGAGATTCGCCGGTTTTGACACCGACATTGGTGCTTTCATTGAGAGTTCCGCTGTGGGATCGCCAGAAGGATCGATGGCTCGTGTGCAGATTGGCGGTAGTTTTTTCTGGACAGCGAATTTATGTTCGTCGTCCCTGTTTCCTCGAGCGTCGCTTTGACGATTGCTTCAGTGGAATTGTGCGGAACTGTATGTACAACAACCCTGCGAAATTTCATTGCGTTCAAATGAAAGGATCTCCGGCAATCTCCAATATATCGAAGCCCTCTCGAATCTGGACGGGAATCTGGATGAGTTTAGGGCGAGATGTCTAGTATCTAGTTCGGACATACGTTGGACAATCCCACCGTTCATCGTCTGCGGAATTCCTATGCCAATCAACCGTCAAAATTTCAGCTCGATCCAACCGTCCAAACTCCGGGAAACGTCTGATGAGTATAACGAATTTTGGATCTATTTTCTGGGTGAAAACGAATCCGACTCGAGTTCATCTTTTTCATGAACGGGTTGTCGGGCGTCCTTTTTGAAGGAAATTTTCTCATCACCTCGGTCAGCCGACCAAGAGTTCGACATCGCGAGGGCCGAATAATCATCAAGAGAATCTCGTCATCCGCGGGTGGTACGGGTCAGGCGCTCCGTTGCTTCATCAAGTTGATCATCTATCAAAGTGCGCCGTGCAAAAGCTCCCTGTGGAACCAGGAACTTTTGTCCTCCACCTCACTCAGCCATCAGTATCTCCGTCAACGATGACCAAGACCATTGACCGCGTCACAAATTCCGACCTGCGTCGGCATCGCCGCGCCGTTGCTTTTTCAAGCCGATGTCAACCACGCCGACCAGTTTTGACATGTCGGCTAGCATGGGGGCTCTAGCGTCACCTTACCGACCTGCTCCGTCACCTCGGCTAGACCAGGGGCTTCGCCATCTCCTCATCAACCTGCTCCGGAGACTTCGGCGTCACCAGCCGACCAGCTTCATCATGTTAGCTAGACTGGAGGCTTCGCCACGCCACATGGACTGTGCTGCATCGCTACTCCATCAAGCCGAGCTCTTTGCTTGTTCATCCCGGGATCGGCTTGGGGGCTGGGAGTTTGGCCCACTACAAGCTCGACCCAGGTCATCAACACCGAGCACATTAACGAGCTAAGTCGCTTTCATGCTCAACCTTTTCCAGATTTTATTTTTGTGCGTTTCAACCAAACATTATATTTGTGTTAAACAAAAAAGTTGTTTGTTAAAAAACTTAGCTTGTTATAAGCGTCGTTTGTTAAAAACACTTTCTTTACCCAATTTAACCGGGGGCTCTTAAATTTATATAATAAAATTGTTTTCTTCTTGATCGTTGCAAAGTCTTTTTCTACTATTCTTTTTTCCTACGTGAGTGTTTGTTCAATAGTCGGGTGCACTAGTAGAAAACAGGGCTTTGGTCCAGGCCAGATAAGTGCATTAGTCCCGGTCGTGTTACGAACCGGGACTAATGGTTCAGTCCCGGTTCGTGAGGCCAGGACGCCGGCCGGGCCTCGGCGGGCACCAGTCCCGGTTCATCTGACCCCTTTAGTCCCGGTTCCAGACAAGAACCGGGACTAAAGGTCCTCGCTCCTGGCGCAGCCCCTTTAGTCCCGGTTGGTGGCTGGAACCGGGACTAAAGGGAAGACTTCTGTCCCAGTTCTAGCCACAAACGGGGACTAAAGATATGCCTATATATATGCTTGCCCCTGCCCGCTCACTCTTGTGTTTTTTGGCCGGCCGGCGTGTGGGAGGTGTGTGCTGCTCTGCTCTCACCTCCTATGCACACAAGATGTTCGATGAAATGCCCGAGCCACACTTAAGCTTTCTCCTCTCCAAGCTCGACCTCCAAGCTCCATTTTCCCCAAGATTTGTCTAGGTTTGGCGGTCCGTCACGTCCTGTCCCCGTCCTCGCCGTCGTCGATCGCCTGCGCCAATCTCGTCGCCGGCACCACCGTTGTCGTGGTATTCTCGCAGGGGGTGCGTGATTCACGGCAGATGCCATGAGATGGCTTATGAGGTGGGGCTACGATAGGACGCCGGTGGGTTCCGGAGGCGAGGTTGGCACGAGCGAGTGCGGGACACAAGACGTACCCAGGTTCGGGGCCCTCTGGAGAGGTAACACCCCTACTCCTGCCATGTGAGCTGATAAGCACAGAGGTTACAGAGTCGCTCCTGGAGCTGTTTAGACGGAGGAGGGAGAAGGGGCCAAGCCACCGTTCTGCCTCTCCCGTGCGAGTGTTCGTGATATGGAGAAAGCTAGCTAGGGTGAGAACTGATCTTACCGCACTAACTCGAGCTCTCAGCCACTAAAACCCGATCCCCCTGCACGGAGGCCTCCCTGGGGGTCTTATAGGCCGACCCCCAGGGTTACAACGGTAACGTACCAGAGGCGCAGGCCCCTGGTGTCAGTGACCCGGATCCGGTGGCCGGGTTGCCGGGTCACCGGGTCGCCGGGTTGCCAGATGCCGGGATGCCGGGTCGCCGGGTGCCGGGTCGCCAGGTGCGCCGCACCTGCCTGGCGTGGGCATCGTGACGGGTCTTGTCCTGTCAGTCTGGGTTCGAAGCACTGTGGCGCGTCTTGTCCATCGTCAGAGGGAGGTCGGCGCCGCCGTTTCTATAGGACCGCGCCTCACTGACACCGCCCGCCTCGGGCGGGGGCGCAAGGAAAGCTGCAGCCTCACCTGCTCTGTCAGGGTAAAGGGAGGAGCGCTGTAGCACCGCTTGCTTCGTCGCTAAGGCTTCGCCACCTCGCGGCCAGCCGGCATGGGCCAGACGGCCAGGCCGGGTCGCCACGCCGAGCCGGCTTGCGCTGGGAAGCCGGCGTGCCGGGCCAGCCGGCCAGGGGGACTTGTCTTGCTTTGATGATTTTCCGAAAGGGATTCGGGCTCCGTTGCCTACCCGGAGGTCATCCCCCCGACAGTAGCCCCCGAAGCTGTGAAGGTTCGCCGGCTTCAGGCAGGGGAGCCTTCGCAGCTTACCACCCCGAGGATCCGGTTCTGTTGATGAAGCGCCGGAGCCTGGCCGGGCGGCTTCGCCTGGCAGCTCGCCGGCTTCGCGGCAGCGGACGCCGGGAACACCCACTGGGGGGCCGGCCTCTGGGGGCCGGGTCGCGGCACCCCGGCCTGAGCGGTAAACGGAAACGCCCGCCAGATGGGTCTTGCCTCGTATGCCGATTTGCGCCCGCCGCAGATCGACGGGCTGCCACGTGCGGCCTTGCGGTGGGCGAGGCCTGCCAGCCCACGCGCGCGACGGGACGTGACTGCGGCTCGGGCCCGCCACTACACGCCCTCGGCCTGCGCGCGGGGGATTCACTGCGGCGACCGTTGGCGATTGCGCTTCCCCGCGTAATTACCGCGCGTGGGGAAACGCGCGCGCGCAGTGCGGGGGAGTGGGGATTGTGGGCGCAGCCGATCCCACTCCCCCACGATTTCGCGTGGTCATAAATGAGAAGGGGGGAGTGCGACGGAGACGCCCGCGCTCGCACCCCTGCCCCTTGCTCCTCCTCTGCTTCCTCTCCTTCTCCGCCGTGCCCGAGCGAAGTGCTGCCGCCGTCGTCGCCTCGCCCACGCCTGCTACACGCCGCGACCCGAAGCCCGCAGCGCGCCGCCCTCCTCCTCTCTTCCTCCTCTCCATCGCCAAATCTCGCCGCCCGCGGAAAACCCTCCCCAATGGCGCTGCCGAAAGGCTCTTGGGAGGGCTCCATCGTGACGGAGCAAAACATCCGGTACCTCCGCCGCACGATGCGGCTGCCGCCGGCGGAGGCGCTGCTCGCGCGCGTGCCGGGCCCGGAGAGGGTGCCGGCGCCGCAGGAGGGCGAGCATGTGGTCTTCTTCTCGCACTTCGAGCGCGGGCTCGGCCTCCCCGCGAGTCTCTTCTTCCACGCGTGGCTCGATTTCTTCGGGCTGCAGCCGCATCATCTCGGCGCCAACGCCGTGTTGCAGGTAGCCGGCTTTGCCACGCTCTGCGAAGGCTATCTCGGGATGCTGCCGACTGTGGACCTGTGGGCGATGATGTTCTTCCTGAAGCAGCAGGGAGCGTCAGCCGGCGCCATGTCCGACTGCGGCGCAGCGGTGGTCACCGGCCGGCCAAACGGGCCGTTTCCCAAGCTGCCGCTTGAGGACTCGGCCAAGAAGTGGCAGTCGACGTTTTTCTACGTCCGGAACGCCGACCCGGCCATCGACATCATCAATGTTCCGCCGTTCTCTGATGTGCCGCCGCTCGAGAAGCCGAATTGGGGGTACCGCCCCAAGGAGCCGTCGAAGGAGATGGAGAAGATCTGCAGCCGGGTCAGGGAGCTGACGAAGAACGAAGGGCTGAAGCCGGTTGATCTCATCGCGGCCTTCATCGCCCGCCGGGTTCTGCCGCTGCAGCGCCGGGTACGCCGGATTGGCGACATGAGCGGCCGGCACGACCCGACCCGGACGTCGACCAAGGAGCTGACGCCGGCTGGGATCGTGCAGCGGGTCAACTACATCTCCAAGGCCGCGCTGAAGGAGGGGGAGTGGAGCTTCGGGAAGGCGCCCTATCACCGGGAGAACCCGGCGCCCGCGGTGAGTCCCTGGTCTCTATATTTTGCCGCTTCGACGTTATTCTTGCGTCCTGACGCCGCGGGATGGCCCCAGCTATTCGCCAGCCAGCGGAACCACGACGGGCCGAACGCCCAGATCCTGCTGGCCGACCTGCCTGACTCGGATGCGGAGGAGGCCGGCGCCGAGTCGGAGGAGGGGGAGGTCGAGGCGCGCCTGGCCGACGCCGCAGCCGGCGGGTCGCGGGTCGCAGGTAAGTTTCCGCCTCCAGATCTACTGCGGGATTGGCCGGATGACGACGAGGAGAGCCTGACCGATGCCCGCGGTGCAGTGCCCTCGGCTGGGGAGGACGCCAGCGTCGACCCCCCAAGACGGCTGCGGAAGGCAGCTGGCACCGGGCCGGCTCGCGCGGCAGCGTCCGCCAGCCGGCCGTACGGGAAGGAGGTGGTCGAGGCGAGACCGGTCGCGAAACGCCCGGCGGCAGAGCCGGCGCGTGCGAGGGCCGTCGTGAAGAAGAAGCGCCGGCTCGCCCCGTCCGTGGGGCCGAGGCGGGAGCCCCCGACGGTCATCGGGTAAGTGCTTCTTGCTTTATTTGTGGGGCGCCAACTGTCGTCTTGTGGATTATCTTTTTTCTTCCTTATGCCTTCGCCGTGACGAATCCGCCGCGTACAGGTCAGCTCTTGACTTGGCGGTGGCGGCGACGGAGGCCGCGGCGGGCGAGGTCACCTGGAGGAAGACCAGGAGCAGCGCCGTCGACCCTCCGCCGAGTCAGTCCGGGGAGGAAGAACTCGAGGCCCGCCAGTCCGGCCAGGATCTTGAGGCAGCGACGCGTGCCGCCTGGCGGGACCGGGCTGAGGCCGAGAAGGCGATGCGGGAGGCCTCGGCCCAGGCGTGGGAGAGGGCCTCCGCGACGCGGGCCAGACCTACCGCGGATCCGGCCTGGCCGGAGATGGAGACGGGCTCGGCGCCGGCGGTGACGGTCATTGAGCCGCAGCCGGCGGGAGCGGGCGATCCGGAGACGAGGGCGGAGCCGGCCGGCGGCGGGTCGGACGTTGACGAGGAGATCGTTGTGGACACGCCGCCCCGGGCGAACCCGGCGGAGGGAGGCGAGGACGGCGGGGCGAGGCGCGAGGCGGACTCCGCGCCATCCGGCCAAGCGCAGCCGACGCCGGCCGCGGGGGCCGCGGCAGGAGGCACCGGCACCCTGGCGGTCGTGCCGCCCCAAGCCGCCATGGGCCCCAAGCGGCCGGGTGGAAACGGATCCGGCGCCGGGACCGCACTTCAGCTTCCGTGGGCGAGCTCCAGCGAGGCCGTGGTGGGGCCGCGAACCCGGGAGGACGATGCGGCGGATGCCTTGCGCTCGCAACTTCGCAGCCGGGACGAGCGCCTGCAAGCCTTCCTTCGGGAGGAGCTGGACCAGGCACGGCAGCTGGAGCAGGCGATCGCGGTGAGCTTTTTCTTCTATCTTGATTGTTGAATCAGTGGGGGCGCGCCAGCGTACCCACTGGGTGTAGCCCCCGAGGTTCGGCCGGGCTGCGGAGCAGCCGGGTCGAACCTTATGGCCGTCTTTTGCATCATCTTAATCTTCTGTCTGCGCGCAGCGTCTGTACGACCTGCGGGCCAGCGCGTTCAACCGACTCCGGGAACGGTACCGCGAGGCCAGAACCCAGCTCGCCGCCTCGGAGGAGGAGCTGCTTCGGGTCCAAGGTATGCCTTCGTGCCTTCAGTGGGTGCGCGCCAGCGCACCCACTGGGTGTAGCCCCCGAGATTCGGGCCGGACTGCGGAGCAGCCGGGTCGAATCTAAGAACCTTGACTTTTCCTTCTAATCCTTGCATCCGACACCTGACCGGGAATCTTGTCGCGCAGCCGATGCGGCCGAGGTGCCAGGCCTTCGAGGCCGGCTTGCGGAAGCCGGCCAGCAGCGCGACCTCGCCGTTGGCGACCGCGACCGGCTCCAGGCCGAGGTGGACCAGATGGTGGCCGAGAAGGCCAGGGCGGAGGAGGACCATCAGGCGGAGCTGGCCCGGTTGGCGGAGGAGCGCGGCAAGGCGACCGAGGAGCTGGCGGACGCCGGCAGGAAGATCGCCCAGCTCGAGAAGGATCTCGAGGCCCAGGCTCGCGCGTCGGAGATCCGGGAGAGCGGGATGCTGGGCGAGGCGCAGCACCTTGATGAGACCTTCGCCCGTAAGCATCATCTCTTTCTTCGGGTCGGCTGGCGAAACCGGCAAGTTGCCCTCTTTGACTGACTTGTTTCTTTCCATTGCCAGGAGTCTTCCCGGAGACACAGGAGGCGGCCGAAGCGGCCGTGTACGCCCACCGGGCCGAGCAGCGCGAGCTGGGGGCGGAGATCGACGCGTACGCCGCCTGGTCCTTCTCGGAGCTTGTCCTTGCCGGCGAGGCCCATCTTCGGGCCGTGGAGGAGCAGATGCGTCGCCTGTTCGAGGCCGGCTAGGGCATGGCGAGCGGCCTCTGGCCAAGCACGGTGGTGCCGAACAGCGTCACCCGGCTGGCGCGGTGGCTGGAGGCCGGCGTGGAGCGACTCGGTGCGTGGAGGGCCTCCGCGGCCCGGGCCGGCGCGGAGACGGCGCTGCGCTTCGTCGTGTCGTGGTATCCAGGCGTGGATCTCAATCGTCTGGCGGCGCAGCGGGCCGGCGCGGAGGAGGACTTGGCGGCGCGGGCGCAGCGGATCGTCGGACGGGCCAGCTACTTGGCAGCGTTCTCCCCGCACGACGAGTTCGTCGTCGAGCGGACGGAAGACGGCGAGGAGCTCCCTGCCGACGCGCTCGGCCTTCTGCTCGACGACCCGGACGGCAGCTCGGCCGAGACGGGCGCCTATGCCGACGACGAGACTGATGCGGACGACGACTCCATGGCGGAGAGGACGTCGGAGAGCGCTGGACCCAACCCGGCGGCTGCGTCCACCTTGGCTGGGCCGAGGCCGGCCGGAGACGACGCGGGTGCCGCTTAGGGCCTTTGTGTTTTCTGTGCTCAAACTTTTGTTAGGTAGCAGGTCCACCCACTGGGGGTGTAGTTCAATGTAATGAACTCGTGGCCGGAGGCCCATGCTATATATAGATTTGGCATGCGATTTGGCGCCAACTGTCGTGGTGATTTCACTTTCTGTTGTTCGGCCTTGGGCCTTTTCCTGTTTGTCGTTACTCTGTGCTTCCTTCCCGCTAGCCGGACAACCGGGTTGCGGACTGTGGCTAGGACGGGAACTCGGCTTTGAGAGCGAACGCACAGTACTTAGGCTTTTTCGGACGTTGAGCGCGAGCGAAACACCCACTGGGCCGGCTGGCGGCAGGCGGCGAGGCCGCCCGGCGCACAACCGGTCGTGCGGCGAACAAGCGAAATAAAACGGGTTAAGCCGGGCTGGCCGTGCCGGGCCATCTCCTTAGTCGTTCTTGCGTAACGATGCTTCCGGCCTTTGGCTCTTGCCGGCCGGACAGCCGGGAGCCGGCTGTGGCTGGCGAAGAGAGGGCTTTGGCGGATCGTACACTCCGAGACGGACTAAGGAAAAAAGGCGGGGCGTGGTCTAGCCGGCTAGTCCCCGAGCCCCCGAGCCGGCTATGCCGACTCGGTGGGGGAATTTAGAAAAAACATGATCGTGTGTAGACACAGAATAAAGCGGGAAAAAAGGGGGCCCCCGAGCCCCCGAGCCGGCTGCGCCGACTCGGTAGGGAACAAAAGAACGGGGAGCTGCCTGCTTTGATTAAGTCCAAAAGATGGTGATGCATACATACATGAGTTTAACTGTAAAACAGACGGAGGAGCTCCGCGTTCCAGGGCCGGCTGGACTTCTCGCCGGCTGCATCTCACTTGCGCTTGTTCGGCTTCTGCGCGTCGATGAGGTAGTATGCGTTCCGGTCGCAGAGAGCCTTGCTGACGATGAAGGGGCCTTCCCAGGGGGAGGCTAGCTTGTGCTGCCCGGCTGTTCGCTGGACGAGCCGGAGTACGAGGTCGCCTTCGCTGAACGCGAGGGGCTTGATCTTCTTGCTGTGGTAGTGGCGCAAGCCTTGTTGGTAGATGGCGGACCGGTTGAGGGTCAGGAGGCGTGCCTCCTCGAGCAGATCCACGCCGTCTTCGCGTGCTTCTTTTGCTTCGGCTTCGGTGTACATCGCCACCCGGGGTGAGTCGAACTGGACGTCGGTTGGAATGATGGCTTCAGCTCCGTAGACGAGGAAGAACGGGGTGAACCCGGTGGAGCGGTTCAGCGTCGTCCGGAGGCTCCAGAGGACGACCGGCAGCTCATCGAGCCAGCTGCCGGGTGAGCGTACGAGCGGCTCGACGAGTCGCGGCTTGATGCCGGCAAGGATGAGGCCGTTTGCCCGCTCGACCTGGCCGTTCGACTGGGGATGGGCGACGGAGGCCAGGTCGAGCCGGATGCCGGATGCAGAGCAGTAGTGAGCCAGCGCGCCCTTGGCGAAGTTGGTGCCGTTGTCGGTGATGATGTTGTGCGGCATGCCGTAGCGGACCGCGATATCCTTGATGAATCGAACGGCCGTGGGCCCGTCGAGCTTCTTGATTGGCCTGGCCTTGATCCATTTGGTTAATTTGTCGATGGCGACGAGGAGATGCGTCATGCCACCTCGGGCGGTCTTGAAGGGCCCCACCATGTCGAGTCCCCAGACGGCAAAGGGCCATGTGACCGGGATGGTTCGGAGGGCCGAAACCGGCTGGCGGCTGCGCTTGCCGAAGCGTTGGTAGCCCTCGCACTTGAGGACTAGTTCCTCGGCGTCTTGCTGGGCCGTGGGCCAGTAGAAACCGTGCCGGAATGCTTTGGCCACCAGGGATCTCGAGGCGGCGTGGTGCCCGCACTCGCCCTGGTGGATGTCGAGGAGGATCTCGATCCCTTTGCTCTGCTCGATGCAGCGCTGGAACACGCCCGTCGTGCTGCGCTTGACGAGCTCGTGGTTGATGATGTCGTAGGCGGACGCCCGCCGCTGCACTTGCCGGGCTTCAGTTTCGTTGATGGGAAGTTCGCCGTCTTCCAGGAAGGCAAGGATTGGCTGAGCCCAGGAGGGTGCCGTGACCACCGTGAGGACGGTCGCCGGGATGGGACCCGGGACGGCAGGCCTTGAGCTGGAGCCGGTAGTATCCGGGCTGAAGCCGGCAGCCCCCGAGCTGGAGACGGTAGTCCCTGGGCTAGTGCTGGCAGTCCCAGGGCCGGGTGGGGGCGCGCCGGGGTCGTCCGGGACGAAGATGGACTCCGACTCGGGAGACGGCTTGATTGACGGCCTCCGCAGGTGCTCGAGGGAGACGCCGGACGGGATGGCCTGCCGGGTGGAGCCTACTTTGGCCAGGGCGTCGGCTGCTTCGTTGTTGGCGCGTGGGACGTGGAGGAACTCGCAACCATCGAACCCACCGGAGAGTTGCTAGACTAGGAAACGGTAGCTGGCCATGTTGGCGTCTTTGGCGTCCCAATCGCCGGAAACTTGCTGCACCACCAGGTCCGAGTCGCCATAGCAGAGAATGCGCCGGATGCCGATCTCCCTGGCCAGTCGGAGGCCGTGCATGAGAGCTTCGTACTCGGCGACGTTGTTGTAGGCGGCGAAATGGATCTGGAGCACGTACCGCAGCCGGTCGTTCTTGGGGGAGGACAGCACGATGCCGGCTCCCAAGCCGTTGCGCATCTTGGAGCCGTCAAAGTGCATGCGCCAGTGAGTCGACTCCGGCGCCGGCGGCAGGTATTGCGTCTCGGTCCAGTCGACGAGGAAGTCGGCCAGCGCTTGGGACTTGATGGTGGTGCGCGGCTCGTAGAGGATTGTGTGGTCGGCTAGCTCGAGGGCCCACTTGGCCACCCAGCCAGAGGCATTCCGGCAGTCCACGATCTCGCCGATGGGGGCCGTGCTCACCACGGTAATGGCGTGCTCTTGGAAGTACTGCCTCAGCTTCTTGGCAGCAAGGTACACGTCGTAGTACATCTTCTGGTAGTGGGGATAATTCTGCTTGGAGGCGGAGAGCACCTCGCTGAGGTAGTACACCGGACGCTGGACCGGCTGCACCTTGCCCTCCTCCGGGCGCTCGACGACTAGCACCGTGCTGACCGCGCGAGAGGTGGCGGCGATGTATAGCAGGAGCGGCTCTTTCTCAGCCGGCGCGGCCAGGACGGGCACGGTAGATAGCATGCGCTTGAGGTCGCGGAAAGCTTCGTCCGCCTGGTCGGTCCACTCGAACGCCGCCGTCTTCTTCATCAGCTGATACAGGGGCAGGGCCCTCTCTCCCAGCCGGCTGACGAACCGGCTGAGAGAGACCATGCAGCCGGTGAACTTCTGGACGTCGCGCAGCCGGGTCGGCTTGCGCATGCGCTCGATTGCCTTGATCTTCTCCGGGTTGGCCTCGATGCCGCGCGCCGAGACAAGGAAACCGAGGAGCTGGCCAGCCGGCACGCCGAAAACGCATTTCTCCGGGTTGAGCTTGATCCGGAACCGGCGCAGATTGGCGAAGGTTTCCTTGAGGTCGGCCAGGAGCGTGAGGTGCTGCTTGGTTTTCACCACGATGTCGTCGACGTAGACGTGCACATTTCTGCCGAGCTGGGGTAGCAGGCATTTCTGCATGCAGCGCTGGAAGGTGGCGCCGGCGTTCTTCAGCCCGAACGACATGGTGACATAGCAGTACGCTCCGAAGGGCGTGATGAAGGACGTCTTGAGGGCGTCGGCCGGGTCCAGCTTGATCTGGTGGTAGCCGGAGTAGGCGTCCAGGAAGGACAGGAGCTCGCAGCCGGCTGTGGAGTCGATGACTTGGTCAATCCGCGGCAGAGCGAACGGGTCCTTGGGGCATGCCTTGTTCAGGCTGGTGTAGTCGATACACATGCGCCAAGTACCGTTTTTCTTCAGGACGAGGACCGGGTTGGCCAGCCATTCGGGGTGGAATACTTCCATGATGAACCCGGCTTTGAGCAGCCGGGCGATCTCTTCGCCGATGGTTCTTTGCTTCTCCTCGGAGAAACGGCGCTGCGGCTGCCGGACGGGCTTGGCGTCCTTACGGACGTGAAGTTTGTGCTCGGCGAATTCCCTCGGGACACCCGGCATGTCTTTGGGAGACCATGCGAAGATGTCCAGATTCTCATGGAGGAAGTCGACGAGCTCGCCTTCCTACTTGCTGTCGAGGCCGGCACCCACGACGACGTACTTGCTGGAGCTGGGGTCGGCCGGGTCGAGCGGGACCCGCTTCGTGTCCTTGGCCGGCTTGAAGGAGGCTTCGTCGGCCGGCTCGGGCGGAGCCGGCACAGCTGACTGTGCATTAACTAGCGCCACGATCCTGTCGAGCTGGCGCCTCTCCTCGGCGATGACCAGCGACTCGGCCAGCTGGGAGCCGGCTTTGGCGCACTCGAGGGACTTCTTGTAGTCGCCGATGATGGTGATGAGGCCCTTGGGACCCGGCATCTTCAACTTCAGGTAGGCGTAGTGGGGGACCGCCATGAACTTGGCCATTGCGGGCCGGCCCAGCAACGCGTGGTAGGGGCTGGCCAGGTCGACCACCTCAAACCAGATCGGCTCGCGGCGGAAATGGCTACTGGAGCCGAAAAGGACGTCGATTCGGAGCCGGCCGATCGGGGAGCAGGAGTGTCCCGGCACGATGCCGTGGAACACTGTCCGGGTCGGCTCCAGCTGTCGCGCCTCGATGCCGAGCTTGGTCATCGTGTCGCGGTAGAGGATGTTGATGCTGCTGCCGCCATCGATCAGCACCCGCGAAAAGCGGCAGGTGCGCTTCTCGGAGACGAAGGTGGGGTCGAGCACTAGGGCGTAGCCGCCCGGCGTGGGCATGACGGCCGGGTGATCCTCCCGGGTCCAGCTCACCGGTCGGTCGGACCAGTGCATGTACTGGGGAACCGGAGGGACGACGGCGTTCACCTCGGCCGCGTGCTTGCGCTTGGCGTGCTTGTCACCCCCCTCGCTGGTGAAGACGACGTAGGATGCGTCCGAGCGCGGGAAAGGGTTGTCGGCGAGGGCGCCGGGTGGCGGTGGAGGCGGCGGCAGCGGCGGCTACTGTGAGCCGGCTCCAGGCGGCGGCGGTGGAAGGTTGCCCTTCAAGAGGCGCTGCGTGAAGCTGCACTGCCGAAGCGTGTGCGTCGATGGCTTCGCGCCGCTGTGGTTTTTGCAGGGGGCGTCGAGCATCTGCTCGAAGGTCAGCTTGGGCTGCCAGACGGCCTTGCCGGTGCGCGGGCGCTGGCTGGGACCTTGCTCGGCCGGCTGCTCCGTCTCCACGGCAGCGACTTGCCGGTGGTCATAGTGAGGCGCTGGCTGGTCGCTCCGGCGCTTGCCGTTGTTGCTGTCGTCTTGCCGTCGTTGGCCGTTGTCGCCAGCCGGCTTGGGGGGAGCCGGCCGGGCCGGGAGAAGCTTGCCGTCCGCGCCGATCGTGATTTTCACATCCATCGCGGAGTCGGCCGTAGCATACTTGTCCACCACGGCCATGAGCTCCGCCAGGGTCTCCGGCTCGTCGCACACCAGCCGGTGTTTGACCAGGGTGCCGTCTAGGCATCCGTCGATGAAGTATTGAATGGCCTGGACCTCGTGGACCCCTTCGCAGGAGTTACGAAGCTCCGTCCACCGCGTGAGGAAGTCGCGTAGTGGCTCGCCCGGCTTCTGGATGCACATGGAGAGCTGGCGAGGCTTGCTGGGTCGAGTGTAGGTGCTGGTGAAGTTGCGAACGAACGCGTCTTCGAAATCCAGCCAGGAGTTCACACTGCCGGCTCGGAGGCTGTTAAGCCACGTCCGGGCCGAACCGAGCAGCATGAGGGGGACATAACGGACGGCCGCACGCCGGTTGCCGCCGGCTATGCCGACAGCTGTGGTGTAGTCGGTTAGCCAGTCCTACGGCTTGGTGGCGCCGGTGTATTTTGGCGAGTCGCGGGGCAGCGAGAAGCCTTTGGGGAAGGGTTCTTCGCGAATGCGGGGGCCGAAGCACGCCGGGCCAACAGAGCTTTCCTCGTCCAGGGCCGTGGAGCGCGCCAGCCGGTCGATGCGGTGACGGGCGTCACTTTCGTCGTAGGGCTCGCGGGGGCCAAACCGGTCAGCCATGGGAACGCGGGGACCGACTCGGTCGGCCGCGGGGCCGCGGGGAGCAGGAGCTTCTGGGGCTGGCTCGGGCCGCCGAGCCGGTCGCACGGGAGGCTCCGGCTGCTGAACCCGGCCGTCACCGGCCGTTTCGCCAGCGTTGCCATCTCAAGTGGTGGGGGCGCGATTGTGCCGGCTCCGGCCGGACCGGTGCCGGCCAGAGCGGCTTGCGCTAGTGGCGTGCGAAGACGTCTGCCGCGCATCCTGGAGAGCCCTCTCCGGGTCACCGGTTCCTCTCGAAGCGCTGCTGCTGCTCGTTTGCCGCGGTGATGAGGTCGCGGATGCGCTGCTGCTGCTGCAGCAGCTCCTCGCCCTCTAGAAACTCGAGATCGGCAATCGCGGCCTGCGCCGCGCGCATGTTCTTGACGGGGGTGTCGTAGACGGGTCGGCCTGCGCCTAGCGCACGGCCGAGTGCGCCCCCGCGGATCCGCACCTCCGCGACCCGGCTGGGCTCGACGGCAGGCGGAGTGAGGCCATGCGCGCTGTCGAATTCTCGCTGGGCGGACTCCAGCCGGCGCCGGGTTGCCGCAAGCTCCGTGGCCTCGAGCAGCAGATGCTGGCGGCCATCGTTGAGCTGGGCCGCCGCAGCAGCCGCGTCGGCGTCAGGCGTGATGGGGGCTTGAAGACTCCGGATCGTGTCAGTCCGGCGAGGCGGAGCCGCAGCTAAGGAGGCGGCCGCGGCAGCCTTCTCCTTGGCGCGCGGGGAGCCGGAACTGGTGCCGATGGTGAGCACCTCCGCGTGAACGCAGAGAGCGGCGACGTCGTTGGGGACGGCGCGGCTAACGGGGATAGGTGAGTCGGCGCAGTTGCACACTTCGCTGGGAAACACGTCGGGAACGAGCGCGATGAAGACGCGCAGCGCGCCGAAGGGGACGATGAAGCAGCCTACGGGGCCGGCGACGTCCGCGCCCAGCGCGGCGGAGCTGGTGAAGGGCCTCGTCCAGAACTTGACTCCGGCCGACGCCGCGAGCAGCCCCACGGTGGGCGCCAACTGTCGTGGTATTCTCGCAGGGGGTGCGTGATTCACGGCAGATGCCATGATATGGCTTATGAGGTGGGGCTACGATAGGACGCCGGTGGGTTCCGGAGGCGAGGTTGGCACGAGCGAGTGCGGGACACAAGACGTACCCAGGTTCGGGGCCCTCTGGAGAGGTAACACCCCTACTCCTGCCGTGTGAGCTGATAAGCACAGAGGTTACAGAGTCGCTCCTGGAGCTGTTTAGACGGAGGAGGGAGAAGGGGCCAAGCCACCGTTCTGCCTCTCCCGTGCGAGTGTTCGTGATATGGAGAAAGCTAGCTAGGGTGAGAACTGATCTTACCGCACTAACTCGAGCTCTCAGCCACTAAAACCCGATCCCCCTGCACGGAGGCCTCCCTGGGGGTCTTATAGGCCGACCCCCAGGGTTACAACGGTAACGTACCAGAGGCGCGGGCCCCTGGTGTCAGTGACCCGGATCCGGTGGCCGGGTTGCCGGGTCGCCGGGTTGCCAGATGCCGGGATGCCGGGTCGCCGGGTGCCGGGTCGCCAGGTGCGCCGCACCTGCCTGGCGCGGGCATCGTGACGGGTCTTGTCCTGTCAGTCTGGGTTCGAAGCACTGTGGCGCGTCTTGTCCATCGTCAGAGGGAGGTCGGCGCCGCCGTTTCTACAGGACCGCGCCTCACTGACACCGCCCGCCTCGGGCGGGGGCGCAAGGAAAGCTGCAGCCTCACCTGCTCTGTCAGGGTAAAGGGAGGAGCGCTGTAGCACCGCTTGCTTCGTCGCTAAGGCTTCGCCGCCTCGCGGCCAGCCGGCATGGGCCAGACGGCCAGGCCGGGTCGCCACGCCGAGCCGGCTTGCGCTGGGAAGCTGGCGTGCCGGGCCAGCCGGCCAGGGGGACTTGTCTTGCTTTGATGATTTTCCGAAAGGGATTCGAGCTCCGTTGCCTACCCGGGGGTCATCCCCCCGACAACCGTGGTGAGGCTCTTGTTCTTATCTTCTTTTTGAAAGAAAAAAATTCTTACTTGTATGATTTACATAGATACTTGTATAAATTTCTTACTTTTATTATTGTTTGTTATTATATAATGCTATGGTCATGGTATCCGCCCACGTCGGTCCTCGTTCGGTCTATGATTCGGATGTGGTATATTATCTTTTATAACTATTTGTTTCATTTAGTGTTTATGACAATTGTGCCGACCAACGTGACATAGATGTGTTTATCTAGAAGGTATGTGAACCGGAAATTCCAACCGATCCTCTTGTCGAGAGGTTAAATTTAGTTAAAAAATAAAACGAGGATTTGAAAGAAAAATTGTAAATAATTTATGAGGAGAAGATGAAATTGTAGTTGCATGTTGCCGATGTCGTCGATGACCACAAGATCAAGATGGATGCAATGCGCTTGAAGATTACAAAGATAAGAAAATATGCCATTGATAATGAGGCTTGGTATCATTATGCTGTTGGATCAATTGTTACCTTAGTTGCGATTATGATCGCATTTGTTGTTGTATTTAAATGTTTTACATAGTTGCACGTTAGTTTCAATTTATGTTTTAATTAGATGCTCTAGAGAGCTATATGTTGTTCTATAAGAACTATGTATGAACTTTATGTATTTATATTTTCAGTAATAACATTTGATCACTACTGTATTTTTGTTTTAATGTGATGATGAACTTGTATTAATTTGGTCACTTCTCTATTCATGATGTTCTGTAATGATTTCGTCCGAAACCCTGAAATGCATGAAAAATAGCAAATGAAGTCAGAAAAGGGTTGAAAAGTGATGATGTGGCTTTGAATGGTGCATATTGAATGCAGAAAAAGTCTTGAGTTAAAATATGTTTAAAAAATGAAATCCCTTTGTAATAGACGAGTTTTCGTCCGAAACCCTGATACTTCGAAGGAGATTCTCCAGTTTGTACACGAAGTGCATCCAGTTTTTCCTGTAACCCTCTCAACTTTTTAGCACATGCTATGTGGGTGAAATTATGATACCATGCCAACTTTCAACCATTTCAGAGTTCATTTGGAGTGCTTTTCAATTTCAGAGTCATTTTAGCTCAAAATAAATCATGAAATGCATGAAAAATAGCAAATGAAGTCAGAAAAGGGTTGAAAAGTGATGATCTGGCTTTGAATGGTGCATATTGAATACAGAAAAAGTCTTGAGTTAAAATATGTTTAAAAAAATGAAATCCGTTTGTAATAGACGAGTTTTCGTCCGAAACCGTGATACTTCGAAGGAGATTGTCCAGTTTGTACACGGAATGCATCCACTTTTTCCCGTAACCCTGTCAACTTTTTAGCACATGCTATGTGGGTGAAATTATGATACCATGCCAACTTTCAACCATTTCAGAGTTCATTTGCAGTGCTTTTCAATTTCAGGGTCATTTTAGCTCAAAATAAATCATGAAATGCATGAGAAATAGCAAATGAAGTCAGAAAAGGGTTGAAAAGTGATGATGTGGCTTTGAATTGTGCATATTGAATGCAGAAAAAGTCTTGAGTTAAAATATGTTTAAAAATGAAATCCCTTTGTAATAGACGAGTTTTCGTCCGAAACCCTGATACTTCGAAGGAGATTGTCTAGTTTGTACACGAAGTGCATCCAGTTTTTCCCATAACCCTCTCAACTTTTTAGCACATGCTATGTGGTGAAATTATGATACCATGCCAACTTTCAACCATTTCAGAGTTCATTTGCAGTGCTTTTCAATTTCAGGGTCATTTTAGCTCAAAATAAATCATGAAATGCATGAAAAATAGCAAATGAAGTCAGAAAAGGGTTGAAAAGTGATGATGTGGCTTTGAATGGTGCATATTGAATGCAGAAAAAGTCTTGAGTTAAAATATGTTTAAAAAAATGAAATCCCTTTGTAATAGACGAGTTTTCTTCCGAAACCCTGATACTTCGAAGGAGATTGTCCAGTTTGTACACGAAGTGCATCCAGTTTTTCCCGTAACCCTCTCAACTTTTTAGCACATGCTATGTGGGTGAAATTATGATACCATGCCAACTTTCAACCAGTTCAGAGTTCATTTGCAGTGCTTTTCAATTTTAGGGTCATTTTAGATGAAAATAAATCATGAAATGCATGAAAAATAGCAAATGAAGTCAGAAAAGGGTTGAAAAGTGATGATGTGGCTTTGAATGGTGCATATTGAATGCAGAAAAAGTCTTGAGTTAAAATATGTTTAAAAAAAATGAAATCCCTTTGTAATAGACGAGTTTTCGTCCGAAACCCTGATACTTTGAAGGAGATTGTCCAGTTTGTACACGAAGTGCATCCAGTTTTTCCCGTAACCCTCTCAACTTTTTAGCACATGCTATGTGGGTGAAATTATGATACCATGCCAACTTTCAACCATTTCAGAGTTCATTTGCAGTGCTTTTCAATTCCAGGGTCATTTTAGCTCAAAATAAATCATGAAATGCATGAAAAATAGCAAATGAAGTCAGAAAAGGGTTGAAAAGTGATGATGTGGCTTTGAATGGTGCATATTGAATGCAGAAAAAGTCTTGAGTTAAAATATGTTTAAAAATATGCAGAAAAAGTCTTTAATAAAACTGTAATAGCACAAAGAATGAACTAAAAAGAATCAATTAAATATAATATTCTTCATTAGCAAAAAGAATCAAAATAATATTAACTAAAATTATCAAAGTATTTATTTGTTAAAAAATTTAATAGTATAATGAATTTTCATAAAGTATATTTTGTTACAAGCTTTAATAGAAACTAAAAAGATTTTATAAAACTCTAATAGCAAAAGGAATCAACAAAAAAGAATCAATAAAAAATAAAACTTATGCAACTAAAATTATATAAAATTTATGCAACTAAAATTATATAACTAAAAATAACATATGCAAAAAATAACATTAAAATTTTAAAAACATAATATATGCAAAAAAAGACCCGCCTACTAGGCACCACGGCCTGCATACGACTAGAAACCCTACAAATGGGCGAGGATGCGGGCCCGCAGTGCTAGAAGGCCCAGCAGGGCGTCAAATAGGCATGTGCTGCCTGCATTAGAGAGGAGCTCGAGAGGGCAGTGGCAGCGACGCTTATAAACCACTCCGAGCCCCTCTCGACTAGCGAGGTGGGACTAAACTTTTGGCTGCGGGAAGCACAACCCTTTAGTCCCGGTTGGTGGCTACAACCGGGACTAATGCCCCCCCCCCTTTAGTCCCGGTTGGATCCACCAACCGGGACTAAAGGTAAATTTCAGCAGCCAAAGGGCGGGAATCAGGGACCTTTAGTCCCGGTTGGTGGCTCCAACCGGGACTAAAGTGGGTCATTAGTCCCGATTGGAGCCACCAACCGGGACTAAAGGGGGGGCTATATAAGCGGGACTTAGCAGTTTTTCCAATCCATCTGCAGTTTCTTCTCTCCTCTCCCCCGACGGCGCCGACGACGACATCGACGCCGACAGGCTGCCGGATTTTGCCGTCGCCCTCGCCGACGCCCTGCCGTCCCCGAGCCTGCTGACCGTCGCCGGCGCCGGACCTCCTCGGGTGCTCTCCGCCCCGTCGCCGCGTGCCCCCGAGCCGGCCCTCGTCGACGTCGCCGGCCTCCAGCTCCATCGCCGCGCCCCCAGTGAGCTCCCCCCTTTCCCAAGGCCTCAGTTCTCGCCGCCGCCGCTGCCGCCCTGCGCTGCCGCCGCCATTGGCACTATATTTGTGTATGGCACTATATTTTTTTAATGTATGTATGTATGTTCATGTATGTATGCATGTATGTATATGTTCTGTATATGTATGGCACTATTATTTTTCATGTATGTATGTATGTATATGTTCATATATATGTATGGCACTATATGTGTATCAAGATGGCAATGGGCCCCGAAACCCGGGTCCCACGCGGGTTTTTACCCTATTAGGGGACGGGGATGGGCGCCTTTTTAACCCCGTGGAGCTGTCGTTGGGTAAAGTATAAAACCCGACACGTTTCACGGGTTCAAACCCGTTTCAGTAATACCCGAACCCGAAACCCGCCATCCCCGTCAAAATACTACGCACGATCTCGCCTTCACCAAACCTAGCAATCCCATTGCCGACGCCCGATCTCGCCTCCCGCAGCCTTCATCTCGCGATTTTGTGTTGCTACAATGTTTGTTTCAATGTGATGGTTTCCCCGTGGGTTCCCCGGATGTTATCCCCCTTCACCTATATCGTGTAGTGCCGCGTTAGAACACCCCTAACTCTCTCGGGAATTCAACATATCCCCGATAACTTCGACATGAGGGGGGTGGGGGTCCGCAAGTATCCTCGACGACCATGAGAGAGGCGGTCCGCAAAGTATCATCTCTCGAAAGATAGGACGACTCATCAGACATGAGGGGGGAGGAGTCCTCGACGATCGTCTAAAACTGACTGTTATAAAACTTGTGAATTTTGCATGATGTTTCCCACTAATCCATTGCTCATATGCATATGATTCCTTGTTGTGATTAAGTCTATGTTTGCCACAAATCCATCTCTCATGGTTGTATATTGCCATGTTGTAATATTTGCAGAAACTATGGACGACAGAGACTTAGAAAAAGAAGAGTTGTTGGGGGATATAATCCTAGCCGGAGGTGATATCACCTTGTCGTTTCTCAACGAGACCGATGGTGAGGAAAGAGAGGATGACGGCTCCGGTGAGGAGGAAGGAGATCATGACGGCTCCGATGATCGAATTGAGGACGAAGGAGATCATGACGGCTCCGGTGATCGAATGGAGAAGGGAGCCTTAACCGCTTCAAAGTCCGGCGAGGTATATATATATATATATTAATTAATCCTCTGCTGACTAGATGCATTAATTGTTTTGTATGTACATATATTAACGTTTCTTTCTTCTTTTAATTAGCCATCCGGATCGAGCTCCACTTCGGTAAGGAGACGAGGTCCGAAGAGAAGGTTGGACCCGCAAGAAAGGTACACGATCGAAGAAGTCTCTCCAGAAGGCCAACCGATTGCTCCCAAGCGGACCAAGGACAAATTTATACATCAGTGCGGAGTTATTGTTAGGGACAGCGTCCCGATCACCATCCAAGAATGGAATAAGAAGAAGGACCCTGAAGTTCCTTATGTCAACGATAGACTAAAAGATGATCTTTGGAACACGCTGATGAGAAATTTCAGCCTACCGCCAGAGGAGGATCCGAATAACCCAGTTATACAGCGAAAGGTCAAGGCGTTTGCTCTTAAGAAGATGGCAGAACTATTCAAGAACTGGAAGAAACTATTGAACACAAAGTTTGTCGACAAAGACGAGACTCCAGAATTCAGAGGTCAATATGAGAAGATAAAAGATTACTGACCCGAATTTGTGGCCTACAAGAAATCAGAGAAGGCTAAGAAAAGGTCACATATAAATAAGCAAAATGCTGCAAGGAAGCAGTATCACCATGTTACGGGGTCAGGTGGCTACAGTAAAGCCCGGCCTACGTGGGACAAAGCTGAGCAAGACCTGCTTGCTAAAGATGTCCAACCAATGACATTGCACTGGCCAGATCATGCAAGGACTTGGTTCTTCGGGGTTGGGGGAACTTTGGACCAAGAAACAGGGAAGTGTGTCTAGACGAAAGCTCAACTTGAAATACCCGTCAAAAAGCTTGAGGAAACAATCAAGAAATCGCTGGAAGGGACGTTCGTTCCCGACAGAGAGAAGGACAAGCTGTCATTTGCCCTCGGGAATCCTGAACACCATGGACGAACACGAGGCACATCAGGCTCCATTCCGTGGAAGGTTGGGTTTCCCGACAGCACTGGTTACAGAAGCCGACAGAGAAAGAAGAAAGAGGAAGCAAGCGAAATGCAGAAGATGAATGCCAGATTAGCGAAACTAGAGGCACTTGAGAGCCAGCGAGCTACCGACCAACCATCTCAGTGCCACAAAGATCCTTCATTGGACACTACCCACGATGCTACCCCACCATCTCAGCAGAGAAGCAGTGTGGCTTCCACGAAGCTTGTTCATCCTGATAGCACGGCTCCTCGCTACCCCGTGGATGCTATCACGAATAATGAACATTGTGAAAAAAATCAAGGAGAAGAGTTCATCGCGTTTCACGATACGGAGCCGCCGCCACCTCATGTTCTTCCTCGGGAGGGCAGATCTGGGGTCCGTTTTGGGCTCCGGAGAGGGGAAATCGACGCCGTCGTCATCACCAACCATCCTTCATCACCAATTTCATGATGCTCTCCGCCGTTCGTGAGTAATTCCATCGTAGGCTTCCTGGACGGTGATGGGTTGGATGAGATTTACCATGTAATCGAGTTAGTTTTGTTAGGGTTTGATCCCTAGTATCCATTATGTTCTGAGATTGATGTTGCTATGACTTTGCTATGCTTAATGCTTGTCACTAGGGCCCGAGTGCCATGATTTCAGATCTGAACCTATTATGTTTTCATGAATATATATGTGTTCTTGATCCTATCTTGCAAGTTATAGACACCTATTACGAGTTATGATCCGCATCCCCCAGGGTGACAATAACTGGGATTCTTTCCGGTGATTACCGTAGTTTGCGGAGTTCATGTATTCACTAAGTGCTAATGCTTTGGTCC
Source organism: Elymus sibiricus (assembly GCA_039707655.1). Taxonomy (NCBI): domain Eukaryota; kingdom Viridiplantae; phylum Streptophyta; class Magnoliopsida; order Poales; family Poaceae; genus Elymus; species Elymus sibiricus. Next base: position 358,614,353 of record CM077675.1, read on the forward strand.
GGTTCTCTATTAAAAGGAGGCCTTAATATCCCTTAGTTTCCATTAGGACCCCGCTGCCACGGGAGGGTAGGACAAAATATGTCATGCAAGTTCTTTTCCATAAGAACGTATGACTATATATGGAAAACATGCCTACATTATATTGATGAATTGGAGCTAGTTCTGTGTCACCCTATGTTATAACTGTTGCATGATGAATGCCATCCGACATAATTACCCATCACTGATCCATTGCCTACAAGCTTTTCACAAATTGATCTTTGCTAAGTTACTTTTCCGTTGCTACTGTTACAGTCACTACAAAACTGCTACTGTCACTTTTGCCATCGTTACCGTCACTTCCATACTATTTGCTACTAAATACTTTGCTGTAGATATTAAGTCTTTCAGGTGTGGTTGAATTGACAACTCAGCTGCTAATACTCGAGAATATTCTTTGGCTCCCCTTGTGTCGAATCAATAAATTTGGGTTGAATACTCTACCCTCGAAAACTGTTGCGATCCCCTATACTTGTGGGTTATCAAGACCTTTTTCTGGCACCGTTGCCGGGGAGCATAGCTCTATTCTCTGAGTCACTTGAGATTTATATCTGTTGATCACTATGAAGAATATGAAAGACCCAAAAACCAAGATCTATCCCTCTACTACGAGGGGAGGTAAGGAACTGCCATCTAGCTCTGCACTTGATTCACCTTCTGTTATGAGTAAACTTGCGACACCACCACCTACTAGTAATTCTGATATGTCACAAGTAATTGATGATGCCACTTCTACTATGCATGATGCTTATGATGATACTTTTCTTGATAATACTGTGCCACTGGGTGAATTTCTTGATGAACAAATTGCTAGAGTCAATGCTGAAACTAATGATATTTTTGAAACTGATGAAATTATTGAAACTGAACACTATGAGACACCTGTTAGACCTAGCTCTCCTAGATATGAATTGCCTAATATACCTAAGGGTTATGTTATGGAGGGAGAGGTAGCTAGGGACTTTCTTGCTTGTAAGGATAGAGATGATCTTAAGAAATTTCTATGCAAGTGGAAAGAAAAATCTTTGAATGCTAGAATGCAATATGATCCTAAGTTTGCTACTTCACCTATCTTTGTTACTGATAAGGATTATGAATTCTCTGTCGATCCTGAGTTAATTACTTTGGTTGAATCTGATCCTTTCCACGGTTATGAATCTGAAACTGTTGTGGCACATCTTACTAAATTGAATGATATAGCCACCCTATTTACTCATGAGGAAACAAATTCGTTATTACTATATTCTTAAGTTGTTTTATTTCTCATTAAAGGGTGATGCTAAGATATGGTCTAATTCTCTTCCTCCAGGTTGTGTGCATAGTCCACAGGATATGATATATTACTTCTCTGAAAAATATTTTCCTGCCCATAAGAAACAAGCTGCCTTGCAAGAAATATTTAACTTTGTGCAAATTGAAAAAGAGAGTCTCCCACAAGCTTGGGGGAGGCTTCTCCAATTACTTAATGCTTTGCCTGATCATCCTCTCAAGAAAAACGAAATACTTGATATCTTTTATAATGGACTAACCGATGCTTCTAGGGACCACCTAGATAGTTGTGCTGGTTGTGTTTTCAGGGAACGAACTGTTGAACAAGCTGAACTACTATTGAAAAATATATTGAGCAATGATAATGATTGGACTATTCCCGAACTACCTTCAAAGCCAACTCCGAAGAAAAGAGGTATTCTATTTCTCAGTCCAGAAGATATGTCATACGTCTCCAACGTATCTATAATTTTTGATTGTTCCATGCTATTATATTATCTGTTTTGGATGTTTTATATGCATTAATATGCTATTTTATATTATTTTTGCGACTAACCTATTAACCTAGTGCCTAGTGCCAGTTTCTGTTTTTTCCTTGTTTTTGAGTATTGCAGATAAGGAATATTAAACGGAGTCCAAACGGAATAAAATCTTTGCGGTGATTTTTCTTGGACCAGAATAAACCTACCAGACTTGGAGAGGAGGGCAGGAGACCTGCCGTGAGGCGACAAGCCTGCAGAGCACGCCCTAGGGGGGGCACCCCCCTGGCTTGTGGCCCCCCTGCAGGCCTCCTAACCCTAATCTTCCTCCTATAAATTCCCAAATATTCCCCCAATACCAAATAGAGCAACGATAATACTTTTCCGCCGCCGGAAGCCTCTGTTCCCGTGAGATCCCATCTTGGAGCCTTTTCCGGTAATCTGCCGGAGGGGGATTCGATCACGGAGGGCATCTACATCAACTCCATTGCCCCTCCGATGATGCGTGAGTAGTTCACCTCAGACCTTCGGGTCCATAGCTAGTATCTAGATGGCTTCTTCTCTCTCTATGTTCTTCAATACCATGTTCTCCATGATCTTCATGGAGATCTATCCGATGTAATACTCTTTTGCGGTGTGTTTGTCGAGATCCGATGAATTGTGGGTTTATGATCAGATTATTTATGAATATTATTTGAATCTTCTCTGAATTCTTATATGCATGATTTCATATCTTTGCAAGTCTCTTCGAGTTATTGGTTTGGTTTGGCCAACTACATTGGTAATTCTTGCAATGGGAGAAGTGCTTAGTTTTGGGTTCAATCTTGCGGTGTCCTCACCCAGTGACAAAGTAGGGGTAGCGAGGCACGTATTTGTATTGTTGCCATCAAGGATAAAAAGATGGGGTTTTCATCATATTGCTTGAGTTTATCAGTCTACATCATGTCATCTTACCTAATGCGTTACTCTGTTCTTCATGAACTTAATACTCTAGATGCAGGCGGGAGTCGGTCGATGTGTGGAGTAATAGTAGTAGATGCAGAATCATTTCGGTCTACTTGACATGGACGTGATGCCTATATGCATAATCATTGCCTTGGATATCGTCATAACTATGCGCTTTTCTATCAATTGCTCGACAGTAATTTGTTCACCCACCGTATTATTTTCCTTCAAGAGAGAAGCCTATAGTGAAACCTATGGCCCCCGGGTCTATTTTCCATATTATATTTTCAGATCTATAAACCAAAAATACCAAAAATACTTTGCTGCAATCTTTTTACTTTTGTTTTACTTTTCGTTGTAGTAATCTTTTATATCTATCTCTATCAGATCTCATCCTTGCAAGTAACCGTGAAGGGATTGACAACCCCTTTATAGCGTTGGGTGCAAGTGTTTGATTGTTTGTGTAGGTGCAAAGATTGGGGACTTGCTTGTATCTCCTACTGGATTGATACCTTGGTTCTCGACAACTGAGGGAAATACTTATCTACTTTGCTGCATCATCCTTTCCTCTTCAAGGGAAAACCAATGCAAGCTCAAGAAGTAGCAATATGCAAGAGGCAAAGAAATCTATGAAAGAAAAAGGTATTAAAGCTGAAGATGTTAAGAATTTACCACCTATTGAAGAAATACATGGTCTTGATACCCCGACACAGGTAGTAGAGGTAAATTCTCTCCGTAGATTTGATGAAAGTGATATTCCTTATAATAAGTCTGCTAGCCAGTGCTTGGATGAGTTTGATAGCTTTATTTTTAAGCAAGAAAATTTCAATGCTTATGTTAGTAGACAATTGAAACATAATGCTTACATGCTTGATCGCTTAGGAGATTATATGAGTAGAGCTATCAATGATCTTAAGCTTATTAGTAAACATGCTTCCATGGTAACTACTCAAGTAGAACAAGTACTTAAGGCACAAAATGATTTGCTTAATGAGATGAATGGTAAGAACAATGATCATTCTGTTAGAGTTGTGACTAGAGGTGGTAAAATGACTCAGGAACCTTTGTATCCCGAGGGCCATCCTAAGAGAATTGTGCAAGATTCTCAGAGAATCAATACTGATGCACCTAATCGTCCCAGTAACAAAAGGAAAAAGAATGACGATAGGACTTTGCATGTTGCTAGTGAACCCGTTATAGATACACATGAAAACCCAAATGATATTTCTATTTCTGATGCTGAGACACAATCTGGTAATGAACACGAGCCTAGTGATATTATTAATGATGATGTTCATGTTGATGCTCAACCTACTAATGATAATGATGTGGAGATTGAACCTGCTATTGATCTTGATAACCCACAACCTAAGAACAAAAGATATGACAAAAGAGACTTTGTTGCTAGGAAGCATGGTAAAGAAAGAGAACCTTGGGTTCAGAAACCCATGCCCTTTCCTCCTAAGCCATCCAAGAAAAAGGATGATGAGGATTTTGAGCGCTTTGTTGAAATGCTTAGACCTGTCTTTTTGCGTATGCGCTTGACTGATATTCTGAAAATGTCTCCTTATGCTAAGTATATGAAGGATATTGTGACAAATAAAAGAAAGATACCGGAAGCTGAGATTTCCACCATGCTTGCTAATTATACCTTTAAAGGTGGAATACCAAAGAAACTAAGAGATCCCGGAGTACCTACTATATCATGCTCTATTAAAAGAAACTATGTTAAAACTGCTTTATGTGACCTTGGAGCTGGTGTTAGTGTTATGCCTTTCTCTTTGTATCGTAGACTTGATTTGAATAAGTTGACACCTACTGAAATCTCTTTGCAAATGGCTGATAAATCAACTGCTTTACCCATCGGTATTTGTGAGGATGTGCCTGTCGTAGTTGCAAATGTTACTATCCTAACGGACTTTGTTATTCTTGATATTCCCGAGGACGACAGTATGTCGATCATCCTTGGAAGACCTTTTTTGAATACTGCAGGGGCTGTTATTGATTGCAACAAAGGCAATGTCACTTTTCATGTTAATGGTAATGAGCATACGGTACACTTTCCGAAGAAACAACCTCAAGTTCATAGTATCAACTCCAATGAAAAAATTTCAATGGTTATTATTGGAGATTTTGAATTCCCTCTCCCTACTGCCAAAAAGAAATATGATATACTTATTGTTGGGGACATGCATATCCCCATTGAGGTAACCTAGTGTTATTCGAAAACTCTCCGGTTCCGTGTTATTCGAAAAAGTTTGTCAATAAGACTTGATCAACCTTACTGATGGATTCTTTTTGATGAGCATGAGATGGATGAATTTAGGAGGCACAACCTTCTGTACCCAACTTTTACTTCCTGTTATTTAGATTAAATAAAGTAAAAATGCTATTATTTTTTCTGTTTTCTGATTTATCCGTGCAATAAAAAATGACCTGAAAATAAAAGTTCTCCAAATGCCCTGAAAATGTAGTATGATTTTTTCTGGAATATTTAAGAATTTCTGGCACTGAGAACACATCAGGGGGCTGCACCAGTGGGCCACAAGCCTACAGGGCGCGCCCACCCCCCTGGGCGCGCCCCCCTGGCCTGTGGGTCCCACGTAGGCCCCCCTCACTTATTCCAGCACCCATCCACTTCGTCTTCCTCCAGAAAAAATCCCACCATTGCTCAAACCCGTGTCCTAGCTCATTTTGGTGCCATTTTTGATATCCTTGTGCAAAGCTCCATTTGCAAAACTGTTTTGGGGGATTGTTCTTCGGTATGTGACTCCTCCAATGGTCCAATTAGTTTTTGTTCTATTGCTTTATATATTGCAAATTTTTGCTGCTATGGTGACCTTGTTCTTGAGCTTGCATGTCAAATTTGTATGGTCCCAAGTAGTTTTGATACATGATATAGCCTCTAGGCACTTGTGGGAGTAGTTGCTACAAGTTTTGTTGAGTTTTGTTCACCTTTACTTTGAGTCACTAAAAATTTCAGAAATTTTTCAGAGAAAGAAAGATGTTGAGGAGAATATACCAAGGTGGTTCTTCGAGCAAGAAGGCCCCGAGGCTCGCGATACGTGAGCCCGACTTTGAACCACCGAGGGAAGCTCAAGTGCAGCCTTGTGAATGGCCGTTGGATCAATTCATGGTTCATGCTGGTTTCAAGGAAGAATTTTACGCATGCATACGAAATGCTGGCCTTGAAGATTTTGTTTCAGACCAATGCAAGCAATATTATCAACTCACTGATTCCTTCGTGCGGAGGTTTGAATTTTCATCCAGGCGTAATACGCATTCTGTTCTATTAAATCTTTATGATGAATCTTATACTATGGACCTAGAAGATTTTAACTGTGCATGCAAAATTCCACAATGGGGCAGCCATAGTGATCCTCACAAAACTGAATATAATGATTTTATTGCTAGCATCACTGTGGGAGAAACTAGAAACATTACACAGGCTACCTTGGGGAGCATTCACTTTCCTGCTATACATTATTTTGCTCTCTTCATAGGTAGATGTATTAACGGTAAACATGATCATAGCCACCTTTGTGTACCTGATCTTAGTATTCTTAAGAGTGCGGTCATGGGTGATAGACGATATAACTTGGGGGCTATTATTGCTAGGAGGCTACATAAAAATGCTAAGGATGGAGATTTCTTTGGCGGGATTTATGCCACTCGTGTAGCTAATTATCTTGGGGTACCCATAAGGGGGAATGATATTGAGTTACCACCTGCTTTTCTTGATTATAAGGCTATGGTGCACTACCAGTTTCTTGAGAGAAATGAACAGTCCTTCCTGTACCGACTAATTTTTTATAGACAACGTGCTGTCCATATTACCCTTCCCGCGCCTGCCTTCTTTAACTTTCAGGAAAAACGGAGACACTTTATAACCAGACAGGAGGCAAACGAGTACGAGAGAGAGGCGGAAGCCGCTCGCCTCCGCGCTGCAGCCGTTCAGGCGGTGGCCGCCGTAGCCCAGTACAATCCCAACTATGACTTTGGATATTATCCGGGCTAGCCATGGCCCTAGACCAACTTAGGCCAAAAGCCTAAGCTTGGGGGAGTACGTATTTCTCACCGACATTACATTCATGTTCACACACTCATTTTAGTGGTCGGTGCTTATACTTTTTCATTGTACCATCCATGGTAGTTTATTTCTTCTTTCCGCTTTCTTCTTGTGTGTTTAATTAACCTTGAGAAAAATCCAAAAAAAAATTAGTTCTAGCTTTACCTTTTAGTTGTATCATTAAAAGAAAACCCAAAAAGATTTATCGTTCTTCTTTTGCTTGTTGGGAGCTTTCCCGTGTAAATAGTTTTTCTCGTTCTTGTTTTGAAATTTCTTTTCTTTGGGTCGTAAGGAGAAGACCACAATGAAAATGTTGAGTGGCGCTCATATGCATTATTGTTTATCTTACAGAGAGCCCATATCACCATGTCTTCTCCTTTGAGTTATTGTTTGCAGATTCCAGCTTAGTCCAATGCACGTGCACTCTTTTTATTATTCACACCGTTCGGTCGTGCAAGTGAAAGACAATAATGACGATATATGATGGAGTGATTGAGATGGAGAAAAGCTGGTACGAACTCGACCTATTTTGTTTTTGTAAATATGATTAGCTCATCGTTTTGGATTCAGCTGATTATGGATGAAACATGTTTGCAATGACAACTAGAGATTATAGTTACTCATGCCATGCTTAATTAGCTAGGAGTGTATAATAGTTTGTCTTGAGTGCCAACATGCATTTTAAAATGGTTGTGATGTAGTATGATAGAATGGTATCCTCCTCTGAATGATTCAAGTGGCTTGACTTGGCACATGTTTACGCATGTAGTTGAAACAAAATCAACATAGCCTCCACGATACTTATGTTCATGGTGATTTATATCCTACTCATGCTTGCATTCAATGTTGGTTAATCTCAATGCATGTTTATGACTGTTGTCGCTCTCTAGTTGGTCGCTTCCCAGTCTCTTGCTAGCCTTCACTTGTACTAAGCGGGAATACTGCTTGTGCATCCACTTCCTTAAACCCAAAGTTATTCCATATGAGTCCACCATACCTACCTATATACGGTATTTACCTGCCGTTCCAAGTAAATTTGCATGTGCCAAACTCTAAACCTTCAAATAATTTTCTGTTTTGTATGCCCGAATCGCTCATGTAGTGACTAGGGGCTGTCAGTATCTTCCATGCTAGGTGGGTTATTCTCACGATATGTGTTGATTCACTATCATTCACGAGAAAGTGGCTGGTATTCGGGATGCCCAGTTCCATGCTCAAAAATCAAATCAAAATATAATGAAACAAAACTCCCCCAGGATTGTTGCTTGTATGGACAGTACCCGTGGATTCGGCTCGCCGTGGAGTGTGATTGATTGGTGGAGGGGGAGTAAAAACTTTACTATTCTGTTTGGGAACCGCCTATAATGTATCTAGCATAGAAGATACCGAGATCTCTTGGTTGTTATGTTGAGAATGAAAGCATACCGCCCAAAATTATTATTCATCTCTGTTTTAAAAGCTCGAGCTCTGGCACCTTTGCAAATCAATGCTTCCCTCTGCGAAGGGCCTATCTATTTTATTTTACTACTGAGTCATCCTCCTCTTATAAAAAGCACCAGTTAGAGAGCACCACCGTCATTTATATGCTTTGTTATTAATTGATATTGAGTATGATTGTGACTGGATCTCTTTTACCATGAATTACAATGTCTAGTCAGTCCTTGTTCTTCAGAGGTGCTCTGCATTTATGTTTTGCGGTCTCAGAAAGGGCTAGCGAGATACCATTATATCATGATTGTTTTGATAAAATTGTTGTCATCCGAGATTTGTTATTATTGCTCGCTAGTTGATTATGCCATTGATATGAGTAAATGTGAGACCTAAATTTTATTGTGAATGTGGTTAGTCTATAATCTTTGCTGAAAATCTGAACATCAGTTAGACATATTTACAACAACAAGATCAAACAGAGTTTGTAAAAGTTTTTCTTTGTCACTTTCAGTTTGTCAACTGAATTGCTTGAGGACAAGCAATGGGTTAAGCTTGGGGGAGTTGATACGTCTCCATCGTATATACTTTTCCAAACTCTTTTGCCCTTGTTTTGGACTCTAATTTGCATGATTTGAATGGAACTGACCCGGACTGACGTTGTTTTCAGCAGAATTGCCTTTGTGTTATTTTTGTGCAGAAATAAAAGTTCTCGGATCGACCTAAAAATTTACGGAGAATATTTTTGGAATTAATAAAAAATACTGGCGAAAGAATCAACCGGAGGGGGTCCACCCATTGGCCACAAGCCAGAGGGGCGCGCCCCCCCTAGGGCGCGCCCTGCAGGCTTGTGGGCCCCCTGGAGCTCCTCCGACCTCAATTCCAACTCTATATATTCCTATTCGGGGAGAAAAAAATCAAGGAGAAGAGTTCATCGTGTTTCACGATACGGAGCCGCCGCCACCTCCTGTTCTTCCTCGGGAGGGCAGATCTGGGGTCCGTTTTGGGCTCCGGAGAGGGGAAATCGACGCCGTCGTCATCACCAACCATCCTTCATCACCAATTTCATGATGCTCTCCGCCATTCGTGAGTAATTCCATCGTAGGCTTGCTGGACGGTGATGGGTTGGATGAGATTTACCATGTAATCGAGTTAGTTTTGTTAGGGTTTGATCCCTAGTATCCATTATGTTCTGAGATTGATGTTGCTATGACTTTGCTATGCTTAATGCTTGTCACTAGGGCCCGAGTGCCATGATTTCAGATCTGAACCTATTATGTTTTCATGAATATATATGTGTTCTTGATCCTATCTTGCAAGTTGTAGACACCTATTATGAGTTATGATCCGCATCCCCCAGGGTGACAATAACTGGGATTCTTTCCAGTGATTACCGTAGTTTGAGGAGTTCATGTATTCACTAAGTGCTAATGCTTTGGTCCGGTTCTCTATTAAAAGGAGGCCTTAATATCCCTTAGTTTCCATTAGGACCCCGCTGCCACGGGAGGGTAGGATAAAAGATGTCATGCAAGTTCTTTTCCATAAGCACGTATGACTATATATGGAATACATGCCTACATTATATTGATGAATTGGAGCTAGTTCTGTGTCACCCTATGTTATAACCGTTGCATGATGAATGCCATCCGTCATAATTATTCATCACTGATCCGTTGCCTACGAGCTTTTCACATATTGATCTTTGCTAAGTTACTTTTCCGTTGCTACTGTTACAATCACTACAAAACTGCTACTGTCACTTTTGCCATCGTTACCGTCACTTCCATACTATTTGCTACTAAATACTTTGCTGCAGATATTAAGTCTTTCAGGTGTGGTTGAATTGACAACTCAGCTGCTAATACTCTAGAATATTCTTTGGCTCCCCTTGTGTCGAATCAATAAATTTGGGTTGAATACTCCACCCTCGAAAACTGTTGCGATCCCCTATACTTGTGGGTTATCAGTTCTCAGTCAACTTTGCAACTACAATTCATCATATTTTCAGGAAGGGTCTCGTGTCGGAGCCTTTTGGCAAGTCCACATACTCAACCATCATTTAGTCTTCTATGATTGCTAACACTCACATCATACCCATGAGCACGTATGACTATATATGGAATACATGCCTACATTACATTGATGAATTGGAGCTAGTTCTGTATCACCCTATGTTATAACCGTTGCATGATGAATGCCATCCGACATAATTATCCATCATTGATCCATTGCCTACGAGCTTTTCACATATTGATCTTTGCTAAGTTACTTGTTCATTGTTACTGTTACAATCACTACAATACTGCTACTGTCACTTTGCCATCGTTACCATTACTTCCATATTACTTTGCTACTGAATACTTTGCTACAGATATTAAGTCTTTCAGGTGTGGTTGAATTGACAACTCAGCTGCTAATACTCGAGAATATTCTTTGGCTCCCCTTGTGTCGAATCAATAAATTTGGGTTGAATACTCCACCCTCGAAAACTGTTGCGATCCCCTATACTTGTGGGTTATCAGCCTGCAAGGACGGGACCAACAATATCTTGGTGGGAATAAAAAATGAGCACTTCTTCAATGGAGACCAGGTGTTGTTCATTGAATTTGAAGAAATTTTTCAGTTATACAACCAAAAGGAGCTCGACAAAACTATCGTCAGTTCCTATTGTCTGTAAGTATTTTTTTTCTGTAATTAAGTCTCTAGCTCAGCTCGTTCATTGCATGTATTTACTATCCTCACACTATATTATGCAGAATGAAGATCCTCGAATGCAAACAACTAAAAATCTATGACATTGGGTTCATTGACCCAAATTTCATAAATGAACGTACGTTAAAAGATTTTCCCGCTGATACAGAGCAAAATTTGCTAGATGCGTTACTTGGACAACAAACCAGAAGGGAAATACTATTTCCTTACAACTTCAAGTGAGTGTTACTATCTTGTGCACATTCTGTTTTGCTTACTCGAGGTTAAGTGCAATTAATGAGTTATGCGTGCGCAGTTTCCACTTTATTCTGCTAGACATTCAGCTTGAAGAGGGAAAAGTAACTGTTTTGGACTCAAGACGTAAAGACCCTAAGGAGTGGACGGACATGAGTCAAATGCTTCAGAAGTAAGTTCAATCATTATCGCACCATATCGGCAACTTTCGTTCATTTCCTGATATCAAGTAATCATTTTCTTTGCCGGGCAGGGTTTGGAAAAAGTTCACCAAACAGGTTAAGGGTGTCAGTTGGAAAAAAGAGCTGCAATTTTTACACCCCAAAGTAAGTACTACTCTAGTACCGTGCATCTCTCATTGATTCTAGTTTCAATACCATTATCATGCTTGATTATCATTTTGATTGAACTCTATTCTCGTAAAGTGCTTGTGGCAGGCACCCGGGACTAATTTATGTGCATACTACGTTTGCGAGTTCATTCGCCACTCGACCTCTGAGCGGGGCCGGGGCATATCTTTAGAACAATTTGAAGTACGTAAACAATATTTATATTTTTATTTTATTACCATCAATTGTGTTGAGTTTTATTGACCCCCTTCTTTAAATTAGACCCGGCGGAAGCAGGACATACTCCTACCAACTAATCGCGTACGAGCAATTCAAGAGGAATTGGCGGGATTCTTTGTTGAGCATGTCATACCTAAAGACGGAGAATGCCATAAGGATTTCGAATGCGATGTTGGTAATAGATATTAAGATCGTAAGAGATGTTATATTGTATATATGCATGAACATGTACTATATGTAATAGCGTCGAATAGATTTACGAAAACTTGTTGCATATTGTTCGACCAAGCACGAAGAAAGAGAGGTCACTTCTCTCTATATATTGATCATGACGATGTTGTGTAATGGTTCCTTCATTGCTATATGTAGTAGCTAGCGTCAAGTTGAATGAAAAGCGTAAAATAAAAATAGTAAACACAAAAATAAAAGGGGGAAATACAATAGGAAAACTCCTAAACCCCTCCTTTCAAAAAAAAAACCAGCGCCTGGCAGCTGCCGACGCGTGGCTGCCTTTTAGTCCCGGTCGGTGTTACCAACCGGGACTAAAGGTCCTCCTGCCTGGGCGCCCCACGGCGGCCACGTGGAGCTCCTTTACTCCCGGTTCGTAAGCCAACCGGGACTAAAAATGATGGGCATTAGTCCCGATCGTTTTGTCCCAGTTGCAGAACCGGGACTAAAGGCCCTCTGGAACCGGGACTGATGCCCTGTTTTCTACTAGTGGTAGCCTGGTTTCTCTCTAAAGCCGCTCGAGTTTAGTTCGCTAAACTGGCCCGAAAAGCACTCCGCCTTCGGGATAGAAGGTTGAAGCTGAAGGCTGACCCGCTTGAAGTCTGGAGATCGGATGTATCATGTTAAAACACGACCGAAGCACATATTACTTTTCAGACCAATTTTCAGATTGGCACCAAGAAACTTGATTTAGTTTGGACGTAAAGTTTTTGTTAAAGTTTTTTGGTTTTCCGAGCTTATGGCACCTTTAACCTATTTTTATATTTTTCTTTCAGGAGGCAGGACATCCTCTTGTTCGAGGTGTTTTGCGTGATGGTTCTGCTTGGAAAATCTTTTCTGACCGACAGTTCGGCATCTTCCCTACCGAGCTACACCTCGGTGTTGTCAAAACAAACTCAATGGATGAACTAGTTCCTGAGGAGACACGATCCTAGGGTCGGCCATGTTGCCCAACCCAAGTCTCGGGGGCTACTGCATTGATTGATTCAATGCAGTAAATTTCAAAGTGCAATACAGTTTCTGAGGAGATTACGATCCTCAGGTTGGTCGGCCGCACCCAACCTGAGTCTCGGGGGCTACTGCACAATGCATTTTAAATCCTAAAGTATGCTGCCGAGCAAGGAATTGATCCTCAGGCCGGTTTCGCGAATCGACCTGAGTCTCAGGGGCTACTGGGATTAGTGGTTTTGTTTTATCTTTCAGGTACATCCCGGGTTTTAGACCGACACACACCTTGAGGGATAGTGGCTATATATCTCGACAGAGAATAAATTGTATCAATTGAAAATATCCACAAAAAATCAGTCCACGGTCAGGGTGGTGCACCTCCTCGAAAGCAGTCCGGCATAAAGCTCATATGCGAATGGCTGGCTCCATAAAAGATTATTTCTGGCATTAAGCTCGGATAAACTCCTTCAACTTTTTCAAGACTGAGGTAATCTATAACACCTCGGATGCAGTTCGGCGTTGGAGCTCAGCTGCAAAAAGACACCTCGGATGCAGTTCGGCATTGGAGTTCGGATGCAAGAGGACACCGCCACATGGGAAACACTTCAAACCCGAGTTGTGGCGTAAAAATAACGAGGCATTAATAAAGGCCGATAACTTAAAGGGGCTCCTCGGATGCCCGACTTGTGAACTCTTCGGATTCACCTCGGCGATCCTCAAGATCAGTGATGGGAAGATTTATTGAACCAGTTTTCAAGACCGACGACCGAAGACGAAGAACTGTTCGGAAGAACCGAGGAGCGTCCCTAACTTGAAGACTGGTTCACGGAGCTACTGAGGGAGTCCGGGACTAAGGGGTCCTCGGGCCGCCGACCTATCTCTACGGGCCGGACTCATGGGCCACTTCGGGCAGCCGATGACATATGCAAGGAAGATTCCACAAGACTTGGTGATCAAGACAAGGACTCCTCTCCACCGACGTAGCCGACTAGGACTCTTGTTATCCCAGGTCTCCAGTGTGTTATATAAGCCGAGGCCAGGCTAGACATTGGACAAGTCAACTCATCTAGGGTTTAGCTCATCTGATCTTGAGGTAGATCAACTCTGTAACCATCATACTCATCAATACAATCAAGCAGGACGTAGGATTTTACCTCTCCACGAGGGCCCGAACCTGGGTAAACATCGTCTCCTTCGTCTCCTGTTAACCATCGATCCAAGATTCATAGTTCGGGACCCCCTACCCGAGATCCGTCGGTTTTGACACCGACAGCCACCTCCTGCTTCATCTCCGGGGAAAGGCCGTCCCACAGAGCATCGCCGCCTGCAGTCATGGCGGATTGTGATGCAAGAGAGGAGGATGTGGGGCGGATGTGTTGTGTTATGGAGATAGCCAGGTGTGGCCGCCCTTAACTAGGGGATTCCGGTGAGGCCAAACGTCAACGCGGGACGCCGGAGTGGGTTTCTCGGCCATCGAGCCTGCTTAATGGTGGCATACGGACGGACGGGGCATTGAACATGCATGGTAGATATCCGCCCCGTCACGTCAAATCATTCATCTCCAGCATTGAACAGGCGCAGACACCGGAGACGCGTCGCTGGCGGCGTCCTCGGCCGGCGAGTCGCTTGCCGGTGGCAGTGAGAGGTCTCGTCCGCTCTTCAATGGGGAGCGGCCGCTCTACAGCGGCATGAATACAGACAGCTGGCGCAGGGCGGGAAGCACGCGAGAGGGGAAGGGTTTTGGTGGGCCAGGACGGTCAGAATTGGGCAAAGTAGCGGTCCGGACTCCCGCAAACTTTACGGAAGAAATTGCATTTGGGCCGCTCCGCGGACCGATACAGAACGACGTTGGATGGCTTTCACGGTCCGAACCGCGTGATCTGGACCATAATGAGAGGTTTGCGGGTCTGTCTTGAAGATGCCCTAAACCAAGCTATAGCTTGTCCAATGATGCAAGCCCATTTGGTATTCTAACCAGCTATACACACAACAAGCCTGGAGCAGTCTATTCAGATGCTTTGGCATACGGAGCTCAAGCAACTCTATGATCGGGCACTACTTGGTTAGGTAGTACTACTTGCCTATGTCGAGTCCCTAAAAGAAAATCTATGATCACCCTTAGGCATCTTGAACGGCAACCCGTGAATTTTTTCCGCATCCGTCCACAGACAGGGTAATCAGTCCGTGGACATGGATGCGGAAGGTCGTCATTCAACACTGTTTACATACATGTTAAACAAAAGTAAACCAACCGGACGAAATTCATGCAAACACGGACGGATTTCATACAAACCGGACTACATTCATGCAAACACGGCGGATTTTTATTAGGTTTTGAAGTTTAAGAACAAAAACAATCATTCGGACCAATACAAGCCCGCGTTGAATTGCTTCTGCTGTCCGGACAGCGCGGTCCAGACGTATGCGGGCGGTTTACGGGTCGTCGTTGACGATGCCCTTAATTATGACTTCCTGGTTTAGAGCATCTAGAACCGGACATAGCAAATATGACCCCCTATACGCCCGCGGACGCGTCCGGTTAATGACCGGGCGTGTCCCCTATTTGTCCGTCCGCGCAGTCACACTCATCATTTTCTTCCTCATATGTCCAGTCACTTGCATGTGATTTGTGGAGAGGAAGAGAGAGAAAGAAAAGAACGAATAAAGAAAAAGAAAAGATGGTCCGAGGTGGGGTCGCGTCCTACGTGGCGGACTGATCGGGCGTGCCCGGGCACGTCCGTGAGCCCTCATATCCTCCCCATATTTGAGATGGATACGAGGATTCGCGGACAGCCCGGACGTATAGGGATAATATGAGGGGTCCGGGTGGGTCATTTTTTTCCTTCTCTTTCCTGTCGGTCACTGACCGGACGCGTCCACTGACCGGACGCGTCCACGGGCATAGAAAAGGTAGGCGTACGGTTGTAGATGCTCTTATATGACTTATCTTAAAATTTAAGAATAGGCATTTGCCCCTCACACATTTTATACTACCAGCACTTGTGGTCACCGTACCGCTCATCCTGTATGAGCTGGTGCTGTGTTCTTGGGCTGCTCTCGTTGATGCCTCAAGTACCTGCGCTAATCCTTTTTCTATTCTGCCGCGAGGCGATAAGAAAAGGGCATCATCGGTTTCTCCCCGGCGGCACTGCTTGCGTTATCGGGAGCCGAGGGCGAGGAGGGAAAACTGGAATTAACTACGCTTGTTCCTTTGCGATTAGGGCCGCCAAATTATTGCTACTAGCGCCGCTCCAGCCGCCTACCGCGTCTAGCCCGGCCGGCCGCCGCTGCGAGCCGCGTCGCGCTCTACTCCTAGCTGCCAATGCCGTCGTTTCCTTCCTGGCTACTCCTACATCTACATCCATGCGACTTGTGAGCGCGCCCAACTCTGCCCGAAGGAGAGAAACAGGCGCAACTCTTGGTCTCTTCTTACTGGCGGAGAGAAAGGAGCGCCCGCCCATATCTCTTTCGAAGCCCTACCCCTGTGACCTAGCCGCGATCAACCGCATACACATGGCATCTGGTCTCCACATCGGTGGCGGGGTACCAGTAGCGCAACTCACTGCTTTTTTCTGCACTACTCCAGGTAGTAGTAATATCTCCTATACACGAATGAAGCTTCACGGGAATGCACATTGTAAGTAATTAACCTCCCATGGAGGATGAAACCTTCGCCGTTGCAACCGTAAACGCCCGCCGACGCGCTTTGCGACCTTGTACGCCTTCCACGGGTTCAAGAACGCTTTCTTCCCCAGTTCTACAACTTCAGGTAGCAACGAACGAATCATCTCCCGTGCGCCTCGCCCCTCATTGGCTACAGGAATTACCTTTACCATCGTTTCACCTCAAACGTACCGCAGCTCACGTGTGGGGTGCAGCAGACCCAGTTGGGGTAAAAAAAGATCTCCGCATCAGATCTCGTGCAGGCACCCCCGATAGGGAAATGGGGGGCGAGGTTTTACTGTGACCCTGTCCCTCTTTCTTTGAGCAAGCGCACGGTAGTAACTGGCAGTAAAGAGAGAAGTCGCTCAGTGCCGACGACGACGACGACGGGCAGCGGCACACGCAGCCCTCACGTGCGCCTGGATTTCCCAAGGTCTCTCTTGCCGTACGGTTGCGCGCAATGTTTACACTCTTCGGGACGGGACGGGACAGTCTGTATGGACTGAGGAACTTGCGCACCGACACCAGCCTGGTCCGAGTAACGCCCAAACTCTCCGGGCTCGGGCGATCCCCCGGTCGGGTGTCCTAGCCATTGTCACTTTGACGCTGTCAACAACTCACAAATGGGTCGAAGGTAAGAAGCAATCAAAGTGTTACAAATGTGACGGCGCTAAAAATCCGATGACCAAATTTATCATGCGAAAACAGATAAGATTGTCCTGTTTGTGTATAAGAGTTCGTCATGTTCTACAGTGAAAAATGCCATGTGGCGTAAAAAATGATCAGAAAAATTGTCATGTTGCAGTGATTAATTACCATGCGCTCGATCGGGATCCGACGTATCTAAGGGTGTCAGGTTTTGACCCTAGATGTTTTGACGGCAAATTTATATTGAAATCCAAAAGCAAATCAGTGGACGATTGGCCAAGACCCAATGATTGTACACAATTAGACACAACGCAAACATGGTTGGGCTATCAAATGTTATTTGGAATGAATTGACATGATTTTTACAATTATTTCACAGGAGGTCGATTGTGTTCTTTATCGTTCTTGCATTGACATGATTTCTTTATTTTTGAATTTAACGGGAAATAAAATTAGCAACCTTGCTCAGAAGCTAAATCTTGGAAGGGGGACAAAAGGCGATTGATAGTGCTTCTTCCGAAGATAGACATGCGAGAAAAGAAAAAGCATCTCATGAGCCAAAAAATCTGAATTTTTTTTGTACATCCAAGATGAACAAGTTTTCTATGCGCATGCAAATTCATGACAATATGATATTGGGGGAGCTCGGGGGCAGAAATAAATCAGTGCTTCAAAATCAAAAATTTGGAACCTTTCTCAAAACCCCTTTTTTCAAAGCTCATGATATGTCATATCCCCATGAAAATTTGCAAGCTCTTAGAGAATTCGTTAAACTTTAGTTTGAAAATTCATATATTTTTATTTTCTCCTATTTTGTATTTTTGAATTGTTGTTGATATGCTCGAGCATGTGAGCTCGGGTCGCTAGACACCATAGTCATGAGCTCGTTTCATTACCTAAAAGAAATGTGCCCTCTGCACCGGAGTGTATGGTGAAACTACTATTTTTGAATGACCGTAACAATATCCCCCACATATATAATGACTGTAACAATACTTTCAAGTGTCTAATAAAGCTATCTCCCAAAAAATGTTGGTAATAAAGTTTTTCTAATTGTGGAATTTTTCACACTGGTCACCCGAACGCGGTACTACCTTTTTTTTTAGGGGTTTTTTTTAGGCAATTTTTTTGAGGGGTGAATGCGGTACTACTGTATAGAAGGGTCAGGCAGTAGCCAAATTCAGCCCATTAATTTGACGGCCCAGTATCGATCGCTGTCCGCCCTGCCGCCTGATTATGGCTCGTGCGGGTGCAGTCCAAAAAGGATAAGCACAACATTAGAAAATGTCGTTTCAAACTTTTAAAATGTTCCTCTCAGTTGCCAGACGCACCGGTCTGCGAGCCAGTCTCTGTCGAGAAATATACTAGTACTCGATCAGTATTCTACGATCCATAATTTTTTCTTCCCCGACGCTCTTTTCTGAAAGCGCATGATGCCCTCCATCTTATACATACTTGTACTGGCAGTACTGCATTATCTTCATCAGTAAAGCCCCTTGTTTCCACTGCAATGTTTTTCCCTATAGCCCACTGTGAACATATTCCAGTGACACCTACAGTGCCCACTTGGTCAGTGTAAAACTTCTGACTATTTATATCGTACGCACCAAGTTTTGCCCGGTAGGAGTAGTGATTATGACTTGTTTCACACGAAGCATGGACATTTCAACAAGGGAACAGCAACAAGCAAGTACAAATTGCTGTGATTATCTTTCTTTAACCCAATTCCCCAAACCCACCCACCCCCACCTCCTTGGAAAGCCCAACCCACCCTTTAACCAATAACAGCCGCTTATCCCCCCAATGTCATCAGTACTGCTCTTAGTACTCAATGACATCTTTCACTGTTGTCCCATGATCAGTACTTTGATCACTATGGTATCTATACTCGCAACAACTTTGGAGTATTGGACATATCTGGTTGTTTTTACATACCATGGAATACATGATTAATCCAAACACAAGAGTGTGTGGAATCACCATCATGTATTTTGCTCATCAGTGTTTTGGGACACCAAGTCTTGCATAAAACTCTTTCCATGTGACTTCGGCAAGAATCACTCCTTGACGGTTTTTCAATGCTAAAAGGTTTTAGCATTTTGTCAATATGTATCTTTGCTCAGCCCCATTAGGTAAATCGATCTCCATAGATCATCATGCCTAATATCAAGGCTACTTAGCCCAAGCACTTCATCGAAAAAACTATTTTCAAATGAAGTCCTAATTCGTGTCAAGAAATTTATTTCCAATTAACAATGTGTCAAGTACACAAGGTTTTTAGAAATATTATTATGTTCCCACTTACTTTCTTGAATCACAAGCATCTTCGATACCCATTTGATGAAGTCAAACCCCTTTGACCATTCCATCAAAAACGAAGATTCCAACTCCACTTTGCTCTCTTCTGTCCATCGCTGGAACTCTGAAGTTTGCATACTTACTAGCATCCTCTGGATCAACAAATTACTTTGGACTGTATCACATATAAGTCCTAGGTTTCATCTCCATCAGATGGAAATCCTTTTGTCATCCATGTTTCATATCTCATGATTGATATATGTATTAATTGCTAGTTCAACCCGAACCGACCTTAAGCATCGCTACGGTGAAACATCCTCATCGTAGTCAACTCCTTGAACTTGTTATTTCAACAAGTCGAGCTTTATGGATAAAACATTTTTATCCGTATCAGTTTTTAGTTCCATAAATATTCGTTTAGACTCTAAGTCTTCCGAAAGGTGTATCAAGGTTCTAATCTTGAATCACTTATATGAAAACTATCTCGGATTGTATTGGCATGTAGCCAATTCCGGAGTCAGGGCCCATCATCGCTTCCTTGTGTATCGTAGGTATACTGTTGTCCAACAACAATATCTCGTTTGCGCACCTGAGAGGTTTGCACGAGCCTTGCCTACGGGGTTCAGCTACAAGTTCGACTGAAGTCCATACATTTTATTGTAGAGACTTCTGTATCAGTCGCAGTAGGAAACTCCGGAATTACTTCCAAGGTTCCTTTCCTTTGACCTGATGACAAAGATACCGGTTATCTCGTCGAGTTGCACTGTCCTCCCACTCACCTTTTGTAAGAACTATTCTCTTTAAAAGCATACCGTTTTGTGGCAAACCTATTTGCCTCGGTATAGCGAGGGAGGAATACCCAATTACTTGGGATAACCTACAAAGTAGCACTTGTCTGATTTGGAATAGGTTTGTAACTTTTTACACAAGCCCCATATTCCAAATGTTAAGAAAGGATATAACATGGTTGGGCGTACCATACCATGACGTCATTTCAACAGACCCGATGGAGCTCTTTTCAGTGTAAAAGCCGCAGTCTCTAAAGCATCACTTTAAAAGGGTTAATGGCAAATTTATTTATGTCATCTTTGATCTTACCATGTCATAAATGGTTCGATTACATCTTCACGGACTTTCCACTTGCAGTGGTGTTCCGGGAGGTGCAAGTTTATGAAACCCCTTTCATAACTCATCAGACATTCGCTAAACTTGTAACTCAAATATTCCTTTCTGCAATCGAATTGTAGAAACATAATTTTCTTGTTACAATAACTTCTACTTCATTTTTGAAAACGTTTCGAATGATTTCAAAAGATCCAGACTTACGTCTCATCAAGTAAATATCCATATATCTACTTGAGTCAATTTTTGAAGATAGATAAATCCACTACTTGCAACAACATTTATTGGACTACACACATCATAATGTATGATTACCAATATGTTCTTTGCTCGTTCCTTATGGCATGTGAACGGTATTTCAGTCACTTCACCTTTCAGAGGAAAGTTGCAAGTGTCAGATGATTCAAAATCAAATGACTTCAAAATCCATCATAATGGAATTTTCCATGCGGGTTTCTCCAATGTGACCAAATGCAGTGCCACACTTGTGTGGTATTCTTTTAGTCTTGCGACATTTAGCGTCAGTGTTATGGATGTATCATATTACCATCAATATTCATAGCATACATCCCATCCTGTATGGAAGCATGGCCCTTCATGTTATTCATAACACCGAACATCAAAAGTTCTCTTATGAATAACCTTCTTGCAAAATACCCTATGCAAAGGGCTAGAGTGTATGAAACTCTAAATGAATTATGAAAGTAAATACAGAGGTAATGTATTAATATCAATATTCATAACATACATCTCATTCATAATGAAAGTATGGCCCTTATGTTGTTCATAACACCGAACATCAAAAGTTCTCTTATGAACAACCTTCTTTGCAAGATACCTTATGCAAAGGGCTAGAGTGTGAAACTCTAAAATGAATTATGAAAGGAAATACATAGGGAATACACCTATGGAAGGCATAGTAACATTTACTATGTTCCCTGCGTGTATCTAACCTCATTCCTGGCTAGTCTTTCAGGCCATAGTAGTTCTTACATCGAATTGCAACAGAATGCAATCGAGCGGGTATCTTTGTGATTAACTCACAATACCCAAGAATTAGTGATTAACATGTTTAACCATAATTCCCAAGAACTATATCTTTGACCAGCCTTCTATACATCAAAAACTTGTATGACATTCATACATGAGCTGGATATTCCAGTCTTCTTTCCTTTTGCCATTATACTTCTAACAGTTTAACTTTCAGTATTTCTCCTACTCTCAGAAGAAGCATCCAACTTAAGAGTAGCGTTAGCCCCGGACATCCTAGGCGTGAAAGTCTTACTAACACCCTTCGGACACTTCCTTTCTCTTTAAGTTGTTGTTTTATTCACCTTTCATCATATGACAGGCGTTCTCCTGGATCCCTCTCTTATCAGTCTAATGCATAGTAAACTCCTTTACTAATAGTTTGCAAACAAACATTGCTTTGGACATCTCATATCTTTTAGCCTTTGTCTGTCTTTGAAAATGATTTTCAGATTCCATGAATATCACATAACTATCCGAACTTTCGAAGTTCGGGTCTCATGGAAGCAAACATGTTGCACTTTGACTGAAAAGGAATTCTAGCTTTTGGATCGAAGGACGAGAGTCACATGATCCATAGCATTAGCCGGGGAATACCGAAAATATGCGATAGGATAAAATCCTTCTCGGCACTCTACAGGACAATCCTCACATTACGTTACCAACCGTAAAGTTTTAACCAGATATTTAACAGCTATTCAATTTTAATAGGGAAGGTGGAAACGCGAGCCATTATTCTATAACTATTATGCAAACCACACTTAGACAGTGTTCAAAATTAATTGCACTGAGAATTAAACAAGTTAATTCTATAGTGCGCTCCCACTCAAATCAATATCTCTCATAATTGATTTTGAGTGATACAAGATCCAGACTTCAATTCATCGCCATAGAATCATCATCTCATGACGGGAATTTTAATCGGTAGGCCAACTTGCCGATCACATCTCTATGTGACTCTTGTTCATCTTTCGATGCGTGTGTTCCGAGCTCATGACTTTCATGCCTGCACGTCAAGACAACCAAGTGATCTTGCTACGAGGTCTTTACTCACCCGCCTCACACATCCCTAATCGTTCGTACCCATGCATCCATGGCGCACCCCGAAAAGTTAGGTGCCGTGACGGTGCTACACTTGGGAGAACACTAACTACTTGATATTTTTGTGAGAGATCACCCTAATAAAAAGCGACTACCGCGCAATCAAGAAGGGTGCATCATAAGGGATAAACATCTCAGGCAATTCATAATAGCATGATATGGTATAGCCCTTTCTGACGGAGAAGTCTTTCATTTCTTCGTCTTCGGCATTCGCGTCGGTGTTCACCTTCGCGAAGATTGCCACCACCTTGTCGATGCACCAGATAATATTGCTATCTCTATAGCTAATAAAATAAGTGCATTACATAAGGTTGACACGCAGGTCATTAAAGTGCAATCATATGGCTCCAGCCATCATGCCGAATCAAGACACGCAGGTCATGTTAATCAATTTACATCATATAGTCATCTCATACATAATCAAATTATTATGAACACTGCTATACCACATCATATGCACATGCAAACCATCCTGCAAAACCAAGTTAGACGCCTCTAATCGGTTCATGCGAAATTTTATTTTACGTGGCTTCTAAGGTTTCGAAACAAACCGAAGCTACCAACGTCCATCATCAAGCATGATAATCCAAGTCGCTAGATTAACATTGCGAGGTGTATGAAACACGAGATAATAAAATCTCGAGCCCCATACTAAACTTCGTCATACGTGTGACCCCCGTGCAGATCATATCTGCATTGCCCGTTCGTCTGCGAAACATCCATCTTTCTCAACTATGGTGGAACCCAAAGAACTGTTAGCACTTCGTTGATCTGTCAATCAGCATACTCAGGAGCAGCATGAAAGGATCGCGGATTGCCAGAACTTTGTGAGATTCCACCATGCCGTCAAGATCAGGACTACGCAAATTCCAGGGAAGCAACAAGAACATCGGGTAACATATTTCATCTGCTACCCGCACAAATAATTTTCAGTAATAGATCTCATCTACTACCTAATTATATTGTGCAACACCCATACATCTCTATGTATTCTAGATCACAACCTGCATCTACGCATAGCACGGCTCTGATGCCACTGAACGGTAACGCAGTAGAAAACAAAAAAAATTCCGACCTACGCACCAGCCCAGGACCACTATGGAGACTGCATACAAGGTTTGATCATATTCGTTACCGACTCGTAGCGTAGCGGAAGTAGAGTCGATGACGAACGGCGGTGCAGATCCCCGCAGCTAGGATTTTACAACCTCCCAACCGCGAGGATGTATACCCTCATCTGCCCCGCGGACAGCCCTCCGGGAGGCGGTCGGACAGTCCCCCGGACGGTGTCGCGGACAGCCCTTCGGGAGGACCTCCGAAACTCGGACTGTCACTCGGACAGCCCTTCGGGAGGACCTCCAAAACTCGGACGGTCACACGGACAGCCCTTCGGGGGGCACTCTCGAACTAAGACCGAAACTACGATCTCTCTACAGAGTTGCACACATACGGTGACATCTATCCGGCAGGGCTTCGCCGTCCAGAACTAGTTCCTGCCGGAACCCAGACAGCCTTTCGGCTCTACGAAACTATTTCGCTGGGAGGGAGAGAGAATGCCAGATCATGCATGGCTTGTGTGAGAGAGTTGGAGTGAGGATGGAGAGCTCCTCTCCACCTCCTTATATAGTGGTGGAAGGGGTGAGGGGGGGCTGAAATTCAGCCCACAAAACATGCATCCACCAAACAAGGAAACATGTTCCCACCAAACATGGAGAAAACATGTTCCCTTGTCCATGGTGTTCCCCCATGGGGCCCCACCTTCCTCCCAACACTCTCCACCATTTGTGGAGGCTGCCCCCCACCATGGGCCCCCCCCATCACTTTTGTCCAGCCACAAGGGGCTGCCCCCTCAAGGGGGGGCGCCCCCAAAACAGCCCCACGTATCGTGGGATCTTGTCCCCTCACGCTGGGACAAGATGTTTTCCGCGACTATTACTTCTGAAAAATTCCGGAAGGTCCCAGAACATTTCTAGCACCCTCTAAATTATCTGGACACGCTCCGGAACATTTCCGGTATGGTGGTTTAATTTAAAACCATCTTCGTTTACCCGGTAAACAATTCCGACAGCTCCGAAAACCTTTTTCGGTTTTTTCTCCGAAAAAATTCCAGAAATTACCAGACCAATCTAGCAACCTCCAAAACATTCCCGGTGCTTGCCGAAACCTTTTAGGATCAATGGTTTTATCCGAAACAACTTTTCGGTTTTACCGAAACTTTTTCGGTGTTCTCTCCGGAACTTTTCCGTCGTCTCCGAAACTCTTTCAGTGACTTTCTCTCGGACTCCTTGTCTAGTATTCAGCAGATAGATGACCCTTAAGCGTGTGACCCTATAGGTTCGGTGAAGCATAGACATGACCCGGAACCCCTTCCGATCAATGATCAACATCGGAGCCGTGGACACCCATATTGACCCCTATACCCACACGAATGAATATTCGAGTGAACCTCCAGTTGCCGTGTGCTATTCCTGTTGCTTCGCGATATGTTACAAATACCCGAGGTGAGACACGTTGGCATCCCCGTGGATCAACAACTTGTCCACTATGCCAGTTACCTCATTACTGGTATTGTTCTCTTTTCTCGTTCCCGTGTTCCGGCATCCCTGTGATCAAATCACAAAGTGTCTGGCCAGACGATGATGGATACCGTAACACCGAGAGGGCCCAGAGATATCTCTCCATCGTCGGAGGAGCAAATCCCAAACTTGAGCTATCAAGTTACTTGACATACTTTTCCATGAACCCGTAAGCCGCCGTAATAGCCACCCATTTACGGATGACATTTAACAAACCCCAAAGTTCATGAAGCAAGCATGAAGAAACTCGATACTCTCATGGTCTAAGGAATCATGCAAACGTTAACCATCTCTGTGTTATTAACCATTAACTTATGACGAATATATCTCATAGCATAACATCAATCGGGTCGATTCAACACAAGTGTTCTACCAACAATTGTGCCCTCAAAATTGCCGGCATAGCCATGCCCATGATCAGGAAAACAGGATCATC
Source organism: Elymus sibiricus (assembly GCA_039707655.1). Classification (NCBI taxonomy): domain Eukaryota; kingdom Viridiplantae; phylum Streptophyta; class Magnoliopsida; order Poales; family Poaceae; genus Elymus; species Elymus sibiricus. The sequence continues at coordinate 358,640,146 of CM077675.1, forward strand.
ATGCAATACTTGAGCCAGTCATAGAGGCTTGACTAGGAATACATTTTACCGTTTATTATCCCACACGTGCATATGAGTCTTCCTCCGAGCCTCGTGGTTATTGCAGACTCGAGAACCATAGCAGTTATAGCATGGAACATAAACCTAATTATGAACAGGGAGATAATCAATAACATTTATTATTGCCTCTAGGGCATATCTCCTACAGACTCCCACTTGCACTAGAGTCAATAATCTAGTCAACGCTAATGCACTTTACACCTATGGCATACTGGTGTAAAATATGCTTCGCATGTGGTATAGCCTGATGTCCAACGGATCTGACAACTTCAGCTCCGTGTGTAACTTTGCATATCCTCGCGTTTTCACGCTTTCACAAAATTCATATTTTGTGTGGACTTGGCTTTGCATATGTGTGAATCATTGGTCGAAACCTGATTCCTCAGACTGAGCTATGGAGCAACTATCTGCAATAGTGTCCCATAGACCAAAGCCATCTTGGAACCATACTAAGTTCATGAATGAACTATATGATTCAACAACTTCTTTGTCGCTTCTAAAGCGTCAACATACTTAGCCTTTGTTATAGAATTCGCCACAGTATCTTGTTTGGAACAATTTCCAACTACCGTGCCACCATGTTGTGTATCACAAAACCCTCAATTTAAATCGAAAATCGCATGGAGCATTGATGAAGACTGTATCGATGTAACATTTTACAACGAACTCTTCATGATCTCCGCTTGCGAGAAAACATGTCATCAGTACTGCTCTTAGTACTCAATGACATCTTTCACTGTTGTCCCATGATCAGTACTTTGATCACTATGGTATCTATACTCGCAACAACTTTGGAGTATTGGACATATCTGGTTGTTTTTACATACCATGGAATACATGATTAATCCAAACACAAGAGTGTGTGGAATCACCATCATGTATTTTGCTCATCAGTGTTTTGGGACACCAAGTCTTGCATAAAACTCTTTCCATGTGACTTCGGCAAGAATCACTCCTTGACGGTTTTTCAATGCTAAAAGGTTTTAGCATTTTGTCAATATGTATCTTTGCTCAGCCCCATTAGGTAAATCTATCTCCATAGATCATCATGCCTAATATCAAGGCTACTTAGCCCAAGCACTTCATCGAAAAAACTATTTTCAAATGAAGTCCTAATTCGTGTCAAGAAATTTATTTCCAATTAACAATGTGTCAAGTACACAAGGTTTTTAGAAATATTATTATGTTCCCACTTACTTTCTTGAATCACAAGCATCTTCGATACCCATTTGATGAAGTCAAACCCCTTTGACCATTCCATCAAAAACGAAGATTCCAACTCCACTTTGCTCTCTTCTGTCCATCGCTGGAACTCTGAAGTTTGCATACTTACTAGCATCCTCTGGATCAACAAATTACTTTGGACTGTATCACATATAAGTCCTAGGTTTCATCTCCATCAGATGGAAATCCTTTTGTCATCCATGTTTCATATCTCATGATTGATATATGTATTAATTGCTAGTTCAACCCGAACCGACCTTAAGCATCGCTACGGTGAAACATCCTCATCGTAGTCAACTCCTTGAACTTGTTATTTCAACAAGTCGAGCTTTATGGATAAAACATTTTTATCCGTATCAGTTTTTAGTTCCATAAATATTCGTTTAGACTCTAAGTCTTCCGAAAGGTGTATCAAGGTTCTAATCTTGAATCACTTATATGGAAACTATCTCGGATTGTATTGGCATGTAGCCAATTCCGGAGTCAGGGCCCATCATCGCTTCCTTGTGTATCGTAGGTATACTGTTGTCCAACAACAATATCTCGTTTGCGCACCTGAGAGGTTTGCACGAGCCTTGCCTACGGGGTTCAGCTACAAGTTCGACTGAAGTCCATACATTTTATTGTAGAGACTTCTGTATCAGTCGCAGTAGGAAACTCCGGAATTACTTCCAAGGTTCCTTTCCTTTGACCTGATGACAAAGATACCGGTTATCTCGTCGAGTTGCACTGTCCTCCCACTCACCTTTTGTAAGAACTATTCTCTTTAAAAGCATACCGTTTTGTGGCAAACCTATTTGCCTCGGTATAGTGAGGGAGGAATACCCAATTACTTGGGATAACCTACAAAGTAGCACTTGTCTGATTTGGAATAGGTTTGTAACTTTTTACACAAGCCCCATATTCCAAATGTTAAGAAAGGATATAACATGGTTGGGCGTACCATACCATGACGTCATTTCAACAGACCCGATGGAGCTCTTTTCAGTGTAAAAGCCGCAGTCTCTAAAGCATCACTTTAAAAGGGTTAATGGCAAATTTATTTATGTCATCTTTGATCTTACCATGTCATAAATGGTTCGATTACATCTTCACGGACTTTCCACTTGCAGTGGTGTTCCGGGAGGTGCAAGTTTATGAAACCCCTTTCATAACTCATCAGACATTCGCTAAACTTGTAACTCAAATATTCCTTTCTGCAATCGAATTGTAGAAACATAATTTTCTTGTTACAATAACTTCTACTTCATTTTTGAAAACATTTCGAATGATTTCAAAAGATCCAGACTTATGTCTCATCAAGTAAATATCCATATATCTACTTGAGTCAATTTTTGAAGATAGATAAATCCACTACTTGCAACAACATTTATTGGACTACACACATCATAATGTATGATTACCAATATGTTCTTTGCTCGTTCCTTATGGCATGTGAACGGTATTTCAGTCACTTCACCTTTCAGAGGAAAGTTGCAAGTGTCAGATGATTCAAAATCAAATGACTTCAAAATCCATCATAATGGAATTTTCCATGCGGGTTTCTCCAATGTGACCAAATGCAGTGCCACACTTGTGTGGTATTCTTTTAGTCTTGCGACATTTAGCGTCAGTGTTATGGATGTATCATATTACCATCAATATTCATAGCATACATCCCATCCTGTATGGAAGCATGGCCCTTCATGTTATTCATAACACCGAACATCAAAAGTTCTCTTATGAATAACCTTCTTGCAAAATACCCTATGCAAAGGGCTAGAGTGTATGAAACTCTAAATGAATTATGAAAGTAAATACAGAGGTAATGTATTAATATAAATATTCATAACATACATCTCATTCATAATGAAAGTATGGCCCTTATGTTGTTCATAACACCGAACATCAAAAGTTCTCTTATGAACAACCTTCTTTGCAAGATACCTTATGCAAAGGGCTAGAGTGTGAAACTCTAAAATGAATTATGAAAGTAAATACATAGGGAATACACCTATGGAAGGCATAGTAACATTTACTATGTTCCCTGCATGTATCTAACCTCATTCCTGGCTAGTCTTTCAGGCCATAGTAGTTCTTACATCGAATTGCAACAGAATGCAATCGAGCGGGTATCTTTGTGATTAACTCACAATACCCAAGAATTAGTGATTAACATGTTTAACCATAATTCCCAAGAACTATATCTTTGACCAGCCTTCTATACATCAAAAACTTGTATGACATTCATACATGAGCTGGATATTCCAGTCTTCTTTCCTTTTGCCATTATACTTCTAACAGTTTAACTTTCAGTATTTCTCCTACTCTCAGAAGAAGCATCCAACTTAAGAGTAGCGTTAGCCCCGGACTTCCTAGGCGTGAAAGTCTTACTAACACCCTTCGGACACTTCCTTTCTATTTAAGTTGTTGTTTTATTCACCTTTCATCATATGACAGGCGTTCTCCTGGATCCCTCTCTTATCAGTCTAATGCATAGTAAACTCCTTTACTAATAGTTTGCAAACAAACATTGCTTTGGATATCTCATATCTTTTAGCCTTTGTCTGTCTTTGAAAATGATTTTCAGATTCCATGAATATCACATAACTATCCGAACTTTCGAAGTTCGGGTCTCATGGAAGCAAACATGTTGCACTTTGACTGAAAAGGAATTCTAGCTTTTGGATCGAAGGACGAGAGTCACATGATCCATAGCATTAGCCGGGGAATACCGAAAATATGCGATAGGATAAAATCCTTCTCGGCACTCTACAGGACAATCCTCACATTACGTTACCAACCGTAAAGTTTTAACCAGATATTTAACAGCTATTCAATTTTAATAGGGAAGGTGGAAACGCGAGCCATTATTCTATAACTATTATGCAAACCACACTTAGACAGTGTTCAAAATTAATTGCACTGAGAATTAAACAAGTTAATTCTATAGTGCGCTCCCACTCAAATCAATATCTCTCATAATTGATTTTGAGTGATACAAGATCCAGACTTCAATTCATCGCCATAGAATCATCATCTCATGACGGGAATTTTAATCGGTAGGCCAACTTGCCGATCACATCTCTATGTGACTCTTGTTCATCTTTCGATGCGTGTGTTCCGAGCTCATGACTTTCATGCCTGCACGTCAAGACAACCAAGTGATCTTGCTACGAGGTCTTTACTCACCCGCCTCACACATCCCTAATCGTTCGTACCCATGCATCCATGGCGCACCCCGAAAAGTTAGGTGCCGTGACGGTGCTACACTTGGGAGAACACTAACTACTTGATATTTTTGTGAGAGATCACCCTAATAAAAAGCAACTACCGCGCAATCAAGAAGGGTGCATCATAAGGGATAAACATCTCAGGCAATTCATAATAGCAAGATATGGTATAGCCCTTTCTGACGGAGAAGTCTTTCATTTCTTCGTCTTCGGCATTCGCGTCGGTGTTCACCTTCGCGAAGATTGCCACCACCTTGTCGATGCACCAGATAATATTGCTATCTCTATAGCTAATAAAATAAGTGCATTACATAAGGTTGACACGCAGGTCATTAAAGTGCAATCATATGGCTCCAGCCATCATGCCGAATCAAGACACGCAGGTCATGTTAATCAATTTACATCATATAGTCATCTCATACATAATCAAATTATTATGAACACTGCTATACCACATCATATGCACATGCAAACCATCCTGCAAAACCAAGTTAGACGCCTCTAATCGGTTCATGCGAAATTTTATTTTACGTGGCTTCTAAGGTTTCGAAACAAACCGAAGCTACCAACGTCCATCATCAAGCATGATAATCCAAGTCGCTAGATTAACATTGCGAGGTGTATGAAACACGAGATAATAAAATCTCGAGCCCCATACTAAACTTCGTCATACGCGTGACCCCCGTGCAGATCATATCTGCATTGCCCGTTCGTCTGCGAAACATCCATCTTTCTCAACTATGGTGGAACCCAAAGAATTGTTAGCACTTCGTTGATCTGTCAATTAGCATACTCAGGAGCAGCATGAAAGGATCGCGGATTGCCAGAACTTTGTGAGATTCCACCATGCCATCAAGACCAGGACTACGCAAATTCCAGGGAAGCAACAAGAACATCGGGTAACAGATTTCATCTGCTACCCGCACAAATAATTTTCAGTAATAGATCTCATCTACTACGTAATTATATTGTGCAACACTCATACATCTCTATGTATTCTAGATCGCAACCTGCATCTACGCATAGCACGGCTCTGATGCCACTGAACGGTAACGCAGTAGAAAACAAAAAAAATTCCGACCTACGCACCAGCCCAGGACCACTATGGAGACTGCATACACGGTTTGATCATATTCGTTACCGACTCGTAGCGCAGCGGAAGTAGAGTCGATGACGAACGGCGGTGCAGATCCCCGCAGCTAGGATTTTACAACCTCCCAACCGCGAGGATGTATACCCTCATCTGCCCCGCGGACAGCCCTCCGGGAGGCAATAATAAATTGGTTATTATTATATTTCCTTGTTCATGATAATCGTTTATTATCCATGCTATAATTGTATTGATTGGAAACTCAAATACATGTGTGGGTACATAGACAACACTGTGTCCCTAGTAAGCCTCTAGTTGACTAGCTCGTTGATCAAAGATGGTTAAGGTTTCCTAGCCATTGACATGAGATGTCATTTGATAACGGGATCACATCATTAGGAGAATGATGTGATGGACAAGACCCAAACTGTAAACGTAGCATTTGATCGTGTCAGTTTATTGCTATTGTTTTCTGCATGTCAAGTATCTGTTCCTTTGACCATGAGATCATGCAACTCACTGACACCGGAGGAATACCTTGTGTGTATCAAACGTCGCAACGTAACTGGGTGACTATAAAGGTGCTCTACAGGTATCTCCGAGGGTGTCTGTTGGGTTGGCATGGATCAAGACTGGGATTTGTTACTCCGTGTAACGGAGAGGTATCTCAGGGCCCACTCGGTAATACAACATCACATTGAGCCTTGCAAGCAAAGTGACTAAAGAGTTAGCCATAGGATCTTGTATTACGGAACGAGTAAAGAGACTTGCCGGTAACGAGATTGAACTAGGTATAGTGATACCGACGATCGAATCTCGGGCAAGTAACATACCGAAGAACAAAGGGAACAGCATACGGGATTATCTGAATCCTTGACATAGAGGTTCGACCGATAAAGATCTTCGTAGAATATGTAGGAGCCAATATGGGCATCCAGGTCCCGCTATTGGTTATTGATCGTAGAAGTGTCTCGGTCATGTCTACATAGTTCTCGAACCCGCAGGGTCTACACACTTAACGTTTGGTGACGATTAGTATAATTGAGTTATTATGTTGGTGACCGAAAGTTGTTCGGAGTCTCGGATAAGATCCCGGACATGACGAGGATCTCCGGAATAGTCTGGAGGTAAAGATTGATATATGTGATAATAGTGTTTTGATCTCCGGAAGAGTTACGGAGTTCACCGGAAGGGGTTCCGGATGTTTGCCGAAGTGTTCGGGTACAGCAACACTTTATATGGGCCAAGGGATAAAAGCCCACGAGGTATTGGAAAGTGCAAAAAGTAGTTTTGCTGCCGCGTAAGCGGTACTACCGCTTGTTGGAAGCGGTACTACCGCCCAAGCGGTACTACCGCTTGTGTGAAGCGGTACTACCGCTCAAGCGGTACTACCGCTTGTGAGCGGTACTACCGCTTGTGCGCGGCTGTGCACGGTTCGGCAGGGATCCGAGTTGGACTCTTTCCCTGCGGGCCAAACCGACCTTGTGCGGGCAAAACCGACCTGGAGGAGGCTTTTACTCCAAGTTTAGACCCCAAGGCTCAACATATAAATAGAGGGGCAGGGCTAGCACACGAGATACATCAAGATTTCCCCAAGCCGTGTGCGGCAACCCTAACCCTCTAGTTCCTCCGTCATAATCTCCGTAGCGCTTGGCGAAGCCCTGCAGAGATTGTTCCTCACCACCATCACCACGCCGTCGTGCTGCTGGAACTCAACCACTACTTCACCATCGCTCGCTGGATCGAGGAGGTGAAGGCGTCATCAAGCCGTACGTGTGTTGAACGCGGAGGTGCCGTCCGTTCGGCGCTAGTTCGTGATCGGATCGAGGGACGACTTGCGATTTGGATCGCGGAGACGTTCGACTACATCAACCGCGTTTCTTAAACGCTTCCGCTTAGCGATCTACAAGGGTATGTAGATTCACTCTCCCTCTCGTAGATGCTCATCACCATGGATAGATCTTGTGTGTGCGTAGGAAAATTTTTGTTTCCCATGCAACGTTCCCCAACAGTGGCATCATGAGCCAGGTCTATGCGTAGATGAGATCTCGAGTAGAACACAAACGAGTTGTGGGCGTGGGTGTATACATATTGCTTGCCGTTACTAGTTGATATTTGATTCGGCGGTACTGTGATATGAAGCGGCCCGGACCGACATTACGCGTACACTTACGCGAGACTGGTTCCTTCAACTGACATGTAACTTCGTTGCATAAAGATGGCTAGCGGGTGACTGTCTCTCTCACTTTAGTTGAATCGATTTCAATGAAGAGGGTTCTTTTAGAAGATCAAAAATCAATCACTACACCACGTTGTGGTTTTGCGTAGGTAAGAACGGTTCTTGCAAACCCGTAGCAGCCACGTAAAATTTGCAACAACAATTAGAGGACGTCTAACTTGTTTTTGCAGGGTATGTTGTGATGTGATATGGCCAATTACATGATGAGATATATGTGATGTATGAGATGATCATGTTTTGTATAGAATATCACGACTTGCATGTCGATGAATACGGCAACTGGCAGGAGCCATAGAGTTGTCTTTAATTATTGTATGACCTGCGTGTCAATCATTAAGCGCTATGTAATGCTTTACTTTATCGCTAACCGTTAGCAATAGTCGTGGAAGCAACAGTCGGCGCGACAACCTTATGGCGACACGTTGATGGAGATCAAGATGATGGAGATCATGGTGTCATGCCGGTGACGATGGAGATCATGCCGGTGCTTTGGAGATGGAGATCAAAAGCACAAGTTCATGGCCATATCATGTCACTTATGATTTGCATGTGATGTTAATCCTTTTATGCATCTTATTTTGCTTAGGACGACGGTAGCATTATAAGGTGATCCCTCACTTAAATTTCAAGATAAATTGTGTTCTCCCCGAGTGTGCACCGTTGCGAAAGTTCGTCGTTTCGAGACACGCCGTGATGATCGGGTGTGATAGACTCTACATTCACATACAACGGGTGCAAGCCATGTTGCACACGCGGAACACTTGGGTTAAACTTGACGAGCCTAGCATGTACAGACATGGCCTCGGAACACAAGAGACCGAAAGGTCGAACATGAGTCATATAGTAGATATGATCAACATGAAGATGTTCACCATTGAAACCACCTCGACTCACGTGATGATCGGACTTGAGTTGGTGGATTTGGATCATGTTACACTCGAATGACCGGAGGGATGTCAATTTGAGTGGGAGTTTTTAAGTAATATGATTAACTAAACTCATTATCTAGAACAATAGTCTAAGTTGTCTTTGCTATATTTATGTTGTAGATCATGGCTCGCGCAGTAGCACCCCTGAATTTTAATGCGTTCCTAGAGAAAGCTAAGTTGAAAGATGATGGAAGTAACTTTGTGGACTGGGCCCGTAATCTAAGGATTATCCTTACGGCTTCCCAGAAGGCTTATGTCCTTGATGCACCGCTTGGTGATCCACCCGCTCCAGTTGAGTCTCTAGACGTTGTGAACGCCTGGCAGGCTCGTTCTGATGATTACTCAATAGTTCAATGTGCAATGTTGTATGGCTTCGAACCGGGACTTCAAAGACGTTTTGAACGTCATGGAGCATATGAGATGTTCCAGGAGTTGAAGTTTATCTTTCAGAAGAATGCCCGGATCGAGAGATATGAGATCTCCGATAAGTTCTATGCTTGCAAGATGGAGGAGAACGGGTCTATCAGTGATCACGTGCTCAGAATGTCTGGGTACTCCACCCGTCTGGCTGAGTTAGGGATGCCCCTTCCGCCAGAGGCTATCACTGACAGAGTTCTTCAATCATTGCCACCTAGCTACAAGAGCTTCGTGTTGAACTATAACATGCACGGGATGAACAAGTCAGTCGCCGAGCTGTTTGCGATGCTGAAAGCCGCTGAGTCTGAAATTCAGAAGGAGCATCAAGTGTTGATGGTCAATAAAACCACTAGTTTCAAGAAAAATGGCAAGGGTAAGAAGGGTAACTCCAAGCAGAGTGGCAAAGCAGTTGCTCCTCTCGTGAAGAAACCCAAGGCTGGACCCAAACCAGAAACTGTGTGTTTTCATTGCAAGGGAACTGGACACTGGAAGCGGAATTGCCCCAAGTATTTGGCTGACAAGAAGGCGGCCAACAACAAACAAGGTATATATGATATACATGTTATTGATGTGTACCTTACCAACTCTCGTTGTAGTGCCTGGGTATTTGATACCGGTGCGGTTGCTCATATTTGCAACTCAAAACAGGAACTGCGGAATAGACGGAGGCTGGCAAAGGACGAAGTGACGATGCGCGTGTGAAATGGTTCCAAGGTTGATGTGATCGCCGTCGGCACGCTCGCTCTTCGATTACCGTCGGGATTAGTGATGAACCTAAATAAGTGTTATTTGGTGCCTGCGTTAAGCATGAACATTATATCTGGATCTTGTTTATTGCGAGACGGTTACTCATTTAAATCAGAGAATAATGGTTGTTCTATTTATATGAGTAATATCTTTTATGGTCATGCACCCTATGTGAGGGGTTTATTCTTATTAAATCTCGATAGTAATGATACACATGTTCATAACATTGATGCCAAAAGATGTAGAATTGATAATGATAATACCACTTTCTTGTGGCACTGCCGTTTAGGTCATATTGGCGTAAAACGCATGAGGAAGCTCCATGCTGATGGACTTTTGGAGTCACTTGATTTTGAATCACTTGACACATGTGAGCCATGCCTCATGGGCAAGATGACTAAAACGCCGTTCTCTGGAACAATGGAACGGGCAAGTGACTTGTTGGAAATCATACATACTGATGTGTGCGGTCCGATGAGCATTGAGGCGCGCGGTGGTTATCGTTACTTTCTCACCTTCACTGATGACTTAAGTAGATATGGGTATATTTACTTAATGAAACACAAGTCTGAAACATTTGAAAAGTTCAAACAATTTCAGAGTGAAGTTGAGAATCATCGTAACAAGAAGATTAAATTCCTACGATCTGATCGAGGAGGAGAATATCTGAGTTATGAGTTTGGCAGTCACTTAAGACAGTATGGAATTGTTTCACAATTGACACCGCCTGGAACACCACAGCGTAATGGTGTGTCCGAACGTCGTAATCGAACCTTATTGGATATGGTGCGATCTATGATGTCTCTTGCCGATTTGCCACTATCGTTTTGGGGTTATGCATTAGAGACAGCTGCATTCACTTTAAATAGGGCACCATCGAAATCCGTTGAGACGACGCCATATGAACTTTGGTTTGGCAAGAAACCAAAGCTGTCGTTTCTTAAAGTTTGGGGATGTGATGCTTATGTCAAAAAGCTTCAGCCTGAAAAGCTGGAACCCAAAGCGGAGAAATGCGTCTTCATAGGATACCCAAAAGAGACAGTTGGGTATACCTTCTATCTCAGATCCGAAGGCAAAGTGTTTGTCGCTAAAAACGGAACATTTCTTGAGAAAGAGTTTCTCTCGAAAGAATTGAGTGGGAGGAAGATAGAACTTGATGAGGTTGTTGAACCTTTACTTCAACCTGAGAGTAGCGCAGCGCAGAAAGTTGTTTCTGTGGAGCCTACATTAGCTGAAGAGGAAGTTGATGATGATGATCATGAAGCTTTGGATCAAGTTGCTATCGAACCTCGTAGGTCGACAAGGACGCGTACTACTCCTGAGTGGTACGGCAACCCCGTCTTAAAAATCATGTTGTTAGACAACGATGAACCTACGAGCTATGGAGAAGCGATGATGGGCCCGGATTCCGAGAAGTGGTTAGAGGCCATGAAATCCGAGATGGGATCCATGTATGAAAACAAAGTATGGACTTTGGAAGTATTACCTGAAGGGCGTAAGGCCATTCAGAACAAATGGATCTTTAAGAGGAAGACGGACGCGGACGGTAATGTCACCGTCTATAAAGCTCGACTTGTGGCAAAGGGTTTTTCACAAGTTCAAGGAGTTGACTACGATGAGACCTTCTCACCCGTAGCGATGCTTAAAGTCCGTCAGAATCATGTTAGCAATAGCTGCCTTTTTCGATTATGAAATTTGGCAGATGGATGTCAAAACAGCGTTCCTTAACGGTTACCTTAAGGAAGAGTTGTATATGATGCAACCAGAAGGTTTTGTCGATCCAGAGAATGCTGACAAAGTTTGCAAACTCCAGCGATCCATTTATGGACTGGTGCAAGCATCTCGGAGTTGGAATCTTCGTTTTGATGAGGTGATCAAAGCGTTCGAGTTTATACAAGTTTACGGAGAAGCTTGTATTTACAAGAAAGTGAGTGGGAGCTCTATAGCGTTTCTAATATTATATGTGGATGACATATTGCTGATTGGAAACAATATAGAAATGCTGGAAAGCGTGAAGGAATATTTGAACAAGAGTTTTTCAATGAAGGACCTAGGAGAAGCTGCTTTCATATTAGGCATCAAGATCTATAGAGATAGATCGAGACGCTTAATAGGACTTTCACAAAGCACATACCTTGACAAAGTTTTGAAGAAGTTCAAAATGGATCAGTCCAAGAAGGGGTTCTTGCCTGTTTTGCAAGGTGTGAAGTTGAGTAAGACTCAATGCCCAGTGACTGCAGAAGATAGAGAAAAGATGAGTGTCATCCCCTATGCTTCAGCCATAGGCTCTATTATGTATGCAATGCTGTGCACAAGACCCGATGTCAGCCTTGCCATAAGTATGGTCGGAAGGTTTCAAAGTGATCCAGGAATGGAACACTGGACGGCGGTCAAGAATATCCTGAAGTACCTGAAAAGGACTAAGGACATGTTTCTCGTTTATGGAGGTGATCAAGAGCTCGTCGTAAAGGGTTACGTCGATGCAAGCTTTGACACTGATCCGGATGACTCTAAGTCTCAAACCGGATACATATTTATTCTTAATGGGGGTGCGGTTAGCTAGTGCAGTTCCAAGCAAAGCGTGGTAGCTGATTCTACATGCGAAGCGGAGTACATCGCAGCCTCGGAGGCGGCGAAGGAAGGTGTCTGGAAGAAGGAGTTCATAACAGATCTTGGAGTAGTGCCTAGTGCGCTTAACCCAATGACTCTGTTTTGTGATAATACTGGTACCATTGCTCTAGCCAAGGAACCAAGATTTCACAAGAGGACCAGACACATAAAGCGACGTTTCAATTCCATCCGCGATTACATCAAGGAGGACGACATAAATATTTGCAAAGTACACACGGATCTAAATGTTGCAGATCCGATGACTAAACCTCTTCCAAGGGCTAAACATGAACAACACCAGAACTGCATGGGTGTTCGATTCATTACAATGTAAATCACATAGTGATGTGAACTAGATTATTGACTCTAGTGCAAGTGGGAGGCTGTTGGAAATATGCCCTAGAGGCAATAATAAATTGGTTATTATTATATTTCCTTGTTCATGATAATCGTTTATTATCCATGCTATAATTGTATTGATTGGAAACTCAAATACATGTGTGGGTACATAGACAACACTGTGTCCCTAGTAAGCCTCTAGTTGACTAGCTCGTTGATCAAAGATGGTTAAGGTTTCCTAGCCATTGACATGAGATGTCATTTGATAACGGGATCACATCATTAGGAGAATGATGTGATGGACAAGACCCAAACTGTAAACGTAGCATTTGATCGTGTCAGTTTATTGCTATTGTTTTCTGCATGTCAAGTATCTGTTCCTTTGACCATGAGATCATGCAACTCACTGACACCGGAGGAATACCTTGTGTGTATCAAACGTCGCAACGTAACTGGGTGACTATAAAGGTGCTCTACAGGTATCTCCGAGGGTGTCTGTTGGGTTGGCATGGATCAAGACTGGGATTTGTTACTCCGTGTGACGGAGAGGTATCTCAGGGCCCACTCGGTAATACAACATCACATTGAGCCTTGCAAGCAAAGTGACTAAAGAGTTAGCCACAGGATCTTGTATTACGGAACGAGTAAAGAGACTTGCCGGTAACGAGATTGAACTAGGTATAGTGATACCGACGATCGAATCTCGGGCAAGTAACATACCGAAGAACAAAGGGAACAGCATACGGGATTATCTGAATCCTTGACATAGAGGTTCGACCGATAAAGATCTTCGTAGAATATGTAGGAGCCAATATGGGCATCCAGGTCCCGCTATTGGTTATTGATCGTAGAAGTGTCTCGGTCATGTCTACATAGTTCTCGAACCCGCAGGGTCTACACACTTAACGTTTGGTGACGATTAGTATAATTGAGTTATTATGTTGGTGACCGAAAGTTGTTCGGAGTCTCGGATAAGATCCCGGACATGACGAGGATCTCCGGAATAGTCTGGAGGTAAAGATTGATATATGTGATAATAGTGTTTTGATCTCCGGAAGAGTTACGGAGTTCACCGGAAGGGGTTCCGGATGTTTGCCGAAGTGTTCGGGTACAGCAACACTTTATATGGGCCAAGGGATAAAAGCCCACGAGGTATTGGAAAGTGCAAAAAGTAGTTTTGCTGCCGCGTAAGCGGTACTACCGCTTGTTGGAAGCGGTACTACCGCCCAAGCGGTACTACCGCTTGTGTGAAGCGGTACTACCGCTTGTGAGCGGTACTACCGCTTGTGCGCGGCTGTGCACGGTTCGGCAGGGATCCGAGTTGGACTCTTTCCCTGCGGGCCAAACCGACCTTGTGCGGGCAAAACCGACCTGGAGGAGGCTTTTACTCCAAGTTTAGACCCCAAGGCTCAAAATATAAATAGAGGGGCAGGGCTAGCACACGAGATACATCAAGATTTCCCCAAGCCGTGTGCGGCAACCCTAACCCTCTAGTTCCTCCGTCATAATCTCCGTAGCGCTTGGCGAAGCCCTGCAGAGATTGTTCCTCACCACCATCACCACGCCGTCGTGCTGCTGGAACTCAACCACTACTTCACCATCGCTCGCTGGATCGAGGAGGTGAAGGCGTCATCAAGCCGTACGTGTGTTGAACGCGGAGGTGCCGTCCGTTCGGCGCTAGTTCGTGATCGGATCGAGGGACGACTTGCGATTTGGATCGCGGAGACGTTCGACTACATCAACCGCGTTTCTTAAACGCTTCCGCTTAGCGATCTACAAGGGTATGTAGATTCACTCTCCCTCTCGTAGATGCTCATCACCATGGATAGATCTTGTGTGTGCGTAGGAAAATTTTTGTTTCCCATGCAACGTTCCCCAACAGATTTTACAACCTCCCAACCGCGAGGATGTATACCCTCATCTGCCCCGCGGACAGCCCTCCGGGAGGCGGTCGGACAGTCCCCCGGACGGTGTCGCGGACAGCCCTTCGGGAGGACCTCCGAAACTCGGACTGTCACTCGGACAGCCCTTCGGGAGGACCTCCAAAACTCGGACGGTCACACGGACAGCCCTTCGGGGGGCACTCTCGAACTAAGACCGAAACTACGATCTCTCTACAGAGTTGCACACATACGGTGACATCTATCCGGCAGGGCTTCGCCGTCCAGAACTAGTTCCTGCCGGAACCCAGACAGCCTTTTGGCTCTACGAAACTATTTCGCTTGGAGGGAGAGAGAATGCCAGATCATGCATGGCTTGTGTGAGAGAGTTGGAGTGAGGATGGAGAGCTCCTCTCCACCTCCTTATATAGTGGTGGAAGGGGTGAGGGGGGGCTGAAATTCAGCCCACAAAACATGCATCCACCAAACAAGGAAACATGTTCCCACCAAACATGGAGAAAACATGTTCCCTTGTCCATGGTGTTCCCCCATGGGGCCCCACCTTCCTCCCAACACTCTCCACCTTGTCGATGCACCAGATAATATTGCTATCTCTATAGCTAATAAAATAAGTGCATTACATAAGGTTGACACGCAGGTCATTAAAGTGCAATCATATGGCTCCAGCCATCATGCCGAATCAAGACACGCAGGTCATGTTAATCAATTTACATCATATAGTCATCTCATACATAATCAAATTATTATGAACACTGCTATACCACATCATATGCACATGCAAACCATCCTGCAAAACCAAGTTAGACGCCTCTAATCGGTTCATGCGAAATTTTATTTTACGTGGCTTCTAAGGTTTCGAAACAAACCGAAGCTACCAACGTCCATCATCAAGCATGATAATCCAAGTCGCTAGATTAACATTGCGAGGTGTATGAAACACGAGATAATAAAATCTCGAGCCCCATACTAAACTTCGTCATACGTGTGACCCCCGTGCAGATCATATCTGCATTGCCCATTCGTCTGCGAAACATCCATCTTTCTCAACTATGGTGGAACCCAAAGAACTGTTAGCACTTCGTTGATCTGTCAATCAGCATACTCAGGAGCAGCATGAAATGATCGCGGATTGCCAGAACTTTGTGAGATTCCACCATGCCATCAAGATCAGGACTACGCAAATTCCAGGGAAGCAACAAGAACATCGGGTAACAGATTTCATCTGCTACCCGCACAAATAATTTTCAGTAATAGATCTCATCTACTACCTAATTATATTGTGCAACACCCATACATCTCTATGTATTCTAGATCACAACCTGCATCTACGCATAGCACGGCTCTGATGCCATTGAACGGCAACGCAGTAGAAAACAAAAAAAATCCGACCTACGCACCAGCCCAGGACCACTATGGAGACTGCATACAAGGTTTGATCATATTCGTTACCGACTCGTAGCGTAGCGGAAGTAGAGTCGATGACGAACGGCGGTGCAGATCCCCGCAGCTAGGATTTTACAACCTCCCAACCGCGAGGATGTATACCCTCATCTGCCCCGCGGACAGCCCTCCGGGAGGCGGTCGGACAGTCCCCCGGACGGTGTCGCGGACAGCCCTTCGGGAGGACCTCCGAAACTCGGACTGTCACTCGGACAGCCCTTCGGGAGGACCTCCAAAACTCGGACGGTCACACGGACAGCCCTTCGGGGGGCACTCTCGAACTAAGACCGAAACTACGATCTCTCTACAGAGTTGCACACATACGGTGACATCTATCCGGCAGGGCTTCGCCGTCCAGAACTAGTTCCTGCCGGAACCCAGACAGCCTTTCGGCTCTACGAAACTATTTCGCTGGGAGGGAGAGAGAATGCCAGATCATGCATGGCTTGTGTGAGAGAGTTGGAGTGAGGATGGAGAGCTCCTCTCCACCTCCTTATATAGTGGTGGAAGGGGTGAGGGGGGGCTGAAATTCAGCCCACAAAACATGCATCCACCAAACAAGGAAACATGTTCCCACCAAACATGGAGAAAACATGTTCCCTTGTCCATGGTGTTCCCCCATGGGGCCCCACCTTCCTCCCAACACTCTCCACCATTTGTGGAGGCTGCCCCCCACCATGGGCCCCCCCCCATCACTTTTGTCCAGCCACAAGGGGCTGCCCCCTCAAGGGGGGGCGCCCCCAAAACAGCCCCACGTATCGTGGGATCTTGTCCCCTCACGCTGGGACAAGATGTTTTCCGCGACTATTACTTCTGAAAAATTCCGGAAGGTCCCAGAACATTTCTAGCACCCTCTAAATTATCTGGACACGCTCCGGAACATTTCCGGTATGGTGGTTTAATTTAAAACCATCTTCGTTTACCCGGTAAACAATTCCGGCAGCTCCGAAAACCTTTTTCGGTTTTTTCTCCGAAAAAATTCCAGAAATTACCAGACCAATCTAGCAACCTCCAAAACATTCCCGGTGCTTGCCGAAACCTTTTAGGATCAATGGTTTTATCCGAAACAACTTTTCGGTTTTACCGAAACTTTTTCGGTGTTCTCTCCGGAACTTTTCCGTCGTCTCCGAAACTCTTTCAGTGACTTTCTCTCGGACTCCTTGTCTAGTATTCAGCAGATAGATGACCCTTAAGCGTGTGACCCTATAGGTTCGGTGAAGCATAGACATGACCCGGAACCCCTTCCGATCAATGATCAACATCGGAGCCGTGGACACCCATATTGACCCCTATACCCACATGAATGAATATTCGAGTGAACCTCCAGTTGCCGTGTGCTATTCCTGTTGCTTCGCGATATGTTACAAATACCCGAGGTGAGACACGTTGGCATCCCCGTGGATCAACAACTTGTCCACTATGCCAGTTACCTCGTTACTGGTATTGTTCTCTTTTCTCGTTCCCGTGTTCCGGCATCCCCGTGATCAAATCACAAAGTGTCTGGCCAGACGATGATGGATACCGTAACACCGAGAGGGCCCAGAGATATCTCTCCATCGTCGGAGGAGCAAATCCCAAACTTGAGCTATCAAGTTACTTGACATACTTTTCCATGAACCCGTAAGCCGCCGTAATAGCCACCCATTTACGGATGACATTTAACAAACCCCAAAGTTCATGAAGCAAGCATGAAGAAACTCGATACTCTCATGGTCTAAGGAATCATGCAAACGTTAACAATCTCTGTGTTATTAACCATTAACTTATGACGAATATATCTCATAGCATAACATCAATCGGGTCGATTCAACACAAGTGTTCTACCAACAATTGTGCCCTCAAAATTGCCGGCATAGCCATGCCCATGATCAGGAAAACAGGATCATCATGCAATACTTGAGCCAGTCATAGAGGCTTGACTAGGAATACATTTTACCGTTTATTATCCCACACGTGCATATGAGTCTTCCTCCGAGCCTCGTGGTTATTGCAGACTCAAGAACCATAGCAGTTATAGCATGGAACATAAACCTAATTATGAACAGGGAGATAATCAATAACATTTATTATTGCCTCTAGGGCATATCTCCTACAGACTCCCACTTGCACTAGAGTCAATAATCTAGTCAACGCTAATGCACTTTACACCTATGGCATACTGGTGTAAAATATGCTTCGCATGTGGTATAGCCTGATGTCCAACGGATCTGACAACTTCAGCTCCGTGTGTAACTTTGCATATCCTCGCGTTTTCACGCTTTCACAAAATTCATATTTTGTGTGGACTTGGCTTTGCATATGTGTGAATCATTGGTCGAAACCTGATTCCTCAGACTGAGCTATGGAGCAACTATCTGCAATAGTGTCCCATAGACCAAAGCCATCTTGGAACCATACTAAGTTCATGAATGAACTATATGATTCAACAACTTCTTTGTCGCTTCTAAAGCGTCAACATACTTAGCCTTTGTTATAGAATTCGCCACAGTATCTTGTTTGGAACAATTTCCAACTACCGTGCCACCATGTTGTGTATCACAAAACCCTCAATTTAAATCGAAAATCGCATGGAGCATTGATGAAGACTGTATCGATGTAACATTTTACAACGAACTCTTCATGATCTCCGCTTGCGAGAAAACATGTCATCAGTACTGCTCTTAGTACTCAATGACATCTTTCACTGTTGTCCCATGATCAGTACTTTGATCACTATGGTATCTATACTCGCAACAACTTTGGAGTATTGGACATATCTGGTTGTTTTTACATACCATGGAATACATGATTAATCCAAACACAAGAGTGTGTGGAATCACCATCATGTATTTTGCTCATCAGTGTTTTGGGACACCAAGTCTTGCATAAAACTCTTTCCATGTGACTTCGGCAAGAATCACTCCTTGACGGTTTTTCAATGCTAAAAGGTTTTAGCATTTTGTCAATATGTATCTTTGCTCAGCCCCATTAGGTAAATCTATCTCCATAGATCATCATGCCTAATATCAAGGCTACTTAGCCCAAGCACTTCATCGAAAAAACTATTTTCAAATGAAGTCCTAATTCGTGTCAAGAAATTTATTTCCAATTAACAATGTGTCAAGTACACAAGGTTTTTAGAAATATTATTATGTTCCCACTTACTTTCTTGAATCACAAGCATCTTCGATACCCATTTGATGAAGTCAAACCCCTTTGACCATTCCATCAAAAACGAAGATTCCAACTCCACTTTGCTCTCTTCTGTCCATCGCTGGAACTCTGAAGTTTGCATACTTACTAGCATCCTCTGGATCAACAAATTACTTTGGACTGTATCACATATAAGTCCTAGGTTTCATCTCCATCAGATGGAAATCCTTTTGTCATCCATGTTTCATATCTCATGATTGATATATGTATTAATTGCTAGTTCAACCCGAACCGACCTTAAGCATCGCTACGGTGAAACATCCTCATCGTAGTCAACTCCTTGAACTTGTTATTTCAACAAGTCGAGCTTTATGGATAAAACATTTTTATCCGTATCAGTTTTTAGTTCCATAAATATTCGTTTAGACTCTAAGTCTTCCGAAAGGTGTATCAAGGTTCTAATCTTGAATCACTTATATGGAAACTATCTCGGATTGTATTGGCATGTAGCCAATTCCGGAGTCAGGGCCCATCATCGCTTCCTTGTGTATCGTAGGTATACTGTTGTCCAACAACAATATCTCGTTTGCGCACCTGAGAGGTTTGCACGAGCCTTGCCTACGGGGTTCAGCTACAAGTTCGACTGAAGTCCATACATTTTATTGTAGAGACTTCTGTATCAGTCGCAGTAGGAAACTCCGGAATTACTTCCAAGGTTCCTTTCCTTTGACCTGATGACAAAGATACCGGTTATCTCGTCGAGTTGCACTGTCCTCCCACTCACCTTTTGTAAGAACTATTCTCTTTAAAAGCATACCGTTTTGTGGCAAACCTATTTGCCTCGGTATAGTGAGGGAGGAATACCCAATTACTTGGGATAACCTACAAAGTAGCACTTGTCTGATTTGGAATAGGTTTGTAACTTTTTACACAAGCCCCATATTCCAAATGTTAAGAAAGGATATAACATGGTTGGGCGTACCATACCATGACGTCATTTCAACAGACCCGATGGAGCTCTTTTCAGTGTAAAAGCCGCAGTCTCTAAAGCATCACTTTAAAAGGGTTAATGGCAAATTTATTTATGTCATCTTTGATCTTACCATGTCATAAATGGTTCGATTACATCTTCACGGACTTTCCACTTGCAGTGGTGTTCCGGGAGGTGCAAGTTTATGAAACCCCTTTCATAACTCATCAGACATTCGCTAAACTTGTAACTCAAATATTCCTTTCTGCAATCGAATTGTAGAAACATAATTTTCTTGTTACAATAACTTCTACTTCATTTTTGAAAACGTTTCGAATGATTTCAAAAGATCCAGACTTACGTCTCATCAAGTAAATATCCATATATCTACTTGAGTCAATTTTTGAAGATAGATAAATCCACTACTTGCAACAACATTTATTGGACTACACACATCATAATGTATGATTACCAATATGTTCTTTGCTCGTTCCTTATGGCATGTGAACGGTATTTCAGTCACTTCACCTTTCAGAGGAAAGTTGCAAGTGTCAGATGATTCAAAATCAAATGACTTCAAAATCCATCATAATGGAATTTTCCATGCGGGTTTCTCCAATGTGACCAAATGCAGTGCCACACTTGTGTGGTATTCTTTTAGTCTTGCGACATTTAGCGTCAGTGTTATGGATGTATCATATTACCATCAATATTCATAGCATACATCCCATCCTGTATGGAAGCATGGCCCTTCATGTTATTCATAACACCGAACATCAAAAGTTCTCTTATGAATAACCTTCTTGCAAAATACCCTATGCAAAGGGCTAGAGTGTATGAAACTCTAAATGAATTATGAAAGTAAATACAGAGGTAATGTATTAATATAAATATTCATAACATACATCTCATTCATAATGAAAGTATGGCCCTTATGTTGTTCATAACACCGAACATCAAAAGTTCTCTTATGAACAACCTTCTTTGCAAGATACCTTATGCAAAGGGCTAGAGTGTGAAACTCTAAAATGAATTATGAAAGTAAATACATAGGGAATACACCTATGGAAGGCATAGTAACATTTACTATGTTCCCTGCATGTATCTAACCTCATTCCTGGCTAGTCTTTCAGGCCATAGTAGTTCTTACATCGAATTGCAACAGAATGCAATCGAGCGGGTATCTTTGTGATTAACTCACAATACCCAAGAATTAGTGATTAACATGTTTAACCATAATTCCCAAGAACTATATCTTTGACCAGCCTTCTATACATCAAAAACTTGT
The DNA here is from genome assembly GCA_039707655.1 of Elymus sibiricus. Classification (NCBI taxonomy): domain Eukaryota; kingdom Viridiplantae; phylum Streptophyta; class Magnoliopsida; order Poales; family Poaceae; genus Elymus; species Elymus sibiricus. The sequence goes on from CM077675.1 coordinate 358,661,744, forward strand.
ATGACATTCATACATGAGCTGGATATTCCAGTCTTCTTTCCTTTTGCCATTATACTTCTAACAGTTTAACTTTCAGTATTTCTCCTACTCTCAGAAGAAGCATCCAACTTAAGAGTAGCGTTAGCCCCGGACTTCCTAGGCGTGAAAGTCTTACTAACACCCTTCGGACACTTCCTTTCTCTTTAAGTTGTTGTTTTATTCACCTTTCATCATATGACAGGCGTTCTCCTGGATCCCTCTCTTATCAGTCTAATGCATAGTAAACTCCTTTACTAATAGTTTGCAAACAAACATTGCTTTGGATATCTCATATCTTTTAGCCTTTGTCTGTCTTTGAAAATGATTTTCAGATTCCATGAATATCACATAACTATCCGAACTTTCGAAGTTCGGGTCTCATGGAAGCAAACATGTTGCACTTTGACTGAAAAGGAATTCTAGCTTTTGGATCGAAGGACGAGAGTCACATGATCCATAGCATTAGCCGGGGAATACCGAAAATATGCGATAGGACAAAATCCTTCTCGGCACTCTACAGGACAATCCTCACATTACGTTACCAACCGTAAAGTTTTAACCAGATATTTAACAGCTATTCAATTTTAATAGGGAAGGTGGAAACGCGAGCCATTATTCTATAACTATTATGCAAACCACACTTAGACAGTGTTCAAAATTAATTGCACTGAGAATTAAACAAGTTAATTCTATAGTGCGCTCCCACTCAAATCAATATCTCTCATAATTGATTTTGAGTGATACAAGATCCAGACTTCAATTCATCGCCATAGAATCATCATCTCATGACGGGAATTTTAATCGGTAGGCCAACTTGCCGATCACATCTCTATGTGACTCTTGTTCATCTTTCGATGCGTGTGTTCCGAGCTCATGACTTTCATGCCTGCACGTCAAGACAACCAAGTGATCTTGCTACGAGGTCTTTACTCACCCGCCTCACACATCCCTAATCGTTCGTACCCATGCATCCATGGCGCACCCCGAAAAGTTAGGTGCCGTGACGGTGCTACACTTGGGAGAACACTAACTACTTGATATTTTTGTGAGAGATCACCCTAATAAAAAGCGACTACCGCGCAATCAAGAAGGGTGCATCATAAGGGATAAACATCTCAGGCAATTCATAATAGCATGATATGGTATAGCCCTTTCTGACGGAGAAGTCTTTCATTTCTTCGTCTTCGGCATTCGCGTCGGTGTTCACCTTCGTGAAGATTGCCACCACCTTGTCGATGCACCAGATAATATTGCTATCTCTATAGCTAATAAAATAAGTGCATTACATAAGGTTGACACGCAGGTCATTAAAGTGCAATCATATGGCTCCAGCCATCATGCCGAATCAAGACACGCAGGTCATGTTAATCAATTTACATCATATAGTCATCTCATACATAATCAAATTATTATGAACACTGCTATACCACATCATATGCACATGCAAACCATCCTGCAAAACCAAGTTAGACGCCTCTAATCGGTTCATGCGAAATTTTATTTTACGTGGCTTCTAAGGTTTCGAAACAAACCGAAGCTACCAACGTCCATCATCAAGCATGATAATCCAAGTCGCTAGATTAACATTGCGAGGTGTATGAAACACGAGATAATAAAATCTCGAGCCCCATACTAAACTTCGTCATACGCGTGACCCCCGTGCAGATCATATCTGCATTGCCCGTTCGTCTGCGAAACATCCATCTTTCTCAACTATGGTGGAACCCAAAGAACTGTTAGCACTTCGTTGATCTGTCAATCAGCATACTCAGGAGCAGCATGAAAGGATCGCGGATTGCCAGAACTTTGTGAGATTCCACCATGCCATCAAGATCAGGACTACGCAAATTCCAGGGAAGCAACAAGAACATCGGGTAACAGATTTCATCTGCTACCCGCACAAATAATTTTCAGTAATAGATCTCATCTACTACCTAATTATATTGTGCAACACCCATACATCTCTATGTATTCTAGATCGCAACCTGCATCTACGCATAGCACGGCTCTGATGCCACTGAACGGTAACGCAGTAGAAAACAAAAAAAATTCCGACCTACGCACCAGCCCGGGACCACTATGGAGACTGCATACAAGGTTTGATCATATTCGTTACCGACTCGTAGCGCAGCGGAAGTAGAGTCGATGACGAACGGCGGTGCAGATCCCCGCAGCTAGGATTTTACAACCTCCCAACCGCGAGGATGTATACCCTCATCTTCCCCGCGGACAGCCCTCCGGGAGGCGGTCGGACAGTCCCCCGGACGGTGTCGCGGACAGCCCTTCGGGAGGACCTCCGAAATTCGGACTGTCACTCGGACAGCCCTTCGGGAGGACCTCCAAAACTCGGACGGTCACACAGACAGCCCTTCGGGGGGCACTCTCGAACTAAGACCGAAACTATGATCTCTCTACAGAGTTGCACACATACGGTGACATCTATCCGGCAGGGCTTCGCCGTCCAGAACTAGTTCCTGCCGGAACCCAGACAGTCTTTCGGCTCTACGAAACTATTTCGCTGGGAGGGAGAGAGAATGCCAGATCATGCATGGCTTGTGTGAGAGAGTTGGAGTGAGGATGGAGAGCTCCTCTCCACCTCCTTATATAGTGGTGGAAGGGGTGAGGGGGGGCTGAAATTCAGCCCACAAAACATGCATCCACCAAACAAGGAAACATGTTCCCACCAAACATGGAGAAAACATGTTCCCTTGTCCATGGTGTTCCCCCATGGGGCCCCACCTTCCTCCCAACACTCTCCACCATTTGTGGAGGCTGCCCCCCACCATGGGGCCCCCCCATCACTTTTGTCCAGCCACAAGGGGCTGCCCCCTCAAGGGGGGGCGCCCCCAAAACAGCCCCACGTATCGTGGGATCTTGTCCCCTCACGCTGGGACAAGATGTTTTCCGCGACTATTACTTCTAAAAATTTCCGGAAGGTCCCAGAATATTTCTAGCACCCTCTAAATTATCTGGACACGCTCCGAAACATTTCCGGTATGGTGGTTTAATTTAAAACCATCTTCGTTTACCCGGTAAACAATTCCGGCAGCTCCGAAAACCTTTTTCGGTTTTTTCTCCGAAAAAATTCCAGAAATTACCAGACCAATCTAGCAACCTCCAAAACATTCCCGGTGCTTGCCGAAACCTTTTAGGATCAATGGTTTTATCCGAAACAACTTTTCGGTTTTACCGAAACTTTTTCGGTGTTCTCTCCGGAACTTTTCCGTCGTCTCCGAAACTCTTTCAGTGACTTTCTCTCGGACTCCTTGTCTAGTATTCAGCAGATAGATGACCCTTAAGCGTGTGACCCTATAGGTTCGGTGAAGCATAGACATGACCCGGAACCCCTTCCGATCAATGATCAACATCGGAGCCGTGGACACCCATATTGACCCCTATACCCACATGAATGAATATTCGAGTGAACCTCCAGTTGCCGTGTGCTATTCCTGTTGCTTCGCGATATGTTACAAATACCCGAGGTGAGACACGTTGGCATCCCCGTGGATCAAAAACTTGTCCACTATGCCAGTTACCTCGTTACTGGTATTGTTCTCTTTTCTCGTTCCCGTGTTCCGGCATCCCCGTGATCAAATCACAAAGTGTCTGGCCAGACGATGATGGATACCGTAACACCGAGAGGGCCCAGAGATATCTCTCCATCGTCGGAGGAGCAAATCCCAAACTTGAGCTATCAAGTTACTTGACATACTTTTCCATGAACCCGTAAGCCGCCGTAATAGCCACCCATTTACGGATGACATTTAACAAACCCCAAAGTTCATGAAGCAAGCATGAAGAAACTCGATACTCTCATGGTCTAAGGAATCATGCAAACGTTAACAATCTCTGTGTTATTAACCATTAACTTATGACGAATATATCTCATAGCATAACATCAATCGGGTCGATTCAACACAAGTGTTCTACCAACAATTGTGCCCTCAAAATTGCCGGCATAGCCATGCCCATGATCAGGAAAACAGGATCATCATGCAATACTTGAGCCAGTCATAGAGGCTTGACTAGGAATACATTTTACCGTTTATTATCCCACACGTGCATATGAGTCTTCCTCCGAGCCTCGTGGTTATTGCAGACTCGAGAACCATAGCAGTTATAGCATGGAACATAAACCTAATTATGAACAGGGAGATAATCAATAACATTTATTATTGCCTCTAGGGCATATCTCCTACAGACTCCCACTTGCACTAGAGTCAATAATCTAGTCAACGCTAATGCACTTTACACCTATGGCATACTGGTGTAAAATATGCTTCGCATGTGGTATAGCCTGATGTCCAACGGATCTGACAACTTCAGCTCCGTGTGTAACTTTGCATATCCTCGCGTTTTCACGCTTTCACAAAATTCATATTTTGTGTGGACTTGGCTTTGCATATGTGTGAATCATTGGTCGAAACCTGATTCCTCAGACTGAGCTATGGAGCAACTATCTGCAATAGTGTCCCATAGACCAAAGCCATCTTGGAACCATACTAAGTTCATGAATGAACTATATGATTCAACAACTTCTTTGTCGCTTCTAAAGCGTCAACATACTTAGCCTTTGTTATAGAATTCGCCACAGTATCTTGTTTGGAACAATTTCCAACTACCGTGCCACCATGTTGTGTATCACAAAACCCTCAATTTAAATCGAAAATCGCATGGAGCATTGATGAAGACTGTATCGATGTAACATTTTACAACGAACTCTTCATGATCTCCGCTTGCGAGAAAACATGTCATCAGTACTGCTCTTAGTACTCAATGACATCTTTCACTGTTGTCCCATGATCAGTACTTTGATCACTATGGTATCTATACTCGCAACAACTTTGGAGTATTGGACATATCTGGTTGTTTTTACATACCATGGAATACATGATTAATCCAAACACAAGAGTGTGTGGAATCACCATCATGTATTTTGCTCATCAGTGTTTTGGGACACCAAGTCTTGCATAAAACTCTTTCCATGTGACTTCGGCAAGAATCACTCCTTGACGGTTTTTCAATGCTAAAAGGTTTTAGCATTTTGTCAATATGTATCTTTGCTCAGCCCCATTAGGTAAATCTATCTCCATAGATCATCATGCCTAATATCAAGGCTACTTAGCCCAAGCACTTCATCGAAAAAACTATTTTCAAATGAAGTCCTAATTCGTGTCAAGAAATTTATTTCCAATTAACAATGTGTCAAGTACACAAGGTTTTTAGAAATATTATTATGTTCCCACTTACTTTCTTGAATCACAAGCATCTTCGATACCCATTTGATGAAGTCAAACCCCTTTGACCATTCCATCAAAAACGAAGATTCCAACTCCACTTTGCTCTCTTCTGTCCATCGCTGGAACTCTGAAGTTTGCATACTTACTAGCATCCTCTGGATCAACAAATTACTTTGGACTGTATCACATATAAGTCCTAGGTTTCATCTCCATCAGATGGAAATCCTTTTGTCATCCATGTTTCATATCTCATGATTGATATATGTATTAATTGCTAGTTCAACCCGAACCGACCTTAAGCATCGCTACGGTGAAACATCCTCATCGTAGTCAACTCCTTGAACTTGTTATTTCAACAAGTCGAGCTTTATGGATAAAACATTTTTATCCGTATCAGTTTTTAGTTCCATAAATATTCGTTTAGACTCTAAGTCTTCCGAAAGGTGTATCAAGGTTCTAATCTTGAATCACTTATATGGAAACTATCTCGGATTGTATTGGCATGTAGCCAATTCCGGAGTCAGGGCCCATCATCGCTTCCTTGTGTATCGTAGGTATACTGTTGTCCAACAACAATATCTCGTTTGCGCACCTGAGAGGTTTGCACGAGCCTTGCCTACGGGGTTCAGCTACAAGTTCGACTGAAGTCCATACATTTTATTGTAGAGACTTCTGTATCAGTCGCAGTAGGAAACTCCGGAATTACTTCCAAGGTTCCTTTCCTTTGACCTGATGACAAAGATACCGGTTATCTCGTCGAGTTGCACTGTCCTCCCACTCACCTTTTGTAAGAACTATTCTCTTTAAAAGCATACCGTTTTGTGGCAAACCTATTTGCCTCGGTATAGTGAGGGAGGAATACCCAATTACTTGGGATAACCTACAAAGTAGCACTTGTCTGATTTGGAATAGGTTTGTAACTTTTTACACAAGCCCCATATTCCAAATGTTAAGAAAGGATATAACATGGTTGGGCGTACCATACCATGACGTCATTTCAACAGACCCGATGGAGCTCTTTTCAGTGTAAAAGCCGCAGTCTCTAAAGCATCACTTTAAAAGGGTTAATGGCAAATTTATTTATGTCATCTTTGATCTTACCATGTCATAAATGGTTCGATTACATCTTCACGGACTTTCCACTTGCAGTGGTGTTCCGGGAGGTGCAAGTTTATGAAACCCCTTTCATAACTCATCAGACATTCGCTAAACTTGTAACTCAAATATTCCTTTCTGCAATCGAATTGTAGAAACATAATTTTCTTGTTACAATAACTTCTACTTCATTTTTGAAAACGTTTCGAATGATTTCAAAAGATCCAGACTTACGTCTCATCAAGTAAATATCCATATATCTACTTGAGTCAATTTTTGAAGATAGATAAATCCACTACTTGCAACAACATTTATTGGACTACACACATCATAATGTATGATTACCAATATGTTCTTTGCTCGTTCCTTATGGCATGTGAACGGTATTTCAGTCACTTCACCTTTCAGAGGAAAGTTGCAAGTGTCAGATGATTCAAAATCAAATGACTTCAAAATCCATCATAATGGAATTTTCCATGCGGGTTTCTCCAATGTGACCAAATGCAGTGCCACACTTGTGTGGTATTCTTTTAGTCTTGCGACATTTAGCGTCAGTGTTATGGATGTATCATATTACCATCAATATTCATAGCATACATCCCATCCTGTATGGAAGCATGGCCCTTCATGTTATTCATAACACCGAACATCAAAAGTTCTCTTATGAATAACCTTCTTGCAAAATACCCTATGCAAAGGGCTAGAGTGTATGAAACTCTAAATGAATTATGAAAGTAAATACAGAGGTAATGTATTAATATAAATATTCATAACATACATCTCATTCATAATGAAAGTATGGCCCTTATGTTGTTCATAACACCGAACATCAAAAGTTCTCTTATGAACAACCTTCTTTGCAAGATACCTTATGCAAAGGGCTAGAGTGTGAAACTCTAAAATGAATTATGAAAGTAAATACATAGGGAATACACCTATGGAAGGCATAGTAACATTTACTATGTTCCCTGCATGTATCTAACCTCATTCCTGGCTAGTCTTTCAGGCCATAGTAGTTCTTACATCGAATTGCAACAGAATGCAATCGAGCGGGTATCTTTGTGATTAACTCACAATACCCAAGAATTAGTGATTAACATGTTTAACCATAATTCCCAAGAACTATATCTTTGACCAGCCTTCTATACATCAAAAACTTGTATGACATTCATACATGAGCTGGATATTCCAGTCTTCTTTCCTTTTGCCATTATACTTCTAACAGTTTAACTTTCAGTATTTCTCCTACTCTCAGAAGAAGCATCCAACTTAAGAGTAGCGTTAGCCCCGGACTTCCTAGGCGTGAAAGTCTTACTAACACCCTTCGGACACTTCCTTTCTCTTTAAGTTGTTGTTTTATTCACCTTTCATCATATGACAGGCGTTCTCCTGGATCCCTCTCTTATCAGTCTAATGCATAGTAAACTCCTTTACTAATAGTTTGCAAACAAACATTGCTTTGGATATCTCATATCTTTTAGCCTTTGTCTGTCTTTGAAAATGATTTTCAGATTCCATGAATATCACATAACTATCCGAACTTTCGAAGTTCGGGTCTCATGGAAGCAAACATGTTGCACTTTGACTGAAAAGGAATTCTAGCTTTTGGATCGAAGGACGAGAGTCACATGATCCATAGCATTAGCCGGGGAATACCGAAAATATGCGATAGGACAAAATCCTTCTCGGCACTCTACAGGACAATCCTCACATTACGTTACCAACCGTAAAGTTTTAACCAGATATTTAACAGCTATTCAATTTTAATAGGGAAGGTGGAAACGCGAGCCATTATTCTATAACTATTATGCAAACCACACTTAGACAGTGTTCAAAATTAATTGCACTGAGAATTAAACAAGTTAATTCTATAGTGCGCTCCCACTCAAATCAATATCTCTCATAATTGATTTTGAGTGATACAAGATCCAGACTTCAATTCATCGCCATAGAATCATCATCTCATGACGGGAATTTTAATCGGTAGGCCAACTTGCCGATCACATCTCTATGTGACTCTTGTTCATCTTTCGATGCGTGTGTTCCGAGCTCATGACTTTCATGCCTGCACGTCAAGACAACCAAGTGATCTTGCTACGAGGTCTTTACTCACCCGCCTCACACATCTCTAATCGTTCGTACCCATGCATCCATGGCGCACCCCGAAAAGTTAGGTGCCGTGACGGTGCTACACTTGGGAGAACACTAACTACTTGATATTTTTGTGAGAGATCACCCTAATAAAAAGCGACTACCGCGCAATCAAGAAGGGTGCATCATAAGGGATAAACATCTCAGGCAATTCATAATAGCATGATATGGTATAGCCCTTTCTGACGGAGAAGTCTTTCATTTCTTCGTCTTCGGCATTCGCGTCGGTGTTCACCTTCGTGAAGATTGCCACCACCTTGTCGATGCACCAGATAATATTGCTATCTCTATAGCTAATAAAATAAGTGCATTACATAAGGTTGACACGCAGGTCATTAAAGTGCAATCATATGGCTCCAGCCATCATGCCGAATCAAGACACGCAGGTCATGTTAATCAATTTACATCATATAGTCATCTCATACATAATCAAATTATTATGAACACTGCTATACCACATCATATGCACATGCAAACCATCCTGCAAAACCAAGTTAGACGCCTCTAATCGGTTCATGCGAAATTTTATTTTACGTGGCTTCTAAGGTTTCGAAACAAACCGAAGCTACCAACGTCCATCATCAAGCATGATAATCCAAGTCGCTAGATTAACATTGCGAGGTGTATGAAACACGAGATAATAAAATCTCGAGCCCCATACTAAACTTCGTCATACGCGTGACCCCCGTGCAGATCATATCTGCATTGCCCGTTCGTCTGCGAAACATCCATCTTTCTCAACTATGGTGGAACCCAAAGAACTGTTAGCACTTCGTTGATCTGTCAATCAGCATACTCAGGAGCAGCATGAAAGGATCGCGGATTGCCAGAACTTTGTGAGATTCCACCATGCCATCAAGATCAGGACTACGCAAATTCCAGGGAAGCAACAAGAACATCGGGTAACAGATTTCATCTGCTACCCGCACAAATAATTTTCAGTAATAGATCTCATCTACTACCTAATTATATTGTGCAACACCCATACATCTCTATGTATTCTAGATCGCAACCTGCATCTACGCATAGCACGGCTCTGATGCCACTGAACGGTAACGCAGTAGAAAACAAAAAAAATTCCGACCTACGCACCAGCCCGGGACCACTATGGAGACTGCATACAAGGTTTGATCATATTCGTTACCGACTCGTAGCGCAGCGGAAGTAGAGTCGATGACGAACGGCGGTGCAGATCCCCGCAGCTAGGATTTTACAACCTCCCAACCGCGAGGATGTATACCCTCATCTGCCCCGCGGACAGCCCTCCGGGAGGCGGCCGGACAGTCCCCCGGACGGTGTCGCGGACAGCCCTTCGGGAGGACCTCCGAAACTCGGACTGTCACTCGGACAGCCCTTCGGGAGGACCTCCAAAACTCGGACGGTCACACAGACAGCCCTTCGGGGGGCACTCTCGAACTAAGACCGAAACTACGATCTCTCTACAGAGTTGCACACATACGGTGACATCTATCCGGCAGGGCTTCGCCGTCCAGAACTAGTTCCTGCCGGAACCCAGACAGTCTTTCGGCTCTACGAAACTATTTCGCTGGGAGGGAGAGAGAATGCCAGATCATGCATGGCTTGTGTGAGAGAGTTGGAGTGAGGATGGAGAGCTCCTCTCCACCTCCTTATATAGTGGTGGAAGGGGTGAGGGGGGGCTGAAATTCAGCCCACAAAACATGCATCCACCAAACAAGGAAACATGTTCCCACCAAACATGGAGAAAACATGTTCCCTTGTCCATGGTGTTCCCCCATGGGGCCCCACCTTCCTCCCAACACTCTCCACCATTTGTGGAGGCTGCCCCCCACCATGGGGCCCCCCCATCACTTTTGTCCAGCCACAAGGGGCTGCCCCCTCAAGGGGGGGCGCCCCCAAAACAGCCCCACGTATCGTGGGATCTTGTCCCCTCACGCTGGGACAAGATGTTTTCCGCGACTATTACTTCTGAAAAATTCCGGAAGGTCCCAGAATATTTCTAGCACCCTCTAAATTATCTGGACACGCTCCGAAACATTTCCGGTATGGTGGTTTAATTTAAAACCATCTTCGTTTACCCGGTAAACAATTCCGGCAGCTCCGAAAACCTTTTTCGGTTTTTTCTCCGAAAAAAATCCAGAAATTACCAGACCAATCTAGCAACCTCCAAAACATTCCCGGTGCTTGCCGAAACCTTTTAGGATCAATGGTTTTATCCGAAACAACTTTTCGGTTTTACCGAAACTTTTTCGGTGTTCTCTCCGGAACTTTTCCGTCGTCTCCGAAACTCTTTCAGTGACTTTCTCTCGGACTCCTTGTCTAGTATTCAGCAGATAGATGACCCTTAAGCGTGTGACCCTATAGGTTCGGTGAAGCATAGACATGACCCGGAACCCCTTCCGATCAATGATCAACATCGGAGCCGTGGACACCCATATTGACCCCTATACCCACATGAATGAATATTCGAGTGAACCTCCAGTTGCCGTGTGCTATTCCTGTTGCTTCGCGATATGTTACAAATACCCGAGGTGAGACACGTTGGCATCCCCGTGGATCAACAACTTGTCCACTATGCCAGTTACCTCGTTACTGGTATTGTTCTCTTTTCTCGTTCCCGTGTTCCGGCATCCCCGTGATCAAATCACAAAGTGTCTGGCCAGACGATGATGGATACCGTAACACCGAGAGGGCCCAGAGATATCTCTCCATCGTCGGAGGAGCAAATCCCAAACTTGAGCTATCAAGTTACTTGACATACTTTTCCATGAACCCGTAAGCCGCCGTAATAGCCACCCATTTACGGATGACATTTAACAAACCCCAAAGTTCATGAAGCAAGCATGAAGAAACTCGATACTCTCATGGTCTAAGGAATCATGCAAACGTTAACAATCTCTGTGTTATTAACCATTAACTTATGACGAATATATCTCATAGCATAACATCAATCGGGTCGATTCAACACAAGTGTTCTACCAACAATTGTGCCCTCAAAATTGCCGGCATAGCCATGCCCATGATCAGGAAAACAGGATCATCATGCAATACTTGAGCCAGTCATAGAGGCTTGACTAGGAATACATTTTACCGTTTATTATCCCACACGTGCATATGAGTCTTCCTCCGAGCCTCGTGGTTATTGCAGACTCGAGAACCATAGCAGTTATAGCATGGAACATAAACCTAATTATGAACAGGGAGATAATCAATAACATTTATTATTGCCTCTAGGGCATATCTCCTACAGACTCCCACTTGCACTAGAGTCAATAATCTAGTCAACGCTAATGCACTTTACACCTATGGCATACTGGTGTAAAATATGCTTCGCATGTGGTATAGCCTGATGTCCAACGGATCTGACAACTTCAGCTCCGTGTGTAACTTTGCATATCCTCGCGTTTTCACGCTTTCACAAAATTCATATTTTGTGTGGACTTGGCTTTGCATATGTGTGAATCATTGGTCGAAACCTGATTCCTCAGACTGAGCTATGGAGCAACTATCTGCAATAGTGTCCCATAGACCAAAGCCATCTTGGAACCATACTAAGTTCATGAATGAACTATATGATTCAACAACTTCTTTGTCGCTTCTAAAGCGTCAACATACTTAGCCTTTGTTATAGAATTCGCCACAGTATCTTGTTTGGAACAATTTCCAACTACCGTGCCACCATGTTGTGTATCACAAAACCCTCAATTTAAATCGAAAATCGCATGGAGCATTGATGAAGACTGTATCGATGTAACATTTTACAACGAACTCTTCATGATCTCCGCTTGCGAGAAAACATGTCATCAGTACTGCTCTTAGTACTCAATGACATCTTTCACTGTTGTCCCATGATCAGTACTTTGATCACTATGGTATCTATACTCGCAACAACTTTGGAGTATTGGACATATCTGGTTGTTTTTACATACCATGGAATACATGATTAATCCAAACACAAGAGTGTGTGGAATCACCATCATGTATTTTGCTCATCAGTGTTTTGGGACACCAAGTCTTGCATAAAACTCTTTCCATGTGACTTCGGCAAGAATCACTCCTTGACGGTTTTTCAATGCTAAAAGGTTTTAGCATTTTGTCAATATGTATCTTTGCTCAGCCCCATTAGGTAAATCTATCTCCATAGATCATCATGCCTAATATCAAGGCTACTTAGCCCAAGCACTTCATCGAAAAAACTATTTTCAAATGAAGTCCTAATTCGTGTCAAGAAATTTATTTCCAATTAACAATGTGTCAAGTACACAAGGTTTTTAGAAATATTATTATGTTCCCACTTACTTTCTTGAATCACAAGCATCTTCGATACCCATTTGATGAAGTCAAACCCCTTTGACCATTCCATCAAAAACGAAGATTCCAACTCCACTTTGCTCTCTTCTGTCCATCGCTGGAACTCTGAAGTTTGCATACTTACTAGCATCCTCTGGATCAACAAATTACTTTGGACTGTATCACATATAAGTCCTAGGTTTCATCTCCATCAGATGGAAATCCTTTTGTCATCCATGTTTCATATCTCATGATTGATATATGTATTAATTGCTAGTTCAACCCGAACCGACCTTAAGCATCGCTACGGTGAAACATCCTCATCGTAGTCAACTCCTTGAACTTGTTATTTCAACAAGTCGAGCTTTATGGATAAAACATTTTTATCCGTATCAGTTTTTAGTTCCATAAATATTCGTTTAGACTCTAAGTCTTCCGAAAGGTGTATCAAGGTTCTAATCTTGAATCACTTATATGGAAACTATCTCGGATTGTATTGGCATGTAGCCAATTCCGGAGTCAGGGCCCATCATCGCTTCCTTGTGTATCGTAGGTATACTGTTGTCCAACAACAATATCTCGTTTGCGCACCTGAGAGGTTTGCACGAGCCTTGCCTACGGGGTTCAGCTACAAGTTCGACTGAAGTCCATACATTTTATTGTAGAGACTTCTGTATCAGTCGCAGTAGGAAACTCCGGAATTACTTCCAAGGTTCCTTTCCTTTGACCTGATGACAAAGATACCGGTTATCTCGTCGAGTTGCACTGTCCTCCCACTCACCTTTTGTAAGAACTATTCTCTTTAAAAGCATACCGTTTTGTGGCAAACCTATTTGCCTCGGTATAGTGAGGGAGGAATACCCAATTACTTGGGATAACCTACAAAGTAGCACTTGTCTGATTTGGAATAGGTTTGTAACTTTTTACACAAGCCCCATATTCCAAATGTTAAGAAAGGATATAACATGGTTGGGCGTACCATACCATGACGTCATTTCAACAGACCCGATGGAGCTCTTTTCAGTGTAAAAGCCGCAGTCTCTAAAGCATCACTTTAAAAGGGTTAATGGCAAATTTATTTATGTCATCTTTGATCTTACCATGTCATAAATGGTTCGATTACATCTTCACGGACTTTCCACTTGCAGTGGTGTTCCGGGAGGTGCAAGTTTATGAAACCCCTTTCATAACTCATCAGACATTCGCTAAACTTGTAACTCAAATATTCCTTTCTGCAATCGAATTGTAGAAACATAATTTTCTTGTTACAATAACTTCTACTTCATTTTTGAAAACGTTTCGAATGATTTCAAAAGATCCAGACTTACGTCTCATCAAGTAAATATCCATATATCTACTTGAGTCAATTTTTGAAGATAGATAAATCCACTACTTGCAACAACATTTATTGGACTACACACATCATAATGTATGATTACCAATATGTTCTTTGCTCGTTCCTTATGGCATGTGAACGGTATTTCAGTCACTTCACCTTTCAGAGGAAAGTTGCAAGTGTCAGATGATTCAAAATCAAATGACTTCAAAATCCATCATAATGGAATTTTCCATGCGGGTTTCTCCAATGTGACCAAATGCAGTGCCACACTTGTGTGGTATTCTTTTAGTCTTGCGACATTTAGCGTCAGTGTTATGGATGTATCATATTACCATCAATATTCATAGCATACATCCCATCCTGTATGGAAGCATGGCCCTTCATGTTATTCATAACACCGAACATCAAAAGTTCTCTTATGAATAACCTTCTTGCAAAATACCCTATGCAAAGGGCTAGCGTGTATGAAACTCTAAATGAATTATGAAAGTAAATACAGAGGTAATGTATTAATATAAATATTCATAACATACATCTCATTCATAATGAAAGTATGGCCCTTATGTTGTTCATAACACCGAACATCAAAAGTTCTCTTATGAACAACCTTCTTTGCAAGATACCTTATGCAAAGGGCTAGAGTGTGAAACTCTAAAATGAATTATGAAAGTAAATACATAGGGAATACACCTATGGAAGGCATAGTAACATTTACTATGTTCCCTGCATGTATCTAACCTCATTCCTGGCTAGTCTTTCAGGCCATAGTAGTTCTTACATCGAATTGCAACAGAATGCAATCGAGCGGGTATCTTTGTGATTAACTCACAATACCCAAGAATTAGTGATTAACATGTTTAACCATAATTCCCAAGAACTATATCTTTGACCAGCCTTCTATACATCAAAAACTTGTATGACATTCATACATGAGCTGGATATTCCAGTCTTCTTTCCTTTTGCCATTATACTTCTAACAGTTTAACTTTCAGTATTTCTCCTACTCTCAGAAGAAGCATCCAACTTAAGAGTAGCGTTAGCCCCGGACTTCCTAGGCGTGAAAGTCTTACTAACACCCTTCGGACACTTCCTTTCTCTTTAAGTTGTTGTTTTATTCACCTTTCATCATATGACAGGCGTTCTCCTGGATCCCTCTCTTATCAGTCTAATGCATAGTAAACTCCTTTACTAATAGTTTGCAAACAAACATTGCTTTGGATATCTCATATCTTTTAGCCTTTGTCTGTCTTTGAAAATGATTTTCAGATTCCATGAATATCACATAACTATCCGAACTTTCGAAGTTCGGGTCTCATGGAAGCAAACATGTTGCACTTTGACTGAAAAGGAATTCTAGCTTTTGGATCGAAGGACGAGAGTCACATGATCCATAGCATTAGCCGGGGAATACCGAAAATATGCGATAGGACAAAATCCTTCTCGGCACTCTACAGGACAATCCTCACATTACGTTACCAACCGTAAAGTTTTAACCAGATATTTAACAGCTATTCAATTTTAATAGGGAAGGTGGAAACGCGAGCCATTATTCTATAACTATTATGCAAACCACACTTAGACAGTGTTCAAAATTAATTGCACTGAGAATTAAACAAGTTAATTCTATAGTGCGCTCCCACTCAAATCAATATCTCTCATAATTGATTTTGAGTGATACAAGATCCAGACTTCAATTCATCGCCATAGAATCATCATCTCATGACGGGAATTTTAATCGGTAGGCCAACTTGCCGATCACATCTCTATGTGACTCTTGTTCATCTTTCGATGCGTGTGTTCCGAGCTCATGACTTTCATGCCTGCACGTCAAGACAACCAAGTGATCTTGCTACGAGGTCTTTACTCACCCGCCTCACACATCCCTAATCGTTCGTACCCATGCATCCATGGCGCACCCCGAAAAGTTAGGTGCCGTGACGGTGCTACACTTGGGAGAACACTAACTACTTGATATTTTTGTGAGAGATCACCCTAATAAAAAGCGACTACCGCGCAATCAAGAAGGGTGCATCATAAGGGATAAACATCTCAGGCAATTCATAATAGCATGATATGGTATAGCCCTTTCTGACGGAGAAGTCTTTCATTTCTTCGTCTTCGGCATTCGCGTCGGTGTTCACCTTCGTGAAGATTGCCACCACCTTGTCGATGCACCAGATAATATTGCTATCTCTATAGCTAATAAAATAAGTGCATTACATAAGGTTGACACGCAGGTCATTAAAGTGCAATCATATGGCTCCAGCCATCATGCCGAATCAAGACACGCAGGTCATGTTAATCAATTTACATCATATAGTCATCTCATACATAATCAAATTATTATGAACACTGCTATACCACATCATATGCACATGCAAACCATCCTGCAAAACCAAGTTAGACGCCTCTAATCGGTTCATGCGAAATTTTATTTTACGTGGCTTCTAAGGTTTCGAAACAAACCGAAGCTACCAACGTCCATCATCAAGCATGATAATCCAAGTCGCTAGATTAACATTGCGAGGTGTATGAAACACGAGATAATAAAATCTCGAGCCCCATACTAAACTTCGTCATACGCGTGACCCCCGTGCAGATCATATCTGCATTGCCCGTTCGTCTGCGAAACATCCATCTTTCTCAACTATGGTGGAACCCAAAGAACTGTTAGCACTTCGTTGATCTGTCAATCAGCATACTCAGGAGCAGCATGAAAGGATCGCGGATTGCCAGAACTTTGTGAGATTCCACCATGCCATCAAGATCAGGACTACGCAAATTCCAGGGAAGCAACAAGAACATCGGGTAACAGATTTCATCTGCTACCCGCACAAATAATTTTCAGTAATAGATCTCATCTACTACCTAATTATATTGTGCAACACCCATACATCTCTATGTATTCTAGATCGCAACCTGCATCTACGCATAGCACGGCTCTGATGCCACTGAACGGTAACGCAGTAGAAAACAAAAAAAATTCCGACCTACGCACCAGCCCGGGACCACTATGGAGACTGCATACAAGGTTTGATCATATTCGTTACCGACTCGTAGCGCAGCGGAAGTAGAGTCGATGACGAACGGCGGTGCAGATCCCCGCAGCTAGGATTTTACAACCTCCCAACCGCGAGGATGTATACCCTCATCTGCCCCGCGGACAGCCCTCCGGGAGGCGGTCGGACAGTCCCCCGGACGGTGTCGCGGACAGCCCTTCGGGAGGACCTCCGAAACTCGGACTGTCACTCGGACAGCCCTTCGGGAGGACCTCCAAAACTCGGACGGTCACACAGACAGCCCTTCGGGGGGCACTCTCGAACTAAGACCGAAACTACGATCTCTCTACAGAGTTGCACACATACGGTGACATCTATCCGGCAGGGCTTCGCCGTCCAGAACTAGTTCCTGCCGGAACACAGACAGTCTTTCGGCTCTACGAAACTATTTCGCTGGGAGGGAGAGAGAATGCCAGATCATGCATGGCTTGTGTGAGAGAGTTGGAGTGAGGATGGAGAGCTCCTCTCCACCTCCTTATATAGTGGTGGAAGGGGTGAGGGGGGGCTGAAATTCAGCCCAAAAAACATGCATCCACCAAACAAGGAAACATGTTCCCACCAAACATGGAGAAAACATGTTCCCTTGTCCATGGTGTTCCCCCATGGGGCCCCACCTTCCTCCCAACACTCTCCACCATTTGTGGAGGCTGCCCCCCACCATGGGGCCCCCCCATCACTTTTGTCCAGCCACAAGGGGCTGCCCCCTCAAGGGGGGGCGCCCCCAAAACAGCCCCACGTATCGTGGGATCTTGTCCCCTCACGCTGGGACAAGATGTTTTCCGCGACTATTACTTCTAAAAAATTCCGGAAGGTCCCAGAATATTTCTAGCACCCTCTAAATTATCTGGACACGCTCCGAAACATTTCCGGTATGGTGGTTTAATTTAAAACCATCTTCGTTTACCCGGTAAACAATTCCGGCAGCTCCGAAAACCTTTTTCGGTTTTTTCTCCGAAAAATTTCCAGAAATTACCAGACCAATCTAGCAACCTCCAAAACATTCCCGGTGCTTGCCGAAACCTTTTAGGATCAATGGTTTTATCCGAAACAACTTTTCGGTTTTACCGAAACTTTTTCGGTGTTCTCTCCGGAACTTTTCCGTCGTCTCCGAAACTCTTTCAGTGACTTTCTCTTGGACTCCTTGTCTAGTATTCAGCAGATAGATGACCCTTAAGCGTGTGACCCTATAGGTTCGGTGAAGCATAGACATGACCCGGAACCCCTTCCGATCAATGATCAACATCGGAGCCGTGGACACCCATATTGACCCCTATACCCACACGAATGAATATTCGAGTGAACCTCCAGTTGCCGTGTGCTATTCCTGTTGCTTCGCGATATGTTACAAATACCCGAGGTGAGACATGTTGGCATCCCCGTGGATCAACAACTTGTTCACTATGCCAGTTACCTCGTTACCGGTATTGTTCTCTTTTCTCGTTCCCGTGTTCCGGCATCCCCGTGATCAAATCACAAAGTGTCTGGCCAGACGATGATGGATACCGTAACACCGAGAGGGCCCAGAGATATCTCTCCATCGTCGGAGGAGCAAATCCCAAACTTGAGCTATCAAGTTACTTGACATACTTTTCCATGAACCCGTAAGCCGCCGTAATAGCCACCCATTTACGGATGACATTTAACAAACCCCAAAGTTCATGAAGCAAGCATGAAGAAACTCGATACTCTCATGGTCTAAGGAATCATGCAAACGTTAACCATCTCTGTGTTATTAACCATTAACTTATGACGAATATATCTCATAGCATAACATCAATCGGGTCGATTCAACACAAGTGTTCTACCAACAATTGTGCCCTCAAAATTGCCGGCATAGCCATGCCCATGATCAGGAAAACAGGATCATCATGCAATACTTGAGCCAGTCATAGAGGCTTGACTAGGAATACATTTTACCGTTTATTATCCCACACGTGCATATGAGTCTTCCTCCGAGCCTCGTGGTTATTGCAGACTCGAGAACCATAGCAGTTATAGCATGGAACATAAACCTAATTATGAACAGGGAGATAATCAATAACATTTATTATTGCCTCTAGGGCATATCTCCTACAGACTCCCACTTGCACTAGAGTCAATAATCTAGTCAACGCTAATGCACTTTACACCTATGGCATACTGGTGTAAAATATGCTTCGCATGTGGTATAGCCTGATGTCCAACGGATCTGACAACTTCAGCTCCGTGTGTAACTTTGCATATCCTCGCGTTTTCACGCTTTCACAAAATTCATATTTTGTGTGGACTTGGCTTTGCATATGTGTGAATCATTGGTCGAAACCTGATTCCTCAGACTGAGCTATGGAGCAACTATCTGCAATAGTGTCCCATAGACCAAAGCCATCTTGGAACCATACTAAGTTCATGAATGAACTATATGATTCAACAACTTCTTTGTCGCTTCTAAAGCGTCAACATACTTAGCCTTTGTTATAGAATTCGCCACAGTATCTTGTTTGGAACAATTTCCAACTACCGTGCCACCATGTTGTGTATCACAAAACCCTCAATTTAAATCGAAAATCGCATGGAGCATTGATGAAGACTGTATCGATGTAACATTTTACAACGAACTCTTCATGATCTCCGCTTGCGAGAAAACATGTCATCAGTACTGCTCTTAGTACTCAATGACATCTTTCACTGTTGTCCCATGATCAGTACTTTGATCACTATGGTATCTATACTCGCAACAACTTTGGAGTATTGGACATATCTGGTTGTTTTTACATACCATGGAATACATGATTAATCCAAACACAAGAGTGTGTGGAATCACCATCATGTATTTTGCTCATCAGTGTTTTGGGACACCAAGTCTTGCATAAAACTCTTTCCATGTGACTTCGGCAAGAATCACTCCTTGACGGTTTTTCAATGCTAAAAGGTTTTAGCATTTTGTCAATATGTATCTTTGCTCAGCCCCATTAGGTAAATCTATCTCCATAGATCATCATGCCTAATATCAAGGCTACTTAGCCCAAGCACTTCATCGAAAAAACTATTTTCAAATGAAGTCCTAATTCGTGTCAAGAAATTTATTTCCAATTAACAATGTGTCAAGTACACAAGGTTTTTAGAAATATTATTATGTTCCCACTTACTTTCTTGAATCACAAGCATCTTCGATACCCATTTGATGAAGTCAAACCCCTTTGACCATTCCATCAAAAACGAAGATTCCAACTCCACTTTGCTCTCTTCTGTCCATCGCTGGAACTCTGAAGTTTGCATACTTACTAGCATCCTCTGGATCAACAAATTACTTTGGACTGTATCACATATAAGTCCTAGGTTTCATCTCCATCAGATGGAAATCCTTTTGTCATCCATGTTTCATATCTCATGATTGATATATGTATTAATTGCTAGTTCAACCCGAACCGACCTTAAGCATCGCTACGGTGAAACATCCTCATCGTAGTCAACTCCTTGAACTTGTTATTTCAACAAGTCGAGCTTTATGGATAAAACATTTTTATCCGTATCAGTTTTTAGTTCCATAAATATTCGTTTAGACTCTAAGTCTTCCGAAAGGTGTATCAAGGTTCTAATCTTGAATCACTTATATGGAAACTATCTCAGATTGTATTGGCATGTAGCCAATTCCGGAGTCAGGGCCCATCATCGCTTCCTTGTGTATCGTAGGTATACTGTTGTCCAACAACAATATCTCGTTTGCGCACCTGAGAGGTTTGCACGAGCCTTGCCTACGGGGTTCAGCTACAAGTTCGACTGAAGTCCATACATTTTATTGTAGAGACTTCTGTATCAGTCGCAATAGGAAACTACGGAATTACTTCCAAGGTTCCTTTCCTTTGACCTGATGACAAAGATACCGGTTATCTCGTCGAGTTGCACTGTCCTCCCACTCACCTTTTGTAAGAACTATTCTCTTTAAAAGCATACCATTTTGTGGAAAACCTATTTGCCTCGGTATAGTGAGGGAGGAATACCCAATTACTTGGGATAACCTACAAAGTAGCACTTGTCTGATTTGGAATAGGTTTGTAACTTTTTACACAAGCCCCATATTCCAAATGTTAAGAAAGGATATAACATGGTTGGGCGTACCATACCATGACGTCATTTCAACATACCATGACGGCAATCCTTAATACTTAAATATTAAAAAAAATGTTCGAGAGAAACCTACAATTTATTCATAATCAACTATGGCAATACAGAGAATACAAGAGGTAACAAAAATGACAACAAGGTTTATGGTTGACCTAGCGACGATTACAAGCACTGAAGCGAGCCCAAGGTGCACCGTTGTCGCCGCTTCTTCCTCACCGCAGTCAAACAGACATTATTGTAATAAACAGTCGAGATCTCGACGTGTTAAGACCCCACAGAACTAGCACATCACAGTAGCAAGCATTGCCGATGAAAAGAGTCATAGATCGAAAGGATCAGATATGTAAACACACGAACGAAAAGTGGATCCAAATATACATATAGTGGTGTTCTATCTCATGCTGCTAAGTTTCTTCTGCTTTTATCGTGGTCCAACAACCAAACGTCAAGAGTTGGTGGCTCCTCAAAACCTTCATAATTAGTGCGCCTTCCACAATTTTGGCCTTTACGATGGAGCTTCATATTTCTTTGTTCGTTTTAGCATCTTTAGTCCATTGTAGTTTACCGTTGCTCTAAATATTATTTTTATGATCAATAAAATATTGGCTTACATCGCTAATTCAAGACGAGTTGTTGAAGGTAGCGTGGTCAGCATAGCTTTGCGATTCAAGTTTGATGCACATGGTACTCCCTTCGGCTGGGT
The DNA here is from genome assembly GCA_039707655.1 of Elymus sibiricus. Classification (NCBI taxonomy): domain Eukaryota; kingdom Viridiplantae; phylum Streptophyta; class Magnoliopsida; order Poales; family Poaceae; genus Elymus; species Elymus sibiricus. Next base: position 358,683,719 of record CM077675.1, read on the forward strand.
TTACAGGGTCGGGTGGGTTTTTAGGTCTTCAATTTGCCTAACAAAACATATGATTATATACCATCATAAACATATTATTGAATTTATATTCAATAAAGTTTCTAAATATATAGATTTGGTGGCATATAACATGATATTTTGTTAGTCAAACCGAGAACCTAGAAACTACCACACATCTTATGCATCCATGAGCATGGAGTATTAGTTTTTTGCTTGTTTTTCGTCGTTCTGTTTCATCACACACATAAAATGGAAATAGCTCACCCTTTCCTATCTAGCTTTGATGGTTCAAACCACATCAAGTTCTTGCATTGCTTCTACTGGTAGGCTTACCTTGATGTCAAGATACAAAATATTATGTGTGCTACTATAAACACATGGGTTCAATATTGTAGGGTTTGGTAGTATTGAACAAAGGGATTTGTATCCTTATTTTGTTGCAACAATGTAAAATGATGAGCATATTTTTACAACATATTTCTTCCTTGTCAAAACGGCATTTAGGCTATCTTGATGGTCTCTTTTGTAAGTTGTAATCCTTCCTTCCGTCAAAACATGTAGGGAGGGGGCATTATCTTATTTTTTAAGACAAAAATCTGACTAACAGTTCCTCTATTTATTTCTTGTGTTGGATGAATGATCAATAGGTGTGAGTGTAGGATATTGAGAGAGGAACGAAAAATAGGTACCAACAAACAATACTTGGACTTTTGGCACGGTAACAAACAATATGTTGAAATATTTTGTCCATCCCTTTCCACCAGTTCACACTTTTGGATGAACTGACTGAAGTATGATTTTAATATGGTTTCAAATCCAAGTGTCTCGAGTTCAAGACTTGTCAATGGAGAATTAAAAAAAATCGGCCTACATCAACCCCACTTCCAAGAACCAGACAAGTCTAAACGTGATGGGGATGGTTAAAATGTATTGCCCATCTTCCTACATTAGTTTGGAATTTTGAATGAACTAGATGAAGCATGTTCAATATTGACAGGATCGATATGGTTGACTAGAGGGGGGGTGAATACGCAACTACCAATTTTTAACTAATCTTTAGCAAATTAGGAATAGCAACAAATAGGTTGTCTAGATATGCAACTAGGTGAGCAACCTACATGATGCTAACAATATTAACAACACAAGCAAGCAAATAATCTACGAAAGGTAAAGCTTGCACAAAGTAAAGGTAAGAAGTAACCACAAGCGGAACCGATGGAGACGAGGACGTGTTACCAAAGTTCCTTCCCTTTGAAGGGAAGTACGTCTCCATTAAAGCGGTGTGGAGGCACAATGCTCCCCAAGATGGCACTAGGGCCACCGTATTCTCCTCACGCCCTCACACAATTCGAGATATCGTGATTCCACTAGTGGTGCACTTGAAGGCGGCAACCGCGGACCTTTACAAACAAGGTTGGGGCAATCTCCACAACTCAATTGGAGGCTCCCAACGAAACCACGAAGCTTCACCACAATGGAATATGGCTTTGAGGTGACCTATTCTGTCTAGGGTGCTCAAGCACCCAAGAGTAACAAAATCCACACAAGAAAGTAAGGGGGAATCAAGTTTCCTTTGGTGGAAGTGTAGATCTAGGTCTCCTCCTTCAATCCCTAGCAAATCAACAAGTTTGAGTGGCTAGGGAGAGAGATCGGGCAAGAAAGCTTGGAGGGCGTCAATGGAGGAGAGAGAGGTAAGAGATCAGAGGGAGGTGGAAGAACCGCCTCTTTATATAGGGCCCCCAACTTCCAACCGTTACAGCCGGTTTTACATGGCAGTGGTACAACCGGTGACGCGGGTGGTAGAACCGGTAGGACCGGAACAACCGCCCAACCACCACATCAAAATAGAACCTGAGCCGGTGGTTCCTCCCCGATGCAACTGCTCAGCTCGAGTGCGGGACAAGGTTTAGTCCCGAGCGGTACAACCGCTTGATACACCGGTAGTATCAGTCGATATATATCAACCGGTACAACCGCCCCTCATCCGCCCAACAACCGCACCACAACAGAACTGTGTCTGGTTGTAGGCCGGTGCTGGGCCGGTACAACCGCCCAAGGCTGCCACCTAGGGCCAGCCAGCTGTTGGCGGTACAACCGCCCGGAGGCAGCGGTACAACCGCTGGAGACCAGGGGCAGCACCCCCAGGGTATCACCCCTGGGGTGGAGATTATGTCGGATGAGAAGAGTGAGCGGTACAACCAGCCTTCATGGATAGGAAGCATGGCCCCTCTCTCTCACTGATGGAAGGATATGAGGTAGGTGCCAAGAATGTGTATGTGTATTGATTCACCCCAAAACCTTCCAATGAGAATTCCCTCTCAATAGTACGGGATCCCCACGACCAAAGAAAATAAACGCGTAGAGAACACCGTCTTCGTTATTTTCCGTCCGAAAGGAATGCCTAACCGTCTTGTGTCGCACACGGAGTACCTGAAGAACTTGACATACGATTAGATAACAAAGTGAGGTGTCATCATCACCAAAACACTAGGGTAAGAGAATGCCCTTGCAATCTCCCCCTTTTTGGTGGATGATGACAACAACACGATTTGCATTGATGGTCAAAAAAATAGAAGCGGAGCTCCCCCTCAAAGTGTGCACCCAGTGAGATTTGCGCAAACACGGGAGCTCCCCCTCGATTTTATAGACCGGCCAATGGGTACAAATGAAGAGATAACAGTAAAGTGCAATTGTACCGGATAAGAAGTAGAGCTAAATAACAAGGGCATCAATGAATCTCAGGCTCTACTTAAACAACGAGACACGATAAAAATACTAAGGGATCGCATAGAGTCTCCGCATAAGATAGGTCCACAACCGATTAAAAGCAAATAAGAGTTCAACTTCAACTGGAAAGACCACACCCATGCAAATCGCATCATAATATAACTCTCTCCCCCTTTGGCATCAAGACACCAAAAAGGAAAAGAGCGATGCTAACGCCCCAAAGCTCAGTAGAGCTCGTCAGATCCGCCAGTCTCCTCTGAATCGTCACTGGCAGACCCATCAGCATCATCATCATCATCGTCCACAATATCATCATCAGCAGCAGCAGAGGAGGAGGAGGCAGCAGGCTGACCCGAGATCTCATCATCAGTCCAAGTGCTATGTTCATAGATCCACTGCTCCTCAGGAGTGATTGTCTTCTCAGAACCACTGGCAGCGTGAAGATGGAGAGCCTGCATAATCTGAATCTGTCTGTGTCTGGCAAGCTTCTCGTTGACATGGGCTTCATAGAGCTTCTTTCGAACATGGGTCTGGAGGCAGAAGGTCTTCTTAATTTTGCCGGTGAGCTTAGTGACCCATGAGGGCTTGGCCCCTGCTGGAAGCTCAAAATCACTGTCGCTAGAAGTAGCAAAAATATCCTCTGGGTGGTCATGGGGGAAACGAGGCTCAACATGCTTCTTCTTCCGGAGTTGCTTGATCTCATGCACGGCGAGGTTGTCCGGAGAAGTGAGAGGCTCTCCAGGCCTACGAACTGCCCACATAGAGTTTAGAAAGCACATGATAAACGAAGCATAGGTGGGGACCTTCCTATAGAAGATCGTGATGTACATCTCCTCCCACAACCACTTGGAAGCATCAAACGTAGCACCAGAGCCAGCTTCAGTCTTCATAGCCAAAAGCAGATCTACCAGATAACCATGAATCTCATCTTGATTCCCAACCTTGGGCAGAAGAACATTGCGGAAAACACGGTGCAAGCTATCATAAACCTGCTGCAGGTCTTTGGACCCTCCAATAATGCCACGCCCGGGAATGTACAAGGGGGCTAGTTCCTCCTTCTCCATGGAGGTAGCCCGGTCATGAGGACGGATGCCACCATTCCCAGTGAGGCCAATATCATCATAGCCAAGAGCGTTGCAAAAAGCGCGCCACGGAACATGGAAGAATTCATCATGAAACATGAAGGAAAGGTGACGAGCATCATCAGTGCCGAAGTGGATAGTGGCATAAAACTGGTGAATGAGCTGCACATCAAAGGGACAATTGATAGTCATGAGCTTGATCAAATCAAACTCCTCGCACAGTGCCAAGGCCTCCCCAAAGTAATCCATGTTGTTTCTCTAGTACTCAATGTCAATAGTCCATTGCTTGGCAAACTTGTTCTTGTGATGGTCATAAAGTTCGTGCACAATCCGCATTTGCATCTCATTTCTAAACTGAGGGGTGGACCACCTAGAAGCAACATGGATCTCATATGGATTTTGGAAGCAAACCCTCTCCCAATCAGCTTGCTTCCATTCGTGCACAGGCTTGGCAGACTTTTGCTTGGCGGCCAAGGACTTCTCACGACGAGTTGGCTTGGTTGGGATGACAACTTCCTCTTCTTCGAACTCATTGACGAGCCTACATCTGTGAGCTCGTTTCTTGGAATTCTTACGAGGAGCAGAGCGAGAACCTGAGCCACCTGTAGACACACACGAGAAGCACACAAGAGAAACCCAGACAAGATGAGAGGATTGTACGCAAGAATAGGAATATATTAGTCGTGAAGCAGAGAAAATAAAACAATGGGACAGGATTCATAGAAGCCGGTTGAACCGGTCCTCCCACTGGTTGTACCGCTTCAACGGTTGTACCGCAAGTGGAAGCGGTTGTACCGCCCGGACGGACAGCACCTCACCGGTGGGGAACCGGTACATCCGGATTCGAACCATGCACAACTATTCTAGGTTCTAAGCAACAAAAGTAATAGGAGATGTATACATGATCTCTTCCCACCAATAGTTTGACTAAAAACGCGGGAAACCAAGCAATGCCCTAACAATGGAGGATCCAAAGGGAGGACCCAAAGAAAGGAGAAACGAGGCATTACCGACGTCCATGGGAAGAGATCGGGGACAGGAAGGGCCTCCACGGAGCAGATCCGAGAGGAGGCCGCAGATCCGGGGCGTCGGGGGCAATCCGGGGCGGTGGTGGCGGCGGCCGGTGGCTAGGGCAGCAGAGGGGGGTCGGGCACGAGGGGGAACTGAGAACCCCTTCGGCCCGGCCTGCCCTTTAAGTGCCCATTATGTCGCGAGCGGTTGTACCACCCGGATGGGCGGTTGTACCAGCCCTGGTACAACCTAGGAATTAGCGGTAGAACCGCACAACTCCATCGGTTGTACTGCAAAGGAGGGACAACAGGATGGCCCAGCGGTTGTACCGCTCGAACCACCAGTTGTACCGCCCGGCCACAGCCACCACCGACAGGATGAAAATGCGTACAATTGGAGATAGGGTTTATGAGAAGAGGAGATCTTGGGATAGAGGCAAGGCACAAGCGTATGGTGAGGTAAGCTCCATGGTTGCAAAAACAAAAACACGAAAAGTCAAACCATGGAGTATACCCACACCTAGGTCCTAAACAAACTAGCAAGAGCAAATAAAGACCAAGAAACACACACTTGGGCAAAAACCACGACAAATGCCTCACTAGGAGGTGGCGGTGGCATAGGCCACCTATGTTTGAGTCAATTGGTATGGCACCGCGAAGATTTTAACCTTGGGTCCATGACCAAAACTCGTCTTTGAAGCACAAGTACCATCAAAAATGGCTAATGTGAAAGACTTGATCGATTTACGCATAATAAGGGGAGGGAGAGTTCATTGAGAGAACAACACTCCCCCTATGTCCATGCCTACACCTAAGCAAGATAAAATGATGAGTGTGGTGGGGTGTGCAATAAGTCAAGCCACTTTGCTCGAATCAATGATATTTAGCTCATGCCTTAACTCGCGAAATCTTGCTTCATCCAATGGCTTTGTGAAAATATCTGCAAGCTGCTCGTTAGTATTGAGATGAATAAGATCAATTTCTCCACGCTTGATATGATCCTGGGTGAAGTGATGACGAATCTCAATGTGCTTCATCTTGCAATGTTGGATTGGGTTGTTGGACATATTGATAGCACTCTCGTTGTCACGGTAGAGGGGCACTTTGTCACAAGTGACACCGTAATCCTTTAAAGTTTGCCTCATCTAGAGCAGCTGAGCACAACAACTCACAGCAGCTACATATTCGGCCTCGGTGGACGAGAGAGAAACACAGTTTTGTTTCTTTGAAGACCAACTTACCAAAGAGCGACCAAGGAATTGGCAACCTCCGAAAGTTAACTTCCTCTCCACACGGTCTCCCGCCCAATCCGAGTCCGAATATCCTATAAGATCAAATGAAGCACCTTTGGGATACCATAAGCTAAAGTTTGGGGTATGAGCCAAATATCGAAAGATTCGTTTGACAGCCACATACTGACTCTCCTTAGGTGCAAATTGAAATCGTGCACAAATTTCCGGACTCAACATGATATCCGGCCTAGATGCACAAAGATAAAGCAGGGATACAATCATGGAGCGATATACCTTTTGACCCACGGCTTTACCATTGGCATTTGAGCGGCATGGGAGTGTTGGCCTTAGCCGGCTTGACATCCATCTTGAATCTCTTGAACATGTCTTGAGTGTATTTAGCTTGGTTGATGAAGGTTCCTTGACTTAGTTGCTTACTTCGAATCCAAGGAAGAACTTCAACTCCCCCATCATGGACATCTCAAACTCTTTGGTCATTAGTGCAGCAAACTCATCATTGAAAACTTTGTTAGAAGAACCAAAGATAATATCATCAACATATAGTTGGCATATGAACAAGGTCCCATTAACTCTCTTTGTGAAAAGAGTGGGATCGATGTTCCCAATTTCAAACCCACGGTCTTGCAACATCTCGGTAAGGTGCACATACCACACCCGTGGGGCTTGTTTAAGGCCGTAGAGTGCCTTATCGAGAACGTATACATGATTGGGGAACTTAGGATCCTTGAACCCCGGGGGTTGCTTGACATATACCAACTCCTTAAGTGGACCATTAAAAAAAGCACTCTTTACATCCATTTGATATAATTTGAAATCGTGATGAGATGCATAAGCAAGCAACATGCGGATAGATTCAAGGCGAGTGACGGGAGCAAAGGTTTCACCATAGTCGATACCCTCGACTTGGGAGTAGCCTTGAGCCACCAATATTGCCTTGTTGCAAATGACAACACCGTTCGCATCTTGCTTGTTTTTGAAGATCCATTTGGTTTCAATGACATTGTGATTCTCCTTTGGTCTTGGCACCAACCGCCACACTTTGTTGCGCTCGAAGTTGTTGAGTTCATCGTGCATGGATTCAAGCCATTCCATGTCCTCGAGCGCTTCTTGTACCTTGAGGGGTTCAATGCAAGAAACAAACGCGTGATGTGCACAAAAGTTTGTTTATTGACGACGAGTAGTTATCCCTCTTTTCAAGCTTCCGTAGGCGTTCTCTAGGAGGTGTTGCTTGGTTTTTAAGCTTGTAAGCAATCTTGGCAGCTCGTCGTTCTAAAATCTCTTCCATTGAAGGTTGCGGTGAATCATCTTGACGAGCTTGAGAGCCATCACTGGCTTGACCTTGATCTTGATCAAGATCTTGACCTTGAGCTAGCTCGGGGTTGTGAACTTGATCTTGAGCATCTTGTGGTATGTCATCATCACCATGAGGCTGATCTTGCTCTTGATCTTGTTCACAAGGTTGAGGGCCTTCACTTTGTTCTGCGGAAGCGTGTGGGTTTTGCGTCGGTGATGGTTCCACTTTTGTGGAACATTGTCCTTCTCCTTCAGCCACAAGGGGTTCCTCAACAGGCAGGTAGTGTCCCACACCCATTCCTATTATGGCTTGGGAAGGAATTTCATCACCTACATCACAAAGACCACTTTGCTCCACTTGGGAGCCATTATTTTCATCAAACTCTACGTTACACATCTCCTCAATGAGTCATGTGGACTTGTTGAGGAAACGGTAGGCACGAGAGTTTGTAGCATAACCAACAAATATGCCCTCATGAGCTCTCGAATCGAATTTAGACAAATGAACACCTTTCTTGAGAATGAAACACTTACAACCAAACACCCGGAAGTACTTGAGGTTGGGCTTGTTATCGGTAAGTATCTCATATGGAGTCTTATTCAAGCCTTTGCGGAGGTAGAGCCGATTAGATGCATGACACGCGGTGTTGATGGCTTCGGCCCAAAAGTTGTACGGAGATTTGAATTCCGCCATCATGGTCCTTGCCGCATCCATCAATGTCCGATTCTTCCTCTGCGCAACACCGTTTTATTGAGGGGTATAAGGTGCAGAGTATTGGTGCTTGATTCCCTCATCACTGAGAAACTCGTCCAAGGTGTAGTTCTTGAACTCAGTGCCGTTGTCACTTCTAATCATCAATATATTTGCATCATGTTGACGTTGAGCCTCATTTGCGAAGTTGATGACAGTTTGTTGGGTCTCACTATTCTTCTTGAAGAAATATACCCAGGTGTATCTTGAGTAATCATCCACAATCACCAAGCAATACCTTCTCCCCCCAAGACTATCAAATGAAGGATCCATGTGAAGGATCTCTAGGGGCCTCTTGGAGTAAATAGTAGTCGTGGGGCGGTGAGACGTATCATGTAGCTTTCCCTCGATACAGGCACTGCAAGCACGGTCTTTGGCAAAACTCACATTTGTTAGTCCACGGACGTGATCCCCTTTGAGAAGACTTTGCAAAGATCTCATATTGACATGGGCTAGCCGGCGATGCCAAAGCCATCCCACATCAACTTTAGCCATTAGGCATGTCGCGGTCTTAGTGGGTCTCTCCGAGAAGTTAATCACGTAGAGACCGTTCTCGACATGCCCAACAAAGGCTACTTTAAGAGTCTTGCTCCACAAAAGGGTCACGGTATCAATGCCAAAGAAAGTACTAAAACCCATGCGTGCAAGTTGACGAACGGAAAGCAAATTGTATGCGAGCGTCTCAACAAGCATGACTCTTTCAATAGTTAAGTCCGGAGAGATAATCACCTTACCAAGACCCAATACCTTTGAACTTGTGTCATCACCAAATGAGACTTGAGTGACCAAAGATACATCGAGTCGAGCCTCCACCACCAAGTCCTTGCTTCCGGTCATATGATTTGTTGCTCCACTATCAAGCAACCATGATACCCCTCCGGAAGCAAACTCCTACAATAGATCAATGCTTGGATTTAGGTACCCATTCTTTAATGGGTCCTTTCATGTTAGTAACAAGGGTCTTAGGAACCCAAATAGACCATTCAATGTACTCATAAGAAGAACCAGCGTATTTGGCATAAACATGCCCATCACTAGCATGACATAAGACATAAGAAGGATTAAAATTGCCGGCCTTGTTGGTGGAGGTGGTCTTGCCCTTCTTGGCATTACCACCCACGATATTGTCCTTTTTCTTCTCATGAGTGGTCTTCCCCCCTTTGACAAAGGTTTCCTTAAGCGTGGGAGGTTGCTTGGTCTTCAACTTCTTCTTCTTCTTAGACTTAGGTGCAAACTCAATCCCTTCCTTGGCTACAACTTCCTTTTGATTACTCAAAATGCCATTGAGATTCTTCTCACCTTGGATACAAGTCACAAGGCCTTTCTCAAGTTGCTCTTTCAACTTGGCATTTTCCTCCACAAGGTGCGCATGCTCACAACAAGGGTTAGTAGAAATGACATTATCAATTAATACAAAAGGAGGACATGTTGCTATTTTCTTAGTGAGTCTTACTTGGAGTTGATCATGAGACTCCTTAAGAGAGGCATGAGCACCCTTCAAAGCCTTGTGGGCTTTGTCAAGTGCGTCCAACTCTTCCTTGAGTCTATCATGGCCAACCCCAAGTGCAACCTTATAAGACTTAAGCACACGATTAAGAACAATAGCATGATCATGATCTTTACGTAATTTAGCAAGGTCAATGTTTTGTGACTCCTCAAGAGTCAAACGATGACTTCACTCTTCCTCACGAGCTATGGAAAGATCTGCTATCTCATCGGCATAATCACGACTATGCCCCTTCAACTCCTCAAGGGATTTCTCTTGAGACTCAGTGATATCATTGGCCTCGCCAAGTTGTTCCAAGAGAGCAACAAAGTGCTTCTTGGATTCGCCTTTGAGTTTACCCAAGAATTTGTCAAATTCATTCTCATCCTCCTTCGCCTCCTCATGTTCATCCACACAATCCAACAAAGAGGGAGTCGTAGAAATGGAAGTTTTAATGTTTGAGGTTTTGATGTTGGAGGTTACCTTGGTGATACCTTTGGCCATGAGGCACCTAGCAATGTGGTTTTCATTGGGGGCATCGAAGAGTGACACCTTGGTTGGAGTAGAGGACGCAATAGCCACTGTAGCCATTGCTATCCCTTCACCACTAGTATCTTCGTCATCAACATCATCATCGGAGGCATATTCTTCTTGAGCCACCAACACCTTGTGAGGTGCCTTCTTGATGAAGTTGTTCTTATTGGGGGAATGTCTTGGCCTTATCCTTGCGAATGAGCTTGCCACCATTATCTTCTCTCTTCTCATATGGGCAATCTACCACGAAGTGGCTCACATTACCACAATTGTAGTAAGTCCTCACACGTTGCTTGCCCTTTGACCCACTTGAGTTGTTCTTGGAAAAGTTGGGCTTCGAGTTCCTCTTGTTGCCCCAAAATTGCCTTGACGCGAGAGCCATGTGCTCGTGATATGCATACTTGGTGTCTTCGGGGCAACTCTGTTCTTCATCCTCTTGTTCTTCTTCTTGAGTGGCCTTGGCCTTCAAAGCAAGGCTGGGAGAAGACTTCTTTGACCGTTGAACACGAGCTAAGGCGTTGTCCGCAGTCTTGTTCAAGATGTTCATTGCAATGAATTCATCCAACACATCGCTTGAGGAAAAAGAGTGAAAGTCAGGCCTTTGACGGATGACGGAGGACATGGCCTTGTTGAATGGCATGATGGCCTTGAGAAACTTCTACTTGATCCAATTGTCATTCACATCCTTGCTTCCATGGTCTTCAAGGGCAACGGCAAGAGTTGTCACCCTCCGATAGAGCTCACGAGGGTCGTCTTCTTCAAGCATCACAAATTCATTGGCCTCATCAAGAACCACTTCAAAGTTGGACCGTTGAATGCTGGAGCTACCCTTGTACATGGAAACAATGTGTTCCCAACAGTCCTTAGCTCAAGTGAAAGGACGCAAGTGAGCAAGATCTTCAACGGGAACAACTGCTTGTAGGATGAACAAGGCGGAGTGATTGAGTTGATTGTCGGCCTCTTCTTTTGGAGAGAGGTTGCTTGGATCATGAGGGTAGTACCCTTGCTCGATGATTCTCCAAAGTTGGGTTGAGATGTGATTCAAATGATACTTGATACAAAAAACCCAATTAGCAAAATCATTCTTAACAAGTTTAGGAGGAGGACCTAGATTAACTATATGGGGTGGGTGCACCGGTCCTCCATAGACCACCGAAGGGGGTACCGAGGCAAATGTACCCGATCCACTATTTCCTTGAGGTAACTTGTTCTTGTCAGTGCTAGTCCCCTCCCTGCTGGAGTGGACATCCGATGTCGAGTTAGTGGGATTAACCACTTGAATCGGATGGGTAAAAAGTTTGAGACTTTCTAGGAATTCTTTAAACATGTATTTGACCTCGGTCGTCACGGAAGATTTAAGCGAAGCCATGTCATCATTTAAATCCTCACGAGAGACCGTGTTCACACCCATGACCTCGGGGAGTTCAACAACCCGATCCCCGTCGTCAAACATACTCTTTGGGTGGTGAAACCCTTAATAAAGAGACGAGGCTCTGATACCAATTGAAAGGTCGATATGGTTGACTAGACGGGGGGGAGAATAGGAAACTACCAAATTTTAACTAATATTTAGCAAATTAGGAATAGCAACAAATAGGTTGTCTAGATATGCAACTAGGTGAGCAACCTATATGATGCTAACAATATTAACAATACAAGCAAGCAAATAATCTACGAAAGGTAAAGATTGCACAAAGTAAAGGTAAGAAGTAACCACAAGCGGAACCGATGGAGACGAGGATGTGTTACCGAAGTTCCTTCCCTTTGAAGAGAAGTACGTCTTCGTTAGAGCGGTGTGAAGGCACAATGCTCCCCAAGATGCCACTAGGGCCACCATATTCTCCTCACGCCCTCACACAATGTGAGATGCCGTGATTCCACTAGTGGTGCACTTGAAGGCGGCAACCGAACCTTGACAAACAAGGTTGGGGCAATCTCCACAACTCAATTGGAGGCTCCCAACGAAACCCTGAAGCTTCACCACAATGGAATATGGCTTCGAGGTGACATATTCCGTCTAGGGTGCTCAAACACCCAAGAGTAACAAAATCCACACAAGAAAGTAAGGGGTAATCAAGTTTCCTTTGGTGGAAGTGTAGATCTAGGTCTCCTCCTTCAATCCCTAGCAAATCAACAAGTTTGAGTGGCTAGAGAGAGAGATCGGGCAAGAAAGCTTGAAGGGCGTCAATGGAGGAGAGAGAGAGAGGTAAGAGATAATAGGGAGGTGGAAGAACCACCTCTTTATATAGGGCCCCCAACTTCCAACCGTTATAGCCGGTTTTACATGGCAGAGGTACAACCGGTGACGCGGGCGGTAGAACCGGTAGGACCGAAAACACCGCCCAACCACCGGCCAACCACCTGCATCAAAACAGAACCTGAGGCATTGGTTCCTCCCCGGTGCAACCGCTCGGCTCGAGTGCGGGACAAGGTTAAGTCCCGAGCGGTACAACCGCTTGAGACACCGGTAGTACCGGTCGATATATATCAACCGGTACAACCGCCCCTCATTTGCCCAAAAACCGCACCACAACCGAACCGTGTCTGGTTGTAGGCCGGTGCTGGGCCGGTACAACCACCCAAGGCTGCCACCTAGGGTCAGCCAGCTATTGGCGGTACAACCGCCCGGAGGAAGCGGTACAACCGCTGGAGACCAGGGGCAACACCCCCAGGGTTTCACCCCTTGAAAGCACATTTGCTCCCTTGGTGGTTTTGGTAATTAATAACAACATATATGTCATTGAACTAATGTTTCCACTAAGCATATTTCAGGAAAAGTTCAATGATAGGGATGGCAAAAGGATTATGGCGATACCCCAAGATGAAAGGAAATGGATTGGCAAAGCTTCAAGCAAGAGGACTCTACATTTTACTTTGTGAGAAATCACTTTGAGTCCATAGGAAAGCCAATACTATTAAAAGGGGGTAAGGAATTGTTGGTGAATAAAATGATCATACGTGCACAAGTGATAGTCACCAAAACCACCCACAAGCTCTTCCACAAAAGTCTGTCCAAAGTCAAATATCCAAAATCGATGCAACCAACACTTTCCACTCGGTGCCACCGATTCCCAAACTCAGACAGACCCATGCCAAACCCTAGCACATCGGTGCAACCGATTGCACTTCGGTGCCACCGAGTTTGGGTTGCCAACTTTCTGTTACCTCGATTCACAAAATCGGTACCACCGATTCTGTTGAATCGGCTTCACCGAGATTGCGCAATCTGACAGTTGGTCACCTAATCGGTGCAACCGAGATTTATATATCGGTCTCACCGAGATTCAAAAGTTGCTACCTTTGGAGCAACTCGGTACCACCGAGATTCACACATCGGTGTCACCGAGTTGGTCACTTAAGGTGTAACGGTTGGATTTTTGGAGATGCCTATATATACCCCTTCACCACCACCCACTTGAAAGAGAAGCACTCAAAACTATTCCATACTTGCCCCATCCAGTTTTCTAAGAGAGAGCCACCTACTCATGTGTTGAGATCATGCCATTCCATTCCAACCATATGAATCTTGATCTCTAGCCTCCCAAGTTGCTTTCCACCAAATCAATCTCTTCTACCAAGCCAAATCTGTGAGAGAGTGATTGTGTGTTGAGGAGTCTATCATCTTGAAGCACAGGAGCAAGGAGTTCATCGACATTGCCGAGCCTATTACCTTTTGGAGGGTGGTGCCTCCTAGATTGGTTAGGTGTCGCTTGGGAGCCTCCTACTTCGTGTTGTGGAGTTGAACCAAGAAGTTTATACGGGCAAGGAGATCGCCTACTTCGTGAAGATCTACCCATAGTGAGGCTAGTCCTTCGTGGACGGAAGCCGTTATGGAATAGTCAAGGTTGCTACTTCGTGGACCCTTATGGGTGGAGCCCTCCATGGACTCTCGCGACCGTTACCCTCCGTGGGCTGAAGACTCCATAAACGTGGACGTAAGATAGCACCACCTATCGGAACCACGGGAAAAATCTTTGTGTCTACAAATTGCGTTTGATCCTCCTACCCTTCATTTACTACTCATGCTTGTCTTTACTTTCCGCTGCTATACTCTTAGACATGCATGTGTAGGGTGTGCTTGACTTGCTATGAATGCTAAAATCTGCCAACACTTAAAATTGGGAAAAAGTAGATTTTATTTGGTCAAGTAGTCTAATCACCCCCCTCTAGACATACTTTCGGTCCTACAAGTGGTATCAGAGCGAGGTCTCCATTGCATTGGTCTCACAACCTAGGAGAGTATGGCGTCTAGTGAGGGAAATTATCACCGTAGAGGTCCGTACTTTGATGGCACTAATTTTCCTAGTTGGAAGCACAAAATGAAAATGCATATTCTTGGTCATAACCCCGCCATATGGGCTGTTGTTCGTGTTGGCTTGCAAGGTGAATTCTTTGGTGATGGAAAGGAACCGGATCGTGAAGCGACCGCGGATGAGTTGAAGATGTTACAATACAACGCTCAAGCATGTGACATTCTCTTCAACTGCCTATGCCCCGAAGAATTCAACAAAATCAGCCGTCTTGAGAATGCAAAAGAGATTTGGGATACTTTGGTTGATATGCACGAAGGAACCGAGTTCGTGAGAGAATTCAAGTTGGATGTTCTTCAAAGTCAACTTGACAAGTTCAAGATGAAGGATGGTGAAGGAGTCGCGGAGATTTACTCTAGGCTAGCTCTCATCACCAATGAGATTGCCGGCTTAGGAAGCGAAGAGATGACCAACAAATTCATCATCAAGAAGATACTTTGAGCTTTGGATGAGAGATACAACACCGTGTGCACATTGATCCAAATGATGCCCAACTACAAAGATCTCAAGCCTACGGAAGTCATTGCAAGGATTGTTGCTCATGAGATGACACTCAAAGACAAAGAAGAGCTTCACAACAAGTCTAGCTGTGCTTACAAAGCCACAAGTGATGCTCCCGCAACTTCAAGCGACAACCTTATCACCAATGAAGAGATAAGCCTCATGGTCAAGAAATTCAACAAGTTCTACAAGAATAGAGGCAAAGAACGAAGCTCCAACTCAAGATATGAAGAGAAGCGTTCGTTAAGTCATGACCGCAATTGCTACAATTGTGGGAATCCCGGACACTACTCAAATGAGTGCACGGCTCCCTACAAATGAAGAGAAAAGTCACCTAGAAGACGAAGCTCAAGGAATGAATCACCTCAAAGAGAGAGAAGGAGTAGAGATGATCGTTATGAACGAAGACCCTCAAGGAGAAGTAGGGATTCGGAGAAGAAGGACAAGTACACCAAGAGCTACACTAGAAGAAGACATCAAGCTCATATTGGTGAATGGGTTTCCGGCTCCGACTCCGACAACAACTCCGAGAGAAGCTATCACTCAAACTCCGACTATAGTCAAGATGAAGGTGTTGCCGGACTTGCACTAGTGACTACCAACTCCTATGATCTATTTGATTCACCAAATGAAGGGAGTGGAAGTTGCTTCATGGCTAAAGGCCCCAAGGTATCACACCCCGAGTATCTTGATTTCAATAGTGATGAAGATGATTTACTTTGTGATGATGACTTGCACTTTGATGAAACTAGTGATGTTAGTCAAAATGAACTTGATAATTCTCATGCTAGTCAAGATAAGTCATTTGATGATGATAAGATGAAAATAGAACAACTAACTAAAGAATTAAACACTCTTAAGTTAGCCCATGAATCTACTCTCGAAGATCATAGAGAGCTTGTAAGGACTCATGAGAAGCTACGCTTCGAGAAGCTCAACTTGGAGCAAGAGCATGAGTTTCTTAAAGCTATCAATGACGATCTCCGAAAGAAGACTTCATCTTATCTAGCCAAACGATTACTCTTGTCTACATTCATGCCACAAGTTAAATCTAAACAAGCTAGTAACAAAGGCAAGAAAGGTTTTTCATCTAGTAGCAACAATAAAAATGTCAAACCTAATGATGTTGCTTCTAGTAGTTCTATTGATTCCACTAATGATGATTCTCTTAGCCAAGTTACACTTGAGCAAGAAAATGCTTTATTGAAAGGAATTATAGAGAAAGGTATCTACAAGAGTCTTGCCGGGTGTAAGCAATTTGAGGAAATTGTACGCAAGCACGGAGGATACCGGAAGAACCATGGCATTGGCTACTTCAACGCTAATGGAGTTGAATGGGAGAAGGTCAATACCCCAAGCCCAAGTTTGTTCCTCAAAAAGAGAAGTATGAAAATACTCCTCCCAATGGAACAAATACTCAAGATGACCTTCCACCACAAGACCACAAGCTCAAGGGCAAGAACAAGCTTCAAGAGGACATTGACTCATATGAAGATGAATCCCAAGCTTTGGTGGAGTGGGTTCCCAAGGCTACTCCAAGCTCAACTTCAACAAGGGCTACTTCAACACCAAGGATCCCCATCAAGTTGATGTGGGTCCCCAAGAAGAAGAACTAGAGAAGTTCTTGAGGGGTGACTCCGCCAATGAAATTCACTCATATTCATTATTGGCAAGAACTATTTGCAATCAACATCAACTCTATGCAATAGTTCAAGGAGTCACACTTTCCCTCAAAGGTAAGCAAGGGATAAGGTAATCAAAAAATCAATGGACATCATCACACATGCTTTGCACTCCATGTCCATAGATATCCTTGTATTTGTCTCTTGTGTGTTGGGACTAACCCATGTAGATGAGAAGAGTATTGAAACAACAAGGATGCTCCCAACTCTTGGTGATCTTCATCAACCTTGAGCATCCACCACTACCTCACCAACATGAAGTCTTCATCGACAAAACCCAAGGTTAGTTTATCCCTCCTATGGGGGGATGTCACATCAAGGGGGAGCTTTACTCTAAGACTTGAGTCAAAGCATCTCTTAGTATGTGACAACATTAAAAGCTTTATGTAAAAGTGGTAACCCCACTTGTGCTTAAACGATGAGTATGACCTATGATCAAGTATTCTTACTTGGCTTCTATGTCAATATACTCATATATAGATGACTCCATCATCGCCAAAGTGCTTGATAGATGCTAGTTTGTATGTGCACGTTTGCCATGATTTCATTTGACATCTTATTGTGTGAGCATGTTGGTCTGCATTTATTTATCCATTCGAGGACATCCAATTGTTGCTATTTGGCTTTTGTTTTCTCTTTTGCCAATTGGATGGACAAGAATGCCTAGGACCACTCTCTAGCTATCTATGCTTTCTCACCTCATATTCTATTCATGCTGCATCACAAAATTTGAACAAGTACTTTTTTATCCCTGTGTGTGAGGAGCACTCGGAGTTCCGGATCGACAAAGGACTGACCATTAAAACCTCCCAAGTGCATCTCGGTGGAACCAATCCAAAATCTCGGTCTCACCGAATGCCTAGGGTTAATCTGGGTTTCAATCTCGGTACCACCGATTCCATATTCTCGGTTACGCCGAGTTTCCCTGTCAGCTGACAGTTGAGGAACTCGGTGACACCGAAAATTCAGAATCGATGTCACCGACAGCCGAGGGTATATAAGAGGCGGACCCGACCTTTGAAAATTCCTTCAAACCGTCGCCCCTCCAAAACCCTACACTGCCGATTCGTGACCCCTGGTCGTCGCCTTTGCTTCCCCGTGCGTCTCCGCCGCCGACGGAATCATCACCCCCGTCGCCACCGTTGCGGATCCGTCGCCAAGTTAGGGTATGGATCCGGCCTTTCTTTGCCCTCCCCGTTCGAATCTTGCGCATTGAAGTTTATTTCATCGATAATCCACCGTCTGCAAACCTCTC
This sequence comes from Elymus sibiricus, assembly GCA_039707655.1. Classification (NCBI taxonomy): domain Eukaryota; kingdom Viridiplantae; phylum Streptophyta; class Magnoliopsida; order Poales; family Poaceae; genus Elymus; species Elymus sibiricus. The sequence goes on from CM077675.1 coordinate 358,701,603, forward strand.
CATCCACTTGAAATCTCATTAGATTAGCGAACCGAAAATTTTTAGGTTTAGTTGCCCGCAAAATCGCATCTCGGTGATACCGAGTCAGAAAAATCGGCTCCACCGATTTTATTTGTTGTGCTACTGAGGACAGTACTCGGTGAAACCGAGTAGCAGTTTTCGGTCCGACCGAAACAGCTGCCAAGTTTCTGTTAAGGGTATTGTGAGTCTCGGCAGCACCGAAAGTTTTGACTCGGTGACACCGAAATTCCTTTTTGCAGAGAACTACATCTAAGAGTTTTCTGTTCAAACTTTCAAAAATAGATGTATTTTGTGATGACTTATCTTCTTCTACTCTTCTACACTCTATTCACAGGGTCAGATATGTCAGAGGCTGAGGACAGTGAGAACAATTTCAGACAGGAGAATATTGTCATGAGTTCAGGCACTAGTCCTGAGTCTAGTTCCTCTTCAGATCCAGACACCCCCAGTTCTCATGGGTTGCCCAAGGCTGCTACTAGGGCCAGGAAGAAGCTGAATTCAGATGAGGAGGATTCTGATTTTGTTCCAGAGGAAGTTCTTGCCAAGAAGCAAGACAAAGCTGCCAGGAAGTCTGCAAATGAAGCCACCTCTTCCAGGAGAATTGTCAGCAAGACATATGCCCCTCCAGAGGCTATGAGAGCACCTGAGAGTGCTAGGGCTACCATGACCATTGAGCCCCCAAGGAGGTCATTGCCTAAGAAGGAAGGAGAGAAGAAGCATGCCAGAAAGAGGATTGTCTATGTCACTGGCAGGGCTACATCCATGTATGAGGACCCAGAGGAGACTGCTGCTGCTGCTGAGGAGGAGGAGGAGGAAGAGCAAGTTGCCAAGGCCCCTCTCAAGAAGAAGCAAAAGAAGCTTTTGGCAGATGCTATGCCAAAGCAAGGTCCCTCCAAGAGCACCAAGTCTGCCCCCAAGAAGGTTGCTGCTGAAAAGTCCAAGAGGTCATCCAGACAGATTCCAGCTTCTGAGAAGAACAAGGGAACTACCTCCAGCGATATGGATGAGGATGCCATGTCTGCATTGATGAAGCTCAGACCACACCTTCCAGAGCACAATGCCAGCCATCCACTTGCTGCAGATATGAAGAAGAAGAAGGATGCAGGTTTGAGAGAGTGGAGAGCCATTGATCCTTACTCTCAGAGGAGGAAAACAGCTGTGGACTACAGGTTCTACACCAAGGAGCAACATGATTTCTATGAGACTGTGCTGCTTGACGAGAGTCTAGCTGTGAGTGACATGAGATATGTTGATTGGAAGTATATCAAGGAGAATGAAGACTACTTTCCATGTGTGCAAGACAACTTCCACTGCATTGTTCTAGATGAGTTTGTTGGCAAAGAGGTCACTGCATGGAACGATGAGATGATCATGCAATTCTACTCCACTGCTCACTTCTATGGAGATGGTAGGATTGTATGGAGACAGAAGGAGCAAGATATGAGTCTACTGTTGATGAATGGGCTGCCATCTTAGGAGTCCCAGAGGTACAGGATGGAGATATCTGTGTGTACTCAGAGTCCAAGGCCAGCCACAATGCCATGAAGGACATGTACAATGCTATTCCTGTTGCACATCTCCAGTCCCACAAGCTAGGATCTATCTATTACCTCCAGGCAGGTCTCCGTACCACTAACACCATTCTGAGGCATACTTCGATGCCTAAGTCAGGAGACGAGAAGATGATCCGAGGCTACTCCATCAACTTGCTGCTTCATATTGACCATCATCAGAGATTCAGAGTGATGGATCTGATTGTGGAGACAGTGAAGAGGGTTGCTGCTGATCAAAAGCGCTCATGCTGCTATGCACCCCACATTCAGATGCTCATCAACTCCAAGCTGGAGAAGCACATCTTTGCTCTGGACAGACCCCATTTGCCCCTACAGCCAAATTTAGAGGACAGCATTGTGGTGATGGACCCAGAACATCCCACATCAGCTGCAGCTCAAGCACATGCAGAAGCAGAGGCAGCTAGAGCCACTAGTGCTCAGGTTCCCAGATCTAGGAACGAGCAAATGGATCTTTTGATCTCAACCATTCAAGGCATGCAGAAGGACATCAAGGACATACTGGAGAACCAGAACAGTCTTGTGAGGATCTTTGAGAACAGGATCAAGACCCTCAATGACAAGGTGGATGGGATGACCAAGACTGTGAATGAGCTCAAGAAGGAAGTTGACTCTGTGCCTCTTCCTCACTCTACAGATGATGATGATGAGGATCACTCTCCTCTCAGGCCAGGCACTCACTTCACTACCCAGGCCAGATCAGCCACAGTGCCAGCTCCAGATTTGAGGCCTTCTTCATCAGCACCTGCTACAGTCACTTCAGCTCCATCAGCTCCAGTACCTCCCGTTGCTACACCAACTCCATCCATGACGTCTGCAGAAGTCTTCGCCGACGCAGTTCTCTCGACTCCTTCATCAACAACCGGAGGAGATCGGCCCAAGAACGTTTAGCTATATCTCTTTGAACTTTTTGGTAACTTGTTGCCAAAGGGGGAGAAGTGTATATAGATCTTTAGGCTTCGAGTGAGAGAGCGTTTGTTTTTTATCGCTTTTTCAAAAACATTTGGTCTTTTGTTTTGGATGTGTTGAACTATGTGGTGTTTGATCATATGCTTAATGTGTGTTGCTACTATTTCCTATCATTATGTTGCTTATGAGATGATCATTCACCTTTTGCTTGATTGTGTTGTGCTATTATGTTCATTCTTATTATTCTCGCACACCACCAAGATGTATGTGACATGGAAGAAGTGCCCCATGTACCTAATCGATTGTGCATTTGCATTCTAACGCAAATCTAAAATAATGCACAAATTTAGGGGGAGCTCTTGCTTATCACATACTTCTCAAAGCGACGATTATATTCATTGATTATATCATATGTCGAAGCTTTGATCTATATGTTGTCATCAATTACCAAAAAGGGAGAGATTGAAAGCACATTTGCTCCCTTGGTGGTTTTGGTAATTAATAACAACATATATGTCATTGAACTAATGTTTCCACTAAGCATATTTCAGGAAAAGTTCAATGATAGGGATGGCAAAAGGATTGTGGAGATACCCCAATATGCAAGGAAATGGATTGGCAAAGTTTCAAGCAAGAGGACTCTACATTTTACTTTGTGAGAAATCACTTTGAGCCCATAGGAAAGCCAATACTATTAAAACGGGGTAAGGTATTGTTGGTGAACAAAATGCTCATACGTGCACAAGTGATAGTCACCAAAAACACCCACAAGCTCTTCCACAAAAGTCTGTCCAAAGTCAAATATCCAAAATCGGTGCAACCAACACTTTCCACTCGGTGCCACCGATTCCCAAACTCAGACAGACCCATGCCAAACCCTAGCATATCGGTGCAACCGATTCCACTTCGGTGTCACCGAGTTTGGGTTGCCAACTTTCTGTTACCTCGATTCACAAAATTGGTACCACCGAGTTTGTTGAATCGGCGTCACCGAGATTGCGCAATCTGACCGTTGGTCACCTAATCGATGCAACCGAGATTTATATATCGGTCTCACCGAGATTCAAAAGTTGCTACCTTTGGAGCAACTCGGTACCACCGAGATTCACACATCGGTGTCACCGAGTTGGTCACTTAAGGTGTAACGGTTGGATTTTTGGAGATGCCTATATATACCCCTTCACCACCACCCACTCGAAAGAGAAGCACTCAGAACTATTCCATACTTGCCCCATCCAGTTTTCTGAGAGAGAGCCACCTACTCATGTGTTGAGATCATGCCATTCCATTCCAACCATATGAATCTTGATCTCTAGCCTCCCAAGTTGCTTTCTACCAAATCAATCTCTTCTACCAAGCCAAATCTGTGAGAGAGTGATTGTGTGTTGAGGAGCTATCATCTTGAAGCACAAGAGCAAGGAGTTCATCGACATTGCCGAGCCTATTACCTTTTGGAGGGTGGTGACTCCTAGATTGGTTAGGTGTCGCTTGGGAGCCTCCTACTTTGTGTTGTGGAGTTGAACCAAGAAGTTTGTACGGGCAAGGAGATCGCCTACTTCGTGAAGATCTACCCATAGTGAGGCTAGTCCTTCGTGGACGGAAGCCGTTATGGAATAGTCAAGGTTGCTACTTCGTGGACCCTTATGGGTGGAGCCCTCCGTGGACTCTCGCGACCGTTACCCTCCGTGGGTTGAAGACTCCATAAACGTGGACGTACGATAGCACCACTTATCGGAACCACGGGAAAAATCTTCGTGTCTACAAATTGCGTTTGATCCTCCTACCCTTCCTTTACTACTCATGCTTGTCTTTACTTTCCGCTGCTATACTCTTAGACATGCATGTGTAGGGTGTGCTTGACTTGCTATGAATGCTAAAATCTGCCAACACTTAAAATTGGGAAAAAGTAGATTTTATTTGGTCAAGTAGTCTAATCACCCCCCCCCCCCTCTAGACATACTTTCGGTCCTACACCCCTGGGGTGAAGATTATGCTGGATGACAAGAGTGAGCGGTACAACCGGCCTTCATGGATAGGAAGCAGGGCCCCTCTCTCTCACTGATGGAAGGATATGAGGTAGGTGCCAAGAATGTGTACGTGTATTGATTCACCGCAAAACCTTCCAATGAGAATTCCCTCTTAATAGTACGAGATCCCTACGACCAAAGAAAATAAACGCGTAGAGAACATTGTCTTCGTTCTTTTCCGTTCGAAGGAAATGCCTAACCGTCTTGTGTCGCACACGGAGTACCTGAAGAACTTGACACACGATTAGATAACAAAGTGAGGTGTCATCATCACCAAAACACTAGGTTAAGAGAATGCCCTTACAAATATAATAGCATTTGATAATTTATTTATCTAATATAGACAATAATCCCATGAAAGTCAAACAAGCATGAGATGACACGGTATGAGTGATAAAGCAAAAAGGTGGCATGTAGAAATCCAATGACATTTCTGTGGAATGGAATAATTCATATATAATTAATAAGAATTTTATAGACAGCCCTAAATCATCGCATTATTATAAGCATAAGTGCTTAAACTTGGTATCCTTCTTGTAATTTTTAGATTGGCGATGAGTTCACTCCTCAATGTCCACTCTTACTCACAAAAGTGTGATGAACAAAAATGTACTCATACTTAAATGTGGGACCATCACTCTTATGAAAGTTACAAATAACACAATATAGTATTACTCAAATGCAATATATGAAAATAATGCAAATAAATAAATACACATCATTCTCTCTGGGAATAACACTTTTGTCATAGACATTAGCTCAAAACATACTCTGGATATTAGCTTCCTACACCCAACTAACTCTTTTTCGGTCTACATCATAGTATAGAGGAACGACAAACGTCTTCTATATGTTCATCCTTACACGTTTCAATCATGTAGACCCATTTTACTCCAACCTTGAAATACTCCTCCCATATCCTCTCCTGTTTGTAGCCTCTTCAATTGCTTCAAGGCATCAATATTTGTGCAAAATCATCGTTTTTTGTTTTTCTTTTCTTGTTGGAACACCACATCTGTCATAAGGACACAAAACATTTTCCCAGTGATATAGCATTCTAATATTAATGGTGCATGTTGCTAGTTACCCAAAAATATAACACTAGCGATATAAGTGAAGTTTGGTTAGCCATGAAATCAGTTGATGTTTTTGTTAGTTGGGGGGGCTCTAACTTGTCTATGTAGTACAACTTTGTTTGCTTTGAAATAAACATCTTCGGCTCCCAACCTCTACATTTGTAGATGCACACATACATGTTACCAAATAAGATGTGATGCAATGAACTCAAAACATCAAGCAAAAAGAGGTAGGAAAAGTCTAGTAAGGTTTGATCCATTTCAAGTGACAAAAGGCTCCTACAAATAAGTCGAAACTTGTGCAACGCCTTTGAGAAGGTAGTACAAAATATTTACGTCGATGTCTTCAAGTCCAACTAGAACGCATGATAAAGATTTTCACCATGAATGATGGATCCAAGAAACAAAGGCTAAAGCATCACATGAATACAAACACCTTCAACAAAGAGACGGCATAAGTTTACGTTGTCGGGTTCAAACAGTTAAGACCAAAATTCGGCTTCTTACACCAGGTATGAAATGGTTCCAATCACCATCTTGATGGTAAAATCTCCAAAAGCCCCTCCACCAAATACTTTGAATGATTCAACAATGGTGCCAACCGTATATTGCAACCTAGGACACCAGGGGAACTACTCATGTATGTCCACCGATCACGATCAAGATCTTCTTTGATTTTATCAAATCAGTATTTCCCAACTCCCTTGACCAACCTTGACTTGTCGGGAAAGGGGAGAGAGATGCCCCACGGTGATCCAGTGACCCTCTTTCAGGCATATCGTGTGCATGTCAGCAACACCAACACAAAGCCTCCCTACTGCACCATCACCACCTAGAGACCACAAGACAGAGAGAGATCCACCACATCCTACTATTTTCAATGATATAAAGCACCGCCACCTTCGCCGGCAACAAGATGAGCATTGCCTGGCACACATCGGATCCGACAAGTATGACATGTCTTCATAAACGATCTAAAAGAGGTGCTCGGCGACACAGAAGCACCACCGTCATGGCACATCAGCCAAGCGATGCCCCGCCATCCACATGGCTAGAGAGCCACCATCGGCCAAGCACTCGCTACCACCGCCCCAGAAGACAGCAACCTGATGTCGTTGCTCAATCGAAAAGACCCCCCCCCCCCCCCCTCCCCGGTGAGCCCCCACCACGGGGGAGGGGAGGGAAGGGATGAGTGAAGGCGACGGAGGGTTGTGGTGACGTGTTAGGAATAGGTTGTGGGAGCTGTCTCCTGTACTTCCTTTTTCCTCTACTACAGAGTAGTATTGTTTATTCTACAATTTTTAGAATTCTACGTTATCATCCCAGAGAAGATCAATTTGGGAACTTGAGTATCAAGTGGCCCGGTTCTCTGGCTACTACTAGTATAGTATTTCAGCAGAATACGGAGCACTACCGAAATTACTTTTGTGCATTCGCGCAGGCGACCATGGCACGCTAGTTGAACGCAGCTCCGCCGGTACGACCCCTATTTCCCGGGGCAGTTCTTGTACTCAGCACCGGTACAACACGGCCAAAAACATCCAGCAGCAGTATCAGCACTCCATGTTTTGCGTGGCCGAACCAAACCAAACAACCGATGATTGCCAATAATAGCCCGTGACAGCCAAGCAACGCCATTTTCTTTCTTTGACCCGTGCTAGCGATCGAAAGGACGTTTGGTCATGACGAGAAAAACTTTCGTTAAAAGGAGCAGGGGGAGGGAGCGAGGGAAAGCCATCGTTTCGTCGGGCCGGAGGAGGATGGGGAGGAGACGGGACAAGAGGAGGGCGCGGCGCTATGTCGTCGTCACGTGGCGCGGCTCCTAGTCCTAGGTAGGCTGGATGCGTTTTATTTATCCCGACGCAATCCCACACGGCCCTTGTCACTAGCGCGGTTCTCACACGCTTGTCATGGTAGTAGTGTAATCTCTACACGCGGGAGTGACAGCATTTTGAGCACCAGTACTTACATGTAAGAGCATCTACAACCCGACTGGGCATCCGTCCCCTTATACCTCGGCGGACTCATCCGGTCGGTCTCTCATATTTCGTTTCGTTCCGTGCATCCACATACCTCATATCCGGACTTTTAAATTCATGCAAAATCATCCACGTCGATCATTCGATACAAATTGTCTGAATTCAATAATTTTAAACAAAAACAAATGGTATCATAGTTCAACAAACCGGACATGTCAAAATGAAATCAATGTCCAACTGGCAATTGTTGCTTATCGGATCACTGGCCGGACGAGTTCTTTCATGCGTCCTGCTCCGCCTGCATCCGGGCAACGATCGCCGCCTGCATCCGGGCTGCCTCCTCCGCCTGCATCCTGGCCGCCTGCTCCGCTGCCGCAGCCGTAGCCGCCTCCAGCGCTCTACGGTCGTTGATCTCCTTCTTCTTCTCCATAAGCCATTTCTTGGCATGTTCATCCAAGGTGGATTCATCCGCCAACATGATCTTCGCATCCTCCGCGTCGCGTGAGAGTTGCAATCTCTCCTTCTCGAGCTCAATCTCTCCAAATGTCTTGGCCTTCTGGAGTTCTCATTTGATCCCCGCCTCTTGCTTCTCCAACTCGATCTTCTCTCTCTCAATTTCATGCCTCCTCTCTGCCCTCATCCGATCCTACTCCATCCTCTCCCTTTGCACATACAACATAAGCTTGTACCTCTTCTCTTTCTTGCTCTCCCTTGCCGAAAAAATGGCCGTCCATGTGGACGACATTTTTGTAGCGGCGGCGTCACGGGAGATCCTTGCCTTTTCCCACTTGTTTCCCATGACTTGCCGGTTATCCTTTGGCACAGTAGCTCTTCCATTGGTGACGACAACGTCGTCGTCCTCATAGTCCAACCCAATGGATTGGTGGGAGCTCGAGTCATCATTCCTCTTCTTGTCGGCCTTGAGATCGGCCACAACTTGTTGCCACTTTGGCTTGTCATCCAATAAGAGCCAACAATGGCTAAAAGCAAATGGACTCTTCTTGGTCTCGTGATACAAAGTGGCCGCCACCCCCGCCTAGCATACAACATACGTATGAGCACAAAAATGAAAAGCACACAAACATATTGAAATGACAATAAGATGAGACAATCGAGCTTACAAGAGTTTCCACTCCCATCCCACTTTGAGGCCGTTTGGTCACTTGTGAGTAGTAACTGACGTACTTGTTCACTTCTCCTTGAATGACCCTCCATCGATGTTGGAGAGATGCCACATTCCGGGTGCTCCACATACTCTTTTCGTTCATGATAGTCCTTCCAAATCTTCTCCCAATACGTGGTCCCCTTTTGCTCGATGCCGCTTATTGGATCCAATGTTGTGCTCAAACAAGATTTGACCAATAAGATGTCCTCAAATCTTGAGAAAGCAAGACCTCTTGCCTTCGTTATCTTACCCTTCTTCTTCTTGGTAGGATTGGGATCGGATGTTTCCCCAATTACAAATGCGGCCGTCTCCTCCATTTCATATTGCACATGGGTCGGATCTTCATTCTCATTGATCATGCTTGCCAAGTACGTCTCCTACACGATCATGGTTTGCAAGCAATCATCACGTGCGAACTAGTGATCTATACAAAACATTGAACAATTGATCGGATAGAAGCAAACGTATCCGGTCTTGTTCAGACATTCCGTCGAGCATATCGAGTGCAGCCCGGGCGATGGGGGTGTCCGTGCTCACCCGCTCCCGAACTAGCTGCAACGACTCACACTCATCGATCGACGGCTTCTGCGTCGTCAGAAAGCTGTCCGGAATGCCCCAGCCGGCCGTCGCATCCTCCTCTGCCCCAACAGTGCCGGACGGCACAATCCCCGTCGGCGCTTGGATGGATGGGGTGCGAGGAGCCCGGCGTCCCGGGGGAGAAATCTCGTCCACGATGGTCGGACCTACCCGCGCCGCCAAGTACGCCTCCCTCTCTTGCTGCCGGCGACGACGCATCTTACGGACGACGTTCTCCGGCTTGTAAGACGAAGCGGATGAAGGGACGCCGACGGACGAGGCGGACTACGTCTCCGTCGTGGTGGTCGGGGTCGGGCTGGAAGACATCGCGGCGGCGAATCGGGACAGGTGGTGAGGATGGAGAGCAAGGGTGTCGGACGGAGGGGGGTCGGACGCGGGAAATATTGGAGGGCGGCGGGAGGAAGAGGAAGGGTTTGGAGAATTTGGGGCAATTTGAGATGGAGTCGGGCTGCCGGTCCGACGTGGCGGGCGTGCCCGGGAGCGCCCGGTTCCCCCATATCCGTCTCATATTTGGGCTGGAAATGGGGGGAGGGGGTGCCGGTCAGCCCGGACGTTTGATGCCCGTTTGAGAGGCCCGTCTGCGTCGCATTTTCGTGACCGGGCAGTGACCGATCGGACTGTCCGGGCTTTTGAGACGGGTTTAAGGGGTCCAGTTGTAGATGCTCTAACAACCGGTTTCCCTTTTTTAATAAATATAAATAGTGGATTTATAAAATTTAAATGAAGTACCAACGGGATACAAATAGAATGAGCATACACATGTATAGTTATGATGCAAACAACAACCACTAACATGTGCAGAATTACACCAGCAAATAACAAAGTCATACAAAACACATGTTATGCCTTGATGTAGTATTTTTTTTTTTGAAAACAACGACTAACAAGTCACAACAACAATCATATCCACACCAATCATGCATTGACACCACAAGTATGATGAGAAATGTTCTCCAACATCAACACTTTCTGAAAGGGGAATGATGCTCTAGCGCCACCATCGCCATATTGAAACACCGAGGTCTAGGAGGCGCATGTTTTCTTCACCGCCTCTTCTTTTTTGGGAAGGTTACGTTGCGCCGAAATGTAGGGCTACTGACGAGACAAGACATGGAGTTTCTAACCCTGAGCTCAAATGCACCCTCATGCTTAGTCTAATCAAAATTATTGTAGGAAAATTCGAATTTTCAGAAACTTAACAAACATTGTTGAATATTATACATGCGTATTTTATGAGGAAGAATATCACGTAGAAACCAAAATTTAATAACAACTTCGTCAAAACCAAGTTTGCAAGTTTAGAAAGAATCTAAAAAAAATAGGTTGTTAAGAGGTGTGATGTTTTATTGCCATGCAAAGTTTCAAGTTTAAACACACTACGAGATGCAAGCTAAAGAAACAAATTTAGTAATGAATAGTGGTAGTATTGTTTGAAACTATTCAATGATGATATTGTTATTTTCATAGCTCACACCCCGTAGTGTATTTGAACCTGAAACTTCACATGGCAATTAAAAATCACCTCTTAACATCTCATATATCTTTTAATATTTTTTAAAACTTGAAAACATCTTTTTGTCGTGGTTTTCATCAATTTCCACTAAACATTGATTTCCATGTGATTCTCCCATTTTATGAAGGACACATGTGCTCGGTGCTCCCTCTTATCGCCAAAAAAAACAGTTGCAAGTTATACTATGAGTTGTACCTGGCCCAGTTGTTTTCCAACTACCGTTATAGCGGATCAGAGGGAGTATTTTTTTTTTTGTCGGAGCCATTACAAATAAGAAATTTGCACGTATGCACTTCCTTCCTAAAGAAATATAAGAGCTTTTAGATCACTACCGAGGGAGTACAACATTCAACAATGTTACTCCTAGAGTCCTAGTTGTCAAAAGTGATTCTGATTTTTAATTTTTTATTATTCACAATATGTGTTTGAGCTCAGGAGCTGAAATGTGCTTTGGACGGAAATTTTTCTTCAAGAATGATTGCAAGAAAACAAATGCGTGTTGCTATTGCTAGAGGCAAGCAAGACGAGACGAAAATCGCAATTAAACAAGTGCCCTCAGCAGCAGTGACATTACCAGCCCCCGACCTACTCGAGGAGACCGTCCGTAGCCACCATTAAGTACCCGCCGCTCCCAAGAAGCGCAGATAAGACCAGGACAAGCGAGGGTTTACCACCACTAACCCCAATTCAAGGGTTTAAGCTAACCCAAAGATAAAAAATAACCACAATTCACAGTGTGTGTGCGCGTGTGTTCAAAAGAGCTGAAGAGAGAGGCAGACAGGGAGCAGCGTCTCCGCTCCCGGCCTCCTCCTCCTCCATATGTGTCTTGGGTGCGGCTCAAGCAAACACCGGCTCAAAGCAAAGCGAAGCTCCCCCCGCCACCTCACTGCCCTGCCTCGCCTCCTCCTCGCACTCCACTCCCACATGCCTCGCCACCCCCCACCTCCTCCTGCTCGTCGCCTCGCCTCCTCCTTCTAGCAAGCGGAACGGGTCTCCGGTCCCATGCGGCGGTGAGCTCGCCGTGCCGCCGCTGATCGGATAGGTGGGGAAGAGACCCTCGCTTTTTTTTTTAATAGCTTTTTTCGGTGGGTTTCTTGATCGCCGGGATGAGAATGGCGCACCGGCGCGCCCGGTTCTTGGTGGAAGCCGTCCCCGTGGCGGCGCTCTTGGTGGCCGCGCTGGTGCTCCGGCCGGCCGCGGCGCTGTCCCCGGACGGCAAGGCGCTGCTGTCGCTACTCCCGACGGCGCCGTCGCCGGTGCTGCCGTCCTGGGACCCGTCGGCCGCGACCCCGTGCTCGTGGCAGGGGGTCACCTGCTCGCCGCAGAGCCGGGTGGTATCGCTCTCTCTGCCCAACACCTTCCTCAACCTCTCCACCCTCCCGCCGCCGCTCGCCTCCCTCTCCTCGCTCCAGCTGCTCAACCTCTCCACCTGCAACATCTCCGGGACCATCCCGCCGTCCTACGCGTCCCTCGCGGCCCTCCGCGTGCTGGACCTCTCGTCGAACGCGCTCTACGGCGCCATCCCCGGCGAGCTCGGCGCGCTCTCGGGGCTCCAGTACCTGTTCCTTAACTCCAACCGCTTCACCGGCACCATCCCGCGCTCGCTCGCCAACCTCTCCGCGCTCGAGGTGCTCTGCATCCAGGACAACCTCTTCAACGGCACCATCCCGGCATCCTTGGGCGCGCTCACCGCGCTCCAGCAGCTCCGCGTCGGCGGCAACCCGGGGCTGTCGGGACCCATTCCGGCCTCCCTCGGCGCGCTCTCCAACCTCACCGTATTCGGCGGCGCGGCCACCGGGCTTTCTGGGCCCATCCCGGACGAGCTCGGCAACCTCGTCAACCTCCAGACGCTGGCATTGTACGACACCGGCTTGTCCGGCCCCGTGCCGGCGGCGCTCGGCGGGTGCGTCGAGCTGCGCAACCTCTACCTGCACATGAACAAGCTCTCCGGGCCGATACCGCCCGAGCTGGGGAGGCTGCAGAAGATCACCAGCCTGCTGCTCTGGGGCAATGCCCTCTCCGGGAAGATCCCACCGGAGCTCTCCAACTGCTCGGCATTGGTGGTGCTCGACCTGTCGGGCAACCGTCTCTCAGGCCAGGTGCCCGGGGCCCTCGGGCGCCTCGGCGCGCTCGAGCAGCTGCACCTATCGGACAACCAGCTCACGGGGCGCATACCGGCGATGCTGAGCAACTGCAGCAGCCTCACCGCCCTGCAGCTCGACAAGAACGGCCTCTCCGGGGAGATACCGGCGCAGCTCGGGAAGCTCAAGGCGCTGCAGGTGCTGTTCCTCTGGGGCAATGCGCTCTCCGGCTCGATACCGCCGTCGCTGGGCGACTGCACCGAGCTGTACGCGCTGGACCTGTCCAAGAACCGGCTCACCAGCGGCATCCCCGACGAGGTCTTCGGACTCCAGAAGCTCAGCAAGCTGCTCCTGCTCGGCAACGCGCTGTCGGGGCCGCTTCCTCCAAGCGTGGCAGACTGCGTGTCGCTGGTCCGGCTCCGGCTCGGCGAGAACCTGCTCGCCGGCGAGATACCCAGGGAGATTGGCAAGCTGCAGAACCTGGTGTTCCTGGACCTGTACTCGAACAGGTTCACCGGACCGCTCCCCGCCGAGCTCGCCAACATCACGGTGCTGGAGTTGCTCGACGTGCACAACAACAGCTTCACGGGGCCCATCCCTCCGCAGTTCGGAGCGCTCATGAACCTAGAGCAGCTTGACCTCAGCATGAACAACCTCACCGGTGACATACCGGCGAGCTTCGGCAACTTCAGCTACCTCAACAAGCTCATCCTCAGCAGGAACATGCTCTCCGGGCCACTGCCCAAGTCGATTCAGAACCTGCAGAAGCTGACCATGCTGGACCTGAGCAACAACAGCTTCTCCGGCCCGATACCGCCGGAGATCGGTGCGCTGTCAAGCCTGAGCATCAGCCTGGACCTGAGCGGGAACAGGTTCGTAGGCGAGCTGCCGGAGGAGATGTCCGGCTTGACGCAGCTGCAGTCGCTCGACCTGTCAAGCAATGGCCTGTACGGCAGCATCTCGGTGCTCGGGGCGCTCACCAGCCTAACGTCCCTCAACATCTCATACAACAACTTCTCCGGCGCCATCCCCGTGACGCCGTTCTTCAAGACACTGTCATCAAACTCCTACACCGGCAATCCCAGCCTGTGTGAGTCCTATGACGGGCACATTTGCGCGTCAGACATGGTTCGTCGGACCACACTGAAGACCGTCAGAACAGTGATCCTTGTCTGCGCCATTTTAGGCTCGATCACTCTGCTGCTTGTCGTGGTTTGGATCCTGTTCAACAGAAGCAGGAGGCTCGAGTGTGAGAAGGCGACGAGCCTGTCGGCGGCCGGCGGCAACGACTTCTCGTACCCGTGGACGTTTACGCCATTCCAGAAGCTCAACTTCTGCGTGGATAACATCTTGGAGTGCCTGAGGGATGAGAATGTGATCGGCAAAGGTTGCTCAGGAGTCGTGTACAGAGCTGAGATGCCCAACGGCGACATCATCGCGGTGAAGAAGCTCTGGAAGACGACCAAGGAGGAGCCGATCGACGCGTTCGCCGCCGAGATTCAGATATTGGGTCACATCAGGCACCGGAACATTGTCAAGCTGCTTGGTTACTGCTCCAACAAGTCTGTCAAGCTCTTGCTCTACAACTACGTCCCTAATGGTAACCTGCAGGAGCTCCTCTGCGAGAACAGGAGCCTGGACTGGGACACACGGTACAAGATCGCGGTCGGGGCGGCGCAGGGGCTGTCCTATCTGCACCATGACTGCGTCCCGGCGATACTCCACCGGGACGTCAAGTGCAACAACATTCTGCTCGACTCCAAGTATGAGGCCTACTTGGCTGACTTTGGGCTGGCCAAGCTAATGAACTCCCCCAACTATCATCATGCCATGTCGCGCATCGCCGGTTCTTACGGATACATTGCTCCAGGCAAGTGACTTTCTACTAACTTGCATTTACCTTCTCTTATTTTGTACTGTTTCTTACTATCTTCAGCATCTAGAACTGTAGACTGTAGACAGATAGTGTACATTCATTCACCAATTGATCCCACAGCTCAGTGACTTATTGGGGTAGTGCTGTTACGTTTCCTAAGCAAGAATCTTTGACCTGTGGTTGCTTCTAGTAAGCTTAACATGGTTCTTCATCCATGACCATGTCGCTTCTAGCTTAAGCGGGTGACTAGGTCTTAACTGACATTGTCCTTGCTTGGTACTCCAATATATGGCTGCTAGAGTTTCTCACTTCACAAGCATCCTTCTTCAATGAAGCACGTTGACTTCATACTGTTGATTCCAATGCTTAGCACATCACTGTCTTGATCTGCGTAATCATACTGAAGTGTAGCAATACAAAGTACAATTATTGTTCTACTAACTGTACATAATAAAACAAAAGATGATTTCAGTTTTCATGGCACAATGGTCTGACATTTGCCTTTTCTTCATTTCAGAGTACGGCTACACCTCGAACATCACCGAGAAGAGCGACGTGTACAGCTACGGCGTGGTGCTCCTCGAGATCCTGAGCGGGCGGAGCGCCATCGAGCCGATGGTCAGCAACAGCCTCCACATCGTGGAGTGGGCGAAGAAGAAGATGGGGAGCTACGAGCCGGCGGTGAACATCCTGGACGCGAAGCTGCGTGGCATGCCGGACCAGCTGGTCCAGGAGATGCTGCAGACGCTGGGCATCGCCATCTTCTGCGTGAACCCGGCGCCGGGGGAGCGGCCGACCATGAAGGAGGTGGTGGCCTTCCTCAAGGAGGTGAAGAGCCCGCCGGAGGAGTGGGCCAAGACGTCGCAGCAGCCGCTCATCAAGCCTGGCAGCCAGGAAGGCTGACGAGAGCATCGTCGCGGCGGACTCAGTGGCGCGTTTCCTACAAGAAATGGAGGGGGATCAGGAGATGATATTTGAAAGGACAAAAAGGAGTAGGATTTTGATAATTGCCTAGCTAGCTTTGGTTAGGGGTTTCTTGTACAGTTTCAGAGGACGTTGTAGCTCATTCTGGGGAACTTGAATGGGAAATTTCTCGGTTATTAGTTTGCTCCTGCGACGCATCACTGTGCCTCCCAGTTTACAGTTTGCTCTCCATTTCGCAGTTCGTTTCTATGTGATGTGATTCTGAATAGTGTCCACCGGGCTAGTAAAAGAACGTCTCACGCCCATATAGTTAGGACGGGAGTAAGTTTATATGGCCGTATTTATTTTACACATGTATATTACCTATCAACACTTGATTTCCGTCTGAAGAGAAAAGGACTGCTCGAGGTCTCTATCTTAAACCGGCCAAATACGAGCAGAACGATAATCCAAGCGGGGCGTAAAGGAAAAAAATTCATGAGTAGGCAAAAACTAAGAAAAAAATAAGAATATATGAATAGTCCCAACTCAAGAACTGGAATTAAGTATTGCATCTACCCTCTTTTCATAGAAACTCCGGTGAAATGGAATACGAGACATCACGAAGTGGAATATTGGCAGCTGTCGTCCAACCCCACCCCCCCACCCCCCCCCCCCCCCACCCCCCCGCCCGCCCGCCCCGCGCCGCGTATGTTTGAATGGACAGCCCGGACAAGGCTCGAATAGAAGCGAGAAATAAAACCAACCCAACCAAGCCCTCCATTTCCTTCGCGTATGTTCAGGCTGCCCGACAACCCTCAAACCACATTTTATATGTCTGGACAGACAACCCGACCAAGGCCCGAACAGAAGAAAGAGAAAAAAAGCCTACGCAATCAGGCCGTCCATTCCCCTCAGGTTTGAGGGGTGCCAGCCCGGACACGTCTGTCACGTTAGCCTAAATTTCACCCACTTAACCTACACCCGACTTGTAACCTCATTCTCTCTCTCTCTCTCTCTCTCTCTCTCTCTCTCTCTCTCTCTCTCTCTCTCTCTCTCCTCTCTATCTCTCCCGATTCGGACGAGGGGTGCGACTACGCCCGCCCAGTCACGCCGGCGTTAGGGCTCGCTCGCTCGCCTACGTCCACGTGGAAATTGTTGGAGAGGCCGCGTACAAAATCCTTGGAGAGGCAACGTCCACTGGGAAACCCTTAATTGCCGTCGTGAGACAACGTGGAGAAACTACGGTAGTGGCGTTTGTCGTATGAAGTCTACCTCGAGTAAACATATTCTGTACCCGGATCCTTCCAATCACAAAAATCAAGAGTGGCTCAAGTATCTAGCTAGGACTATGCTACAGCATATGTTGCAATTGACACATACCAATAGGAATTCTGGACTCACTAATAACGCTTTACACGAATAATCGACTGTTGGTAGGGGGTGTATTGTATCTTGAAAGACTCGCACAAAATTGTAGCAACTATGTTATTTGGAGATTGGAGTATTTGAATAATCTTCAAACACGATATTTGAGCATAGGACATTAAAGTGAAAGAATAATTGTTAACAGTGGCAAAAGTAGCATGTGAGCATGGACCAAAACAAGCAATATTTACTTTGACGCTATGAAAACTTGTGTTGTATCTTGAATCCAAATTGTCACGACTCTCATGTTTAATGACGATTGAGGTGTTTGGAAATATTATTTTAATAAATCTTTAGACATAATATGTTTGGAAATCAAGTGATTTTCTTTTAAAAAAAGTTACATCATTGTGTGTGCTGCTGCTGGTGGGGAGTATTACCGATTAGTGTATTTCACCTAATTTTGCGATAAAGGCATCCTAGTTAATATCTGCTCAAGATCACATTAAGTTGGGGGAAAACACACACCAATACCATGTTGTACTTAGGTTTGATGTTTGTTAATTCATATGCCTTATAATGTAAGGTAGTAAAATGGTTGAAGTTAAACCATCCCGTCGACTTACAATTGAAGTATTTGTGATGTATCTTGAATGAAACTTCACACAAAATGACAGCGAGTTGTTGAATTGTTGAGATATTTGAATAATTCTTCCAACTATATTTGAAAATCTAGTAAATAAAGAGAAAATAAGATTTCTTCTTGTTGTTGGAAAAACAACATGTGAGCATGGAAATAATACATGGCGCTCTAACAGAAATTGTGATGTGCCTTCAATCCAAACAATAATGACATTCTTATTTAATTGTTGATTGAAGTGTTTGTAAGCATTAGCTAGGTCAAAAAAATGTGTGCGGTGAACATCGATCAATGCCCTATGTGATTGCTCTCTGGGAAAGGAATTGCGCCCTTTATATACATCGAAAATGGATGGGGCGGCGCACA
Organism: Elymus sibiricus; assembly: GCA_039707655.1. Lineage (NCBI taxonomy): Eukaryota > Viridiplantae > Streptophyta > Magnoliopsida > Poales > Poaceae > Elymus > Elymus sibiricus. The sequence continues at coordinate 358,719,695 of CM077675.1, forward strand.
AGATTGTTGTCGGATTGCTAGTAGTCTAGCATGTCGGTCTTGGGAAAATGGAATTAGCACTTATGGCATTGAACCTTATGAATATCAAGATTATAATAAGGAAAAAATTAGTGTAAATAGACTCAGGAACCCTCCATTGGAGGCCACGGCTGACAGTTGAGAGAACCCGATCATTGACATGAGCATATTCAAGCATCTAATCGTCCGCTGATAGGCGATAGTGTATCTTGGAAAATTCACACAAAATTGTAGCAAATCTCTTATTTAGAGATTAGAGATTGAAGTATTTGAAAATATTTGAATAAATCTTCAAACATGACATTTGAGCATAGGAGATTAAAGCGAAAGAATAATTGTTAATAGTAGCAAAAGCAGCATGTGAGCATGGACTAAAACAAGCGATATTTGCTTTGATGCGATGAAAACTTGTGATGTATGTTGAATCCAAACTGTAGTGACTCTCGTGTTTAACGACGATTGATGTGTTTGGGAGTATTATTTGAATCAATCTTTAGACATAATATGTTTGCAAATTAAGTGAATAAAATGAAGAAAAAAACATTATTGTGTGTGGCGGTGGTGGGGAGTATTACCGGTTAGTGTATTTCACCAAATTTTGCAACAATAGTATCCTAGTTAATATCCGCTCTAGATTACACCAAGTTGGGGGAAAAACACCAATATCATGTTGTACTTAGGTTTCATGTTTGTTAATTCATAAAAGATCTTATATTAGTTTGCAGAGGGAGCAGATAGTAAGCTGGTTGAAGTAAAAAAATAAAATATTTTGTGATGCATCTTGAATCAAACCTCACACAAAACGGTATTGAATGGTTGGATTGTTGAGATATTTGAGCATTTTTTCCAGATATATTTGAAAATCCAGCAAATAAAGAGAAAAGAAGATTTGTGCTGTTGTTGGCAAAAACAACATGTGAGCATGGAAACGATACATGCCGGTCTAACAAAAATTGTGATGTATCTTCAATGCAAACAATAATGACCCTCTTACTTAGTTGTTGATTGAATTGTTTGAAAGCATGAGCTGAACAAATCCTCAAACAAGATATGTTTGAAAGTTACGTAAAAAAAGTAAGTAACCATAAAATCTACGGACGCGGATTTTTGGGACATGATGCCACGCGCTGCCGGAATCCTGGCCGTCTGCATGCGCATCAAGATCACTAATTTATATAAGCATTTTTTCAATACGGTGAGTGATATTCAGTAACGAGTCAGAAGACATTGATGTATACATGGCAGTAGTGAGCCGGGAAGCTTTAAATTCGTAGGTATACGGCTTTGTCTGGTAGTCCATTGCTGATAGGCGTTTAAACGTGTCTCTGTCTCCAGTCACGCCTTAAATGTCACTTAACAAGTGTGATTTGCCGTTTTTGTTGTGGGTTGTTTTACCCAAGCTCGTTTTGTGTGTGTATAATTGAGGTGTAGTGTTGTATCAATTCATCAGAGATATGCATTCATGTCAATGCTGCAGTATTACCCATGCTTGACAATGTTGATTCATCTAGGCTGTCATTTGCTATCCATGCAACATGCACTGATCATACTGTTTTTTCCTGTTTGACAATGTTAGGACAGAACACTAGTTTCATATGTTCACTAGCTTCTTGACCCTCAGCATGTGACCGTTATCCAGGCCTTGAATGCCATCAATTTAGATGTATGGGGCCGCATTTACTTAATGGTGCGTTTGGATTCGGCCAGAACATTGATCGTGCATGTTAAGGATGTAGTATTAACGTTCCCTACTGAGTGTGACCGACACGTATGGATTAGAGGGCACACATGTTTTGCTTATAATTTGTGGCAGAGATTAACATTTTATAATGCATAAACAGTAACTCACATGCCGCTAGCATCGATATTATAATTAATAACTTGCATTGAAAATTTCCATTTAGGCGCTTAGAACATTAGCACTCGGCAGAATCGAGAATGGTAAGTATTAGCGAGTAATTATTTTTCCCTAGATACATCTGCACAGTTGACTACAACATGAACCTCAACTCATCTTGACTAGTATGAGTAGAGGGACCTCGTTGCCATGGGCGTAGCTCGAGAAGCTAAAGAATAGTTCCGGGACATTTATGAACATATGAACGACACTAGGACATGAACATAAAATGATGGTGTTGAAGGAGCTGATGGAGATAAAATACTGATGCTACTGTGTAGAGGATTGAGAGAGAGAGAGAGAGAGAAAAAAGGATGAGGAATATGAACTGCAATATTGCTACGACTCTACATCTATATTTTCTCGATAAGAAGCTCTGTATCTTCATGGATGAGTTCTAGCAACCTATGTATATGAATAAAATTCATGATCAAGAGAAGAAGGATGGGCAGAATGCATGAAGAAGGAGGATGAGTGAGAGAGCAGGTGCTGGATGGAGAAAGTATGGGGAGAAAATGCAGAAGGTGGTCAGGCTGCCTATTAACTCCTCTAAAACAATAATGTTGGATCAGTGCAATTATTGTGTGATGGGATATACATACTTATGCGTGGTGGGGCATTCACACTTATTGGCCATGTCATACGTGGACTATACAACATTGATACACTGCCAAGAAATCAATATACATGACTCGTTGTACAAATACTGCACTGATCTTTGTGCAGCGAACGGATGAGATACCATCCTCGCATGGCCGCATGTCCACCCGCGATTTATCGTAAAATCTACCATCATTTAGTCTTCACAAATAACGAGATAAGGGAGACAAAACAAAATATGCGGTGAGCGTGGATCGAACGCACGACCTTCAGATCTTCAGTCTGACGCTCTCCCAACTGAGCTATCCCCGCTATGCGATTTTTTTGTTACATTGACCTATTTAGTAATATAACGTACTCACTTCATATCTTGTTTCAGTAACGCTCTTCAAATTTTTGTTCCTCGTGCAGACCCCAGAATCTCAACGTAGCGGCGATCAGTCAATGCACATCAGTATTACGCATCCCTTGGAACCGTAGCAATAGCATAGACTTCTCGCTATATATTTGTACGTATACATGACAATGTTTTTTTACATGGAAGAAAGGAAATCTCTATGACCTGTGGTAATCGTAAAAGTCCAGAACACACACTGTTTAGGCAGTACTACATACTACTCCTACAGCGCAATAATTTTAAATATATCTACACTAAATAGTACTTCCTCTGTATCTAAATATTTGTAGTTGGAAAGAACTAGTCTAGTTCTAGTTCTTTCCAACTACAAGCATTTAGGTACAAGGAGTACTAAATACAATACTACTCTATGGAATAGTCCCGCTGGCTCATTAGCAAATTGTTTAATTAACCTTCAAATTTTCTTCTGGGAGAAAAGCTTTGCAGCATCAACCTCCAAGAACCAGCTCGAGAATGACGTTCTCCAACTCGCTCTCTTCCTTCTTTGCGCGGTAGATCTGCAGCGCCGCTTCCTTAACGGAAGCGAATGGATCGGTACTCGAGCCGCCACCGGCGCCACGGTTCCGGCGAGCGATCTCCTGGACGCAGGCGACGTGCAGGTACACGGTCTTGCAGGTGGAACGGTAGAACCAGGTCCTGCTCCTGCCTCTTTCCCGGCAGCTGCTGCACCGGTGAGACGCCTCCTTCCGAAGCTCGAGCGTGAGCTCCTCCTGAGGGATCACCAGCGGCAGCGCCGCGCAGCACGAGTGGAGGTCCAAGCCCTTCTTGGCGGCACAGTGGTAGTGCAGCCCGAGCACCTTCCCGCCGCAGGCGCCGCATGTCCTGCCGCCGTCGTCGCTGTGGCGCGGGTGCTCGAGGCGGAGCTGGAACTCTCTGCCCTTGAGCAATGGGTGCACCAGCGTGGCCTCTGCGAGCGCACATACGCTGTGGAGGTCGAAGTCACAGGGTCGGCACGTGTACCGGTCCCCGGCGCCTAGCTCCTTGCAGACGTCGCACTGAAACTCCGCCGCGCCAGTGGCCATCAGCTTCAGCTTGTGCTCGGGGTGGGCGCGGTGGGAGATCTCTGCAGGAGCATCCTTGGAGAGAATAGTCATGGTGAAAATATTGTCCACATGCGCTCGGCTTCTGGTGTTTACAGATTGGAGATTTGGAGTTCCTTGCAGTTGCACCAATGCAAAATAAAACAAGAGAGAAGTTATATTTATAGCTAAATAAGCACGCCGGACCAAGTGTATAGACAAGTGCACGTGTCTCTGTCTTTGTGGAAACAAATACTGTATGAATATTACTCCTAGAACATAAAGACCGTGTACGTTTGAACCTGAACAAGGCAATGTCATATTTGAACCGTGTACGTCGAAACAAATATGAATGTTTATTCAGTGCTCGATAGTCTAACAGGCCTATAAAGATTATACAGTTGAACCTGAACCAGGCGTGTCATATTTGACTCGTCCACCTTCCTAATTGCTAGGTCTGGATTTGAGTAGCTACTGGTGTTGGAGATGAGCTGATTTCGAATAAATAAATGAAGCGGATTTCTATCTGTCCAAGAAAGCGCGTTCTTAACTGGAAAAAGAAAAGTAAACGCGTTCCTAACTGTCAGTCTGAAGAAGTTAATTTATCATCATATGTTCTTACGTGTTTTAGTTGGTCTAACAAGCAAGACGACTGGAACATATTTTTAGAGTGTAAATTTGCTGTAGTGTGGTTCATTGTTCAAGTAGCTTTAAATCTTTACCCCCCTCGCAGTGTGCGTAATATGTTCGGCAATTGGTACGGAAACAATTTATTCACATATTTTTGTGGAAGCAACAACCTTATGTTGGGCTCTATGGTTTACTAGGAATGAGATGGTTTTTAACAAAAAAAAATGTGTTCAATCTCCTATGCATGTACGCGATGGCTTCGTACATTGTCTATCCTGCAGAGACCGAAAAATAAAGACCTTTTTATGATGGTATCTACCTGGATGGAGCATATGATCAAGGAGATTTTCTCCCATCATGGATGGCGGTGTAATCTTCGGATAAGATCTACCCCAGCTTAGCCCGACCTTCTTAATTTCTGTAGTAAAAACAATATTTTCCTTTGGGTCATATTGAAGGTTTGGCTGTGTGCATCGTGCTATGCAGAGGCCGGGCATTCGCTCAGTGCGGTTGTATCAACTCGATATATCGATTGAATGGAAGTGTCCTTTATCGGGAAAAAACAAGCAAGAGGACACCGTAATAAAAACACCATAATCGATGATGATAGATGTTCTCCCTTTTCAGATTACCTACCAGTTTCTTCTCCTTTTTCTTAAATAACACATCGTAATCGATGGGCGCACCATACACCACTTAAAGAGAGTGCCAGAAATCTGAAAAAGAACCAGAAAATATGCGAGCACAACAAAGAACATAACCATCTAAATTATGCTTAGTTCACAGCAAAATGAAATACATAATGTAGACCATGTATACGTTTTTTATGAACCATGTAAGAGGGCTCCATGTAAATAAATAGATAGAAAGAAAGGGAGAAGAAATCACAAACAGAGTCTGAGTACAAACGACCTCCAACTCAAGTAGCTAACATAACCTAATGGTAGAAACAACAACGACCAGAAACTAACCGCTACTAGCAACGACCCAAGCGGAGGAGCAACTGCATAGCAGGGTAGAAACGGAAACAACAACCAACCAGAAAAAAACATGAGAGAAATTGGCATGCTCTAACATGCAAGGGCGTGCTTGGTATCCTACATTATTTTTCGTCTCCTTACATGTGTGGCTCAATTGGGTCAGTCTGAGCTATTGCAGGCTTAAAACGATGTTGTTCACATCATTTGATAGTCTGCATTGCATCAATGGCCAGATTAGGCCTTCTATTTGGTGACATGCATTTGTGCTTCAGGGGTGAGCACATGCAAACCACATCTGTTTGGTTCTGTGCATGTAATTATTTTGCTCATCCGTTTAAAATGTGGTGGTCTTACCCTCCAAATGCAACACAGTTCACAGCAGGCGTCACATATCAACATCACAACACAATTAATACTACTCCCAGACATGCTATTAAACAATGCATCATACCAATTAAGACATTAGTTTAAGACAACAGGGGCATCCCATGCCCCTGCATAACCCCATGGTGTTGATCCCTGGGTAAAATATACATGTTTGACAACAAATTCATGACAAGTTCAGAACAAACACACCCAAGCTAACAAAAAATTCAACAACTAACTAGACAGGAGGAACATCACGACTAATGTCGCTTTGGCAGTAGTGCTTGGTGCACCTCACCCTGCAGATGGTGGAGGTGCTAGCGTTGTAGCTCTGCACCTTAGAGCCAGGCCCGATAGCCGCAGGACAAGCATGTCGCGGGGGACGATCTTGTGCTCCCCACAGAAGTATTCTCAACCCCTCCCCAACAACATCTGCCCATAAAAGATCTGGACCTGGACGCAGAACTCGCACCACTTTTTAGCAGACAGCCTGAGGACACAAGGAGGCTTCAAGACGAGCCACTGCTTCATCACCGGCTGGAAGGCCTCGGGGATGACAAGCATGTCGACTCCTTGATGGGCACGTAGAACCGTAGTGGCTCACATGTCCCCTCCTCATGCCCAATGCCCAACGGCTTGCTCATCGCCTCCAGCCTGCCCGACACGTCCACCCTCTTGAGCCATGATGTCTACTACACAACCTTCTTCTTGTAGCTCGTGTTGGGCCTCCAAGCACAGAGTTTTGTATGACAGTAGCAAATTTCCCTCAAGTGGATGACCTAAGGTTTATCAATCCGTGGGAGGCGTAGGATGAAGATGGTCTCTCTCAAACAACCCTGCAACCAAATAACAAAGAGTCTCTTGTGTCCGCAACACACCCAATACAATGGTAAATTGTATAGGTGCACTAGTTCGGCGAAGAGATGGTGATACAAGTGTAATATGGATGGTAGATATAGGTTTTTGTAATCTGAAAATATAAAAACAGCAAGGTAACTAATGATAAAAGTGAGCACAAACGGTAATGCAATGCTTGAAAACAAGGCCTAGGGTTCATACTTTCACTAGTGCAAGTTCTCTCAACAATACTGACATAGTTGAATCATATGTAAATCCCTCACGTGCGACAAAGAGTTCACTCCAAAGTCACAAATAGCGGAGAACAAACGAAGAAATTATTGTAGGGTACGAAACCACCTCAAAGTTATCTTTTTCGATCAATCTTATGAGCTATCCCTATAAGTGTCACGAACAGCCCTAGAGTTCGTACTAAAATAACACCTTAAGATACACATCAACCAAAACCCTAATGTCACCTAGATACTCCAATGTCACCACGAGTACCCATGGGTTTGATTATACGATATGTATCACACAATTTCAGATTCATCATGTTCAATCCAACACAAAGAACTGCAAAGAGTGCCCCAAAGTTTCTACCGGAGAGTCAAGACGAAAACATGTGCCAACCCCTATGCATAGATCCCCAAGGTCACGGAACCCGCAAGTTGATCACCAAAACATACATCAAGTGGATCAATAGAACATCCCATTGTCACCACGGATATCCCATCGCAAGACATACATCAAGTGTTCTCAAATCCTTTAAAGACTCAATCCGATAAGAAAACTTCAAAGGGAAAACTCAATTCATCACAAGAAGATAGAGAGGGGAAAACTCCATATGATTCATCTATATCAATAAAGCTCGCGGTACATCAAGATCGTGTCGTCTCAAGAACACGAGAGAGAGAGAGAGAGATCAAACACATAGCTACTGGTACATACCCTCAGCCCCGAGGGTGAACTACTCCCTCCTCGTCATGGAGACCGCCGGGATGATGAAGATGGCCTCCGGTGATGGTTTCCCCCTCCGGCAGGTTGCCGGAACGGGCTCCCGATTGGTTTTTCGTGCCTACAGAGGCTTGCGGCGGCGGAACTACCGATCTAGGTTTCTTTCTGAGGGTTTTGGGATTTATAGGAGTGCTTGGCGTTGGAATCACGTCAGGGGGACTCCCGAGGGACCCACAAGCTAGGGGGGCGCGCCCTAGGGGGGGGCGCCCCCCAGGCTTGTGACCTCCTCGGGACTCCTCTCCGGTATATTTTTGCACCAGTATTTTTTATATTTTCCAAAAATATTCTCCGTAAATTTTCAGCCTATTCCGAGAACTTTTATTTCTGCACAAAAAACGACACCATGGTAGTTCTGCTGAAAACAGCGTCAGTCCAGGTTAGTTATAATAAAATCATACCAAAATCATATAAAATTATTGTAAACATGGCATGAATACTTCATAAATTATAGATACGTTGGAGACGTATCAGCATCCCCAAGCTTAATTCCTGCTCGTCCTCGAGTAGGTAAATGATAAAAGAAATAATTTATGAAGTGTGAATGCTAGCAAGTGCACAAGTTTGATCAATGATAGTTCCAATCACTTTTTCTAGCATCAATATAAACCATAAACAGTAGCTCATCTCATAAAACTTCTCATGATCAAGTAACAAGCTATTCACATGTTAAAGTATAGACCAGAAAGTTTCTTGAAAACTAACAAACCATATTCCTAGTCATCGAACAATTGCAATTCATCTTATTTTCAGGAAGGGTCTATGTAAGAGCTTTGATTTAGCAAATTCCACATACTCAATTATCATATAGTCTTCCATGATTATTGACACTCAAAGCATATTTTTATAACAAATAGCATCCATCGAACACAGAGAAAGATAGGGGCTTAATGTTTCGCCTCCCAACTTATTTATCATATAGATAATTGTCAACAATAATAATTCATGATCAAATATATTTGTGTGGATATATATGTTTAGATCATTCCCCAACACATGACGCTTGCCAAGAGAAAAGGGCGAAATATAGGAAGTGGTGAAGATCACCATGACTCTTGCATAAAGGTAAGTACTAGAAAGTAAAAGATAGGACCTTCGCAGAGGGAAGCATTGACTTGCAAAGGTGCCAGAGCTCGAGCTTTTAAAACAGAGCTGAATAATAATTTTGAGCGGTATGCTTTCATTGTCAACATAACAACCGAGAGATCTCGGTATCTTCCATGCTAGATACATTATAGGCGGTTCCCAAACAGAATGGTAAAGTTTTTACCCCCCTCCACCAATCAATCACACTCCACGGCGAGCCGAATCCACGGCTACCGTCCATACAAACAACAATCCTGGGGGAGTTTTGTTTCATTATATTTTGATTTGATTTTTGAGCATGGGACTGGGCATCCCGAATACCAGCCACTTTCTCGTGAATGATAGTGAATAAACACATATCGTGAGAATAACCCACCTAGCATGGAAGATACTGACAGCCCCTAGTCACTATATGAGCGATTCGGGCATACAAAACAGAATATTATTTGAAGGTTTAGAGTTTGGCACATGCAAATTTACTTGGAACGGCAGGTAAATACCACATATAGGTAGGTATGGTGGACTCATATGGAACAACTTTGGGTTTAAGGGTGTTTGGATGCACAAGTAGTATTTCTACTTGGTGCGGAAGTTTTGGCTAGTATGAGGTGGAAGCAAGCACCACATGTTGGAGGATCCATAACAATATAACTTCTATACAAATATACCCAAACATAACTCATTAAGTTGTCTTCCTTGTCCAATTTTAACTAATTTGCTCGAGTTTGAAAATAATTAATGAGCTCACAATCATAGAAGATGTCCAAGATAGTATATTTATATGTGTAATCTCTCTTCCTTCAATATTCTTTCATGAATTGTTCAAGTGACCAATGCGGTGTTTGCTAACTTTCAATAAATTTTACCACCTATACTTATTATGTGTGAAGTCATTACTCCCCATGGGATAAGTATATGAAGCATATTTAATTTCAGATTTATGATATTCAATTCATTCAACCATTTGCTCATAGGATATAAGTGAAGCACGAGAGTGAATGACAAACTACTCCAAAAAGATATAAGTGAAGATCAATGAGTAGCCAACAATTAAATAACTATGTGAAGACTCTCTCATCTAAGAATTTCAGATCTTAAGTATTTTATTAAACAACAAGCAAAAGAAAAATATCACTTCAAGAATAGCACGCATCATGTGAACGAATAAAAACTTAGGCTCAACATAGGCTAACCGATAATTGTTGATGAAGAGAGGTGGGATGCGTAGCATCCCCCAGCTTAGAAACTTGAGACTTCTTGAAATATTTACTTGGGGTGCCTTGGGCATCCCCAAGCTTGAGCTTTTGTATCTCGCTCAATCCTCTCATATCATGGTTTCACCTATTCTCAAAAACTTCATCCACACAAAACTCGAAAAGAACTCGTGAGATAGGTTAGTACACATAATAATAAATCAACACTTCATGTACTGCCAAGACAAGTTGCATAATAATTTTCAAACATTAGGTACTGTATACTATCATTTCCACAATTTATATCTACCAATATAGGCTATGGAAACTATGGGATAAGTAGATAACGAAACTATGACAGCAATCTGTCCAAACAGAACAGTCTGTAGAAATTTATGAAAACAGTGCACTTATGTAACTCAAAAAATTATGAAAATTTAGGACATGATATAAATTTATATGAAAATACTGTGTAAAATTTTTAGAAACTTTCCACGTTCCAGTAAAATATGAAAATTCAAACACTACAGCAAAAGTTTCTGTTTACACACAGCACACATCAAACATGCAATTCAAGCATCCTAAGGCAATTCTTGGAGCTTTTTATTGAAAATAAAGATTATAAATAACTCCTAACAGAGAAAAATAAAATAAAATGATGCTCCAAGAAAAACTCATATTATGTGACGAATAAAAATATAGCTCCAAGTAAGATATACCGATAATGTTGAAGACGAAAGAGGGGATGCCTTTCGGGGCATCCCCAAGCTTAGGCGCTTGAGTCTTCCTTGGATATTACCTTGGGGGTGCCTTGGGCATCCCCAAGCTTAGGTTCTTGTCACTCCTTATTCTCCTCATATCGGTGTCTCACCCAAAACTTGAAAACTTTAATCACACAAAACTTAACGGAACTTCGTGAGATGGGTTAGTATAATAAACAAAGGTCATTCACTTAGGTACTGTCAAGAAAAGATTCATAATTGTTTCCACATGATACCTACTGTATTATATCATTCCCATAATTTATATCACTGAATATAAGCTATGGGAACACTAAAACAAGTAAACTATGCATGCAAAACAGAATCTGTCAAAAACAGAACAGTCTGTAAAGATCTGTAGTATAACCATACTTCCCTGTCTCCAAAAATTCTGAAAAATTAGGAAAATCTAGGCAATTTGTATATAAATCATGTGTAAAAAATTCAGATCAAAATCATGTTTCAGTGAATTTACCAAATTCCTGGACTGAGAGCAAAAGTTTCTGTTTTTGCACAGAATCAAGTCAATTATCATCCTCACTATCCCAAAGGCTTTACTTGGCACTTTATTGAAACAAAAGCTATAAAACATGATTATACAGTAGCTTAATCATGTGGACACACAAAAACAGTAGGTATAAATATTGGGTTGTCTCCCAACAAGCGCTTTTCTTTAATGCCTTTTTAGCTAGGCATGATGATTTCAATGATGCTCACATAGGAATATTATTTGAAACATGTAAGAGAGCATCATGAATCTCATGACAAGCACATTTAAGTCTAACCCACTTCCTATGCATAGGGATTTTGTGAGCAAACAATTTATGGGAGCAAGAATCAACTAGCATAGGAAGGCAAAACAAGCATAACTTCAAAACTTTCAACACATAGAGAGGAAACTTGATATTATTGCAATTCCTACAAGCATATATTCCTCCCTCATAATAATTTTCAGTAGCATCATGAAGGAATTTCACAACATAACTATCACATAAAGCATTATCTTCATGATTCACAAGCATAGAAATTTTATTACGCTCCACATAAGCATATTTCTTCTCATTCATAATAGTGGGAGCAAACTCAACAAAATAACTATCATGTGAAGCATAATCCAATTGAAAATTAAAATCATGATGACAAGTTTCATGGTTATCATTATTATTTATAGCATACATGTCATCACAATAATCATCATAAATAGGAGGCATGCTTTCATCATAATAAATTTGCTCATCAAAACTTGGGGGACTAAAAATATCATCTTCATCAAACATAGCATCCCCAAGCTTGTGGCTTTGCATATCATTAGCGTCATGGATATTCAGAGAATTCATACTAGCAATATTGCAATCATGCTCATCATTCAAGGAATTCTCATTAAGTATTATCATAATTTCTTCCTCTACCAATTGAGCACAATTTTCCGAATCCTTATTTTCACGAAAGACATTATAAAGGCGAAACAAATGATGCAACCCAAACTCAATTTTTTTGTAGTTTTGTTTTATAAAACCAAACTAGTGATAAACAAGAAACTAAAAGATTCAATTGCAAGATCTAAAGATATACCTTCAAGCACTCACCTCCCCGGCAACGGCGTCAGAAAAGAGCTTGATGTCTACTACACAACCTTCTTCTTGTAGACTCGTGTTGGGCCTCCAAGCGCAGAGTTTTGTAGGACAGTAGCAAATTTCCCTCAAGTGGATGACCTAAGGTTTATCAATCCGTGGGAGGCGTAGGATGAAGATGGTCTCTCTCAAACAACCCTGCAACCAAATAACAAAGAGTCTCTTATGTCCCCAACACACCCAATACAATGGTAAATTGTATAGGTGTACTAGTTCGACGAAGAGATGGTGATACAAGTATAATATGGATGGTAGATATAGGTTTTTGTAATCTGAAAATATAAAAACAGCAAGGAAACTAATGATAAAAGTGAGCACAAACGGTATTGCAATGCTTGAAAACAAGGCCTAAGGTTCATACTTTCACTAGTGCAAGTTCTCTCAACAATACTGACATAGTTGAATCACATGTAAATCCCTCACGTGCGACAAAGAGTTCACTCCAAAGTCACAAATAGCGGAGAACAAACGAAGAAATTATTGTAGGGTACGAAACCACCTCAAAGTTATCTTTTCCGATCAATCTTATGAGCTATCCCTATAAGTGTCACGAACAGCCCTAGAGTTCGTACTAAAATAACACCTTAAGATACACGTCAACCAAAACCCTAATGTCACCTAGATACTCCAATGTCACCACGAGTACCCATGGGTTTGATTATACGATATGCATCACACAATTTCAGATTCATCATGTTCAATCCAACACAAAGAACTTCAAAGAGTGCCCCAAAGTTTCTACCGGAGAGTCAAGACGAAAACATGTGCCAACCCCTATGCATAGATCCCCAAGGTCACGGAACCCGCAAGTTGATCACCAAAACATACATCAAGTGGATCAATAGAACATCCCATTGTCACCACGGATATCCCATCGCAAGACATACATCAAGTGTTCTCAAATCCTTTAAAGACTCAATCCGATAAGAAAACTTCGAAGGGAAAACTCAATTCATCACAAGAAGATAGAGAGGGAAAAACTCCATATGATTCATCTATATCAATAAAGCTCGCGGTACATCAAGATCGTGTCATCTCAAGAACACGAGAGAGAGATCAAACACATAGCTACTGGTACATACCCTCAGCCCCGAGGGTGAACTACTCCCTCCTCGTCATGGATACCGCCGGGATGATGAAGATGGCCTCCGGTGATGGTTTCCCCCTCCGGCAGGGTGCCGGAACGGGCTCCCGATTTGTTTTTCGTGGCTACAGTGGCTTGCGGCGGCGGAACTCCCGATCTAGGTTTCTTTCTGGGGGGCTTTGGGATTTATAGGAGTGCTTGGCGTTGGAATCACGTCAGGGGGACTCCCGAGGGACCCACAAGCCAGGGGGGCGCGCCCTAGGGGGGGGCGCCCCCCAGGCTTGTGACCTCCTCGGGACTCCTCTCCGGTATCTTTTTGCGCCAGTATTTTTTATATTTTCCAAAAATATTCTCCATAAATTTTCAGCCTATTCCGAGAACTTTTATTTCTGCACAAAAAACGACATCATGGTAGTTCTGCTGAAAACAGCGTCAGTCCGGGTTAGTTCTAATAAAATCATACCAAAATCATATAAAATTATTGTAAACATGGCATGAATACTTCATAAATTATAGATACGTTGGAGACGTATCAAGCCACCAGTTCGTTGGGATGATGTCCTCGGTCGCCTTGGCGCCACTAACGACATGTGCCCCTCGACCGGTTGTGTCCCACTCCGTCTTCACGACATTGTTAGTAACATGATCATAGAAATTGGGCAAGGCATTGCAATGTAACAGTGCTATGATATCATAGCATTGTCCAATTGGAACTGCCATTGATCATGTAGTTGCTATGATCAGTACATCACAAAACTTCCCAAAAATCCATGCACATTTGCAGGTCATTGCTATGTTCAGTGCCCAATTGCACTGATCATAGCAACTGCATGATAATTGCAGTTGCACTTGGGCAGTGCTATGATCAGATCAGATCATAGCACTGTCCAATTGCAACTGTTACAGATCAGGACAGTTGCCACTGGGCAGTGCTATGACTAGAGCGGCCAAAATGCATGCACATTTGTCCTACTATTTATAGCATGCACATGCAATGTCCTACTAAGATCATGCAAGAACATATAGAACCTACTATATTATCATGCACATATACGACAATGATCATACCAATAATCTAGCAACATGTCTGATTATAGCACCGCCCTAACAGGCATTGTGATTCTACCCTAACAAGCATTGTGATTCTACCAAGAACATTCTAACTACCAATCTAGCATTGTTGTGATAGCAAGAACAAACAAGTCAGTGTAGAAAACCATGAGCAGGCACATAACATGGCTTTGAATCAATTCAAATCGATTAGATTTGAATCCAATCCAACCTACTGCAATCGAATCCAAAAAATCTAACTACTAACGGAAACATGGGGAACAAATAGCTTACCGGGGTGGTTGCTGGTGAATGGAACACCGGCCGCAGACCAAACCCTGGCGGGAACAGGGATTTGGCCGACATGGATGGCCCGACCATTGCAAGGCCCAATCCAAGGGCCCTTGCCACTGAGTCAGTGCTCCTCGTGATGTGTGAAGAGGAAGAGAGTGTCACCATCGATTATTACAGACTTGTTCCGTGGAGCAAGGGGAGAAAATCCTCACACGGGGATAAAAAATCCTTCCGGGACGGGCACCGTCGTTGCCGCTAAGGTGCTTCCCTCTGCCACTGATGTCTACTACGCAACCTTCTTCTTGTAGACTCGTGTTGGGCCTCCAAGCACAGAGTTTTGTATGACAGTAGCAAATTTCCCTCAAGTGGATGACCTAAGGTTTATCAATCCGTGGGAGGCGTAGGATGAAGATGGTCTCTCTCAAACAACCCTGCAACCAAATAACAAAGAGTCTCTTGTGTCCGCAACACACCCAATACAATGGTAAATTGTATAGGTGCACTAGTTCGGCGAAGAGATGGTGATACAAGTGTAATATGGATGGTAGATATAGGTTTTTGTAATATGAAAAATATAAAAACAGCAAGATAGCAAGTGGCAAACAGTGAGCAAAACGTTATATAAATGCTTGGAATAAGGCCTAGGGTTCATATTTTCACTAGTGCAATCTCTCAACAATGCTAACATAATAGAATCATATGATCATCCCTCAACGTGCAACAAAGAATCACTCCAAAGTTCATATCTAGCAGAGAACATAAGATGAAATTGTTGTAGGTAGTAGAACCACCTCAAAGTTACCCTTTCCGATCAATCTATTGGGCTATTCCTATAGATGTCACAAACAGCCCTAGAGTTCGTACTAAAATAACACCAATGATACATAGCAATCAACCTTAACGTCACCTAGATACTCTAATGTCACCTCAAGTATCCGTGGGTTAATTATTCGACACGCATCAAACAATTTCAGATTCATCATATTCAATCCAACACAAAGAACTTCAAAGAGTACCCCAAGATTTCTATCGAAGAAGGTAGGACAAGAATGTGTATCAACCCCTATGCATAGATTACCCCATTGTCACCACGGGAATCAGCAAGTTGAGTACCAAGACATATATCAAGTGATCTCAAATCCAATATTCAATCTGACATAACAAAATCTCAAAGGGAAATGTTCAATTCATCACAACAAGATAGCAAGGGAAGAACACCATATGATCCAACCATATTAACAAAGCCCACGATACATCAAGATCGTGCCATCCCAAGAACACGAGAGAGAGAGAGAGATTCATAGCTACTGGTACATACCCTCAGCCCCGAGGGTGAATGCTAGTTCTTGAGCATGCGTTGGTTTTCCCTTGAAGAGCAAAGGGTGATGCAGCAAAGTAGATAAGTATTTCCCTCGGTTGTTGAGAACCAAGGTATCAATCCAGTAGGAGATACAAGCAAGTCCCCAATAGATGTACCTACACAAATAATCAAACACTTGCACCCAACGCTATAAAGGGGTTGTCAATCCCTTCACGGTTACTTGCAAGGATGAGATCTGATAGAGATAGATAGATAGGATTGCTAAAACGAAAAGTAAAAAAAAGTAAAAAGATTGCAGCTAAGTATTTTTGGTATTTTTGGTTTATAGATCTGAAAATATAATATGGAAAATAGACCCGGGGGCCATAGGTTTCACTAGAGGCTTCTCTCATGAAGGAAAATAATACGGTGGGTGAACAAATTACTGTCGAGCAATTGATAGAAAAGCGAATAATTATGAAGATATCGAAGGCAATAATTATGCATATAGGCATCATGTCTGTGTCAAGTAGACTGAAACGATTTTGCATCTACTACTATTACTCCACACATCGACCGACTCCTGCCTGCATCTAGAGTATTAAGTTCATGAAGAACAGAGTAACGCATTAGGTAAGATGACATGATGTAGAGGGATAAACTCAAGCAATATGATGAAAACCCCATCTTTTTATCCTCGATGGCAACAATACAAATACGTGCCTCGCTACCCGTACTTTGTCACTGGGTGAGGACACCGCAAGATTGAACCCAAAACTAAGCACTTCTCCCATTGCAAGAATTACCAATCTAGTTGGCCAAACCAAACCAATAACTCGAAGAGACTTGCAAAGATATGAAATCATGCATATAAGAATTCAGAGAAGATTCAAATAATATTCATAGATAAGCTGATCATAAACCCACAATTCATCGGATCTCGACAAACACACCGCAAAAGAGTATTACATCGGATAGATCTCCATGAAGATCATGAAGAACATGGTATTGAAGAACAAAGAGAGAGAAGAAGCCATCTAGCTACTAGCTATGGACCCGAAGGTCTGTGGTGAACTACTCACGGATCATCGGAGGGGCAATGGAGTTGATGTAGATGCCCTCCGTGATCGAACCCCCCTCCAGCAGATTACCGGAAAAGGCTCCAAGATTGGATCTCACGGGAACAGAGGCTTCCGGCGGCGGAAAAGTATTTTCGTGGCTCTTTTTGGTATCCAGGAAATATTTGGGAATTTATAGGCCGAAGAATAGGGTTAGGAGGGCTGCCGTGGGGCCACAAGCCAGGGGGCGTGCCCCCCCCCCTAGGACGCGCCCTGGTGGCTTGTGACACCACGGCAGGTCTCCTGCCTTCATCTCCAAGTCTGCTGGGTTTCTTCTGGTCCAAGAAAAATCATTCCGAAGATTTTATTCCGTTTGGACTCCGTTTAATATTCCTTATTTGCAATACTCAAAAACAAGGAAAAAACAGAAACTGGCACTAGGCTCTAGATTAATAGGTTAGTCCCAAAAATAATATAAAATAGCATATTAATGCATATAAAACATCCAAAACAGATAATATAATAGCATGGAACAATCAAAAATTACAGATACGTTGGAGACGTATCAAGCATCCCCAAGCTTAATTCCTGCTCGTCCTCGAGTAGGTAAATGATAAAAACAGAATTTTTGATGTGGAATGCTACCTAACATATTTATCCATGTAATATTCTTTATTGTGGCATGAATATTCAGATCCATAAGATTCAAAACAAAAGTCTAATATTGACATAAAAACAGTAATACTTCAAGCATACCAAAAAGGCAATTGCATCCTTTCGAAATAACATGGCCTTAGAAAGTTATCCCTACAAAATCATATGGTCTGGCTATGCTCCATCTTCCCCACACAAAGTATCTAAATCATGCACAACCCCGATGACAAGTCAAGCAATTGTTTCACACCTTTTATGTTCTCAAACCTTTTCAACTCTCACGCAATACATGAGCGTGAGCCAGGGATATAGCACTATAGGTGGAATAGAATATGGTGGAGGTTGTGAGGGAAAAGGAGAAGATAGTCTCACATCAACTAGGCGTATCAACGGGCTATGGAGATGCCCATCAATAGATATCAATGTGAGTGAGTAGGGATTGCCATGCAACGGATGCACTAGAGCTATAAGTGTATGAAAGCTCAAAAAGAAAACTAAGTGGTTGTGCATAAGATGAAAAATTCCACTAGTTATATGAAAGTGACAAAATAGGAGACTCTCTATCATGAAGATCATGGTGCTACTTTGAAGCACAAGTGTGGAAAAGATAGTAGCATTGTCCCTTCTCTCTTTCTCTCATTTTTTTTCTTTTTCTTTTTTTTGGTGGGCATCTTTGGCCTCTTTTTTTTATTTGGGCTTCGCTGGCCTCTTTTATTATTTGTAAAGTCCGGAGACTCATCCCAACTTGTGAGGGATTCATAGCTTCCATCATCCTTTTCTCTCACGGGACAAATGCTCTAATAATGAAAATCATCACACTTTTATTTACTTACAACTCGATACCTTGAACAAAATATGACTCTATATGAAATATGAAAGTGATGGTGCGTGTCATGAAAAATGGAACGGTGGAAGTTGCATGGCAATATATCTCGGAATGGCTATGGAAATGCCATAATAGGTAGGTATGGTGGCTGTTTTGAGGAAAGTATATGGTGGCTGTTTTGAGGAAGGTGGGTTTAATGCACCGGCGAAAGTTGCGCGGTACTAGAGAGGCTAGCAAAGCTGGAAGTGTGAGAGTGCGTATAATCCATGGACTCAACATTAGTCATAAAGAACTCACATACTTATTGCAAAAGTCTATTAGTTATCGAAGCAAAGCATTAGACGCATGCTCCTAGGGGAGAGGTTGGTAGGAGTTAACCATCGCGCGCTCCCGACCCTCACACAAAGGTTGACAATCATTAAACAAATCATGCTCCGACTTCGTTACATAACGGTTCACCATACGTGCATGCTACGGGAATCACAAACTTTAACACAAGTATTTCTTACAATTCACAATTACTCACTAGCATGACTCTCATATTACCATCTT
Source organism: Elymus sibiricus (assembly GCA_039707655.1). Lineage (NCBI taxonomy): Eukaryota > Viridiplantae > Streptophyta > Magnoliopsida > Poales > Poaceae > Elymus > Elymus sibiricus. Next base: position 358,738,963 of record CM077675.1, read on the forward strand.
TATATCTCAAAACTATATGCAAGGAATCAAACTTCTCATAGTGTTCAATGCACTTAATATGAAAGTTTTTATTATATCCCTCTTGGATGCCCATTATATTAGGACTAAATTCATAACCTAAACCAATTACCATGCTGTTTAAAGACTCTCAAAATAATATAAGTGAGGTACGAGAGTTCAATAATTTCTATAAAATAAAACACCACCGTGCTCAAAAAATATATAAGTGAAGCACTAGAGCAACATTGCCTAGCTCAAAAGATATAAGTAAAGCACATAGAGTATTCTAATAAATTCACGATTAGTGTGTGTCCCCCTCAAAAGATGTGTGTATCAAGGATGATTGTGGCAAACTAAAAAGCAAAGACTCATATCATACAAGACGCTCCAAGCAAAACACATATCATGTGGTGAATAAAAATATAGCCTCAAGTAAATTTACCGATGGATTGAAGACGAAAGAGGGGATGCCTTCCGGGGCATCCCCAAGCTTAGGATCTTTGGTATCCTTGAATATGGCTTGGGGTGCCTTGGGCATCCCCAAGCTTATGCTCTTGCCACTCCTTATTCCATAGTCCATCAAATCTTTACCCAAAACTTGAAAACTTCACAACACAAAACTCAACAGAAAACTCATGAGATCCGTTGGTATAAGAAAAATAAATCACCACTTTAGGTACTGTTGTGAACTCATTCTTTATTTATATTGGTGTAATATCTACTGTATTCCAACTTCTCCATGGTTCATTCCCCCCGATACAACCCATAGATACATCAAAATAAGCAAACAACACAAAGAAAACAGAATCTGTCTAAAACAGAACAGTCTGTAGCAATCTATAGACTTCAAATACTTCTGTAACTCCAAAAATTCTGAAAAATTAGGAAAATCAGGGAAATTTGTATATAAATCTTTTGTAAAAATTTCAGATCAAAAGCACGTTCCAGTGAATTTACAAAATTCCTGGACTGAGAGCAAAAGTTTCTGTTTTTCAGCAAAATCAAATCACAAACACCGTAGACCATCCCAAAGGTCTTACTTGGCTCAAACACTAATTTAAACAAGAAAACACAATTACTACAGAGGTAATAATGTGTAAAACACTCAAAAATAGAAGCAAAAACAAAAGCATAAAAATAAAATTGGGTTGTCTCCCAACAAGCGCTATTGTTTAACGCCCCTAGCTAGGCATAACGCAATAGATCTAGGTATTGTCATCTTTGGTATGTAATCCATAAGTAGCTCTCATAATAGATTCATAAGGTAATTTTATTTTATTTCTAGGAAAGTGCTCCATGCCTTTCCTTAATGGAAATTGGAATCTAATATTTCCTTCCTTCATATCAATAATTGCACCAATCGTTCTAAGGAAAGGTCTACCAAGAATAATAGGACATGTAGGATTGCAATCTATATCAAGAACAATGAAATCTACGGGCACATAATTCCTATTTGCAACAATAAGAACATCATTAATCCTTCCCATAGGTTTCTTAATGGTGGAATCCGCTAGATGCAAATTTAAAGAGCAATCATCAAATTCATGGAAACCTAGCACACCACGTAAAGTTTTTGGAATCGTGGAAACGCTAGCACCCAAATCACACAAAGCATGGCACTCATAATATTTAGTTTTAATATTAATAGTAGGTTCCCACTCATCATAAAGCTTCCTAGGTATAGAAACTTCCAACTCAAGTTTTTCTTCAAAAGATTTCATCATAGCATCCACGATATGTTTAGTAAAAGCTTTATTTTGATTATAAGCATGCGGAGAATTCAACATGGATTGCAACAAGGAAACACAATCAATCAAAGAACAACTATCATAATTAAAGTCCTTGAAATCCAAAAGAGTGGGTTCATTGCTATCCAAAGTTTTGACCTCTTCAATCCCACTTTTATCAATCTTAGCATCAAGATCTATAAACTCCGAATCATTGGGACGCCTTTTAACTAAAGTTGACTTATCTCCAGTCCCATATTTATCAAGATTTGTATTAGAAAACAAATATTCAATAGGAGTCACATCAATCACTTTAAGATCTTCATCATTATTATCACGAGAAAACACTTTTTCAAGCCATTCACGCTTAGCATGTATTCTAGCGGTTCTTTCCTTACACTCATCAATAGAAATTCTCATAGCCTTTAAATACTCATTAATATCATGCTTGGGTGGAATAGATCTAATTTTCAAAGAATCAATCTCAAGATAAATTCTATCAACGTTCCTAGCCAAATCATCAATCTTGAGCAATTTTTCTTCAATCATAGCATTGAAACCTTTTTGCGAGCTAATAAATTCTTTAATATTATTCTCAAGATCAGAGGGCATATTATTATAATTTCCATAAGAATTGTTGTAGGAATTACCATAATTATTAGAGGAATTACTAGGAAACGGCCTAGGATTGAAATTACCTCTATACGCGTTATTACCAAAATTGTTCCTACCAACAAAATTCACATCCATAGATTCATTATTATTTCCAATCAAAGAAGACAAAGGCATATCATTAGGATCAATAGGAGAACTCTTACTAGCAAACAATTTCATTAATTCATCCATCTTTTCACTCAAAGTATTTATTTCTTCAATATCATGCATTTTTTTACTAGTAGGAGATTTTTCGGTATGCCATTGAGAGTAATTTGCCATAATATTATCTAGGAGTTTAGTAGCTTCTCCTAATGTGATTTCCATAAAAGTACCACCCGCGGCGGAATCTAAAAGATTTCTAGAAGCAAAATTCAATCCCGCATAGAAAATTTGTATAATCATCCATAAACTCAAACCATGCGCGGGGCAATTTCTAATCATTAGTTTCATCCTCTTCCAAGATTGTGCAACATGCTCATGATCAAGTTGCTTAAAATTCATTATATCGTTCCTAAGGTAGATGATCTTAGCGGGCGGAAAGTACTTGGAAATAAAAGCATCTTTACACTTATTCCATGAATCAATACTATTTTTAGGCAAAGATGAAAACCAAGTTTTAGCACGATCTCGTAGTGAGAACGGAAATAGCTTCAATTTAACAATATCATTATCCACATCTTTCTTCTTTTGCATAACACACAACTCAACGAAAGTATTTAGATGGGATGCGGCATTAATTCATAAGATTCCGCACTAGTGGCGGGAGCAATCGGAGTACTAATAAAATCATTATTATTAGTATTGGAGATGTCACACCACTTGGTATTCTCTTGAGTCATCGTGACAAAGCAAGCAATCTAGCACACAAGCAAACAAAAAGCAAACGAAAAGACGAACGGAAGAAGGGCGAATAAAAAGGCAAATCTTTTTGGTTTTTCTGAAAATCATTTTAGAAGTGGGGGAGAGGAAAACGAGAGGAAAATGGCAAATAATGTAAATGCAAGAGATGAGTTTGTGATGGGTACTTGGTAGGCTTGATGTAGATCTCCCCGGCAACGGCGCCAGAAATCCTTCTTGCTACTTCTTGAGCATGCGTTGGTTTTCCCTTGAAGAGGAAAGGGTGATGTAGCAAAGCAGATCAGTATTTCCCTCTGTTGTTGAGAACCAAGGTATCAATCCAGTAGGAGATACAAGCAAGTCCCCAATAGATGTACCTACACAAATAATCAAACACTTGCACCCAACGCTATAAAGGGGTTGTCAATCCCTTCACGTTTACTTGCAAGGATGAGATCTGATAGAGATAGATAGATAGGATTGCTAAAACAAAAAGTAAAACAAAAGTAAAAAGATTGCAGCTAAGTATTTTTGGTATTTTTGGTTTATAGATCTGAAAATATAATATGGAAAATAGACCCGGGGGCCATAGGTTTCACTAGAGGCTTCTCTCATGAAGGAAAATAATACGGTGGGTGAACAAATTACTGTCGAGCAATTGATAGAAAAACGAATAATTATGAAGATATCCAAGGCAATGATTATGCATATAGGCATCACGTCCGTGTCAAGTAGACCGAAACAATTCTGCATCTACTACTATTACTCCACACATCGATCGACTCATGCCTGCATCTGGAGTATTAAGTTCATGAAGAACAGAGTAACGCATTAGGTAAGATGACATGATGTAGAGGGATAAACTCAAGCAATATGATGAAAACCCCATCTTTTTATCCTCGATGGCAACAATACAAATACGTGCCTCGCTACCCCTACTTTGTCACTGGGTGAGGACACCGCAAGATTGAACCCAAAACTAAGCACTTCTCCCATTGCAAGAATTACCAATCTAGTTGGCCAAACCAAACAAATAACTCGAAGAGACTTGCAAAGATATGAAATCATGCATATAAGAATTCAGAGAAGATTCAAATAATATTCATAGATAAGCTGATCATAAACCCACAATTCATCGGATCTCGACAAACACACCGCAAAAGAGTATTACATCGGATAGATCTCCATGAAGATCATGAAGAACATGGTATTGAAGAACAAAGAGAGAGAAGAAGCTATCTAGCTACTAGCTATGGACCCGAAGGTCTGTGGTGAACTACTCACGCATCATCGGAGGGGCAATGGAGTTGATGTAGATGCCCTCCGTGATCGAACCCCCCTCCGGCAGATTACCGGAAAAGGCTCCAAGATTGGATCTCACGGGAACAGAGGCTTCCGGCGGCGGAAAAGTATTTTCGTGGCTCTTTTTGGTATCCAGGGAATATTTGGGAATTTATAGACTGAAGAATAGGGTTAGGAGGGCTGCCGTGGGGCCACAAGCCAGGGGGGCGCCCCCCCCTAGGGCGCGCCCTGGTGGCTTGTGACGCCACGGCAGGTCTCTTGCCTTCATCTCCAAGTCTGCTGGGTTTCTTCTGGTCCAAGAAAAATCATTCCGAAGATTTTATTCCGTTTGGACTCCATTTAATATTCCTTATCTGCAATACTCAAAAACAAGGGAAAAACAGAAACTGGCACTAGGCTCTAGATTAATAGGTTAGTCCCAAAAATAATATAAAATAGCATATTAATGCATATAAAACATCCAAAACATATAATATAATAGCATGGAACAATCAAAAATTATAGATACGTTGGAGACGTATCAGTGAACTACTCCCTCCTCGTCATGGCCTCCGTCGGGATGATGAAGATGGCCACTGGTGATTGTTTTTCCCCCTCCGGCAGGGTACTGGAAAGGGTCCAGATGGTTTTTTCTTTGACACAAAGAGTTGCGGAAGCGGAGTGGAAGTTCTAGGTTAACTTTAGGGACTTTCTGGATTTATAGGATTTTTCAGCATTGAAATCACGTCAACCGGAGCCATGTGGGCCCCACAAGCTAACATGGCATGCCCAGGGGGCTGGGCGCGCCCTGTTGGCTTGTGGCCCATAGGTGGCTCCCCTCCGGTGGTTCTTCGCTCTGGTATTTCTTATTTTCTCCAGAAAAAACCATAAAAAAGTTTCAGGCGATTCCGAGAACTTTTATTTTCTGCACAAAAACAACACCACGGTAATTCTGCTGAAAACAACGTCAGACCGGGTTAGTTCTAAATAAATCATATAAAGTGCATCAAAACCATTTAAAAGTATTGTAAACATAGGCAAATATGGCATGAATACTTCATAAATTATCAATATGTTGGAGACGTATCAACATCCCCAAGCTTAATTCCTACTCGTCCTCGAGTAGGTAAATGATGAAAGAAGTAATTTATAAAGTGTGAATACTAGCATGGTGAATAGTTTTTATCATAGATAATTTCAGTCACTTTTCTAGCATCATAACCAACAACTTTTTCTCATAAAAATCATCATGACAGAGTAGCAATCAATTCACATGTCATAGTTCAAACAATGCATTCTCTTGAAACTTAACAAGCTATGTTCTTAGTCACCAAACAATTTCAATGCATCTTATTTTCAACAAAGTCTAAGTAAGAGCTTGATGACCCACAAGTATAGGGGGTCAATCGTAGTCCTTTCGATAAGTAAGAGTGTCGAACCCAACGAGGAGCAGAAGGAAATGACAAGCGGTTTTCAGCAAGGTAATTTCTGCAAGCACTGAAATTGTAGGTAACAGATAGTTTGATAGCAAGATAACTGGTAACAAGCAAGTAACGGTAATGGTAAATAAAGTGCAGCAAGGTAGCCCAATCCTTTTGTGGCAAAGGATAGACCAGAACAGTCTCTTATAATAGGCAAAGTGTTCTTGAGGGTACACGGGAATTTCATCTAGTCACTTTTATCATGTTGGTTTGATTTGCGTTCGCTACTTTGATAATTTGATATGTGGGTGCACCGGTGCTTGGGTGTTGTTCTTACTTGAACAAACCTCCCACTTATGATTAACCCCCTCGCAAGCATCCGCAACTACGAGAAAAGTATTAAGATAAAATCTAACCATAGCATTAAACATTTGGATCCAAATCAGCCCCTTACGAAGTAGCGCATAAACTAGGGTTTAAGCTTCTGTCACTCTAGCAACCCATCATCTAATAACTACTCCACAATGCATTCCCTTAGGCCCAAAGATGGTGAAGTGTCATGTAGTCGACATTCACATGACACCACTAAGGAAATCACAACATACATATCATCAAAATATCGAACACATATCAAATTCACATGATTACTTGCAACATGACTTCTCCCGTGACCTCAAGAACAAAGGTAACTACTCACAAATAATATTCATGCTCAAGATCAGAGGGGTATTAAATAGCTTAATGGATCTGAACATATAATCTTCCACCAAATAAACCATATAGTAATCAACTACAAGATGTAATCAACACTACTAGTCACCCACATGTACCAATTTGAGGTTCCGGTACAAAGATTGAACACAAGAGATGAACTAGGGTTTGAGAGTAGATGGCGTTGTTGAAGATGTTGATGAAGATTGGCCTCCCAAAGATGAGAGGGGTGTTGGTGATGACGATGGCTTCGATTTCCCCCTCCGGGAGGGAAGTTCCCCCGGCGGAATCGCTCCGCCGGAGGGCAAAAGTGCTCCTGCCCAAGTTCCGCCTTAAGACGGCGGCATTCCGTCCCAAAAGTCCTCTCCTTATTTTTTTAGGTCAAAAGACCTTAAGTACCAGAACATGGGCACCGGAGGTGGGCCGTGCTGAGCACAACCCACCAGGGCGCGCCTGGGGGGCCTGGCGCGCCCTGGTGTCTTGTTCTCACCAGGTGGCCCCCCTTTGGTAGTTATTTGCTCCAGTATTTTTCATATATTCTAAAATAATTCTCCGTGAAGTTTCAGCTTATTTGGAGATGTGCAGAATAGGTATCTATGATATGTTTTTTCAGGTCTACAATTCCAGCTGCCGGTATTCTCCCTCTTTGTGTAAACCTTGCATATTATGAGAGAAAAGGCATTAGAATCACTCCCTAAAGCATTATTATGCATAAAAACATTATAAATAGCAGTAGGAAATCATGATACAAAACGGACGTATCAACTCCCCCAAGCTTAGACCTCGCTTGTCCTCAAGCGAAAGCCGATATCGAAAAACATGTCCACATGGTTAGAGAGAGAGGTGTCAATAAAAACAAAATATGTACATAGTAGCATCATGCTTATTGTCAAAGCAGCAACAAACTTCATCATAGAACTTATTCATATGAATTTTATTATATAACTTCATCATATAACTTCTCATGAACAAGTAACAATTCATCACAACATAGAAGTATAAAGCATAAACCTTATTGAAAACCAACAAACTATGTTCTTGATATGTCTCCAACGTATCTACTTTTCCAAACTCTTTTGCCCTTGTTTTGGACTCTAATTTGCATGATTTGAATGAAACTAACCCGGACTGACGCTGTTTTCAGCAGAATTGCCTTGGTGTTATTTTTGTGCAGAAATAAAAGTTCTCGGATTGACCTGAAAATTTACGGAGAATATTTTTGGATTTAATAAAAAATATTGGCGAAAGAATCAACCGGAGAGGGGCCACCACCTGGCCACAAGCCAGGCCCCCCCTAGGGCGCGCCCACCTGTCTTGTGGGGCCCTGGTGGCTCCTCCGACCTCGTTTCCACTCCTATATATTCCTATTTACGGAGAGAAAAAATCAGAGAGAAGAGTTCATCGCGTTTTACGATACGGAGCCGCCGCCACCTCCTGTTCTTCCTCGGGAGGGCAGATCTGGAGCCTGATTTGGGCTCCGGAGAGGGGAAATCGACGCCGTCGTCATCACCAACCATCCTTCATCACCAATTTCATGATGCTCTCCGCCGTTCGTGAGTAATTCATCGTAGGCTTGCTGGACGGTGATGGGTTGGATGAGATTTACCATGTAATCGAGTTAGTTTGGTTAGGGTTTGATCCCTAGTATCCACTATGTTCTGAGATTGATGTTGCTATGACTTTGCTATGCTTAATGCTTGTCACTAGGGCCCGAGTGCCATGATTTCAGATCTGAACCTATTATGTTTTCATGAATATATGTGTGTTCTTGATCCTATCTTGCAAGTTGTAGACACCTATTACGAGTTATGATCCGCATCCCCCAGGGTGACAATAACTGGGATTCTTTCTGGTGATTACCGTAGTTTGAGGAGTTCATGTATTCACTAAGTGCTAATGCTTTGGTCCGGTTCTCTATTAAAAGGAGGCCTTAATATCCCTTAGTTTCCATAGGGACCCCGCTGCCACGGGAGGGTAGGACAAAAGATGTCATGCAAGTTCTTTTCCATAAGCACGTATGACTATATATGGAATACATGCCTACATTACATTGATGAATTGGAGCTAGTTCTATATCACCCTATGTTATAACCGTTGCATGATGAATGCCATCCGACATAATTATCCATCACTGATCCATTGCCTACGAGCTTTTCACATATTGATCTTTGCTAAGTTACTTCTTCGCAGTTACTGTTACAATCACTACAATACTGCTACTGTCACTTTGCCATCGTTACCGTTACTTCCATATTACTTTGCTATTGAATACTTTGCTGCAGATATTAAGTCTTTCAGGTGTGGTTGAATTGACAACTCAGCTGCTAATACTCGAGAATATTCTTTGGCTCCCCTTGTGTCGAATCAATAAATTTGGGTTGAATACTCTACCCTCAAAAACTGTTGCGATCCCCTATACTTGTGGGTTATCAAGACCTTTTTCTGGCGCCGTTGCCGGGGAGCTTAGCTCTATTCTCTGAGTCACTTGGGATATATATCTGTTGATCACTATGAAGAATCTGAAAGATGCTAAGACAAAGATCTACCCCTCAACTACGAGGACAGGTAAGGAACTGTCATCTAGCTCTGCACTTGATTCACCTTCTGTTATGAGTAAGCTTGCGACACCACCACCTGCTAGTAATTCTGATATGTCGCAAGTAATTGATGATGCTACTTCTGCTATGCATGATGCTTATGATGATACTTTGCTTGATAATACTGTGCCACTGGGTGAATTTCTTGATGAACAAATTGCTAGAGTCAATGCTGAAACTGATGATATCTCTGAATCTGATGAAATTATTGAAACTGAACACTATGATACACCTGCTAAACCTAGCTCTCCTAGATATGAATTTCTTGATATACCTGAGAGTTATGTTATGGAAGGAGAGGTAGCTAGGGACTTTCTTGCTTGTAAGGATAGAGATGATCTTAAGAAACTGCTATGCAAGTGGAAAGAAAAATCTTTGAATGCTAGAATGCAATATGATCCCAAGTTTGCTACTTCACCTATCTTTGTTACTGATAAGGATTATGAATTCTCTGTCGATCCTGAGTTAATTACTTTGGTTGAATCTGATCCTTTCCATGGTTATGAATCTGAAACTGTTGTGGCACACCTTACTAAATTGAATGATATAGCCACCCTATTTACTCATGAGGAAAAAATTCGCTATTACTATATTCTCAAGTTGTTTCCTTTCTCACTAAAGGGTGATGCTAAGACATGGTTTAATTCTCTTGCTCCTGGTTGTGTGCATAGTCCCCAGGATATGATTTATTACTTCTCTGAAAAATATTTTCCTGCCCATAAGAAACAAGCTGCCTTGCAGGATATATTTAACTTTGTGCAAATTGAAGAAGAGAGTCTCCCACAAGCTTGGGGGAGGCTTCTCCAATTACTTAATGCTTTGCCTGATCACCCTCTCAAGAAAAATGAAATACTTGATATCTTTTATAATGGACTAACTGATGCTTGTAGGGACCACCTAGATAGTTGTGCTGGTTGTGTTTTCAGGGAACGAACTGTTGAACAAGCTGAACTACTATTGAATAATATATTGAGCAATGATAATGATTGGACTATTCCCGAACCACCTCCAAAGCCAACTCCGAAGAAAAGAGGTATTCTATTTCTCAGTCCTGAAGATATGCAAGAGGCAAAGAAATCTATGAAAGAAAAAGGTATTAAAGCTGAAGATGTTAAAAATCTACCACCTATTGAAGAAATACATGGTCTTGATAACCCGACACAGGTAGTAGAGGTAAATTCTCTCCGTGGATTTGATGAAGGTGATATACCTTATAATAAGTCTGCTAGTCAATGCTTGGATGAATTTGATAACTTTGTTGTGAAGCAAGAAAATTTCAATGCTTATGTTAGTATACAATTGAAACATAATGCTTACATGCTTGATCGCTTGGGTAATTATTTGAGTAGAACTGTTAATGATCTTAAGCTTATTAGTAAACATGCTTCCATGGTAGCTACTCAAGTAGAACAAGTACTTAAGGCTCAGAATGATTTGCTTAATGAGATGATTAGTAAGAACAATGATCATGCTGTTAGAGTTGTGACTAGAGGTGGTAGAATGACTCAGGAACCTTTGTATCCTGAGGGCCACCCTAAGAGAATTGAGCAAGATTCTCAGAGAGTTAATACTGATGCACCTGGTCGTCCCAATAATAGTAGGAAAAAGAATGACGATAGGACTTTGCATGCTGATAGTGAACCTATTATAGATACACGTGTGAACCCAAATGATATTTCTGTTTCTGATGCTGAGACACAATCTGGTGATGAACATGAGCCTAGTGATAATATTAATGATGATGTTCATGTTGATGCTCAACCTAGTAATGATAATGATGTGGAGATTGAACCTGCTGTTGATCTTGATAACCCACAGCCTAAGAATAAGAGATATGATAAAAGAGACTTTGTTGCTAGGAAGCATGGTAGAGAAAGAGAACCATGGGTTCAGAAACCCATGCCCTTTCCTCCTAAGCCATCCAAGAAAAAGGATGATGAGGATTTTGAGCGCTTTGTTGAAATGCTTAGACCTGTCTTTTTGCGCATGCGCTTGACTAATATTCTGAAAATGTCTCCTTATGCTAAGTATATGAAAGATATTGTGACAAATAAAAGAAAGATACCGGAAGCTGAGATTTCCACCATGCTTCTAATTATACTTTTAAGGGTGGAATACCGAAGAAACTAGGAGACCCCGGAGTACCTACTATACCATGCTCTATTAAAGGAAATTATGTTAAAACTGCTTTATGTGATCTTGGAGCTGGTGTTAGTGTTATGCCTTTCTCTTTATATCATAGACTTGATTTGAATAAGTTGACACCTACTGAAATCTCTTTGCAAATGGCTGATAAATCAACTGGTTTACCCATCGGTGTTTGCGAGGATGTGCCTGTTGTGGTTGCAAACGTTACTATCCTAACGGACTTTGTTATTCTTGATATTCCCGAGGACGACAGTATGTCGATCATCCTTGGTAGACCCTTTTTGAATACTGCAGGGGCTGTTATTGATTGCAACAAGGGCAATGTCACTTTTCATGTTAATGGTAATGAGCGTACGGTACACTTTCCGAAGAAACAACCTCAAGTTCATAGTATCAACTCCATTGAAAAGGTTTCAACGATTATTATTGGAGGTTTTGAATTCCCTCTACCTACTGCCAAGAAGAAATATGATATACTTATTATTGGGGACATGCATATCCCCATTGAGGTAACCTAGTGTTATTCGAAAATTCTCCGGTTTCATGTCATTCGAAAAAAGTTTGTCAATAAGACTTGATCAACCTTATTGATGGATTCTTTTTGAGGAACATGAGATGGATGAATTTAGAAGGCGCAACTTTCTGTACCCAACTTTCACTTTCTGTTATTTAGATTAAATAGAGTAAAAATGCTATTATTCCCCTGTTTTCTGTTTTATCCGTGCAATAGAAAAATGACCTGAAAATAAAAGTTCCCGGAATGCCCTGGAAATTTAGTATGATTTTTTCTGGAATATTTAAGAATTTTTGGCACTGAGTATGCATCAGGGGGCTACACCTGTGGGCCACAAGCCTGCAGGGCGCGCCCACCCCCCTAGGCGCGCCCCCTGGCTTGTGGGTCCCACGTGGGGCCCCCTCACTTATTCCAGCACCCATCCACTTCGTCTTCATCCAGAAAAAATCCCACCATTGCTCAAACCCGTGTTCTAGCTCATCTTGCTGCCATTTTCGATCTCCTTTCTCAAAGCTCCATTTGCAAAACTGTTTTAGGGGATTGTTCATCGGTATGTGACTCCTCCAATGGTCCAGTTAGTTTTTGTTCTAGTGCTTTATATATTGCAAATTCTTGCTGCTGTGGTGACCTTGTTCTTGAGCTTACATGTCAAATTTATATGGTCCTAAGTAGTTTTGATGCATGATATAGCCTCTAGGCACTTGTGGGAGTAGTTGCTATGAGTTTTGTTGAGTTTTGTTCACTTTTATTTGGAGTCATTAAAAATTTCAGAATTAATTTTCAGAGAAATAAAAATATTAAGGAGAATATACCAAGGTGGTTCCTCGAGCAAGAAGACCCCAAGACTCGCGTTACGCGAGCCCGACTTTGAACCACCGAGGGAAGCTCAAGTGCGGCCTTGCGAATGGCCGTCGGATCCATTCATGATTCATGCCGGATTCAAGGAAGAATTTTATGCATACGTATGAAATGCTGGCCTTGAAGAATTTGTCTCAGACCAATGCGAGCAATATTATCAACTCACTGATTCCTTCGTGCGGAGGTTTGAATTTTCATCCAGGCGTAATACGCATTCCGTTCTATTTAATCTTTATGATAAATCTTATACTATGGACCTAGAGGACTTTAACCGTGCATGCAAAATTCCACAATGGGGCAGCTATAGTGATCCTCACAAAACTGAATATAATGATTTTCTTGCTAGCATCACTGTAGGAGAAACTAGGAACATCACACAGGCTGCCTTAGGGAGCATTCACTTTCCTGCAATACACTATTTTGCTCTCTTCATAGGTAGATGCACTAACGGTAAACATGACCATAGCCACCTTTGCGTACCTGATCTCAGTATTCTTAAAAGTGCGGTCATGGGAGATAGACGATATAATTTAGGAGCTATTATTGCTAGGAGGCTACATAAAAACACTAAGGAAGGAGATTTCTTTGGTGGAATTTATGCCACCCGTGTAGCTAACTATCTTGGGGTACCCATAAGGGGGAACGATATTGAGTTACCACCTGCTTTTCTTGATTATGAGGATATGGTGCGTTACCAGTTTCTTGAAAGAAACGAACAACCCCTTCTGTACTGACTAATCTCTGACAGACAGCGTGCTGTCCATATTACCCTTCCTGCTCCTGCCTTCTTTAACTTTCAGGAAAAACGAAGATACTTTATAACCAGAGAGGAGGCAAACGAGTACGAGAGAGAGGCGGAAGCCGCTCGCCTCCGTGCCGCAGACGCTCAGGCAGTAGCTGCTGCAGCCTAGTACAACCCCAACTATGACTTCGGATATTATCCGGGCCAGCCGTGGCCCTAGACCAACTTAGGCCAAAAGCCTAAGCTTGGGGGAGTAAGTATTTCTCACCGACATTACATTCATGTTCACACACTCATTCCAGTTGTCGGTGTTCATACTTTTTCATTGTGCCATCCATGGTAGTTTATTTCTTCTTTTTGTTTTCTTCTTGTGAGTTTAATTAACCTTAAGAAAATAAAAAAAAATTAGTTCTAGCTTTACCTTCTAGTTTGTTTAGTTGTAGCATTAATAGAAAACCCAAAAAGATTTCTCGTTCTTCTTTTGCTTGTTGGGAGCTTTCCCGTGTAAATAGTTTTCCTTTCTTTTCTTTTCTTTGGATCGTGAGGAGAAGACCACGATGACATGTTGAGTGGCTCTCATATGCATTATTGTTTATCTTACATAGAGCCCATATTGCCTTGTCTTCTCCTTTGAGTTACTGCTTGCAGATTCCAGCTTAGTCCAATGCACATGCACTCTTATTATTATTATTCACATCATTCGGTCGTGCAAGTGAAAGGCAATAATGACGATATATGATGAAATGACTGAGATGGAGAAAAGCTGGTATGAACTCGAACTATCTTGTTTTTGTAAATATGATTAGCTCATCGTTCAGGATTCAGCTCATTATGGGTTGAACATGTTTGCAATGACAATTAGAGATTATAGTTACTCATGCCATGCTTAATTAGCAAAGAGTTAATAATGGTTTGTTTTGAGTGCCAACATGCATATTAAAATGGTTGTGATGTAGTATGATAGAATGGTATCCTCCTCTGAATGATTCGAGTGGCTTGACTTGGCACATGTTCACGCATGTAGTTGAAACAAAACCAACATAGCCTCCACGATGTTTATGTTCATGGTGATTTATACCCTACTCATGCTTGCATTCAATGTTGGTTAATCTCAAAGCATGTTTATGACTGTTGTCGCTCTCTAGTTGGTCGCTTCCCAGTCTTTTGCTAGCCTTCACTTGTACTAAGCGGGAATACTGCTTGTGCATCCATCTCCATAAACCCAAAGTTGTTCCATATGAGTCCACCATACCTACCTATATGCGGTATTTACCTACCGTTCCAAGTAAATTTGCATGTGCCATACTCCAAACCTTCAAATAAATATTCCGTTTTGTATGCCCAAATCGCTCATGTGGCGACTGGGGGCTGTCAGTATCTTCCATGCTAGGTGGGTTATTCTCACGACACGTGTTGATTCACTGTCATTCACGAGAAAGTGGCTGGTATTCGGGATTCCTAGTTCCATGCTCAAAAATCAAATCAAAGTATAATAAACAAAACTCCCCCAGGATTGTGTTTGTATGGACGGTACCCGTGGATTCGGCCCGCCGTGGAGTGTGATTGATTGGTGGAGGGGGAGTAAAAACTTTACTATTCTGTTTGGGAACCGCCTATAATGTATCTAGCATGGAAGATATCGAGATCTCTTAGTTGTTATGTTGGCAATGAAAGCATACCTCTCAAAACTATTATTCGTCTCTGTTTTAAAAGCTCAAGCTCTGGCACCTCTGCAAATCAATGCTTCCCTCTATGAAGGGCCTATCTATTTTACTTTACTCTTGAGTCATCATCCTCTTATTAAAAGGCACCAGTTAGAGAGCACCTCCGTCATTCGTATGCTTTGCTATTAATTGATATTGAGTATGAGTATGACTGGATCTCTTTTACCATGAATTACAATGTCTAGTCAGTCCTTGTTCTCCAGAGGTGCTCTGCATTTATGTTTTGCGGTCTCAGAAAGGGCTAGCGAGATACCATTATATCATATTGTATCATGATTGTTTTGATAAAATTGTTGTCATCCGAGACTCATTATTGCTCGCTAGTTGGTTATACCATTGATATGAGTAAATGTGAGACCTAAATGTTATTGTGAATGTGGTTAGTTCATAATCTTTGGTGAAAACTTGAACATCATTTAGACATATTTACAACAACAAGATCAAACAGAGTTTGTAAAAGTTTTTCTTTATCACTTTCAGTTTATCAACTGAATTGCTTGAGGACAAGCAAAGGTTTAAGCTTGGGGGAGTTGATACGTCTCCAACGTATCTACTTTTCCAAACTCTTTTGCCCTTGTTTTGGACTCTAATTTGCATGATTTGAATGAAACTAACCCGGACTGACGCTGTTTTCAACAAAATTGCCTTGGTGTTATTTTTGTGCAGAAATAAAAGTTCTCGGATTGACCTGAAAATTTACGGAGAATATTTTTGGATTTAATAAAAAATATTGGCGAAAGAATCAACCGGAGAGGGGCCACCACCTGGCCACAAGCCAGGGGGCGCCCCCCCCTAGGGCGCGCCCCCCTGTCTTGTGGGGCCCTGGTGGCTCCTCCGACCTCGTTTCCACTCCTATATATTCCTATTTACAGAGACAAAAATCAGAGAGAAGAGTTCATCGCGTTTTACGATACGGAGCCACCGCCACCTCCTGTTCTTCCTCGGGAGGGCAGATCTGGAGCCTGATTTGGGCTCCGGAGAGGGGAAATCGATGCCGTCGTCATCACCAACCATCCTTCATCACCAATTTCAGGATGCTCTCCACCGTTCGTGAGTAATTCCATCGTAGGCTTGCTGGACGGTGATGGGTTGGATGAGATTTACCATGTAATCGAGTTAGTTTGGTTAGGGTTTGATCCCTAGTATCCACTATGTCCTGAGATTGATGTTGCTATGACTTTGCTATGCTTAATGCTTGTCACTAGGGCCCGAGTGCCATGATTTCAGATCTGAACCTATTATGTTTTCATGAATATATGTGTGTTCTTGATCCTATCTTGCAAGTTGTAGACACCTATTACGAGTTATGATCCGCATCCCCCAGGGTGACAATAACTGGGATTCTTTCCGGTGATTACCGTAGTTTGAGGAGTTCATGTATTCACTAAGTGCTAATGCTTTGGTCCGGTTCTCTATTAAAAGGAGGCCTTAATATCCCTTAGTTTCCATAGGGACCCCGCTGCCACGGGAGGGTAGGACAAAAGATGTCATGCAAGTTCTTTTCCATAAGCACGTATGACTATATATGGAATACATGCCTACATTACATTGATGAATTGGAGCTAGTTCTGTATCACCCTATGTTATAACCGTTGCATGATGAATGCCATCCGACATAATTATCCATCATTGATACATTGCCTACGAGCTTTTCACATATTGATCTTTGCTAAGTTACTTCTTCGCTGTTACTGTTACAATCACTACAATACTGCTACTGTCACTTTGCCATCGTTACCATTACTTCCATATTACTTTGCTACTGAATACTTTGCTACAGATATTAAGTCTTTCAGGTGTGGTTGAATTGACAACTCAGCTGCTAATACTCGAGAATATTCTTTGGCTCCCCTTGTGTCGAATCAATAAATTTGGGTTGAATACTCCACCCTCGAAAACTGTTGCGATCCCCTATACTTGTGGGTTATCAGTTCTCAGTCAACTTTGCAACTACAATTCATCATATTTTCAGGAAGGGTCTCGTGTCGGAGCCTTTTGGCAAGTCCACATACTCAACCATCATTTAGTCTTCTATGATTGCTAACACTCACATCATACCCATGAGCAAAAAGTTTCAACCGGACACATAGAAAGATAGGGGCTTATAGTCTCGCCTCCCAACGTATTCACCTCAAGGGTGATGTCAACACTAATAACTCATGCTCACTCATATCCAACTGGATATATGTGTCTAGATCTTTCCTCACCACATGATGCTTGCAAAAAGAAAAAGTGAAAAGGAATAGGGAAGAATACTTTGACTCTTGCATAAAAGTAAATACATAAAAGTAAAAGATAGGCCCTTCGCAGATGGAAGCAGAGGTTGTCGTGCACTTTTTAGTTTGTATGCCAAATCCCTTAATGTAAAAGAACGTCACGCTATATTTCCCCCCTATGATAGCAACCTTTATTATGCAGTCCGTCGCTTTTATTACTTTGCCATCATAAGTTCGTACAATGCTCAATTTTCTCTTACACTAATTGATCAAACACATTTAGAAGCAATTTTTATTGCCTTATTGCACCGATGACAACTTACTTGAGGGTCTTACTCGATCCGTAATTAGGTATGGTGGACTCTCAAAACATGAGTTTGGGTTTAGGGTTTTTGGATGCACAAGTAGTATCTCTACTTACTGCGGAATTTTTGGCTAGCAAAGATATTGAGCAAGCACCATATGTTGATGGATCTATGACAATATAACTTCTATGTGAATATGAACTAACATAAATCATTACGTTGTCTTCCTTGTCCAACGTCAACAATTTTGGCATATAATATTTAATGGGGGCTCACAATCATAAAAGGTGTCCAAGATAGTGTATTTGCATGTGAATTTTCTCTTTCCTTATTAATTCTTTCATGAATTGCATCATTGACCAATGCTGTGTTTGTCAATCTCCAATAAATTTTACCACTTATACTTTTCCTTATGTGATGTCATTACTTACCATAAGATTAGCATATGATTCTTTTCATTTATTTCCTTTCTATTTTGATTGGAACAAGAAAGTAAAGAAGCAAAAGCTCAAACTAAACTTTATTATATAACTCTCACTCGATTACATAGATAGATAGATCATGAAACGAACACTAAAAAATAGATCATACTAAACTTTTATTCAACTAAATCACGAAAGAGCTAGGGATCGAACTAAAATAGGTAAAGGTAAATGAAAGTGATGGTGATACGATACTGGGGCACCTCCCCCAAGCTTGGCTCAAGCCAAGGGGAGTGCCCATACCCGTGTACTCAAGTCTCCTTTGCTGGTGAAGATGATGAAGGTGGTGGTGATGAAGTGTCACACTTCAGACTCAATAGGTACTCCAATTTGTGGATGACTCTCCGAAGGGTGATGATGTGCTCCTCTAGCAAAATATTTTCACGAGTGAGAAATTTATTCTGAACGCGAACCGCTTCGAAAGCCCTAAAAGCTTCAATTTCAGTGGGGTGAGATGATTGTAATAAGGTTGAAGGATATCTTCTTCTTCCTCCTCTTTTGTTAGCATGGATTGCCCTCCTTCTCGAGCTTGATCCTTCATAGCTTCCTTGCCCTTGTCTTCATTATTGGCTTCTTTTGGCTCCTCTCTCTTCAGCTCCATCTTCATCAGCCAGGCATCTTCTTCTACGTTATTGGAGGAGGGAGAAGACACGATGCCTGGATTGATAGATCTGATAGGAAAATAGCACGAGACAAAAACAGGGGATTTTTCTGCGATGCGGTGGTCAAAACAATCGGGGGTATATATAAAGATTTTTTATCTTGGGAAGCAAGAATATGGAAGGAAAACGGAGTCGGGAAGGTGTCCGAGGTGGGCCCAACCCACCAGGGCGCGCCTGGCAGAGCTGCCGCGCCCTGGTGTATCGTGCTCACCTCGGTTGCTTTCTCGTTTATTTCTTATTTTCCTAATTTTGTAATATTCCAAAACTGACAGGAAATATTTTGTGGATTTTTCGGAGTTCGTTTACTTACCGTATCACGTACCTCCTCTTTTTCAGAATTCTGGAGTATTCCGGAAGTTTTCTTTTATGTGTTCCTCCAGTGTCATGGTTTGGATAACATTGCTTTCAACATTAATAGGCGTACCTGAGATATAGTGTTTAATTCTTTGTCCATTGACCACCTTCGGGTTAGTACCTTCGGCATTATTAATCTTGATAGCTCTAGAACGATAAACCTCTTCGATAATATATGGTCCTTCCCATTTGGAAAGAAGCTTTCCTGCAAAAAATCTAAAACGAGAGTTGTACAAAAGAACATATTCTCCAACTTTGAATTCCCGCTTTTGAATTCTTTTGTCATGCCATCTTTTAACTTTTTCTTTGAATAGTTTGGCATTTTCATAAGCTTGGGTTCTCCATTCATCTAGTGAGCTAATATCAAATAACCTCTTTTCACCGGCAAGTTTTAAATCATAATTGAGTTATTTAATTGCCCAAAATGCTTTATGTTCTAACTCTAGAGGCAAATGACAAGCTTTTCCTTATACCATTTTGTATGGAGACATACCCATAGGATTTTTATAAGCTGTTCTATAGGCCCAAAGTGCATCATCTAGTTTCTTTGACCAATTCTTTCGAGACCTATTGACAATTTTTTGTAATATTATCTAGTTTCCTCGACCAATTCTTTCGAGACCTATTGACAATTTTTTGTAATATTAATTTTATTTCTCTATTGCTAAGTTCAACTTGACCACTAGATTGAGGATGATAGGGTGATGCAATTCTATGATTAACATCATATTTAGCAAGCATCTTACGGAAAGCACCATGAATAAAGTGTGAATCACCATCGGTCATTAAATATCTAGGGACTCCAAACCTCGGGAAGATAACTTATTTAAGCATTTTAATGGAGGTGTTATGATCAGCGCTACTAGTTGGAATATCTTCTACCCACTTAGTAACATAATCAACAGCAACCAAAATATGAGTATACCCATTGGAGGAAGGAAAAGGTCCCATATAATCAAAACCCCAAACATCAAATGGTTCAACAACAAGTGAATAATTCATAGGCATTTCATGACGCTTACCAATATTACCAATTCTTTGACATTCATCACAAGACAAGACAAACTTATGGGCATCCTTGAAGATAGTAGGCCAATAAAAACCAGATTGCAATACCTTGTGAGTAGTTCTATCTCCCGCATGATGTCATCCATAAGCTTCGGAATGACATTTCCGTAGGATTTGTTCCCGTTCATGCTCAGGTACACAACGTCTAATAATACCATCTACCCCTTCTTTATAAAGATGTGGGTCATCCCAGAAGTAATGTCTTAAATCATAGAAGATTTTTTTCTTTTGTTGGTATGTGAAACTAGGTGGTATATATTTAGCAACAATGTAGTTAGCATAATCAGCATACCAAGGAGTGTTTTGAGAAACATTTATTGCAGTTAACTATTCATCAGGAAAACTATCATCAATAGGTAGTGAGTCATCAAAAATATTTTCCAACCTAGACAAGTTATCAGCTACGGGGTTCTCGGCTCCTTTCCTATCAGTGATATGTAAATCAAATTCTTGAAGCAAGAGAACCCACCTAATGAGTCTAGGTTTAGCATCTTTCTTTTCCATAAGATATTTTATAGCAGCATGATCGGTGTGAACAATGACTTTGGAATCAACAATGTAGGATCTAAATTTATCACAAGCAAACACAACTGCTAAAAATTCTTTTTCAGTAGTAGAATAATTTCGTTGAGCACTGTCTAGAGTTTTGCTAGCATAATGGATAACATTTAATTTCTTATCAACTCTTTGTCCTAGAACAACACCAATAGCATAATCACTAGCATCACACATAATTTCAAAAGGCAAGTTCCAATCAGGTGGTTGAACGATAGGTGCAGAAGTTAAGGCTTTCTTAAGTGTTTCAAAGGCTTCTACACAATCATCATAAAAAACAAATGGAATATCCTTTTGTAAAAGATTAGTAAGAGGCCTAGAAATTTAAGAGAAGTCTTTAATGAACCTCCTATAGAAACCAGCATGACCAAGGAAACTCCGAATCTTTTAATATCTTTAGGACATGGCATTTTCTCAATTGCATCAACTTTAGCTTTATCCACCTCAATACCTCGTTCAGATATTTTATGCCCCAAGACAATACCTTCATTAACCATAAAGTGGCACTTCTCCCAATTCAAGACGAGATTATTTTGTTCACATCTTTGCAAAACTCGATCAAGGTTGCTTAAGCAGTCATCAAAAGAAGTTCCGTAAACGGAGAAATCATCCATGAAAACCTCCACAATCTTTTCACAAAAATCAGAGAATATAGCAGTCATACATCTTTGAAAGGTAGCAGGTGCATTGCATAAACCGAAAGGCATACATCTATAAGAATAAGTTCCAAAAGGACAAGTAAAGGTGGTTTTCTCTTGATCAGATTGTGATACAGGTATTTGAGAGAAACCAGAATATCCATCCAGAAAACAAAAGTGTGTGTGCTTAGATAATCTTTCTAGCATTTGATCAATGAAAGGCAGAGGGTAATGATCTTTTCTAGTAGCTTTATTTAATTTTCTAAATTCAATTACCATTCTATAGCCAGTGACAATTCTCTGAGGGATAAGTTCATTTTTATCATTAGGAACAACAGTGATACCTCCTTTCTTAGGGACACAATGAACGGGGCTTACCCATCTACTATCAGCCATGGGATAGATTATACCTGCTTCCAGAAGCTTTAATATTTCAGTTCTTACCACTTCTTTCATCTTAGGATTTGATAACCCACAAGTGTAGGGGATCGTTTGTAGCCTTTTTCGATAAGTAAGAGTGTCGAACCCAACGAGGAGCAAAAGGTAGAACAAATATTCCCTCAATTTCTATCAACCACCAATACAACTCTACGCACGCTAATGCTTGCTTTACCTAGAACAAGTATGAAACTAATTTGCGGGAATTAAACTAGAAGTACTTTGCGAGATAATAAAGAACGTGGAAGTAAAAGTTAGGTACTGTTTTAATAAAAGAACAATAAAAGTAAATAACTTAGTAGAAAGCTTTTTGTGTAATGCAAGAGAAAGATTGTCCCTAGGCAATTGAATATAATATGATAGATACTTGTTATATGCAATGAGGGAGAGGCATACGCTAACACACTTTCCATACTTGGATCATATGCACTTATGATTGGAACTCTAGCAAGCATTCGCAACTACCAAAGTTCATTATGATAAAACCCAACCATAGCATTAAGTATCAAGTCCCCTTTACTCCCATACGCAACAACCCACCTACTCGGGTTTATGTTTCTGTCACTCAAGCAACCCACCATAGGCAAATCATGAAAATATTGCAATACCCTACAGCGGGAATCCCTCACGTTTGTGTGACATGGAGGGCATCATAGGGCAGCACCATATCAACATACAACTCACATCCATAACATCATACCACAATTAACCCATAGGACAAAAGAGATCTACTCAAACATCATAGGATAGCCAAATATCATTGGGAAATAATATATGGAGTTGAGCACCATGTTTAAGTAGAGATTACAACGGGGAAGAGAGGTGTTACACCGCTGCATAGAGGGGGAGAGAGTTGGTGTTGACGGCGGCGAAGTTGTTGGTGTAGATCGCCATCACGATGATTGCCACGGCGGCGTTTCGACGCCACCGGGAGAGAGGGGGAGAGAGCCCCGCTCCTTCTTCTTCTTCCTTGGCCTCCCCCCTTGATGGGAGGAGAGTTCCCCCTCTGGTCCATGGCCTCCATGGCGGCGGAGGGGCAGGAGCCCCTCCGAGATTGGATCTCCCTCTTTGTTCTCTTCTGTTTCGCGTTCCTATTTTCTAGCCGAAAATCGTTTCTTATATTTCCGGAGATCCGTAACTCCGATCGGGCTGAAATTTTGAGGGGATTTTTATCCAAAAATTAGCTTCCTTGCGCCCGAAGGAGAGCTCCAACCGACTTACGAGGTGGGCATAATGAAAGCACATTTGCTCCCTTGGTGGTTTTGGTAATTAATAACAACATATATGTCATTGAACTAATGTTTCCACTAAGCATATTTCAGGAAAAGTTCAATGATGGGTTGGCAAAAGGATTGTGGAGAAACCCCTAGATGCAAGGAAATGGATTGGCAAAGCTTCAAGCAAGAGGACTCTACATTTTATTTTGTGAGAAATCACTTTGAGTCCATAGGAAAGCCAATACTATTAAAAGGGGGTAAGGTACTGTTGGTGAACAAGATGCTCCACGTGCACAAGTGATAGTCACCAAAAACACCCACAAACTCTCCCACAAATTCTGTCTAAAGCCATTCATGAAAATTGGTGAAGCCAACATTTTCCACTCGGTTCCACCGATTCCCAAACTCAGACAGAGCCATGCCAAACCCTAGCACATCGGTGCAACCGATCCCACTTCGGTGCCACCGAGTTCGGCTTGCCAACTTTCTGTTACCTCGATTCACAAAATCGGAATTTCTGAGTTTTTGGATCGGCGTCACCGAGATTTGGATTCTGACCGTTGGACACCTGATCGGTACCGCCGAGATTTCTATATCGGTCTCACCGAGATTCAAAAGTTGCTACCTTTGGAGCAACTCGGTACCACCGAGTTTTACACTTCGGTGTCACCGAGTTGGTCACTTTAGGTGTAACGGTTGGATTTTTGGGGATGCCTATATATACCCCTTCACCACCACCCACTCAAGAGAGAAGCACTCAGAACTATTCCATACTTTCCCCATCCAATTTTCTGAGAGAGAGCCACCTACTCATGTGTTGAGATCAAGCTATTCCATTCCTACCATATGAATCTTGATCTCTAGACTTCCCAAGTTGCTTTCCACCGAATCAATCTCTTCCATCAAAGCCAAATCTGTGAGAGAGTGATCGTGTGTTGAGGAGTCTATCATCTTGAAGCACAAGAGCAAGGAATTCATCGACATTACCGAGCCTATTACCTTTTGGAGGGTAGTGCCTCCTAGATTGGTTAGGTGTCGCTTGGGAGCCTCCTACTTTGTGTTGTGGAGTTGAACCAAGAAGTTTGTACGGGCAAGGAGATCGCCTACTTCGTGAAGATCTACCCATAGTGAGGCTAGTCCTTCGTGGACGAAAGCCGTTATGGAATAGTCAAGGTTGCTACTTCGTGGACCCTTATGGGTGGAGCCCTCCGTGGACTCTCGCGACCGTTACCCTTCGTGGGTTGAAGACTCCATAAACGTGGACGTACGATAGCACCACCTATCGGAACCACGGGAAAAAAACATCGTGTCTTCAAATTGTGTTTGATCTTCCTCCCTACCCTCTACTACATTTTCTTGTCTTTACATTCCATTGCTATACTCTTAGACATGCATGTGTAGGATGTACTTGATTTGCTATAATTGCTAAAATCTGCCAACACTTAAAATTGGGAAAAGGTAGAATTTTTATTTGCTCAAGTAGTCTAATCACCCCCCTCTAGACATACTTTCGATGCTACAAGTGGTATCAGAGCTTTGGTCTCCATTGCATTGGTCTCACAACCTAGGAGAGTATGGCGTCTAGTGAGGGAAATTATCACCGTAGAGGTCCGTACTTTGATGGCACAAATTTTGCTAGTTGGAAGCACAAAATGAAAATGCATATTCTTGGTCATAACCCCGCCATTTGGGCTGTTGTTCGTGTTGGCTTGCAAGGTGAATTCTTTGGTGATGGAAAGGAACCGGATCGTGAAGCGCCCGTGGATGAATTGAAGATGTTGCAATACAACTCTCAAGCATGTGACATTCTCTTCAACTACCTATGCCCCGAAGAATTCAAAAAAATCAGCCGTCTTGAGAATGCAAAAGAGATTTAGGATACTTTGGTTGATATGCATGAAGGTACCGAATCCGTGAGAGAATCCAAGTTGGATGTTCTTCAAAGTCATCTTGACAAGTTCAAGATGAAGGATGGTGAAGGAGTCGCAGAGATGTACTCTAGGCTAGCTCTCATCACCAATGAGATTGCCGGCTTAGGAAGCGAATAAATGACCGACAAATTCATCATCAAGAAGATACTTCGACCTTTGGATGAGAGATACGACACCGTGTGCACATTGATCCAAATGATGCCCAACTACAAAGATCTCAAGCCTACGGAAGTCATTGGAAGGATTGTTGCTCATGAGATGACACTCAAAGACAAAGAAGAGCTTCACAACAAGTCTAGCGGTGCTTACAAAGCCACAAGTGATGCTCCCGCAACCTCAAGCGACAACCTTGTCACCAATGAAGAGATAAGCCTCATGGTCAAGAAATTCAGCAAGTTCTACAAGAATAGAGGCAAAGTACAAAGCTCCAACTCAAGATATGAAGAGAAGCATTCGTCAAGTCATGACCGAAACTGATACAATTGTGGGAAGCCCGGACACTACTCCAATGAGTACACGGCTCCCTACAAACGAAGAGAAGAGTCACCTAGAAGACGAAGCTCAAGAAATGAATCACCTCAAAGAGAGAGAAGGAGTAGAGATGATCGTTATGAACGAAGACCCTCAAGGAGAAGTAGGGACTCGGACAAGGAGGACAAGTACACCAAGAGCTACTCAAGAAGAAGGCATCAAGCTCATGTTGGTGAATGGGTTTCCGTCTCCGAATCCGACAACAACTCCGAGAGAAGCTATCACTCCAACTCCGACTATAGTCAAGATGAAGGTGTTGCCGGACTTGCACTAGTGACTACCAACTCCTATGATCTATTTGATTCACCAAATGAAGGGAGTGGAAGTTGCTTCATGGCTAAAGGCCCCAAGGTATCACACCCCGAGTATCTTGATTTCAATAGTGATGAAGATAATTTACTTGGTGATGATGACTTGCTCTTTGATAAAACTAGCGATGCTAGTCAAAATGAACTTGATAATTTTCATGCTAGTTAAGATAAGTCGGTTGATGATGATACTAAAGAATTAAACACTCTTAAGTTAGCCCATGAATCTACTCTAGAAGATCATAGAGAGCTTGTAAGGACTCATGAGAAGCTACGCTTCGAGAAGCTCACCTTGGAGCAAGAACATGAGTTTCTTAAAGCTATCAATGACAATCTCCGAAAGAAGACTTCATCTTATCTAGTCAAACGATTACTCTTGTCTACATTCATACCACAAGTTAAACCTAGACAAACTAGTAACAAAGGCAAGAAAGGTTCTTCATCTAGTAGCAACAATAAAAATGCTAAATCTAATGATGTTGCTAGTAGTTCTATTGATTCCACTAATGATGATTCTCTTAGCCAAGTTACACTTGAGCAAAAAAACGATTTATTGAAAGGGATCATAGAGAAAGGTATCTACAAGAGTCTTGCCGGGTGTAAGCAATTTGAGGAAATAGTACGCAAGCACGGAGGATACCGGAAGAACCATGGCATTGGCTACTTCAACGCAAATGGAGTTGAATGGGAAGAAGGTCAATACCCCAAGCCCAAGTTTGTTCCTCAAAGGGAGAAGTATGAACATACTCTTCCCAAGGGAATAAACACTCAAGATGACCTTCCACCACAAGACCACAAGCTCAAGGGCAAGGACAAGCTTCAAGAGGACATTGACTCATATGAAGATGAATCCCAAGCTTTGGTGGAGTGGGTTCCCAAGGCTACTTCAAGCTCAACTTCTACAAGTGCCACTTCAACATCAAGGATCCCCATCAAGTTGATGTGGGTCCCCACGAAGAAGAACTAGAGAAGTTCTTGAGGGGTGACTCCGCCAATGAAATTCGCTCACATTCATTATTGGCAAGAACTAGTTGCAATCAATGTCAACATCATGCAATAGTTCAAGGAGTCACACATTCCCTCAAAGGTAAGCAAGGGACAAGGTAATCAACAAATCCATGGACATCATCATGTATGCTTTGCACTCCATGTCCATAGATATCCTTGTATTTGTAGGTGAGAAGAGTAAGGAAACAACAAGGATGCTCCCAACTCTTGGTGATCTTCATCAACCTTGAGCATCCACCACTACATCACCCACATGAAGTCTTCTACGACAAAACCCAAGGTTAGTTTATCCCTCCTATGGGGGGGATGTCACATCAAGGGGGAGCTTTACTCGAAGACTTGAGTTAAAGCATCTCTTAGAATGTGACAACATTAAATGCTTTATGTAAAAGTGGTAATCCCACTTGTGCTTAAACGATGAGTATGACATATGATCAAGTATTCTTACTTGGCTCCTAAGTCAATATACTCATATATAGATGACTCCATCATCGCCAAAATGCTTGATAGATGCTAGTATGTATGTGCATGTTTGCCATGATTTCATTTGACATCTTATTGTGTGAGCATGTTGGTCTGCATTTCTTTAACCATTCGAGGACATCCAATTGTTGCTATTTGGTTTTTGTTTTTTCTTTTGCCAATTGGATGGACAAGAATGCCTAGGACCACTCTCTAGCTATCTATGCTTTCTCGTCTCATATTCCATTCTTGCTGCATCACAAAATTTGAACAAGTACTTTTCGATCTCTCTGTGTGAGGAGCACTCGGAGTTCCGTATCGACAAAGGACAGACCATTAAAGCCTCCCAAGTGCATCTCGGTGGAACCAATACCAAAATCTCGGTCTTACCGAATGCCTAGGGTTGATCTGGTTTTCAGACTCGGTATCACCGATTCCATCTTCTTGGTTACACCGAGTTTCCTTGTCAGCTGATAGTAGAGAAACTCAGTGACATCGAAAAGTTAGAACCGGTGTCGCCGATAGACACGGGTATATAAAGAGGCAGACCCAACTTTTAAAATTACTTTCTCAAACGTCATCCCCTCCAAAAACCCTAGCTGCCAAACAAGACCACTGGTCATCGCCTTCGTCTTCCCGAGCGCCTCCGCCGTTGGAAGTCCACGCCGTCGACGGATTCTTCCCCCCCCCCCCCCCCCCCCCCCGTCGCCGCCATAGCGAGATCGTCACCGAGTTAGGGTACGATTTCGGCCCCTCATGCGCTTCCCTCTCTGAATCTTGCGCATTAGGACTTTTCCATTGATAGGACAAAGTTTGAGATCGATCTATCCACTAAAAATTTCATTAGACTAGCGAACGAACAATTTTTTGGGGTTTGCCGTCCGCAACTTGAATCTCGGTAACACCGAAGCAAAAGAATCGGCATCACCGATTCCCTTTTCTGGTCAACTGAGAACAACCTCGGTGAAACCGAGTGCCCATTTTCGGTCTCACCGAAAGTGGTGCCAAGTTTCTGTTTAGCAGGTTGTCTGTCTCGGTGGGTCCGAAAAGTTTGCATCGGTAGTACCGGAATTCACTTGGCAGAATGCAAATCTTGAGAAATTTTAGTTCAAATCTTTGAAAATTGTTTGCATTTTGTGATGACTCAACCCTTCCAGTCTTCTATACTCTATTTCACTGGGTCAGAGATGTCAGGCTCAGATGGCAGTGAGAACAACTTCAGAGAGGAGAATGTTGTCATGAGCTCAGGCACTAGTCCTGATGAGAGCTATGATGATGTTCCTAGCTCACCAGATTTGCCCAAGGCTGCAACTAGGGCAAGAAGAAAGCTCAATTCTAATGAGGAGGATGAAGACTTTATTCCAGAAGAGCTGCCCAAGAAAGATGCTACTGCCAAGAGCACTGTTGCTGCCACTACTTCAAAGAAGAAGGCTATAAGGAAAGAGTATGCTAGCTCAGGGTCAGTGAGAGCACCAGAGAGTGCTAGGGAAACAATGACTGTTTAGCCCTCAAAGAAATCCATGCCCAAGAAGGCAGGAGAGAAGAAGAGCAGAAAGAGGATAATTCATGTTGTGGGTAGGCCTACCTCAATGTATGAGGACCCAGCAGAGGCTGTTGCTGAAGAAGAGGAGGAAGAGCCAGCCGCAAAGGCTCCTCCCAAGAAGAAGAAGAAATTGATGTCTGATGCTATGCCTAGCCAAGCAGCTCCCAAGGGCAAGCCAGCTGGATCCAAGAAGCCCACAACCCCTAAACCAAAGAGGACATCTAGAGAGATTCCAGCTTCTGAGAAGAACAAGGGATCTACCTCCACAGATGCTGAGGAGGATGCTATGTCTGCTTTGATGAAGCTAAGGCCACACCTTCCAGAGCATAATGCCAGCCACTTGCTAGCTGAGGATATGAAGAAGAGGAAGGACTCAGGTTTGAGAGAGCGGAGAGCTATTGATCCATATTCACAGAGGAGGAAGACTGCTGTGGACTACGGGTTCTATACAAAAGAACAACAAGACTTCTATGAAACAATTTTGCTTGACAAGAGCCCTGCTATGAGTGATATGAGGTATGTGGACTGGAAGTACATCAAGGACAATGAGGATTACTTCCCAAGTGTGCAAGACAACTTTCATTGCATTGGACTTGATAAGTTTGTTGGCAAGGAGTTCACAGCCTGGAATGATGAAATGATCATGCAATTCTACTCCACTTCTCATTTCTATGGAGATGGTAGAATTGTGTGGATGACTGAAGGTGCCAGGTATGAATCCACAATTGATGAGTGGGCTGCCATCTTAGGAGTCCCAGAGGTGGAAGATGGTGACATTGATGTATACTCTGAGCCCAAGGCAAGCCACAATGCCATGAAGAACATGTACAATGAGATTCCTGCTGCACATCTGAAGTCTCACAAGCTAGGATCTATCTATTTCCTCCAGGCTGGTCTTCGCACGATCAACACTATTCTGAGGCATACCTTGTCGCCTAATTCTGGAGATGAGAAGATGTTAAGAGGCTACTCCATCAACATGCTACTCCATCTAGATCAATATACGAGATTCAAAGTGATGGATTTGATTGTGGAGATTGTAAAGAGGATTGCTGCTGATCAGAAGCGCTCATGTTGCTATGCACCCTATATTCAGATGCTTATCAACTCCAAGTTGGAGAAGCACATATTTGCACTTGACCGACCACATTTGCCACTTTTTCCAGAGCTAGAAGACAACGTTCTGGTGATGGACCCAGATCATCCCACCTCAGCTACAGCACAGGCACAGGCAGAGGCTGCCAGAGACTCCAGTTCTCAGGTGCCAAAGTCTAGGAGTGAGCAGATGGATCTCCTACTTAGTTCTGTGCTCATCATGCAGAAGGACATCGGAAACATTCTGAAGAACCAGGAGAGCCTCTCGAGGATTGTTGACACCAAATTCCATATTCTCAACAACAAGGTGGATGAGCTCACAGTGACTGTGAATGAGCTCAAGAAGGAAGTTGATGGCGTGCCCAGTCCCCACACTACTGATGATGATGAGGATAATCCACATCTCAGGACAGCCACTCAGTTCAGGACTTAGACCAGATCTGCTACAGTGCCAGTTCTAGAGTCTAGACCTTCTTCATCAGCACCTGCCGCCGCTCCTTCAGCTCCTCCAGCACCTCCAGTTGCTACTCCGACTCCATCCATGACGTCTGCAGAAGTCTTCGCTGATGCCGTTCTCTCGACTCCTTCATCAGCCACCGGAGGAGATCAGCCCCAGAAGAATGCTTAGTTATATACATTTGAACTTTTTGGTAACTTGTTGCCAAAGGGGGAGAAGATGTATATAGATCTTTAGGCTTTGAGAGAGAGAGCGTTGCTTTTTATCGCTTTTCAAAAACATTGATAACTGTTGGTTGGTTTGCTTGTGTTAAACTTTGTTGGTGTTTGATCATACACTTGATGTGTATTGTTACTATTTCCTATCCTTGTGATGCTTATGAAATGATCATTCACCTTTGCTTGATTGTGTTGTGCTATGATATTCATTCTTATTATTCTCGCACACCACCAAGTTGTATGTGACATGGAAGAGTGCCCCATGAACCTAATCGATTGTGCATTTGCATTCAAACGCAAATTCAAAATAATGCACAAATTTAGGGGGAGCTCTTGCTTATCACATACTTCTCAAAGCGACGATTACATTCATTGATTATATCACATGTCGAAGCTTTGATCTATATGTTGTCATCAATTACCAAAAAGGGGGAGATTGAAAGCACATTTGCTCCCATGGTGGTTTTGGTAATTAATAACAACATGTATGTCATTGAACTAATGTTTCCACTAAGCATATTTCAGGAAAAGTTCAATGATGGGTTGGCAAAAGGATTGTGGAGAAACCCCTAGATGCAAGGAAATGGATTGGCAAAGCTTCAAGCAAGAGGACTCTACATTTTACTTTGTGAGAAATCACTTTGAGTCCATAGGAAAGCCAATACTATTAAAATGGGGTAAGGTACTATTGGTGAACAAGATGCTCCACGTGCACAAGTGATAGTCACCAAAAACACCCACAAACTCTCCCACAAATTCTGTCTAAAGCCATTCATGAAAATCGGTGAAGACAACATTTTCCACTCGGTTCCACCGATTCCCAAACTCAGACAGAGCCATGCCAAACCCTAGCACATCGGTGCAACCGATCCCACTTCGGTGCCACCGAGTTCAGCCTGCCAACTTTCTGTTACCTCGATTCACAAAATCGGAATTTCTGACTTTTTGGATCGGCGTCACCGGGATTTGGATTCTAACCGTTGGACACCTGATCGGTACCGCCAAGATTTCTATGTCGGTCTCACCGAGATTCAAAAGTTGCTACCTTTGGAGGAACTCGGTACCACCGAGTTTTACACTTCGGTGTCACCGAGTTGGTCACTTTAGGTGTAACGGTTGGATTTTTGGTGATGCCTATATATACCCCTTCACCACCACCCACTCAAAAGAGAAGCACTCAGAACTATTCCATACTTGCCCCATCCAATTTTCTGAGAGAGAGCCACCTACTCATGTGTTGAGATCAAGCTATTCCATTCCTACCATATGAATCTTGATCTCTAGCCTCCCCAAGTTGCTTTCCACCGAATCAATCTCTTCCATCAAAGCCAAATCTGTGAGAGAGTGATTGTGTGTTGAGGAGTCTATCATCTTGAAGCACAAGAGCAAGGAGTTCATCGACATTATCGAGCCTATTACCTTTTGGAGGGTGGTGCCTCCTATATTGGTTAGGTGTCGCTTGGGAGCCTCCTACTTCGTGTTGTGGAGTTGAACCAATAAGTTTGTACGGGCAAGGAGATCGCCTACTTCGTGAAGATCAACCCATAGTGAGGCTAGTCCTTCGTGGACGGAAGCCGTTATGGAATAGTCAAGGTTGCTACTTCGTGGACCCTTATGGGTGGAGCCCTCCGTGGACTCTCGCGACCGTTACCCTCTGTGGGTTGAAGACTCCATAAACGTGGACATACGATAGCACCACCTATCGAAACCACGAGAAAAATCATCATGTCTTCAAATTGCGTTTGATTTTCCTCCCTACCCTCTACTACAATTGCTTGTCTTTACTTTCCGCTGCTATACTATTAGACATGCATGTGTATGATGTACTTGAATTGCTATAATTGCTAAAATCTGGAAACACTTAAAATTGGGAAAAGGTAGAATTTTTATTTGCTCAAGTAGTCTAATCACCCCCCCTCTAGACATACTTTCGATCCTACACATAACCCACCAGGGCACGCCTGGGCCCACTGGCTGCGCCCTGGTGTCTTGTGGGGGCTGTGGGCCTCCGTTTGCGCTGATTCCATTTCTCAAAATTCACAAATATTCCAAAAAAAATCTCCGTAAATTTTTATCGCGTTTGGACTTCGTTTGATATGGATATTATGCGAAACAAAAAACATGCAACAAACAGGAACTGGCATTGGGCACTGGATCAATAGGTTAGTCCAATAAACATATAAAATGTTGCCAAAAATATGTGAAAGTTGTATAATATTGGCATGAAACGATCAAAAATTATAGATACGACGGAGACGTATCAACATCCCCAAGCTTAATTCCTGCTCGTCCTTGAGCAGGTAAATGATAAAAAAGATAATTTTTTATGTGGAATGCTACCTAGCATAATCTTGATCATATATCTAATCATGGAATGAATATTAAGACACAAGTGATTCAAAGCAATAGTCTAGTTTTGATATAAAGACATTAATACTCAGGCATCCCAACAAACAATCATGTCTTTCAAAATATCAAGGCTAAAGAATGCTATCCCTGCAAAATCATATAGCCTTGTCATGCTCTGTCTTCTTAACACAAAGTATTAATCATGTACTATCCCGGTGTCAGCCAAGCAATTGGTTCATACTTTTTAACGCGCTTCAGCATTTTCAACTCTCATGCAATACATGAGCGCAAGCCATGGATATAGCACTATGGGTGGAATAGAATATGGTGGTAGGTTTCAAAGGGGTAAAAGTGGAGAAGAAAGTCTCGCATCAACTCAGCGTATCAACGGGCTATGGAGATGCCCATCAATAGATATCAATGCGAGGAGTAGGGATTGCCATGCAACGGATGCACTAAGAGCTATAAGTGTATGAAAGCTCAATATGAAAACTAAGTGGGTATGCATCTGACTCTATAATGAAAAATTCCCACTAGTATATGAAAGTGACAACATAGGAGACTCTCTATATGAAAAACTTGGTGCTACTTTGAAGCACAAGTGTGGAATTAGCATGCCCCTTTTTCACTTTTTTTTTCTTTTTTTTCTTTCTTTGTCCGGAGACTCATCCCGACTTGTGGGGGAATCATAGTTTCCATCATCCTTTCATCACTGGGGCATGCTCTAATAATGAATAATGATGATCATCACACTTCTATTTACTTACAACTCAATATTACAACGATAGTAGAACAAAGTATGACTCTATATGAATGAAATGATCTAGCGTAGCAAAGATATCAAAAAATGGATAAGCCATGGAAACATCATGCTAGCTATCTTACGATCATGTAATGCAATATGACAATGAATGCTCAAGTCATCAAAACGGAGGCGGTGGAAGTTGCATGGCAATATATCTCGGAATGGCTATGGAAATGCCATAATAGGTAGGTATGGTGGCTGTTTTGAGGAAGATATAATAAGGCCTATGTGTGATAGAGCGTATCATATCACGGGGTTTGGATGCGCCGGCGAAGTTTGCACCGACTCTCGAGGTGAGAAAGGGCAATGCACGGTACCGTAGAGGCTAGCAAATTGCGGAAAGGTAAGAGTGCGTATAATCCATGGACTCACATTAGTCATAAAGAACTCACATACTTATTGCAAAAAATTTATTAGCTCTCTCGAAGCAAAGTATTACTACGCATGCTCCTAGGGGGGAGGTTGGTAGGAGTTAACCATCGCGCGCCCCCGACCTTCACACAAAGATAGACAATCAAGAATAAATTGTGCTCCAACTTCCTAGCATAACGGGAGACTATACGTGCATGCTTCGGGAATCACAAACCTTAACACCAATATCTTACTAAACACGATCATCCACTAGTACCTCCCACGTATTATCATCTCTATATCGCAAAACTATTGCAAGGAATCAAACATATCATATTTAGTGATCCCTAAGTTTTATGTAGGATTTTATGACTAACCATGTGAATGACCAATTCCTGTTGACTCTCTAAATAGATATAAGTGAAGCAAGAGAGTTTAATTCTTTATACAAAAGACCATGCTCTAATAAATATAAGTGAAGCAAAAGAGCATTCTTCAAATAACGGTTTTCTATGTGAAGAGAAATAGGCAATCCAAACTTCAAATGATATAAGTGAAGCACATGAAGCATTCTATAAAGCCATACTCAAAAGATATAAGTGAAGTGCAATGATCATTCTATAAATCAACCATATACGATCTCATACCAGAATGGTGCATAAAAGAAAAGTGAAAACTAAACACAAATGACGCTCCAAGATTTACACATATCAAATGAACGAAACGAAAACGAAAACATACCGATACTTGTTGAATAAAGATGGGATGCCTTCCGGGGCATCCCCAAGCTTAGACGCTTGAGTCTCCTTGGATATTTACTTGGGGTGCCTTGGGCATCCCCAAGCTTGAACTCTTGCCTCTCCTCCTTCTCCTCATATCGAGACCTTCTCGATGTTCGAACACTTCATCCACACAAAACTTAACAGAAGACTGGTGAGATCCGTTAGTATAATAAAGCAAATTCCTACTTTAAGTACTGTTGCAAACCCATTCATTTTTATATTTGCATTATCCCTGTTGTATTATAACTTTTCCATGGCTTATACCACCGATAAAATTGATAATTTCATCAAAACAAGCAAAACAATGCATCAAAAACAGAATCTGTCTTAAACATGACAGTCTGTAGTAATCTGAACTTTGACCATACTTATGTAACTCCAAAAATTCTGAAACATTAGGACGAAATAAAAATTTTGTATAGAAATACTTTGTAAAATTTTCAGCAACTTTTGATGTTCCAGTAAAAAAATGAAAATTCATGCACTACAGCCAAAGTTTCTGTTTTTACACCGCACATACCAACAAGCAATCTAATCATCCTAAAGGCAAATCTTAGCACATTATTTTTATAATACAATGGATTTGTATAAGGGGGTAATTATTTTTGTTGGAAAAGTTTCCGTGATTCAAAACTCACAAAGTTTTCATGGGCATGAACAAAGTTCAAGGATATCCCCCACTTCAACGATGCTCATCATCTCTCTCACTTTCACCTTTCCTTTTGTGAAGTTTTAGGTTCCCCTCTATATATTTTTTTGTTTTTAAACTTTATAAAAGCACACAACATAAATAAACGACTCTCTAAAACTTCCGGGTTGTCTCCCTGACAGTGCTTTCTTTAAAGCCATTAAGCTAGGCATGAAGTGCTCAAGTAATGGATCCACCCGGATCCCAAGGTATATCAAAGCCAATTTTAATTGACAATGATTTGTAATTTAGTAGTGAGCACAAAGTGTTATATATCATGTGACGACGAAGTCTAACTCTCTTTCTATGCATCGGCATGTCATACAAGAACAATTCATGCACATTAAGTAAAGGCCAATGCATAGTATAAACAGTTTCTTACAATTTCATAGTATTGAAAACATAGAGAGGTGAAGATTTGGTTTCTCTCTCATAATAATTGCAAGTAGGAACAGAAAGCACATGCATATTATATTCATCAAAATCATCATGTGTAGTAGCAAAACGCAACCAATCAATGTAATCCTTAATAAGAGCAAACTTTTCCGATATAGTGTAGTTGGGAGAATTCAAAAAGATAATAGGACTATCATGTGTGGGTGTAATAGCAACAATTTCATGCTTAACATAAGGAACTATAACAAGTTCATCTTCATAAGCATAATTCATATTGGTATCAGGGCCACAAGCATAGCAAGCATCAAATTCATCAAAAAAATATATTTCAAATGAATCCAAAAAATCATAGCAATCATCGTAGCATTCATCCTTCGATAAGCACGAAGGATAATCAAACACAATAAGGTACGCGTCAATGGCGCCCTCTCGCGCTGTACACGTCGGCAGAGGCGTTATTGTGCGTTTTTACCGTGTAAGGAAAAAGGCGAAAGGAAACCGGCTCGCAGGCATGCTTTTCCTCTGTCTCTGTCTCGCTTGCCTCTCTCTCGATCCTCTCTCCACCTCTCGGCCGCCGGCCGATTCCGGCCGTTGCCAGCGGTCTCCGGCACCGCCCAACGCTCCCTTGTGTTCTCTTTGTTCCGGCCTATCTCCTCCACCAACTCGATTTGACGCTCGCCTCCTCCTTATGCGCCCGTGGCTAACCCTAGCCGCCACTGTCGCCGGCGCACGGCGCCGTCATGGACGCCAACGGGGCTCCGGCGCCTGCTGGCGCTCCTCCTCGACGCCTCCTGCCCGCTATCCCGCGTCACCGAGGCCGTCGGCCTCGAGTGATGCCACACAGGAGAGCGCTAGGGCATGCACTCCGAGCCGCAGCAGTGCTTCCCGATCTGCGCTGTATTCAAGGGTGTGGAGCGACGGATGTCGGCTCCTTCTCCACGGCCGCGCGCCGGGAGAGGAGTCAGCCCGCATGTGTTTCTACGCCAAGGTCAGCGACGGAGGACGCTAGGCCACCGTCCTCGTCTCCGCCGTGGACTTGAGGAGAGGGCTGGTTGCTCTGTGCGGACGACCGGATCCTCCTCACCACTGACTCCGGCATAGGGATTCCTCTCCTCTGCTCTCTGCTCTCTCTCTCTCATGCGCGGCAGGGTAAAGCAGCAGAGGATCCCACCTAGCACCTCTCTCCTCCTCCCCCCTCCTCCTCCTATGTATTTTCGATTTTTTCTGTGTGTGCTTTCACGTTCATGGATCTAGAGGTAGCAAAAGTTTGCTGTATTAAATCTGTGATGATATTTTCCATGGTTTTCCTTGCATTCTCCATATATCATACAACAAAATGGGCATCCATGCTTGTCATAACTAACGAGATGTGGTGTTCTTGAGCCAATATAAAAGCGTGCAGAATCGTAGGTATTTGTGCTGGTCGGTTCTTTCAAAAAGAACTTGTTACATGTACAGGTTATTGCTACTTTGGTATTCTCACTAGGAATGCTTAATGCTTGGCCAGATAAAAACATGTTAGAAATGCTTATGCTGTCAAAACTGTTTTCTTCTATGAATATTTGTCAGTATTGCAAAATTTTACATTTAATTGCTTGTCTAAACGTTTCTTACCTCTTTACACATCTCACATGAGTGGACCTATAGATGATCATGGTGTTGAAGCTATGATGATGGAAGCTCTTGAGAAAGTTGAAGATGTTTCTAAGGAGTGACAAGAAAGAGTATAGCTCTCCTTTGGCCAGTTTGTGAAGATAAACAAAAAGTATGTGATGGCACATATCTTCATCTTATCTTGATACTGCCATTTCAGTTTCTATTTCAATATATGTTACTAATAATTTCATGTAGATGCATATTCTGATGACCGGAAAATCTGTATCATTTGTCATTGCTATTGGCTTAGTTCTTTATTTTCCACGTTATCTTATTCCTCTTGCTTTTGCAGAAGCAAGGCATT
Organism: Elymus sibiricus; assembly: GCA_039707655.1. Classification (NCBI taxonomy): domain Eukaryota; kingdom Viridiplantae; phylum Streptophyta; class Magnoliopsida; order Poales; family Poaceae; genus Elymus; species Elymus sibiricus. The sequence goes on from CM077675.1 coordinate 358,776,999, forward strand.
AACCATGTTCTTGTTGTGAGAGAACAAAGTCATGGAATGTACCAATTAGAAAGGATTCTGCTGTTGGAGAGAGGCAAGTAAACTCACCAATCTTGCTCTCTTTGTTCGGATAGCTAAGACAAATTCATCCTGTAAGTCATATCTACATGTGTTATTTTATTTTGTTTATCTGTATTGTTATTCCATTGTTATTCCCCCCTGAACCTATCCCTATTGATCTCCTCTATAGCACCAAGATCAAAGGCAAGAATGAAAAATGGGCTTGGGGTAGGTCTTAAGAAAAATATGCGAATGTATATAGTTTTTGTTCTTATGCTTTTTCTTGTCGTATGATTACATTACTATGTTTCCAGTTTCCGTATTTTTCCTAATTCACATCATCACCAATTTGAGCTGTTGAGCTTGATAAAGTAGTAAAAATAACAATATGTGCTTGTGTTCTTTCCAGTTTTTGAGGAAGCCATAGATTGTTTTGGTTTTTGTTCTAAGAGTTTTCTTTTGGTCATTTCTTCCCTGTGACCAACCAATCCAAATTTTCTTTTGAAGCTGGGGGGTTCAACTAAACCTCCATGACCCTCAAATAGGTCTCTGCCTACTAGATTAACTCTCTACTTTGTCATTGATAAACAAAATGAAAATGATATGTTTGAACCTTGAGGTCATGCACGCAGATGAATTATCTGATGCCGCTGTATTTTTGTTTCCAAAATAGTGCTTCTCTGCATGTGAAGGTGTTCATCATGCCTTCATCTGCTAATTGCAAAAAAACTGAATCTTTGGGACTCTAGCCTATCATTCTGTGGGCTAAAAACGAGGGTCAGGCTCAATGGATTGGTCTATTTCCAGTTTTCTGTTTTTTTTTACAGTATTGCAGTCCATTACTTTCTTGAATCTGCTGGGTTTGTATGTCTCATACTATAGCAATCCATTACTTTACGACATTGCCAATGAAGCTACAGATCGAATGAACTACTTTCTGCCGAGTGAAGCAGTAACAGGGATTGAAGAAAGTAATGGACTGCTACAGATCTGCCGAGTGAAGCAGCAGATCCAGGAGGACGGCATGACGACAATCGTGTTCAGGTCACTCATGCCCCCTTTAAAGAATCCATTAAGGCCACATCCCCGTCTGTCGTCGTCGTCGCCCCCCCCCCCCCCCCCCCCCCCCACACACACACACACACAATCGGACCCCGCAACTGCTCCGTGTTGCAGGGTGGCTGGCCCTGGAACACGGTGAGCAAAAGTGATACGAACCCCGAAATACTACTATGAGATTAGTTAAGTTCAGTGGAAATGAGAAACCTGTAGTACCGCTTTTGTTCTTCGGTTAAATTCAGTTTTAAATGAGGAACCTGTAGTGCCGCCTCTATTCTTCAGTTAAATTCAGTTGAGATGAGTAACCATTTTTACTTGCTGCTCATGAAAAGTAAGTTAGTACTACTAGAGATTACGTATGGACTTTGAGTGTATCTGTAGATAGTTAAATTCAGTTGCAATGTAATGATATTGTCTTTTGCCTCCATGTTATCAGTACAGGTGCCATCTTCTTATCCCAGATTCTTCCAATCTTATCGTCTTTCTTTCACTTCCACTCACATTTTTCCTTATTCTTGGCTTGTTTGATAAGTTTAGTTTGTCTTGCTGCAGGGATCCTAATTTAGGCTCTGCTCCAATCAGCGAGTAGAGTACAACCCTTGAGTTCATCCTGAAGCAGTGGCAGTCGCATAAGATGGAGCATGGAAATGGACGAGAAGTCAATATTATTCAGATGGATTTGAGTGCATCTCATCTAACTAATGTATGCTATTTTACCGTGTTCGTTTCCTTTTATTTTTGTTATTTCTCTGTGAGCATGAGTAATAGGCTCTTGCGTGGTGCTTGCTTCGGGGTTTGCTAGCTGATATTAAGCTTAGCAATGCAAATATGTAGGTGTAGACGTTTGTGCTAGGTTTTGGATCTTAAGAACTTCTGTTCATTTCACTGAAAAATTCTGAAGTTTGCAGAACTGTATAGCAAGTTATCCAGCAGAAGTACACCGAGCCTTCTAAGATTGATCTGTGTGTATTATATATTTGCCTATATGAGCACTTGTCACTAATGAATATTTTCTGGCAATGATTGTTAGAGACGGACAAACACAACTGGAAGAAAATAACGGAAAGTACAGCTTGTGGTAAGGAAGCTTCATCATATTCTACTTGTTTTTCTTTTGCGATGGATGTGCCTATTCTACTTGTTGGTATGCATAATTGCATATGCGAACAGTTTCTTTGCTTCTTCCTGATCTTCAGATTTGATATATGATGTAAGTCAGAGACCTCCCCTAAGATCGTCGTAATCCTGAAATTGTTATCACATATATAATACCTGAAACTAGCACTCTTAATAATGATAAATGATTCATTCTACCTAAATCTAAGACTACCCACAGTGGGAGTAACATAGGTAGTAATATAGATGCCACCTAAGCAAAAAATATGATGTGGCAGCTAATTAATGAGGAGAGAGAGAAATTGAGTAACATACTATGTTACTACTACTATAAGTAACATAACACATACCAAGGCACGATGAGTCTATAAGCTAATAAATGAAAGGCTCAATGTTACTACCCCTATGTTATCACCCACTGTGGAGGTAGTAACTTAGACTAATAACATATGCATGTTACTACTCTATGTTACTTCCCATTGTGGATAGTCTGAGTATCTGTTATATGCGAGGCTAGCTCTCCAAACATAAATGTTTGGCTCTTTTTGTGTGCGTCTATATTTGTTCCATAAAGTATCATTTGAACCATTGTAATTAAATAAACACCGAAGAGCTTAGTTTTTTTTTTGTATTTTTGATGCCTTTTGTAAAGAACTGATGATCGATAGTGACAACATTACAAATGATTAAGCTGTAGCACTAACTTGTCCCTATGATTTGTATATCTGCAATCTGGTGAATCCTCACAATATTTTTGTACCCGGTCAGATTAATCATTGTAGTAGTTATTATGGCATCATCTCAATAGCGTGAGCAAAATCTTGCATTATCTTGCTCAGATTTTTCTTATTGAGCTGGACAAGACCAAATAGACAGTAGTCACTTCAGTTTCTTATTTTCCTAAGCTTAATTATATTTGGTAGATATCTATAGCTCATCTATAAGTACAGGTTGATATTACGGTGATATTAATAAATTGAAAATTTTGGAAAGAACACAATGTCAGCATCTTTGACAAAACAGAATTTTGTCGACAGGGAGTTTGAGGCTATCATTGATGAGGTATCCTGGAGAGTTGCAAGCTGCTTGTCTTGTTTCGAATCATGTTCCTGTTGTTTTCTCCCTGTTGTGTGGGTAGTGTAATCATCATGCTCTATGAGGCCATGTATAGAGTTGCAGCACTGTTTTTTTTTAAATTGACCCTGTAAATTCCTGTTTTCCTATAACTGATCCTGTAAAATCTTCTATCTATTTTAATGAAGTATGGCGGCAGGCCCTTTGAGATAACTTATTACTCCCTCCGTAAATACATATAAGAGTGTTTAGATCATTAAAGTAGTGATCTACACGCTCTTATATTTCTTTACAGGGGAAGTAGTTGCCACTGATGATTAAGCTCACGCATGTGCCAAACACAACTAAAAAAAGAAACTGAAATGGACGCCACCTACCTGGCATCGCAGAGCTTCTGCTCAGGCGGCGCACCAAGGGTGCGCCCAACCACTAGTTAAACAATGTATGAGTCGAAAAGTTACTCTCATTAGAAGGTGGGCACGGGTGATGTCTACTACGCAACTTTATTTTTGCAAACTTTGTTGGGCCTCCAAGCGCAGAGTTTTGTAGGACAGTAGCAATTTTCCTTCAAGTGGATGACCTAAGGTTTATCAATCCGTGGGAGGTGTAGGATGAACATGGTATCTTTCAAACAACCCTGCAATCAAATATAAGAAATCTCTTGTGTCCCCAACACAATCAATATAATGGCAAATTGTATAGGTGCACTAGTTCGGCGAAGAGATGGTGATACAAGTGCAATATGGATGGTAGATATAGGTTTTTGTAATTTGAAAATATAAAAATAGCAAGGTAGCAAGTAACAAAAGTGAGCACAAACGGTATTGCAATGCTTGAAAACAAGGGTATTTTTGCTAGTGCAATCTCTCAACAATGCTAATATAATTGGATCACATAACCATCCCTCAACGTGCAACGAAGAATCACTCCAAAGTTCTTATCTAGCGGAGAACATAAGAAGAAATTGTTTGTAGGGTACGAAACCACCTTAAAGTTATTCTTTTCGATCGATCTATCCAAGAGTTCGTACTAAGATAACATCAAGTTATCCTTTCCGATCAATCTATCTAAGAGTTCGTACTAGAATAACACCATATGATACACATCAACCAACTCTAATGTCACCTAGATACTCCAATGTCACCACAAGTATCCATGAGTTAATTATACGATACGCATCAAACAATTTTAGATTCATAATACTCAATCCAACACAAAGAACCTCAAAGAGTACCCCAAGATTTCTATCGAAGAATGTAGGACAAGAACGTGTATCAGCCCCTATGCATAGATTACCCCAATGTCACCTCGGGAATTCGCAAGTTGAGTACGAAAACATATATCAAGTGGATCAATAGAATACCCCATTATCACTACGGGTATCCGCATGCAAGACATATATCAAGTGTTCTCAAATGCAATATTCAATCCAACATAACGAGATCTCAAATGAAAAGATTTAATTAATCACAACAAGATAGCAAGGGAATAACATCATATGATCCGACTATATTAACAAAGCCTGTGATACATCAAGATTGTGTCATCTCAAGAACACGAGAGAGAGAGAGAGAGAGATTAAACACATAGCTACCGGTACAAACCCTCAGCCCCAAGGTGGATTACTCACACATTATCATGGTGAGAAATAGAGATTTGTTGATGGAGAAGTGCAACCCCAAAGAGATGGAGGCGATGGCGGCCACGACGCCGGCGACGGGCGGCGGCCCCTTGCCCCCTTATTCCTTGGTCTTGGTGCTGCAATGGAGGAGCCTCTCCCCTTCTTGGCGGCTGCCAAGGGAGAGGCAAATTCGTGGTTTTTGGTGGCTCTCCCGAAATTAGTGTTTTTCTCTCCTTATATGTGCCTCTGTGGTGCTCTATGGCCCTCCGATGGATGGACCCTTGATCCAATGGCTCTTGGGCACCTCTAGAACCCTCCTAGGGACTCCTCACAGCCCTCATGAGTCCTCAAAGTCGTGACTTGGCCGAATACATCAGATATGATAAGAGTTGGACTCAATCACGTCATCAATTCTCGTAATCCCGTAATTAGATATTTTCCTTCAGTAAAACGGGTCTACAGATCGCATCCGAACCCCGTTTTGGACGAATTTGGAGTCTAGAATCAATGCCATAAAATTCCCCACACTTTCCTAGTTTTAACTTTTTCAATTTGACGCCGTCTTCGGGGGTCAAACGGACGATCTCTAAAAATTGTTTGTGGACAGATTTCAGGAAAGTCAGAGTCCTCCTCCAACAAGGCTCATTTTGCCTTTTTCGCTAATTTTCAATTAATTCCTACACATCAAAGTGTGAAACAAGAACTTGTGCAATTTTGCAACTATTAATAGGTTAGTCCCAATAATCATAAACCATAGTAAAAACATAGGCAAATATGACATGAATACTTCATAAAGTATCGATACGTTGGAGACGTATCAACGGGTGATCAATCCGCTCTTCCTCCTTTTGTTCTTCGCTCTCATCCTCATCTTTTCCATCTAATGAGCTCACAGTTTTAACAATTTCTTTTTCCATAGATTCCTGCAAAATATTAGTCTCTCCCAAGGCAGCGGTCATTCTCTCAATAAATTCTTTAACATAAGCATTAGAAGCATAGTTTTCATAGCAATATTTAAGTATGGCAAAATTTTCAGATTCGTAAAGAATAGCATCATACTTTTCAATCAAAGAAGCAATTTCATATGCACCCTTAAAAGCAACAAATTCTTCAATTTGTTCAACATCAAAATAACAATAGGCTTCCTTGGCATAAGAAGATAATATTTCATTATCATTAAACACACATTGGTAGGGAAGGTGTTTTTTAGTTTCTTGAGAACAACAAGTAAAATCATGTATTTCGCATAAATTCCAAGCATAGCAACACAAAGTATTAATTTGATGCCACAAGAGTTTCCCTTTTTGAGATATGCGGTGTCGCACATAATAAGCATGCTCATTTAATGATTTTCTCTCAACTAAGCTAGTTGGGTTTTCAGCACGAGCACAAATGGATCGAAGATGATCCAAGTAATATTCTTCGGTAGTACGAAACACTAGTGGTTCCTCAACTTTTGGAGCAGCAAGTACATCTAATTTTTTTGGTATTTTGCGTTTCCTACCCATATCTAAAGATAGAAAACAAGAGCACAAAATAAAAACTACTTAGCGATAAAGCAAACAAGCACACACGAGAATATTCACCCCACACTATTGCTCCCCGGCAACGGCGCCAGAAAAAGGTCTTGATAACCCACAAGTGTAGGGGATCGTTTGTAGCCTTTTTCGATAAGTAAGAGTGTCGAACCCAACGAAGAGCTAAAGGTAGAACAAATATTCCCTCAAGTTCTATCGACCACTGATACAACTCTACGCACGCTAATGTTTGCTTTACCTAGAACAAGTATGAAACTACTTTGCGGAAATAAAACTAGAAGTACTTTGCGAGATAATAAAGAACGTGGAAGTAAAAGTTAGGTACTATTTTAATAAAAGAACAATAAAAGTAAATAACTTAGTAGAAAGCTTTTTGTGTAACGCAAGAGAAAGATTGTCCCTAGGCAATTGAATATAATATGATAGATACTTGTTATATGCAATGAGGGAGAGGCATACGCTAACACACTTTCCGTACTTGGATCATATGCACTTATGATTGGAACTCTAGCAAGCATCCATAACTACCAAAGTTCATTAAGGTAAAACCCAACCATAGCATTAAGTATCAAGTCCCCTTTACTCCCATACGCAACAACCCACCTACTCGGGTTTATGTTTCTGTCACTCAAGCAACCCACCATAGGCAAATCATGAACATATTGCAACACCCTACAGCGGGAATCCCTCACGTTTGCGCGACACGGAGGGCACCATAGGACAGCACCATATCAACATACAACTCACATCCATAACATCATACCACAATTAACCCATAGGACAAAAGAGATCTACTCAAACATCATAGGATAGCCAAATATCATTGGGAAATAATATATGGAGTTGAGCACCATGTTTAAGTAGAGATTACAGCGGGGAAGAGATGTGTGACACCGCTGCATAGAGGGGGAGAGAGTTGGTGTTGACGGCGGCGAAGTTGTTGGTGTAGATCGCCGTCACGATGATTGCCCCGGCGGCGTTCCGGCGCCATCGGGAGAGAGGGGGAGAGAGACCCCCTCCTTCTTCTTCCTTGGCCTCCTCCCTAGATGAGAGGAGAGTTCCCCCTCTGGTCCATGGCCTCCATGGCCGCGGAGGGGCAGGAGCTCCTCCGAGATTGGATCTCCCTCTTTGTTCTCTTCTGTTTCGCGTTCCTGTTTTCTGGACGAAAACCGTTACTTATATTCCTGGAGATCCGTAACTCCGATCGGGCTGAAATATTGAGGGGGTTTTTATCAAAAAATTAGCTTCCTTGCGCCCGAAGGAGAGCTCGACTTACGAGGTGGGCATAACCCACCAGGGCGCGCCTGGGCCCCCTGGGCGCGCCCTGGTGTCTTGTGGGGGCTGTGGGCCTCCGTTTGCATTGATTCCACTTCTCAAAATTCACAAATATTCCAAAAAAATCTCCGTAATTTTTTATCGCGTTTGGACTTCATTTGATATGGATATTCTGCGAAACAAAAAACATGCAACAAACAGGACCTGGCACTGGGCACTGGATCAATAGGTTAGTTCAATAAATCATAAAAAATGTTGCCAAAAATATGTGAAAGTTGTATAATATTGGCATGAAACAATCAAAAATTATAGATACGACGGAGACGTATCAGGATTCAATCGCCGTTGGTGATCAACAACGGGTTTGGCATCAGGTTCCATATTGATCTTGTGCTGACATAGAGTGGGACTAATGCCCTTAAGATCATCAAGAGTATATCCAATAGCAGCCCGGTGCTTCCTCAGAATTTTAATAATCTTTCTTCTTCATGTTCTGAAAGGTTAGCACTAATAATAACAGGATATATCTTTTTCTCATCAAGATAAGCATACTTCAAAGTGTCAGGCAATTGTTTTAATTCAAACACAGGATCACCTTTAGGTGGAGGGGGACCTCCAAGAGTTTCAATAGGCAGATTGTGTTTTAGGAGAGGTAGTTGTTCAAAGAAAATCTATCTATTTCATTTCTTTCATGCAAGTGCATATCATTTTCATGGTCTATCAAATATTGTTCTAGTGGATCTATAGGAGGTACGGCAATAGAAGCAAGACCAATTATTCCATCCTTACTAGATAATTCTTTATCACCAGGTTTTCTACTAAACTTGGAAAAATTAAATTCATGAGACACATCACCAAAACTAACACCGACAGTTTGTTTTTCACAATCTATCTTAGCATTGACGGAGTTCAAGAAAGGTCTACCAAAGATAATGGGACAAAAGTCATCTTGTGGGGAACCAAGAACTAGAAAATCAGTAGGATATTTTATTTTACCACACAAGACTTCAACATCTCTAACAATCCCAAGTGGTGTGATGGTGTCTATATTAGCAAGTTTAATAGTAACATCAATGTCTTCTATTTTAGCAGGTGCTATTTCATTCATAATTTCTTGGTATAAGGTAAAAGCAATAGCACTCACACTAGCACCCATATCACATAAACCATGATAGCAATGATCTCCTATTTTGACTGAGACAACAGGCATGCCGACTACGGGTCTATGTTTATCTTTTTCATCAGGTTTGGCAATTCTAGCAGCTTCATCACAGAAGTAAATAACATGCCCAACGATATTTTCTACCAAGAGATCTTTAACCATAGCAACACTAGGTTCTACTTTAATTTTCTCAGAGGTCTTAGGTGCTTTAATATTACTTTTGCGAACCACAGTTGATACCTTAGCATGTTCCTTTATCCTAACAGGGAAAGGTGGTTTTTCAATATAAGTAGTAGGCACAACTGGATCAACATTGTAAATGATGGTTTCATCCTTAGCTTTAGCTTTTACCGGTTCTTTAATTTCTTCTTTAATAGGGGGATGATATTTAAACCATTTCTCCTTAGGGAGATCAACATGAGTAGCAAATGATTCACAGAAAGAGGCTACTATCTCACAGTCAAGTCCATATTTAGTGCTAAACTTGTGAAAAGCATCAGTATTCATAAAAGATTTAACACAATCAAACTTAAGCTTTATACCTGACTCATTACCTTCGTCGACTTCCCAATCTTCAGAGTTGCGTTTAATTCTGTCTAAGAGATCCCACTTGAATTCAATAGTCTTCTTTATAAAAGAACCAGCACAAGAAGTATCGAGCATGGATCGATCATTATTAGAAAGCCGAGCATAAAAATTCTGAATAATAATTTCTCTCGGGAGCTCATGATTGGGGCATGAATATAACATTGACTTAAGCCTCCCCCAAGATAGAGCAATGCTTTATCCTTCACGAGGCCAAAAATTATATATATAATTCCAATCACGATGAATTAGATGCATAGGATAAAACTTTTGGTGGAATTCTAATTGCAATCGATTTTAGTTCCATGATCCAATATCATCACATAGCCTATACCATGTCAATTCTTTTCCCTTCAAAGATAAAGGGAAAACCTTCTTTTTAACTTCATCTCCGGATAAACCTGCAAGCTTAAATAATCCACAAATTTCATCCACATGTATTAGGTGCATATCAGGATGTTCAGTTCCGTCTCCCGCATAAGGATTAGCTAGCAGTTGTTCTACCATACCCGAAGGAATTTCATAACCAATATTTTCAGTAGGTGCAGTAGGTTGAGGGGAAACTAATTGTTGTTCCGGTCGAGGTGAAGATACCCCGAACAAACCCCTCAAAGGATTGTTTTCCATAGTAGCAAGTGACAATAAATTTCAGCACGTAATATAAGTTTTTCCTTACCGATTTCCACTTACCAAGAGCGCTTCACTCCCCAGCAACGGCGCCAGAAAAGAGTCTTGATGACCCACAAGTATAGGGGGTCAATCGTAGTCCTTTCGATAAGTAAGAGTGTCGAACCCAACGAGGAGCAGAAGGAAATGACAAGCGGTTTTCAGCAAGGTAATTTCTGCAAGCACTGAAATTGTAGGTAACAGATAGTTTGATAGCAAGATAATTGGTAACGATCAAGTAACGGTAACGGTAAATAAAGTGAAGCAAGGTAGCCCAATCCTTTTGTGTCAAAGGACATGCCAGAACAGTCTCTTATAATAGGCAAAGTGTTCTTGAGGGTACACGGGAATTTCATCTAGTCACTTTTATCATGTTGGTTTGATTTGCGTTCGCTACTTTGATAATTTGATATGTGGGTGGACCGGTGCTTGCGTGCTGTTCTTACTTGAACAAACCTCCCACTTATGATTAGCCCCCTCGCAAGCATCCGCAACTATGAGAAAAGTATTAAGATAAAATCTAACCATAGCATTGAACGTTTGGATCCAAATCAGCCCCTTACGGAGTAGCGCATAAACTAGGGTTTAAGCTTCTGCCATTCTAGCAACCCATCATCTAATAACAACTCCACAATGCATTCCCTTAGGCCAAAGATGGTGAAGTGTCATGTAGTCGACGTTCACATGACACCACTAAGGGAATCACAACATACATATCATCAAAATATCGAACACATATCAAATTCACATGATTACTTGCAACATGACTTCTCCCGTGACCTCAAGAACAAAGGTAACTACTCACAAATAATATTCATGCTCAAGATCAAAGGGGTATTAAATAGCATAATGTATCTGAACATATAATCTTCCACCAAATAAACCATATAGTAATCAACTACAAGATGTAATCAACACTACTAGTCACCCACAGGTACCAATCTGAGGTTCCGGTACAAAGATTGAACACAAGAGATGAACTAGGGTTTTAGAGGAGATGGTGCTGTTGAAGATGTTGATGAAGATTGGCCTCCCAAAGATGAGAGGGATGTTGGTGATGACGATGTCTTCGATTTCCCCCTTCGGGAGGGAAGTTCCCTCGGCGGAATCGCTCCGCCGGAGGGCAAAAGTGCTCCTGCCCAAGTTCCGCCTCGAGACGGTGGCGTTCCGTCCCGAAAGTCCTCTCCTTATTTTTTCTAGGTCAAAATACCTTAAGTACTAGAAGATGGGCACCGGAGGTGGGCCATGCTGAGCACAACCCACTAGGGCGCGCTTGGGGGGTCTGGCGCGCCCTGGTGTCTTGTGCTCACCAGGTGCCCCCCCTCCGGTAGTTATTTGCCCCATTATTTTTCATATATTCTAAAATAATTCTCCTTGAAGTTTCATCTTATTTGGAGATGTGCAGAATAGGTCTCTCTGATATGCTTTTTCAGGTCCAGAATTCCAGCTGCCGGTATTCTCCCTCTTTGTGTAAACCTTGCATATTATGAGAGAAAAGGCATTAGAATCACTCCCTAAAGCATTATTATGCATAAAAACATTATAAATAACAGTAGGAAATCATGATGCATAATGGACGTATCAGAGCTCCACATACTCAATTATCATATATTCTTCTATGATTGCTAATACTCAAAGCATATTTTTAGAACAAACAACATCCATCGAACACATAGAAAGATAGGGGCTTAATGTTTCGCCTCCCAACATACTTATCATGAAGATAATTGTCAACAATAATGAATCATGATTAAATATATTTGACTGGATATATGTGTTTGGATCTTTCCCCACCACATGATGCTTGCCAACTGATAGATTGAGATTGGAATAAGAAGTTGATTCAACATGAAAAAGTAAATAACATAAAAATAAATAGATTTTCCCTTCGCAGAGGGAAGCAGGGATTTGCAGAGGTGCTAGAGCTCATTGTTTTAAAGCAGAGATGAATATGTAATTTTGAGTGGGTATACTTTTCCTGTCAACATCATAATAGAGTTTTCAATATCTCCCATGCTAAACACATTATTGGCGGTTTCCAAACAGAATTGAAATTTTACTCCCCCTCAACCATTCAAACACATTCCATGGCTGACCGAATCCAGGGGTGCCTTCCAAACAATCAACTTTCTAGGGGGAGTTCTTGTTTATTTTTTTATTATGTAGGACTGGGCATCCTTTTTACCATCCTCTCTCGTGCAATGACAAGTGAATGAACACTCATCTTGAGAATAACCCGCTTCGCACGGAAGATAATGACCGCCCAGTCGCTCCATGAGCGGTACGAGCACACACAACGGATGTTTATTTGAATGTTTAGAGGTGGCACGTGCAAATTTACTTGGAATGGCAGTGAAATACCATATATAGGTAGGTATGGTGGACTCTCATGAAAGAAACTTTGCTCAGGGATTTGGATGCACAAGTAGTATATCTACTTAGTACAATTTTTTGGCTAGCAAAAGATCCTAAGCAAGCACCACATGTTGGAGGATCCATAACAATATAACTTGTATGCAAATATATCCAAACATAACCATTACGTTGTCTTCCTTGTCTAACTTCAATTATTTGATCAAGGTTGAAAATAATTAATGGGTATTCACAATCATAAAAGATGCCCAAGATAATATATTTGTATGTGAAGGTTCTCTTTCTTATAATAGTTATTCATGAATTGCTTGTATGACCAATATTGTGATTGTTAAACTTCAATATATTTACTTTCTAAACCAAATGTGAAACTACTACTAAGCATAAACAACATTGATAATTTCAGATTTATGATATTTCATTCATTCACAATTTACTCTTAGGATAAAAGTGAAGCACATCAAACTACTCTCAAAAGATATAAGTGAAGAACAATGAGTAGTCAAACAATCAAGTAGCTATGTGAGGACTCTCTCTCTCTCTCTCAAATAAGATTTTCAGATCGGATATTTATTTAAAACAACAAAGAAAACGAAAATAAATTCCAAGAATAACACATGTCATGTGAACGAATAAAGAACTTAGACTGAACATAGGCTAACCGATAATTGTTGATGAAGAGAGGCAGGATGCGTAGCATCCCCAAGCTTAGATGCTTGAGACTTCTTGTAAGATTGAATTGGGGAGCCTTGGGAGTCCCCAGGCTTGAGATCTTGTGTCTTGTTAATTCCTCTCATATCATGGTATCACCTACTACCTCCGTCCGGGCTTACTAGGCCTCTTCATATTTTGGGTCAGATTTTGATCATTTATAGACTACTAAAATATAAAGTATATGCTATAAAAAATTATACTGTTGGATTTGTATTTGAAAGAGCTTTCCGACAATATAATTTTTGTGACATATAGTTTACATTTTGTTAGGTAAATTTTTAGGTCAAACTTAAGCACAAAATAAAAGGGGGCCTAATAAACAAGGACGGAGGTAGTAGGTCTCAAAAACTTCATCCACACAAAACTTGAAAAGAACTCGTGAGATAGGTTAGTGCACATAAGAATAAATCAGCACTTTATGTAATTCCAAGACAAGTTGCATAATAATTATCAAACTTTATATACTATATACTATCATTCCCACAATTTATATCTACCAATATAAGTCATGAAAACTATATGAGAAGTAGATAACAAAACTATGACAACAATCTGTCTAAACAGGACAATCTGTAGCAATTAATTTACAAAGTGAACTTCTGTAACTCCAACAATTCTGACAATTTAGGAAATGATAAAAAATATATGAAAATAATGTGTAAAATTTTCAGAAACTTTTCACATTCCAGTAAAATATGAACATTCAAACACTACAGAAAATGTTTCTGTTTTTACACAACACACATCAAACATGTAATTCAAGCATCCTAAAAGGAAATTCTTGGAACTTTTTATTGAAAAATAAGATTATAAATAACATAAATAAAATAATAACAAAATGAAATGGCGCTCCAAGCAAAACACATATTATGTAATGAACAAAAATATTGCTCCAAGTAAGACATACCGATAGTGTTGAAGACGAAAAGAGGGGATGCCTTCCGGGGCATTCCCAAGCTTAGACGCTTGATTATTCCTTGGATATTACCTTGGGGGTGCCTTGGGCATCCCCAAGCTTAGGGTATTACCACTTCTTATTCTCCTCATATGTGTGTCTTACCCAAAACTTGAAAACTTCAATCACACAAAACTTAACGGAACTTCGTGAGATGGGTTAGTGTAATGAAGATAGATCATTCACTTAGGTATGGTCAAGACAAGATTCATAATTGTCTCAGATAATACCTATTGTATTCTATCATTTCCATAATTTATACCACTAAATATAAGCTATGGAAACACTAAAACAAGCAAACCATGCATGCAAAACAGAATCTGTCAAAAACAGAGCAGTCTGTGAAGATCTGAACTTAAATGATATTTTCCTCTCTCTAAATTTTTTGAAAAATTGGGAAAACGCATAAAATTTGCATAGAAAACCTGTGTAAAAATTTCAGATTTTTTTTACTCTCGAGTAAAATCAGAGAAATTCTTCACTGGACGTGAAAGTTTCTGTTTTTACACAGAATCAAACCAACAAGTATCCACACTATCCCAAAGGCTTTACTTGGCACTTTATTGAAATAAAAAACAGAAAACATGATTACTACAGTATCTTAATCACGTGAACACACAAAAACAGAAAGTGTAGATATTTTGGGTTGTCTGCCACAAGCGCTTTTCTTTAGAGCATTTTTAGTTATGCATGATGATTTCAATGATGCTCACATAAAAGTAAAGAATTGAAACACAATGGGAGCATCATGAAGCATATGACAAGCACATTTAAGTTTAACCCACTTACTATGCATAGTTATTTTGCAAGAAACAATTTATTGTAGCAAGAATCAACTTGCATAGGAAGGAAAAACAAGCATGCCTTCAAAACTTTGAACACATAGAGAGGAAACTTGATATTGTTGCAATGCCTACAAGCATATGTTCCTCTCTCATAATAATTTTCAGTAGCATCATGAAGTAATTCAACAATATAACTATCACACAAAGCATTCCTTTCATGATCCACAAGCATAGAGTATCACTCTCCACATAAGCAAATTTCTTCTCATTCATAATAGTGGGAGCAAACTCAACAAAATAACTATCATCAGACACTTGATTGACATAACCACATTGAATATTAAAATCATGAAGACAAGTTTCGTGGTTACTATCACTCTTTATAGCGTACATGTCATCACCATAATCATCATAGATAGAAACTTTGTTGTCATAGTCAATATAAACCTCTTTCAAAATAGTGGACTCGTCACTAAATAAAGTCATGGCCTCTCCAAATCCACTTTTATCATTATTCCAATAAGATTAAACACCCCCATTAAACACCCCCCAAAATAGTGGGATCATTAGTACCTAGAGTTGACACTCTTCCAAACCCAGTTTCATCAATATGATCATCATAAATAGGAGGCATGCTATCATCATAATATATTTGCTTATCAATGCTTAGGGGACTAAAAATATCATCTTCATCAAACATAGCATCCCCAAGCTTGTGACTTTGGATATCATTAGCGTCATAGATATTCAGAGAATTCATACTAACAATATTTCTATCATGCTCATCATTCAAGGATTTCACATTAAGCATTTTCATAAATTCTTCCTCTAACAATTGAGCACAATTTTCCGAACCATCATTTTCACGAAAGACATTAAAAAGACGAAGCAATTGAGGCGACCTAAACTCCATTTTTTGTAGTTTTCTTTTATAAAACCAAACTAGTGATAAACAAGAAACTAAAAGATTTAATTGCAAGATCTAAAGATATACCTTCAAGCACTCACGTCCCCGGCAACAGCGCCAGAAAATAGCATGATGTCTACTACACAACTTTATTCTTGTGGACTCTGTTGGCCCTCCAAGCGTAGAGTTTTATAGGACAGTAGCAATTTTCCCTCAAGTGGATGTCCTAAGGTTTATCAATCCATGGGAGGTGTAGGATGAAGATGGTCTCTCTCAAACAATCCTGCAATCAAATACAAGAAATCCCTTGTGTCCCCAACACACCTAATACAATGGTAAATTGTATAGGTGCACTAGTTTGGCGAAAAGATGGTGATACAAGTGAAATATGGATAGTAGAAATATGTTTTTATAATCTGAAAATATAAAAACAGCAAGGTAGCAAGTGGAAAACAATGAGCAAAACGTTATATAAATACTTGGAAATAAGGCCTAGGGTTCATACTTTCACTAGTGCAATCTCTCAACAATACTAACACAATAGAATCATATGATTATCCCTCAATGTGCAACAAAGAATCACTCAAAAGTTCATATCTAGCGGAGAGCATAAGATGAAATTGTTGTAGGTAGTAGAACCACCTCAAAGTTACCCTTTCCGATCAATCTATTGGGCAATTCCTATAGATGTCACAAACAGCCCTAGAGTTCTCCAATGTCACCTCAAGTATCTATGGGCTAATTATTCGACATGCATCAAACAATTTCAGATTCATCATATTCAATCCAAAACAAAGAACTTCAAAGAGTACGCCAAGATTTCTATCGGAGAAGGTAGGACAAGAACGTGTATCAACCCCTATGCATAGATTACCCCATTGTGACCACGGGAATCTGCAAGTTGAGTACCAAGACATATATCAAGTAATCTCAAATCCAATATTCAGTCCGACATAACAAAATCTCAAAGGGAAAGATTTAATTCATCACAACAAGATAGCAAGGGAAGAACACCATATGATCCAACTATATTAACAAAGCCTGCGATACATCAAGATCGTGACATCTAAAGAACAGGAGAGAGAGAGAGAGATTAAACACATAGCTACTGGTACATACCCTCAGCCCCGAGGGTGAACTACTCCCTCCTTTTCATGGCCTCCGTCGGGATGTTGAAGATGGCCACCGGTGATTGTTTTCCCCCTCCGGTAGGGTACTGGAAAGGCTCTAGATGGGTTTTTCTTCGATACAAAGAGTTACAGCGACGGAGCGGAAGTTCTAGGTTAACTTTCGGGGGTTTCTGGATTTATAGGATTTTTCAGCGTTGGAATCACGTCAACTGGATCCACGTTGGCTCCACAAGCTAACAGGGCGTGCCCAGGGGGGTGCGCGCGCCCTGTTGGCTTGTGGCCCACAGGTGGCTCCCCTTCGGTGGTTCTTGACGTGGCTTGAGACTGCGTTAGTATTTCCCCAAAGAGGAAGGGATGATGCCGCACATCGACGGTAAGTATTTCTCTCAGTTATGAAACCAAGGTTATCGAACCAGTAGGAGGATCACCACCACCCAATAAGCAGCACCTGCACACAAACAACAAATACTTGCAACCCGACGCGAAAGAGAGGTTGTCAATCTCTCTACGGTAAAATGATAGATTAGGTAGTGATAGATAGGAGAGATAGATCTCTCAAGAACACAAAATAGAAAAGCCAAATAAAATATGCAGCAATATGTTTTTGGGTTTTTTGTTTTGTAGATTTGAAAACAAAGATGCAAAAAACATATATTCGAAAGCAATATGTTGGAAAAGTAGACCCGGGGGCCGTAGGATTCACTAGTGGCTTCTCTCATGAGTATAGCACACGGTGGGTGAACAAATTACTGTTGGGCAATTGATAGAAAATCGAATAGTCATGACGATATCCAAGGCGATGATCATTATATAGGCATCACGTCCAAGGTAAGTAGACCGACTCCTGCCTGCATCTACCACTATTACTCCACACATCGACCACTATCCAGCATGCATCTAGTGTATTAAGTTCATGGAAAAACGGAGTAATGCAATAAGAACGATGACATGATGTAGACAAGATCTATTCATGTAGGAATAGACCCCATCTTGTTATCCTTAATAGCAACGATACATGCGTGTCTTGCTGCCCCTTCTGTCACTGGGAAAGAACACCGCAAGATCGAACCCATCACAAAGAACCTCTTCCCATGGCAAGAAAAATCGATCTAGTTGGCCTAACTAAACCAAAGATTCGAAGAAGAAATACGAGGCTATAAGTAATCATGCATATAAGAGATCAAAGAAGACTCAAATAATATTCATGGATAGAAACTGATCATGAACTCAAAATTCATCGGATCCCAACAAACACACCACAAAAGTTTACATCAAATAGATCTCCAAGAGACCATTGTATTGAGAATCATAAGAGAGAGAGAGAGGAAGCCATCTAGCTGTTGGGTAACGCAGCAGAAAACAAAAATTTCCGACCTACGCACCAACCCAGGACCACTATGGAGACTGCATACAAGGTTTGATCTTTTTCGTTACCGACTCGTAGCGCAGTGGAAGTAGAGTCGATGACGATCGGCGGTGCAGATCCCCGCAGCTAGGATTTACAACCTCCCAACCGCGAGGATGTATACCCTCATCCGCCCCTCGGACAGCGCTTCGGGAGGCGGTCGGACAGTCCCCCGGACGGTGTCGCGGACAGCCCTTCGGGAGGACCATCGAAACTCGGACGGTCACTCGGACAGCCCTTCGGGAGGACCCTCGAAACTCGGACAGTCACTCGGACAGCCCTTCGGGAGGCACTCACGAACTAAGACCGAAACTACGATCTCTCTACAGAGTTGCACACATACGGTGTCATCTATCCGGCAGGGCTTCGCCGTCCAGAACTAGTTCCCACCGGAACCCAGATAGCCTTTCGGCTCTACGAAACTATTTCGCTGGGAGGGAGAGAGAAGCCAGATAACATCAGATGGCATGTGTATGTGAGAAAGAGTGAGAGTGGAGAGTGCATCTCCACCTCTATTTATAGGAAAACCGAAGGGGTAGGGTGACACTTGAAATACCCAAAATGCCCTTCACAAGGGCACAAAGGTAAAAGCAAGTGGGCAGCCCTTATCCTTCCATGTCATCCCTAGAGATATTTGTGAGTAAAGTCCCAAAAGGTGGCTTTCCATAAAGTAATCCAAAAAGCACTTTCACTATTCACGACAACATATTTCAGCGTCCGTTCGAACTGAAAATATTCATGTGGGCTTAGAACATTTCCAGTACCCTCTAAAATAATTTTCAACGCGATCCGAAATAATTCCGGTTTAGTGATTTTCATCTGCGAAAAGCATCTGAAGCAGTTCCGACAGCTCCGGAACATTTCCGGTTTTCATCCCGGAAAATTCCAGAAAGTTTCCAGAACGATTCTGGCACCCTCCAAGAATTATCAGGCATGTGCCGAAACCATTTTGACTTTATGGTGTACTCTGAAACAACTTTTCGGTTTAGTAATTTTCATCTGTGAAAAGCAACTAAAGCGGTTCCGGCAGTCCGGAACATTTCCGGTTTTTGTCTCTGAAAAATCTCAGAAGTTACCGGAACAATTCCGGTACCTTCCAATAATTTCCAAGCATGTGCCGAAACCAATTTGACTTTATGGTACACTCCGAAACAACTTTTCGGTTTTACCGAAACTCTTCCGGTGTTCTCTCTCTCCGGAACTCTTCCGTTGTCTCCGAAACTTTTTCGGTGAATTTCTCTCAGACTCCCTGTCTAGTATTCAGCAGATAGATGACCCTTAAGCGTGTGACCCTATATGTTCAGTGAAGTATAGACATGACCCGGAACCCCTTCCGATCAATGATCAACATCGGAGCTGTGGACACCTATATTGACCCCCATACCCACACGAATGAATATTCGAGTGAACCGCCAGTTGCCGTGTGCTATTCTTGTTGCTTCGTGATATGTTACAAATACCTGAGGTGAGGTATGTTGGCATCCCCGTGGATCAACAACTTCTCCACTATGCCATTTACCTCGTTACCGGTATTGTTCTCATTTCTCGTTCCCGTGTTCCGGCATCCCCGTGATCAAATCACAAAGTGTCTGGCCAGACGATGATGGATACCGTAACACCGAGAGGGCCCAGAGATATCTCTCCATCGTCGGAGGAGCAAATCCCAATCTTGAGCTATCAAGTTACTTGACATACTTTTCCATGAACCCGTAAGCCGCCGTAATAGCCACCCATTTATGGATGACGTTTAACAAACCCCAAAGTTCATGAAGCAAGCATGAAGAAACTCGATACTCTCATGGTCTAAGGAATCATGCAAACGTAAACCATCTCTGTGTTATTAACCATTAACTTATGACGAATGTATCTCATAGCATAACATCAATACGGGTCGATTCAACACAAATGTTCTTCCAACATTGTGCCCTCAAAGTTGCTGGCATAGACATGCCCATGATCAGGAAAATAGAACCATCATGCAACACTTGAGCTAGTCTTAGAGGCCAGACTAGGAATACATTTTACCGTTTATTATTCCACACGTGCATATGAGTCTTCCTCCGAGCCTCGTGGTTATTGTAGACTCGAGAACCATAGCAGTTATAGCATGGAATATAAACCTAATTATGAACAGGGAGATAATCAATAACATTTATTATTGCCTCTAGGGCATATCTCCTACAGACTCCCACTTGCACTAGAGTCAATAATCTAGTCAATGCTAGTGCACTTTACACCTATGGCATACTGGTGTAAAATATGCTTCGCATGTGGTATAGCCTGATGTCCAACGGATCTGACGACTTCAGCTCCGTGTGCAACATTGCATATCCTCGCGTTTTCACGCTTTCACAAAATTCATATTTTGTGTGGACTTGGCTTTGCATATGTGTGAATCATTGGTCGAAACCTGATTCCTCAGACTGAGCTATGGAGCAACTATCTGCAATAGTGTCCCATAGACCAAAGCCATCTTGGAACCATACTAAGTTCATGAATGAACTATATGATTCAACAACTTCTTTGTCGCTTCTTAAGCGTCAACATACTTAGCCTTTGTTATAGAATTCGCCACAGTATCTTGTTTGGAACAATTTCCAACTACCATGCCACCATATTGTGTATTACACAAAACCCTTAACTTAAATCGAAAATCGCATGGAGCATTGATGAAGACTGTATCGATGTAATTACTTACAACGAGTACTTCATAATCTCTGCTTGCGAGAAAACATGTCATCAGTACTACTCTGGTACTCAATGACATCTTTCACCGTCGTCCCATGATCAGTGCTTTTGATCACTTTGGTATCTATACTCGCAACAACTTTGGAGTATTGGACATATCTGGTTGTTTTTACATACCATGGAATACATGATTAATCCAAACACAAGAGTGTGTGGAATATCCATCATGTATTTTACTCATCAGTGTTTTGGGACACCGAGTCTTGTAAAAACTCTTTCCATGTGACTTCGGCAAGAATCACTCCTTGGCGTTTTAAATGCTAAAAAGTGTTAGCATCTTGTCAATATGTATTCATTGCTCAGCCCCATTAGGTAAATCTATCTCCATAGATCATCATGCCTAATATTAAGGCTATTTAGCCCAAGCACTTCATCGAAAAAACCCTTTTCAAATGAAGTCCTAATTCATGTCAATAAATTTATTTCCAATTAACAATGTGTCAAGTACACAAGGTTTTTAGAAATATTATTATGCTCCCACTTACTTTCTTGAATCACAAGCATCTTCGATACCCATTTGATGAAGTCAAACCCCTTTGACCATTCCATCAAAAACGAAGATTCCAACTCCACTTTGCTCTCTTCTGTCCATCGCTGGAACTCTGAAGTTTGCATACTTACTAGCATCCTCTGGATCGACAAATTACTTTGGACTGTATCACATACAAGTCCTAGGTTTCATTTCCATCAGATGGAAATCCCTTTGTCATCCATGTTTCATATCTCATGATTGAAATATGTATTAATTGCTAGTTCAACCCGAACCGACTTCAAGCATCGCTACGGTGAGACAATCTCATCGTAGTCAACTCCTTGAACTTGTTATTGCAACAAGTCGATCTTTATGGATAAAACATTTTATCCGTATCAGTTTTTAGTTCCATAAATATTCGTTAGACTCTAAGTCTTCCGAAAGGTGTATCAAGATTTTAATCTCGAATCACTTATATGGAAACTATCTCGGATTGTATTGGCATTTAGCCAATTCCGGAGTCAGGGCCCATCAACGCCTCCTTGTGTATACTAGGTATACTGTTGTCTAACAACAATATCTCGTTTGCGCACCTGATAGGTTTGCACGAGCTTTGCCTACGTGGTTCAGCTGCAAGTTCGACCGAAGTTCATACATTTTATTGTAGAGACTTCCGTATCAGTCGCAGTAGGAAACTTCGGAATCACTTCCAAGGTTTCTTTCCTTTGATCTAATGACGAAGATACTGGTTATCTCGTCGAGTTGCACTGTCCTCCCACTCACCTTTTGTAAGAACTATTCTCTTTAAAAGCATACCGTTTTGTGGCAAAATCCTTTGCCTCGGTATAGTGGTGGGGGAATACCCAATGACTTGGGATAACCTATAAAGTAGCACTTGTCTAATTTGGAATAGGTTTGTAACCTTTTACACAAGCCCCATATTCCAAATGTTAAGAAAAGATATAACATGGTTGGGCATACCATACCATGGCTTCATTTCAACAGACCTGATGGATCTCTTTTTAGTGTAAAAGCCGCGGTCTCTAAAGCATCACTCTTTAAAAGGGGTAATGGCAAATTTATTTATGTCATCTTCGATCTTACCATGTCATAAATGGTTCGATTACATCTTCACGGACTTTCCACGTGCAGTGGTGTTTCGGGAGGTGCAAGTTATGAAACTCCTTTCACAACTCATCAGACATTCGGTAAACTTGTAACTCAAATATTCCTTTGCGCAATCAAATTGCAGAAACATAATTTTCTTGTTACAATAACTTCTACTTCATTTTTGTAAACCTTTCGAATGATTTCAAAAGATCCAGACTTACGTCTTATCAAGTAAATATCCATATATCTACTTGAGTCATTTCTGAAGATAGATAAATCCACTACTAACAACATTTGTTGGACTACACACATCAAATGTATGATCACCAATAAGTTTGTTGTTCGTTCCTTATGGCCTGTGAACGGTACTTCAGTCACTTCATCTTTCAGAGGAAAGTTGCAAGTGTCAGATGATTTAAAATCAAACGACTTCAAAATCCATCATAATGGAATTTTCCATGCGGGTTTCTCCAATGTGACCAAATGCAGTGCCACACTTGTGTGGTATTCTTTTAGTCTTGCGACATTTAGCGTCAGTGTTATGGATGTATCATATTTCCTTCAATATTCATAACATACATCCCATCTAGGATGGAAGCATGGCCCTTCATGTTATTCATAATACTGAACAACAATTGTTGTTTTTATGAACAACTCTTTTGCAACAAACATTGTGCAATGGGCTAGAGTGTATGAAACTCTAAAATGAATTATGAAAGTAAACCCAGAGGTAATGTATTATTATCAATATTCATAACACACGTCTCATTCATAATGAAAGTATGGCCCTTATGTTATTCATAACACCGAACATCAAAAGTTCTCTTATGAACAACCTTCTTGCAAGATACCTTATGCAAAGGGCTAGAGTGTGAAACTCTAAAATGAATTCTGAAAGTAAATACATAGGGAATACACCGATGGAAGGCATAGTAACATTTACTATGTTCCATGCGTGTATCTAAACCTCATTCCTGGCTAGTCTTTCATGCCATAGTAGTTCTTACATCGAGTTGCAACAGAATGCAATCTAGCGGGTATCTTTGTGATTAACTCACAATACCCAAGAATTAGTGATTAACATGTTTAACCATAATTCCCAAGAACTATATCTTTGACCAGCCTTCTATACATCAAAAACTTGTATGACATTCATACATGAGCTGGATATTCCAGTCTTCTTTCCTTTTGCCTTTATACTTCTAACAGTTTAACTTTTAGTATTTCTCCTACTCTCAGAAGAAGCACCCAACTTAAGAGTGGCGATAGCCCCGGACTTCCTAGGCGTGAAAGTTTCACTAACACCCTTCGGACACTTCCTTTCTCTTTAAGTTGTTTGTTTTATTCACCATCATCATATGACAGGCGTTCTTCTGGATCCCTCTCTTATCAGTCTAATGCATAGTAAACTCCTTTACTAATAGTTTGCAAACAAACATTGCAATGGATATCTCATATCTTTTAGCCTTTGTCTGTCTCTGAAAATGATTTTCAGATTCCATGAATATCACATAACTATCCAAACTTTCGAAGTTCGGGTCTCATGGAAGCAAACATATTGTACTTGACTGAAAACGGAATTCTAGCTTTTGGATCGAAGGACGAGAGTCACATGATCCATAGCATTAGCGGGAGAATACCAAAAGTATGCGATAGGACAAAGTCCTTCTCGGCACTCTAGAGGACAATCCTCGCATTACGTTACCAATCGTAAAGTTTTAACCAGATATTTAACAGCTATTCAATTTTAACAGGGAAGGTGGAAACGCGAGCCATTATTCTACAATTATTATGTAAATCACACTTAGACAAAGTTCACAATTAATTGCACTGAGAATTAAAAGAATTAATTCTAAAGAGCGCTCCCACTAAAATCAATATCTCTCATAATTGATTGTGAGTGATACAAGACCCGCATTTAAATTGTTCGCCATTGGTGTAACACCACTGATGACGAAAATCTCAACCGGTAGGCCAACTTGCCAATCACATCTCTATGTGACTCTTGTTCATCTTTCGATGCATGTGTTCCGAGCTCATGACGGTCATGCCTGAACGTCAAGACAACCAAGTGATCTCGCTGCGAGGTCTCAACTCACCCGCCTCACACTTCTCTAATCGTTCGTACCCGTGTGACACGGCGCACCCCGAAAAGATAGGTGCCGTGACGGTGCTACACTTGGGAGAACACTAACTACTTGATATTTTTGTGAGAGATCACCCTAATAAAAGCGACTACCGCGCAATCAAGAAGGGTGCATCATAAGGGATAAACATCTCAGGCAATTCATAATAGCATGATATGGTATAGCCCTTTTTGACGGAGAAGTCTTTCATTTCTTCGTCTTCGGCATTCGCGTCGGTGTTCACCTTCGCGAAGATTGCCACCACCTTGTCGACGCACCAGATAATATTGCTATCTCTATAGCTAATAAAATAAGTGCATTACTTAAGGTTGACACGCAGGTCATTAAAGGGCAATCATATGGCTCCAGCCATCATGCCGAATCATGACACGCAGGTCATGTTAATCAAATTACATCATATAGTCATCTCATACATAATCAAATTATTATGAGCACTGCTATACCACATCATATGCACATGCAAACCATCCTGCAAAACCAAGTTAGACGCCTCTAATCGGTTCATGCAAAATTTTATTTTTCGTGGCTTCTAAGGTTTCGAAACAAACCGAAGCTACCAACGTCCATCATCAAGCATGATAATCCAAGTCGCTAGATTAACATTGCGGGGTGTATGAAACACGAGATAATAAAATCTCGAGCCCCATACTAAACTTCGTCATACGCGTGACCCCCGTGCAGATCATATCTGCATTGCCCTTTCGTCTGCGAAACATCCATCTTTCTTTGACTATGGCGGAACCCAAAGAACTGTTAGCACTTCATTGATCTGTCAATCAGCATACTCAGGAGCAGCATGAAAGGATCGCGGATTGCCAGAACTTTGTGAGATTCCACCATGCCGTCAAGATCAGGACTATGCAAATTCAGGGGAAGCAACATGAACATCGGGTAACAGATTTCATCTGCTACCCGCACAAATAATTTTCAGTAATAGAACTCATCTACTACCTAATTATATTGTGCAACACCCATACATCTCTATGTATTCTAGATCGCAACCTGCATCTACGCATAGCACGGCTCTTGATGCCACGGTTGGGTAACGCAGCAGAAAACAAAAATTTCCGACCTACGCACTAGCCCAGCACCACTATGGAGACTACATACAAGGTTTGATCTTTTTCGGTACCGACTCGTAGCGCAGCGGAAGTAGAGTCGATGACGATCGGCGGTGCAGATCCCCGCAGCTAGGATTTACAACCTCCCAACTGCGAGGATCTATACCCTCATCCGCCCCTCGGACAGCCCTACGGGGGGCGGTCGGACAGTCCCCCGGACGGTGTCGAGAACAGCCCTTCGGGAGGACCATCGAAACTCGGACGGTCACTCGGATAGCCCTTCGGGAGGACCCTCGAAACTCGGACAGCCCTTCGGGAGGCACTCACGAACTAAGACCGAAACTACGATCTCTCTACAGAGTTGCACACATACGGTGTCATCTATCCGGCAGGGCTTCGTCGTCCAGAACTAGTTCCCACCGGAACCCAGACAACCTTTCGGCTCTACAAAACTATTTCGCTGGGAGGGAGAGGGAAGCCAGATAACATCAGATGGCATGTGTATGTGAGAAAGAGTGAGAGTGGAGAGTGCATCTCCACCTCTATTTATAGGAAAACCCAAGGGGTAGGGTGACACTTGAAATACCCAAAATGCCCTTCACAAGGGCACAAAGGTAAAAGCAAGTGGGCAGCCCTTATCCTTCCATGTCATCCCTAGAGATATTTGTGAGTAAAGCCCCAAAAGGTGGCTTTCCATAAAGTAATCCAAAAAGCACTTTCACTATTCACGACAACATATTTCAGCGTCCGTTCAAACTGAAAATATTCATATGGGCTTAGAACATTTCCAGTACCCACTAAAATAATTTTCAACGCGATCCGAAACAATTCCGGTTTAGTGATTTTCATCTGCGAAAAGCATCTGAAGCGGTTCCGGCAGCTCCGGAACATTTCCGGTTTTCATCCCGGAAAATTCCAGAAAGTTTCCAGAACGATTCTGGCACCCTCCAAGAATTATCAGGCATGTGCCGAAACCATTTTGACTTTATGGTGTACTCCTAAACAACTTTTCGGTTTAGTAATTTTCATCTGTGAAAAGCAACTAAAGCGGTTCCGGCAGTCCGGAACATTTCCGGTTTTTGTCTCTGAAAAATCTCAGAAGTTATCGGAACAATTCCGGTACCTTTCAATAATTTCCAGGCATGTGCCGAAACCAATTTGACTTTATGGTACACTCCGAAACAACTTTTCGGTTTTACCGAAACTCTTCCGGTGTTCTCTCTCTCTGGAACTCTTCCGTTGTCTCCGAAACTTTTTCGGTGAATTTCTCTCAGACTCCCTGTCTAGTATTCAGCAGATAGATGACCCTTAAGCGTGTGACCCTATAGGTTCGGTGAAGTATAGACATGACCCAGAACCCCTTCCGATCAATGATCAACATCGGAGCCGTGGACACCCATATTGACCCCCATACCCACACGAATGAATATTCGAGTGAACCTCCAGTTGCCGTGTGCTATTCCTGTTGCTTCGCGATATGTTACAAATACCCGAGGTGAGATATGTTGGCATCCCCGTGGATCAACAACTTGTCCACTATGCCAGTTACCTCGTTACCGGTATTGTTCTCTTTTCTCGTTCCCGTGTTCCGGCATCCCCGTGATCAAATCACAAAGTGTCTGGCCAGACGATGATGGATACCGTAACACCGAGAGGGCCCAGAGATATCTCTCCATCGTCGGAGGAGCAAATCCCAATCTTGAGCTATCAAGTTACTTGACATACTTTTCCATGAACCCGTAAGCCGCCGTAATAGCCACCCATTTACGGATGACGTTTAACAAACCCCAAAGTTCATGAAGCAAGCATGAAGAAACTCGATACTCTCATGGTCTAAGGAATCATGCAAACGTAAACCATCTCTGTGTTATTAACCATTAACTTATGACGAATGTATCTAATAGCATAACATCAATACGGGTCGATTCAACACAAATGTTCTTCCAACATTGTGCCCTCAAAGTTGCTGGCATAGACATGCCCATGATCAGGAAAACAGAACCATCATGCAACACTTGAGCTAGTCTTAGAGGCCAGACTAGGAATACATTTTACCGTTTATTATTCCACACGTGCATATGAGTCTTCCTCCGAGCCTCGTGGTTATTGTAGACTCAAGAACCATAGCAGTTATAGCATGGAACATAAACCTAATTATGAACAGGGAGATAATCAATAACATTTATTATTGCCTCTAGGGCATATCTCCTACACTAGCTACTACCTACGGACCCGTAGGTCTATGATGGACTACTCACGCATCATTGGAGAGGCACCTATGAGGAAGATGAACCCCTCCGTGATGGTGTTTAGATTGGATCTCGCGGTTCCGGAACTTGCGGCGGCTGGAATTGTGTTTCGTCGACTCCCCTAGGGTTTTTGGAATATTTGGGAATTTATAGGCATCAGAGGCGGTGGAGACGGGTCCCGAGGAGGGCACAACCCATTAGGGCGCGTCGGGCCCCCCCTGGCGTGCCCTGGTGGGTTGTGGTCTCCTCGGCCCACTTCTCCGGTACTTCTTTGGCCCACTGGGTGTCTTCTGGTCTAGAAAAAATCTCCAAAAAGTTTTGTCGCGATTGGACTCCGTTTGGTATTGATTTTCTATGAAGTAAAAAACAAGCAAAAACAGCAACTGGCACTTTGGCACTATGTCAATAGGTTTGTCCCAAAAAATGATATAAAGTAGTTATAAAATGATTGTAAAACATCCAAGAATGATAATATAATAGCATGGAACAAGCAAAAATTATAGATACGTTGGAGACGTATCAGCATCCGCAAGCTTAATTCCTACATGTCCTCGAGTAGGTAAATGATAAAAATAGAATTTTTGATGTGGAATGCTGCCTAACATGTTCATCATATTCTTTTCTTTTGTATAGCATGGACATTTGGACTTATAGATGATTCAAAGCAATAGTCTAGTTTTAACATAGTGACTTCAATACTCAAGCATGCTAACAAGCAACCATGTCTTTCAAAATATCAACACTAAAGAAAGTTATCCCTAGCCCATCATGCTCAATCATGGATCCATTCATGATACACACTCAAATATTAGCTATACCCAATGCTCAAGTACGATCATAGTGCCCCCTAGTTGCTGCTTATAAGAGAAGATGGAGACTCAAAGTAAAAAAAAATTGCATAAAGTAAATAGAATGGCCCTTCGCAGAGGGGAGTAGGGATTTGTAGAGGTGCCAGAGCTCAAAGTTTTAAATTGAGAGAGAAAAAATATTTTGGGTGGCATGCTTTTCCTGTCAACGAAAACGACAAAGTAGATCACAATACTTTCCATGCTAGATATATCATAGGCGGTTCCCAAATAGAAAATAAAGTTTATTCCTTTTTCCACCAAACTTTCACTTTCCATGGCGGGCCGTATCCACGGTTGCCTTCTATACCAACACTTTCCAAGGAATTTATTATTTGACAACATAAAGTAAATATTTTTTTCCTTTTTCATTTCGGGAATGGGCATCCCTATTACCGCCGCACTCTCGTGCAATGACAAGTGAATAAACACTCATCTTGAGAATAACACATCTAGCATGGAAAAATATTGGACACTCCCCACCGTTTCATGAGCGGTACGAGCACACAAAAGAGAAAATTTATTTTGAAAATTTAGAGATGGCACATACAAATTTGCTTGGAACGGCATGGAAATACCGCATATAGGTAGGTATGGTGGACTCATAAGGCAAAACTTGGTTTAAGGATTTTGGATGCACAAGTAGTATTTCTACTTAGTACAAATGGAGGCTAGCAAATAGATTGGGAAGCAACCAAACCAAGAAACGAAAATTCACATAAGCGAGCATTGAGCATAACTAACACCGAATAATGCACCACAAGTAGGATGTAATTTCATTGCATAACTATTGACTTTCGTGCATGCATAGGGAATCACAAACCTTAACGCCAATATTCCTACTAAAGCATAATTACTCACTAACATGACTCACGTATTACTATCATCATGTTTCAAAACTATTAGAAGGAATCAAGTTTAATTTGACCAATGATCTTCATGAAAGTTTTTGTTATATCCTCCTTGGATATCTATCACTTTGGGACTAGTTTCATATATTGCCATTGCATTTTGACAAGCTCAAACAAATCTAAGTGAAGCACATGAGCATAAAGATTTCATCTCTCAAAAAGATATAAGCGAAGCATGAGAGGATTTCTTAAAAATTTACTAACTCTGAAATTAATCTAAGTGAAGTATGAGAGTATTTCTACAAAATTTTCCAAGCACACTGTGCTCAAAAAGATATAAGTGAAGCACTAGAGTGATTCTATAGCTCAAAAAGTTTAAGTGAAGCATAGAGAGCATTCTAACAAATCGTAGCATAATTTTGGCTCTCCCAAGTAGGTGTGTACAGCAAGGATACAAAGGAAAAACAAACAAGCAAAGCAAGCAAAGATACAAGACGCTCCAAGCAAAACTCATGATATGCGACGAATAAAAATATAGCTCCAAGTAAAATACCGATGGTTGTTAGAAGAAAGAGGGGACGCCACTCGGGGGCATCCCAAAGCTTAGTTGCTTGTTACTCTCTGGATATATCTTGGGGGTGCGGTAGCATCCCCAAGCTTAGGCTTTTATCACTCCTTATTCCTTCATCCATCGTGATCTCACCCGAAACTTGAAAACTTCAATCACACAAAACTCAACAAAATCTTCGTGAGATCCGTTAGTATAATAAAGCAAATCACTACTTTAGGTGCTGTTGCAAACCCATTCATATTTTATAATTGCATTATACCTAATGTATTTTAACTTTACCATGGCTTATACCCCCCGATACAAACCACAGATTCATCAAAACAAGCACACAATGCAACGAAAACAGAATCTGTCTTAAACAGAACAGTCTGTAGTAATCTGTACTCTAACCATACTTCTGTAACTCTAAAAGTTCTTGAAAATTAGGACAACGTAAGGAATTTGTATAGCAACACTGTCTTAAAATTTCAGCTCAAGATCACGTTCCAGCAAAAAAATGAAAATTCATATACTGGACGCAAAGTTTCTGTTTCAGATTCAGCATCACATCTACTCATCCTATGAATCATCCTAAAGGTTTTACTTGGCACAAACACTAAATAAACCATAAAAACAATATCATAACAGAGGCATAATTGTGTCAACACTCAAAAACAGAAAGGAAAAAGCAAAAACAAATTTATTCATTGGATTGCCTCCCAACAAGCGCTATCGTTTTACGCCCCTAGCTAGGCTTGAGATTTCAATGATGCCCTCATGAAAGATAATAATAGCAACACAAGGAGAGCATCATGAAGCATATGGAAAACACACTTAAGTCTAGCATACTTTTTATTCATAGGCATTTTATAAGCAAACAAATTACCAAGGCAAGCAAAAACTGGCATATGGAAGGAAGAAGAAAGAGACAATAGCAATCTCAACATGAAGAGAGGTATTTCAGTATCATGAAAATTTCTACAACCATAATTTCCACTCTCATAATAATTACATGCAGGATCATAATCAAATTCAACAATATATCTATCATAAACAATACTCTCTTTATGATCAACATGCATAAAGTTTTTATCATCTTCCAAAATAGTGGGATTATCATCAACTAAAGTTATGACCTCTCCAAACCCACTTTTATCAAAAAAAATCATAAGATTGACCACTCTCCAAATATGTGGGATTCTTTTTACCTAAAGTTGACGCTCTCCCAAACCCACTTTCGATACTATTGCAAACATTATTATCAATAACATATTCAACATGAGGCTTAAATAAATTTTCAAGATCATAAGAAGCATTATCACCCCAATCATGATCATTGCAATAAGAAGTGGACATGATAAAATTATCATCCCCAAGCTTGTAGTTTTGCATATCATTAACATAGTTGACATTAATAGAATTTATAGTAACATCATTGCAATCATGCTTTTCAATCAAGGAGCTATCATGAATCACTTTATAAATTTCTTCTTTCAACACTTTATCAAAAAAATTAGATTCATGAATTTTAAACCAAACTTCATAGAGATAATCAAGTGCACTCAACTCACTAGCAATTGGTTCATCATAATTTGGTCTTTTGAAAAGATTAACAAGTGGATGAGGATCCATATCAATAGAATTTTAGCAAGCGAAGATGCAAGCAAATAGGAGGCACATGGCAACACAAGCAAACAAAAAGAGATCCGGCGAGAAAAAGGGCAAACGGAAAAAAAGAAGGCGAATAAAATGGCAAATTTGTGAAGTGGGGGAGAGGAAAACGAGAGGCAAATGGCAAATAATGTAATTGCAAGGAGATGAGATTTGTGATTAGGAACCTGGTAGATGATGATGGTGTCTCCTCAGCGCCTGAGATAGGCACGTAGAAGAGACCGCTTCCTCCCCGGCAACGGCGCCAGAAATTCCTTTGACGTGGCTTGAGACTGCGTCGGTATTTCCCCAAAGAGGAAGGGATGATGCAACACAACGACGGTAAGTATTTCCCTCAGTTATGAAACCAAGGTTATCGAACTAGTAGGAGGATCACCACCACCCAATAAGCAGCACCTGCACACAAACAACAAATACATGCAACCCGACGCGAAAGAGAGGTTGTCAATCTCTCTACGGTAAAAAGATAGATTAGGTAGTGATAGATAGGAGAGATGGATCTCTCAAGAACACAAAATAGAAAAGGCAAATAAAATATGCAGCAATATGTTTTTGGTTTTTTGGTTTTTTAGATCTGAAAACAAAGATGCAAAAAAGATAGACCTGAAAGCAATATGTTGGAAAAGTAGACCCGGGGGCCGTAGGATTCACCAGTGGCTTCTCTCATGAGTATAGCGCACGGTGGGCGAACAAATTACTGTTGGGCAATTGATAGAAAATCGAATAGTCATGACGATATCCAAGGCGATGATCATTATATATGCATCACGTCCAAGATAAGTAGACCGACTCCTGCCTGCATCTACCACTATTACTCCACACATCGACCGCTATCCAACATGCATCTAGTGTATTAAGTTCATGGAAAAACGGAGTAATGCAATAAGAACGATGACATGATGTAGACAAGATCTATTCATGTAGGAATAGACCCCATCTTGTTATCCTTAATAGCAACGATACATGCGTGTCTTGCTGCCCCTTCTGTCATTGGGAAAGAACACCGCAAGATCGAACCCATCACAAAGCACCTCTTCCCATGGCAAGAAAAATCGATCTAGTTGGCCTAACTAAACCAAAGATTTGAAGAAGAAATACGAGGCTATAAGTAATCATGCATATAAGAGATCAAAGAAGACTAAAATAATATTCATGGATAGAAACTGATCATGAACTCAAAATTCATCGAATCCCAACAAACACACCGCAAAAATTTACATCAAATAGATCTCCAAGAGACCATTGTATTGAGAATCATAAGAGAGAGAGAGAGAGAGAGGAAGCCATCTAGCTACTGCCTACGGACCCGTAGGTCTATGGTGGACTACTCACGCATCATCGGAGAGGCACCAATGAGGAAGATGAACCCCTCCGTGATGGTGTTTAGATTGGATCTCGCGGTTCTGGAACTTGCGGCGACTGGAATTGTGTTTCGTCGACTCCCCTAGGGTTTTTGGAATATTTGGGAATTTATAGGCATCAGAGGCGGTGGAGAGGGGTCCTGAGGAGGGCACAACCCATCAGGGTGCGTCGGGGCCCCCCTGGCGCGCCCTGGTGGGTTGTGGTCTCCTCGGCCCACTTCTCCGGTACTTCTTTGGCCCACCGGGTGTCTTCTGGTCCAGAAAAAATCTCCAAAAAGTTTCGTCGCGATTGGACTCCGTTTGGTATTGATTTTCTGCGAAGTAAAAAACAAGCAAAAACAACTGGCACTTTGGCACTATGTCAATAGGTTAGTCCCAAAAAATGATATAAAGTAGTTATAAAATGATTGTAAAACATCCAAGAATGATAATATAACAGCATGGAACAAGCAAAAATTATAGATACATTGGAGACGTATCAGTTCTTCACTCCGGTATTTCTTATTTTCTCCAGAAAAAATAATAAAAAAGTTTTAGGCGATTTCGAGAACTTTTATTTTCTACACAAAAACAAAACCACGGTAATTCTACTGAAAATAGCGTTAGTCTGGGTTAGTTCTAAATAAATCATATAAATTGCATTAAAACCATATAAAAGTATTGTAAACATAGGCAAATATGGCACGAATACTTCATAAATTATCGATACATTGGAGACGTATTAGCCACTATCGCTGACATGCTCCCCTCCGCAGCCGCACCAAGCGGCACGAACAACGCCGGCGGGTTAATGGCCGACGTCTCCCACATTTCCTAACGCATGCGGGCGAGGGGCACGTGTGGCTCATGCGAACTTGGCTCATGAAAAACGAACAATGTTTGGTCATTGCCACCCTGCCTTGACAAGGATGGCTAAGTTTCACACGGGCCAAGAAAAGCATCTACCCAGCCTACCAAACACCCCATTTTTGCACCACACGGGCCTGGTTGGGCCCCAGCTGTCCACACGACTACCAACCAGCAGCTCACAAGATCCGACACAAACCTGACCTGTGGCAGTACCATCATAGTGAACACTCGACTTGCAGGTAGAACCAAGTTGAAGCAACTGAGATGTCGAAGCAAAGGAACACTCCTGTTGCGAGGCAAATTTTTGGCAATTGCGAAAGTGCTCTTGTGAGCTCGAGCTCACATGCATCCTTTTCTATAGTAAAACCCGAGAAATTACTATTAAAACAAAACAATCTGAATTTTTTTGGCAACAACATTGATGTGTGTATCACATGTGTGCAAATTTTCACGCTGGAATGAGATTCATGGATGTCTGCACAAAAAAATATGCTTGAAAAAAATTATTTTTTGAAATAAAATTGGCAAAATAAAGTTTTAAAGTATTTTTTGGATTTTACTATAGCAAAGGGTGGATGTGAGCTCGAGCTCACAAACTCCATGTCCTGCCAATTGCCCATGCCGCACCTCCGGTTTCAAGGATGCACCCAGCGCAACATACATAAACTCATGTTCACAACCACACACTACCAAGAGCACAAACATGGATTTGAAGCACTTAGAGCGTCTCTAACCGATCCCTTATAATTTAGAGAAGGATACAACTGAGTATCCTTTAACAGGAGATATTTGCTCCTCTCAAATAGTGACGTTTCTAGCCGATCCCATAAACCTAAGTCAATTATTTTAATTGGGCCATTGAGTTAAATTTGATTATCCATTTATTTTATTAAACGACATCTTAGTCACATACTTCAAGATTCTGTTGCTAAGAGAACCGATCCAAAGAAAACTAGAAAAAAATTACACCCTTCAATAGAACCACCACTTCCCTAATTGCTCCTAATATTCTGTTCAAAGCTTTCTCCATCTCTTAATTGTTGATTTTCCCTATTGAATTCTCGAGCTTGCACACTTCTTTCTTTTTCTCCTCCTCAAACTTGGACATTATGTCCTCTCTAGTCTCAAACTTTGACATTTCCTCTCTAGTCTCATCTCAAGCAACTAGTGCACAAACATCTAGCAAATTTCTCGCTATCAATAGATCAATGTACTCTTCTTCCCAATACCAAAACTTGCACCCTTCCTACATAAAATTTTGAGTAAACAATGATTTTCAAATTGCGACAAATCCGAAGAACAACCTTACAAAATGGCACTCACTCCATCCTTTTTGCATCTGTAGAACACCCATCCGGGATGTTTCGACGTGCTTGAAGCTAGGCGCAGCACCAGTCGTGGGCAGTGGTCACAATATGACCGAAAGAGGTGAGTCGATGAGTTGTTGGGCGAGTGTTGAGCCTGGCTAAGGGCGAACACGGTTGTGCCAGCGGTCGGTCGATGGGTGAGATGTGAGCACTGAGAGGAGGAGAACATACCAAGAGGCGA
This sequence comes from Elymus sibiricus, assembly GCA_039707655.1. NCBI lineage: Eukaryota > Viridiplantae > Streptophyta > Magnoliopsida > Poales > Poaceae > Elymus > Elymus sibiricus. The sequence continues at coordinate 358,812,865 of CM077675.1, forward strand.
TGCAGAGCAGTCGACGGGGGGCTGCATGATTTGGTCTTCATTGAATCATTCCAAAACACGACGACACCGATGACCAGGTCCATTAAATCCGATGATGACGGTAACAGACGTACTTAGATCCATCGATTTTGCCCCCAACGACGAGAATCGAGGTAGGGGGAAGCGCGATGTGAGGCGACAGGTGCTATGGGGGGTAACAGTGGTGCATGGTGGCCAGCGAGGCAAGTAAGGGGGTACGGAATCAGTATGGAGTGGCGTGGGGACGGTGCGACCGAGGGGTAAGGGAATTTTTTACTCAACGGATGGGCGACCGATCATACTTAGGGGTCGGGGTGGCTGCAGAGAATAAATTTTTACTCCTCTAACCATTATAAAAGGTAAATAGGATATCAATTGTAGCAAGTTTGTATTAATGAGAAGATAGATCGGGGGCCATAGGTTCACTAGTGGCATATCTCTCAAAAGCATAGCAATAGTGGGTAGACAAATTACTGTTGGGCAATTGACAGAATAGCGCATAATTATGATGATCATATGTAGCATAACATAATTTTGGCATTACGTCTGTGACAAGTAGACCGTTAAACTTACTGACGTCTACTACTATTACTCCACCCCAAGACCTCCATCCAGCATGCAGCTTGAAGTATCAACTTCATAAAACAGAGTAACGCAATAAGTATAATGACATAATGTAGATAGGAAGAGATCAATCAATGTGAACGAACCTCGTCGTTTCCCCTTAGTGGCGACAATACAATAGATGCTCTATCCCTTTTGTCACTGGATAGAGTCACTGCAAGATTGAGCCCACTACTATGCACCACTCCCTTTGAAGATCTAATCATCTAATTGGCCAAAAAAATCAATAGATTGGAAAGCATACATAGCTATGAAATTTCATATAAAAGATTTCAGAGAATATCTCATATAACTCAATGAATAATTTTGATACTAAACTCACAATTCATCGGATCCCAACAAACGCATGAAGATTACAATGAATAGATCCCAAAGGACATCATTGTATTGAAGATCGAGAGAGAGAGAGAGAGATGAGGGAGGGAGAACTATCTAGCTACTGCTATGGACCCATAGTTCCTATAGGAACTACTCACACATCATCATGGAGACAACAAGGAGTAGATGGCCTCCACGATAATTGCCCCCTCCGACAGAGTGCTAGAACAAGGCTCCAGACTGGACCATGGAAGAACTTGCGGCGGCAATAAAGTTGTTTCGAGTCTCGCTTCGAGGGTTTCTGAATATTGGGGTTTTTATGGAGCCGAAAATAGGTCAAACGGAGGGCCAGGGGGCAAAAGCTTGGGTGGGGCACACCCCTCGAGCTTGTGGGCCTCTGGTGCATTGTCATGCAGCCTCCCGCGAAGCTTCGAGTGTCACATATATTCCAGAAAAAAATCCTTGTGAAGTTTCGTCGTGTTTGGAGTACGATAGGTATGGTTTTTCTGCGAAACCAAAAAGCATGCCGAAAACAGGAACTGGCACTAGGCACTAAATGAATAGGTTAGTCCATAAAAATAATATAAAATGACATATTGATACGTCTCCAACGTATCATTAATTTTTGCTTGTTCTATGCTGTTATATTATCATTCTTGGATGTTTTACAATCATTTTATAGCAACTCTATATCATTTTTTGGGACTAACCTATTGACATAGTGCCAAAGTGCCACTTGTTGTTTTTTCTTGTTTTTTACTTCGCAGAATATCAATACCAAACGGAGTCCAATCGCGACAAAACTTTTTGGAGATTTTTTTCGGGCCAGAAGACATCCAGTGGGCCAAAGAAGTGCCACAGGGGAGGGTCGAGGAGACCACAACCCACCAGGGCGCGCCAGCGGCCCCGGGCGCGCCCTGATGGGTTGTGCCCTCCTCGGGACACCTCTCCACCGCCTCTAACGCCTATAAATTCCCAAATATTCCAGAAACCCAAGAGGAGTCGACGAAAAATACATCCAGCCGCCGCAAGTTCCAGAACCTCGAGATCCAATCTAACACCATCACGGAGGGGTTCATCATCCTCATTGGTGCCTCTTCGATGATGCGTGAGTAGTCCACCATAGACCTACGGGTCTGTAGGCAGTAGCTAGATGGCTTCCTCTCTCTCTTTTGATTCTCAATACAATGGTCTCTTGGAGATCTATTTGATGTAAACTTTTGCGGTGTGTTTGTTGGGATCCGATGAATTTTGAGTTCATGATCAGTTTCTATCCATGAATATTATTTGAGTCTTCTTTGATCTCTTATATGCATGATTACTTATAGCCTCGTATTTCTTCTTTGAATCTTTGGTTTTGTTAGGCCAACTAGATCGATTTTTTTGCCATGGGAAGAGGTGCTTTGTGATGGGTTCGATCTTGAGGTGTCTTCTCCAAGTGACAGAAGGGGCAGCGAGGCACGCATGTATCGTTGCTATTAAGGATAACAAGATGGGGTATATTCCTACATGAATAGATCTTGTCAACATCATGTCACCATTCTTATTGCATTACTCCGTTTTTCCATGAACTTAATACACTAGATGCATGCTGGATGGCGGTCGATGTGTGGAGTAATAGTAGTAGATGCAGAATCGTTTCGGTCTACTAATCTTGGACATGATGCCTATATAATGATCATCGCCTTGGATATCGTCATGATTATTTGATCTTCTATCAATTGCCCAATAGTAATTTGTTCACCCACCGTCTGCTATACTCATGAGAGAAGCCACTAGTGAAACCTACGGCCCCCGGGTCTACTTTTCCAACATATTGCTTTCCGATCTATCTTTTTGACGCTTTTGTTTTCAGATCTATTATTCCAAAGACCAAAAATACCTTGCTGCACCTTTTATTTGCCCTTTTTATTTTGAGTTCTTGAGAGATCTATCTCTCCAATCTATCATTACCTAATCTATCTTTTTACCGTAGAGAGATTGACAACCTCTCTTTCGCGTCGGGTTGCAAGTATTTGTTCTTTTTGTGCAGGTGTTGTTTACGTAGTGGTGGTGATCCTCCTACTGGTTCTATACCTTGGTTTCATAACTAAGGGAAATACTTACCGTCGCTGTGCTACATCATCCCTTCCTCTTTGGGGAAATACCGACACAGTCTCAAGCCACGTCAAAGGAATTTCTCGCGCCGTTGCCGGGGAGGAAGCAGTCTCTTCTACGTGTCAATCTCTGGCACCGAGGAGACACCATCATCATCTACCAGGTTCCTAAACACAAATCTCATCTCCTTGCAATTACATTATTTGCCATTTGCCTCTCGTTTTCCTCTCCCCCACTTCACCCAATTTGCCGTTTTATTCGCCCTCTTTCTCATTTGCCATTTTCTCGTCAGATCTCTTGCTTGCTTGCATCTTGTTTGCGTAGTCACAATGACTCAAGAAAACACCAAGTTGTGTGATTTTTCCAATACTAATAATAATGATTTTATTAGTACTCCTATTGCTCCTCCCGCCACTAGTGCGGAGTCTTGTGATATTAATGTCGCTTTGTTAAATCTTGTCATGAAAGATCAATTTGCCGGTAATCCTAATGAGGATGCCGCGCCCCATCTAAACACATTCGTAGAATTGTGTGATGTGTAAAAGAAAAAAAGATGTGCACAATGACATAGTTAAGTTGAAATTATTTCCTTTCTCCTTGCGGGATCGTGCAAAAATTTGGTTTTCTTCTTTGCCTCGCAATAGTATCGATTCTTGGAATAAGTGCAAGGATGCTTTTATTACTAATTATTTTCCGCCCACGAAAATTATTTCCCTTAGGACACAAATCATGAATTTTAAGCAACTTGAGCATGAACATGTTGCACAATCCTGGGAAAGAATGAAATTGATGCTAAGAAATTGTCCTACTCATGGTTTAAATCTTCGGATGATCATTCAAAAAAATTATGCGGGATTGAATTTTGTCGCTAGAAATCTTTTAGATTCTGCCGTGGATGGTACTTTTATGGAAATTACTTTGGGTCAAGCTACTAAATTGCTAGATAATATTATGGCAAATTATTCACAATGGCATACCGAAAGAGCGCCTACTAGTAAAAAGGTTAATTCGGTTGAAGAAATTAGTACTTTGAGCGATAAGGTCGATGCTTTGATGAAGTTGGTTGCTAGTAAAAATACTCCTATTGATCTTAATGATGTGCCTTTGTCTACCTTGATTGAGCAAAATAGTGATTCCGTAGATGTGAATTTCGTCTCGCGAAACAATTTCAATAACAATGCTTATAGAGGTAATTTTAATCCTAGGCCTTTTCCTAGAAATTCCTGTAACAATTATGGTAATTCCTATGGTGATTCTTCTTACAATAATAATAGGAACACCTCTGATCTTGAGAGTAATATTAAAGAATTTATCAATGCGCAAAAGGTTTTCAATACCACGATAGAAGAAAAGTTGAATAAGATTGATGATATGTTTAGAAGCATTGATAAAATTTCTCATGATGTAGAAAATCTCAATTTGAAAGCTTTTGCACCTAAGATTGATGAATCAATTAAAGCTTTATATGTCTCTATGGATGAAAGTAAGAAAAGAACCGCTATGCTTAGAGCTAGAAGAGAATTCTTAGAAAAATGGTTTTCTAGTGATTGCCTTCAGAAAAATGATGAAGATGTTAAAGTGATTGATGTTTCCTCTATTGATTCCTTGTTTAGTAATATTAAAATTGTTGATAAAGGGACTTAAGTAGAGTCAACTTTAGCTAGAAGGCGTCCCGATAATTTGGAGGATGAAAATCTTGATGAAATTTTTGATGAAAGTGGGTTTGAAGAGGTCAAAACTTTAACTAGTGATGTGCCCACTATTTTGGATTGCAAAGACTTTAATTATGATAGTTGCTCTTTGATTGAATGTATTTCTTTGCTGCATCCATCTTGAATTCACCCCATGCTTGTGAACAAAATAAATCTTTCACTAAACATATCGTTGATGCCATGATGAAATCTTTTGAAGAAAAGTTGGAGTTGGAGATTTCTATTCCTTGGAAATTACATGATGAGTGGGAACTTACCATTAAAGTCAAGATTAAAAATTATGAGTGCTTTGCTTTAAGTGATTTGGGTGCTAGTGTTTCCACGATTCCGAAATCTTTATGTGACGTGCTTGGTCTCACCAATATTGAAGAATGTTCTCTTAATTTGCACTTTGCGGATTTTACTATTAATAAGCCTTTGGGAAGAATTAATGATGTTCTTATTATTGCAAATAGGAACTATGTGCCCATAGATTTTATTGTTCTTGATATTGATTGCAATCCGTCTTGTCCCATTATACTGGGTAGACCGTTCTTACGAACTATAGGTGCCGTGATTGATATGAAAGAAGACAATATTAGATTTCAGTTTCCAGTAAGAAAGGGTATGGACCACTTTCCTAGAACAAGAATTAAGCCACCATATGAATCAATCATGAGAGCATCCTATGGAGCAAAAACCAAAGATGACAATACTTGAATCTATGTGTTATGCCTAGTTAGGGGCGTAAAACGATAGCGCTTGTTGGGAGGCAACCCAATGAATAAATTCATTTTCATCTTTTCCTTTCTGTTTTTGAGTGTTGACACAATTATGCCTCTGTTGTTATTGTGTTTTTTATGTTTTATTTAGTGTTTGTGCCAAGTAAAGCCTTTAGGATGATTCATAAGATGAGTAGAAACAATGCTGAATCTGAAACGGAAACTTTGCCTCCAGTGTTCGAATTTTAATTTTTTACTGGAGCGTGATATTGAGCTGGAATTTTAACACAGTATTTCTATATAAATTATTTACGTTGTACTAATTTTACAGAATTTTTAAAGTTACAGAAGTATGGTTAGAGTACGGATTACTACAGACTATTCTGTTTAAGACAGATTCTGTTTTTGTTGCATTGTGTGCTTGTTTTGATGAATCTATGGTTTGTATCGAAGGGTATAAGCCATTGTAGAGTTAAAATACAGTAGGTATAATGCAATAATAAAATGTGAATGGGTTTGCAATAGTACTTAAAGTAGTGATTTGCTTTATTATACTAACGGATCTCACAAAGATTTTGTTGAGTTTTTGTGTGATTGAAGTTTTCAAGTTTTGGGTGAGATCATGATGGATGAAGGAATAAGGAGTGAAAAGAGCATAAGCTTGGGGATTATATAGCACCCCCAAGATATATCCAAAGATAAATAAGCAACTAATCTTGGGGATGCCCCAAGTGGCATCCCCTCTTTCTTCTAACGACCATCGGTATTTTACTTGGAGCTATATTTTTATTCGTCACATATCATGAGTTTTGCTTGGAGCGTCTTGTATCAATTGAGTCTTTGCTTGTTTTCCTTTTTAGTTTGTCACTTGTATACTTGCAGGACACACCTATTTGAGAGAGCCAAAATTATGCTATGATTTGTTATAATTGCTCTATATGCTTCACTTAAACCTTTTTGAGCTATAGAATTGCTTTAGTGCTTCACTTATATCTTTTTGAGCACGGTGTGCTTGGAAACTTTTGAAGAAACACTCTCATGCTTCACTTAGATTATTTTGAGAGTTAGTAAATTTTGAAGAAACACTCTTATGCTTCACTTATACTATTTTGAGAGATGAAATCTCTATTTGTGTGACCTTGTCAAAAGCAATGGCAATTTATGAAACTAGTCCCAAAGTCATAGATATCCAAGGAGGATATAATAAAAACTTTCATGAAGATCATTGGACAAATTAAACTTGATTCCTTCTAATAGTTTTGAGACATGATGATAGTAATATGCGAGTCATGTTAGTGAGTAATTATGCTTTAGTAAGAATATTGGTGTTAAGGTTTGTGATTCCCTATGCATGCACGAAAGTCAATAGTTATGCAATGAAATTACATCCTACTTATGGTGCATTATTTGGTGTTAGTTATGCTCAATGCTCGCTTATGTGAATTTTCGTTTCTTTGTTGGTTGCTTCTCAATCTATTTGCTAGCCTCCACTTGTACTAAGTAGAAATACTACATGTGCATCCAAAATCCTTAAACCCAGTTTTGCCTTATGAGTCCACCATACCTACCTATATGTGGTATTTCCATGCCGTTCTAAGCAAATTTGTATGTGCCATCTCTACTTTTCAAAATAAATTTCCTTTTTGTGTGCTCGTACCGCTCATGAAACGGTAGGGGGTGTCCAATATTTTTCCATGCTAGATGTGTTATTCTCAAGATGAGTGTTTATTCACTTGTCATTGCACGAGAGTACGACGGTAATAGGGATGCCCGGTCCCGAAATGAAATGAAAAGATTTTTTTTACTTTATGTTGTCAAATAATAAATTCCTTGGAAAGTGTTGGTATGGAAGGCAACCGTGGATACGGCCAGCCATGGATTGTAAAAGAATGGTGGAAAAAGGAATAAACTTTATTTTTTGTTTGGGAACCGCCTATGATATATCTAGCATGGAAAGTATTGTGAACTACTTTGTCGTTTTCGTTGACAGGAAAGGCATGCCACTCGAAATATTTTTCTCTCTTAATTTAAAGTTTGAGCGCTGGCACCTCTACAAATCCCTACTTCCCTCTGTGAAGGGCTATCTATTTACTTTATGCAGTTTTATTTTTACTTTGAGTCTCCATCTTCTCTTATAAAGCACCAACTAGGGGGCACTATGATCGTACTTGAGCATTGGGTGTAGTTAATATTTGAGTGTGTTTCATGAATGGGTCCATGATTGAGAATGATGGGCTAGGGATAACTTTCTTTAGTGTTGATATTTTGAAAGACATGGTTGCTTGTTGGCATGCTTGAGTATTGAAGTCATTATGTTAAAACTAGACTATTGCTTTGAACTATCTAAAAGTCCAAATGTCCATGCTACAAAAGAAAAGATTATGTGATGAACATGTTAGGCAACATTCCACATCCAAATTTCTGTTTTTATCATTTACCTACTTGAGGACGAGTAGGAATTAAGCTTGGGGATGCTGATATGTCTCCAACGTATCTATAATTTTTTGCTTGTTCCATGCTATTATATTATCATTCTTGGATGTTTTACAATCATTTTATAGCAACTTTATATCATTTTTTGGGACTAACCTATTGACATAGTGCCAAAGTGCCAGTTGCTATTTTTGCTTGTTTTTTACTTCGCAGAATATCAATACCAAACGGAGTCCAATCGCGATGAAACTTTTTGGAGATTTTTTTTGGGCGAGAAGACATCCAGTGGGCCAAAGAAGTGCCAGAGGGGAGGGTCGAGGTGACCACAACCCACCAGGGCGCGCCAGAGGCCCCGGGCACGCCCTGATGGGTTGTGCCCTCCTCGGGACCCCTCTCCCCCACCTCTGATGCCTATAAATTCCCAAATGTTCTAGAAACCCTAGAGGAGTCGCAGAAAAACACATCCAGCCGCTGCAAGTTCCAGAACCTCGAGATCCAATCTAACATCGTCATGGAGGGGTTCATCATCCTCATTGGTGCCTCTCCGATGATGCCTGAGTAGTCCACCGTAGACCTATGGGTCCGTAGGCAGTAGCTAGATGGATTCCTCTCTCTCTTTTGATTCTCAATACAATGGTCTCTTGGAGATCTATTTGATGTAAACTTTTGCGGTGTGTTTGTTGGGATCCGATGAATTTTGAGTTCATGATCAGTTTCTATCCATGAATATTATTTGACTCTTCTTTGATCTCTTATATGCATGATTACTTATAGCCTCGTATTTCTTATTTGAATCTTTGGTTTTGTTAGGCCAACTAGATCGATTTTTTTGCCATGGGAAGAGGTGCTTTGTGATGGGTTCGATCTTGAGGTGTCCTCTCCAAGTGACAGAAGGGGCAGCGAGGCACGCATGTATCGTTGCTATTAAGGATAACAAGATGGGGTATATTCCTACATGAATAGATCTTGTCTACATCATGTCACCATTCTTATTGCATTACTCCGTTTTTCCATGAACTTAATACACTAGATGCATGCTGGATGGCGGTCGATGTTTGGAGTAATAGTAGTAGATGCAGAATCGTTTCGGTCTACTAATCTTGGACATGATGCCTATATAATGATCATCTCCTTGGATATCGTCATGATTATTTGATCTTCTATCAATTGCCCAACAGTAATTTGTTCACCCACCGTGTGCTATAATCATGAGAGAAGCCACTAGTGAAACCTACGGCCACCGGGTCTACTTTTCCAACATATTGCTTTCTGATCTATCTTTTTGCCGCTTTTGTTTTCAGATCTATTATTCCAAAAACCCAAAAATACCTTGCTGCACTTTTTATTTGCCCTTTTTTATTTTGAGTTCTTGACAGATCTATCTCTCCAATTTATCATTACCTAATCTATCTTTTTACCGTAGAGAGATTGACAACCTCTCTTTCGCGTCGGGTTGCAAGTATTTGTTCTGTGTGTGCAGGTGTTGTTTACGTAGTGGTGGTGATCCTCCTACTGGTTCAATACCTTGGTTTCATAACTGAGGGAAATACTTACCGTCGCTGTGCTACATTATCCCTTCCTCTTTGGGGAAATACCGACGCAATCTCAAGCCATGTCACATATAAAAAAGTGATAATATAACACGATGAAACCATCATCATGCCTGCTTTTGCCAACTCTGGTATCACAGCCAACTCAAGTACAACAAGTATTTCATTAGGAGTAGTAACCTTTGGCGATGAAAGTGGATCATTTGTCTTCAAAGCATCCTTAAAAGTAGTCCACATTTCTCCAATCATGCACATGTTGGCATCACTTGTTTGCTGTCTCCTTGGTACAATTTATGAAGATATTTCAATTGGGTCTTCTAGATCTGCAACAGCCTCAGCACCTTCACCATTTACATGATCTTTTGAATATATGGTAGATATGGCTTCACAATGCTTCACTACTCTGTTCCTATACCTCCCTTCGTCAGCCGCAACAATAGAAACATAAACATGACACCCATCTAGTGCTCCCAAGGCATTTCCAAACCACTTCCATTTGTAATCATCCGGAGGCTCAATAGAAGGACTAGGAAGCTTGATAAACTCCCGAATTAGGGAAAGAATGGCAGTTAACACATTCGAGAAGTGCATACTGATAGTCTCCAAAGAACGCTTGTAAGTGCCACACACCAATCTCATATCAATACCATGTCCAACCACCAATAAGAACATAGCAACCCTTTCTTCTGCATTGACATATACACTATCTTTCAGACCACACTTCATACGCAACATCATGCAAAGATCATGAAAATTTCTTTTAGTTAAGCTCAACTCCTCATAGCAAGTTATTTCTAACCCATTGTACATTTCTTTCATCAAGTACTTCCTATAAACATATCGAAGCTCATCATCACTAAATCATCCTAAAATCTTCGGTTCTCTCTGCGTACTAAGATAAGTTAGGCCAAGACAAACCGACTCAACATACATCGCTGTCAATTGATCCCTTTCCTTTTTCTTCTATTGTTCTCTTCGGTAATGGAAGCAATCAAATCCATTTGTGACATGATGCAGCTACAATGCACATATATCATGTTAATTTGGGCTAAATTCAATATAATCATGCATCATTCAATATATAATACATGACCAACATGCATCATATCACACATAAGCAAGCATCATATCCATCAGACCACCACATAAGCATGCATCAAACCACAACATAACCAGATAAGCATGCATCAGACCACCACATAAGCATGCATCATATCTACCAGCTTATTGCTGCACAAATTTGCATCATGATCTGTAACGACCCGAACCTGATAAGATTCAATGTCTCTGTGCTTACTGTGCTAGTCCCTGGATCAATAGCTAGCACACACAGTACATGATGTAATATCAAGAATAAACCACATGTCATAATATTACATCGCAGATCCAGAATTTAATATAGTACATACCTCGTAGCTCAAAGCTACCATACAAATAAAATACAACGGAAAAGCAAATAAAATCTTCTTGAGTCCATCAACACCACAAGCACCTGTTGAGTATAGACATCTATCACTCACTCGTCGTATAAAATCTGCAACATGATAAGTTATAGACACAAGGGTTAGTACGTTGAATGTACTGGCAAGTCACACAAGGAATTATATAACAGACCTACATCTACATGCAAGGTATATCAACAGGACAATGTAGTGGTTGTTTTGCAGAAAGCTAATTTTCCCTTAATAACTACATAATAGTCAATTTTATTCATCTTGCTAAAATTAATACATATGGTTGAATTGGGCAATCCAATTCCAACCTATACCCATCATTAAGTTTCCCAATCAATTTTTATTAAGGTATCATCTGTCAAGATCATCCAACAACTGTAATGGCCTAGCTGCTCAAATTCGTCCATACCCGGGGACACGGCTAATCATGATTAGTTTTAATACTCTGCAGAGTTTAGTACGCTTTACCCACTGGACCCAACCCGAAGATTGAGACGAAGTCTTTCAGAAGCAGTCACCTAGTCCCATAGGAGGCCCATCCCAACTATCATAACTACATCTGTTGGCACATCCGGGTAAGGTTTCCACAACTGGTCAACTAAGCCAGAGCCCATATAGCCAGTGGTCGCACATGGAAGCTACTAGTCACTAAGTCTATTTGATCTTTTTGAACCTGGGCGGCATTCCACTTACATTCAGAGGGTATAAACCATGATGTTCTTGAAACCACCCGGCAATACCGATTCCGCCTAGAGGTGAATTATATCCTTAGTTACTACTCAATTTATTTAATAATCCTCACATAATCTACATGAATACAAGAACCAACCCCATCTACATAGCATAGCAGGACCACAACTACTAAGATCTTCATAGACGAGGGGATAACTCAATAGCATAGCACAAGATAATAATATTCCTATAGATGCATAAATTCATAGTGTGATATATACTACATGCATAGAAAAACAATAGCTCAAGGATGATCAAAATGTAACTTGCCTGATACGTTGATGAAGATATCCGCACTCACAATCGTCATAATTCAACTCGTCACACTCCAAGCAATCTATTGTTAACAAAAGAATCCAAATCAATAACCATGCCACATAGAAGAACCAAAAGAACAAAAGAACAAATATGGCAAGGTGGAACAACATTAATATATATAAGCTTAATACTATAATGTGGTCCTGGTGTGCTATAAGGTGACCGGTGAAGGAATTAACTCACAAGAGTCAATGAATGAAGAAGTATTGATATAATACATTATGTTAGAGGTAGTATGGAGCATGGTCAACGGTATACGGAGAAGTACACATGGTGTTTAACAGATCACATATGACATAAGAATTCCTTTGCAAAAAGAATTGATGAAATAGCAACACTACAACGCAAGTTGTAGAATGAAATTTGAATTCAAAATAGGTCAAAGAATAACTGAATTTGAATTACACAGAACATTTTCAAAAAGTATTTGATATATGTTTTCATATGCAAAAGGATCAACACGATAGGATATATCGTTTACAAGATATGACCATATGATGGTTTGAATTTAAATTTGAAAACTTCACAAAGTTGGAAATTATGATTCTACTAGATTCTTCTGGTCAATACGAATACACAGGAAACAGAATCGATGAATTTGGATATATGGATCAAGAGATATGGCTAAACAAAAATTGCACTAAAATCTGTCAAAACAAATGTGAGGTGTTGTGCAGGTGACACATGGCGTAATGCGGCTGGCTGCAGTATGCCCGCTGGGAAGCTTATACGACAGACGTCCGGCATATAACTGAAAACGGTTCGGCAGCTAAAATCAAATGGCGATCTAATGTCGGACATACACGGTAGATTGGACGACAGAGAGATTGCTCACCGGAAACAGAGGGGAACTGGGTGCCTGGCTTGGAGAAGAAGGGCGCGGGCGACTCGGGCATTGATGGGGCAGTGACTACGGTGATCCACCGCGATGGTGATGAGGTCGAGGCGAGGAAGTGGAGAGAGACGGTATCGGTGGTGGTGTCAGCGGTGCTCGAGGGCGACAGGGCGAGCGAGGCGTCGAGGCAAAGGCTCGGGTGAGCGTCACGTTTGGACGGTGGCCCAGCTCGGTGTTACTCGGGGTGGGATCTCTAGTGGTCAGCAACGAAATAAAAGTGGAGCGCGAGATGTGGCGTTTCACGTCAAGCGATCACAAGGGTGGGGTCTGAGACGTCGATTGCTTCAACGGGTTGTGCTGGTGATGCACACAAAGTCCGCCAGCCTTCTGGAGCTTCGGTTGATCTTTAGGAGCTCTAGATGATGTGTCCCTGGCAGAATTAAGAAGTGAGGGGAGTGCGGGTGAGCAATTTAAAGCCGATGGAGAGGTCTGCGAGGAGAGGGAGCTCACGGGTTGCCGGAATTTGTCACCGCGGTAGCTTTGGGTAGCGGAGATCCGGCAAGTCGAGGAGCTCGATTTGGAGCTCGGTTTTGCGAGGTGAGGATGGGAATCAAACGAGGGGATCCAGAGGAGCCGACCTGTGTCCACAGATTGGATCGAGGGGGTCAGGGATCGCACAAGTCGTGCAGGTCCTGATTCGGCAGTGGCGGCACTGTCGTGTGTGAACAGGAAATTGAACGGACATAGGAGAAGGTGCGGGTCCCGCGTGTCATAAGTGAGGAGGGAACAGAGAGGCAGACAGGTGGGGCCCCACTGACGTTAGCGCTGACTTGCGCGTGCAGGGATGCCGGTTGTGCGCTCATATGGCTCTGGTGGGCTGGGCTGGGATAGATCTAGGTTTTATTGTTTAAACAAATAGCAGGAATTATGTTTGGCTAAATACAAATACCAAGCCATCTCCTAAAAATAAAAGAAAGACACGTTAAAATATTACTACAAATATAAAGTACATTGAACATTTTTTTCGAAACAAAATGTTTAGAGAAAATACCTATAATACTTTGTAAAAATTATTTTGTGGCTTTGTAAATGTTCCACAAAATATCTTTAAACTCCATAGAAATAAAAAAATAAAAATTGAAGAATTTGCAAAACAAAAATATATTGAAGGAGTCATATTTCCTTCTCTCATAATATATTTATTTTGAGTTGGGTTTGTTTTAAATAATAAAATGCAAATGGAATCCAGATGAAATCCTAAATTAATTTTTGATTACTTTCCAATTTAATTATTGAGAAAGTCATGTCATCCTCTCTCATTTTTGAACTGGAAATATTCTGAGTATCCTCAAACCCAAAATAAGATCCAAACAAAAACTTGGGAAAGTCCTTTTATTCCCTCTCGTCTCACTATCGAATTAAACTCCAAAAGTTTCAAATCCTAGCAAAATTTAGCAACACTCAAGCAACACAAAGCAAGGTTTAAATAAAACCTATTTAAATAAATAACATTCCAAAATTCTAAATTTTGGGATGTTACAAATCTACCACCCTTAAAATGAATCTCGTCCTCGAGATTCAAAAAGGCTAGAAAGAAAAGGTTAGGTTTGAGTTTCTCCTTGAATATCCAATTGATCATCCAACAGTATCTGGTGCTACCACCCTTAGAATCAAAGTCATGGGGTCTTCAAAAATCTTAATAGTTGATGACATCCTTCATGGCTGACAGGTCTTGCGCCTTTACCAAACAACTATAAATTCTCACATGGTGGTCATCATGAATGGTTCCTGCAGAAACTATCTTTGCTAGTTCTCACCGTATGACCTACTATTGGCAACGATTGCCTTTTACAAGGGCCATACGTCATACCAGTCTAAAGTTTAGGCTCAACATCATCGTCCCTCCACTATAGGTAAGTCACTCAAAGTTTACCATCCCATATAGCAAGAGCGAATAATAAGAGTAAGTCAGCATGGTGATCAATCCATTCCGCACCCAAATCATTACTTTGTATATGGTTTAGTAAATCTCGCATTCTAACACTCGGGCATCCTCACAAGCATTGCAAAACTTTCCTCTTGTTCACGAACTAAGTTCGGATAAATCCATTTGTTCTGCATGCCAACAAACAAAACAATCTGTCGTTCCTTTCAACTCTCGGGTTTGCGTCAACTACTATAAAATGTCTACTAGTGAATTGCAGATTCCTCCAGGGTTCTACCTTCAGCAAGATTGTGCTTTCTTCTTCGGATCCTAACGCATGTGGTTAAGCTTGAACTTCATCACTTGGTTGCATCCATCTTCATTCTATATTGACATTGGAAACCAATGTAGTAACTCCGATAGTGTAGGTCTTGGATTTGAATAAAGATGGAATGTAGAGAGAGAGAAATACACATACAAACATCACACTAGTTTTCAAAAATAAGTTTTGATGTGTGTTGTCTATAAAACAGACACAATGGCAGCTCACAAAACGCATCTCACGATAAACATATAGAAATCTTGTATCTTGAAATTCTTCAATGTTTGTAGCTTCTGTCTTGCATCAACGAAGAAATCTCCATCACACCAAGTCTTGTTGTAGCTTGCTCTTCTTAAATCTTGAAGCAATCTAAATAGATAGGGGTCTAAACATCGCAAACTTGTTCTACGCATAAAAGAAATACCAATCACATCACACGTCATCAATCAATAAAAATCACAAAAGTCACACAACACAAGCAAAAAACTACACGTAAGGTCATGCCCACAAGGGATATGATCTCATCATACTACGCGGACATCGTTTATAGAAATTAACTTAGTAGTGGTGTCTGAGTCTAAGCTTCATCCTTCTAATCAAGAATAATATCGAAGATCATCTAGTAGTCTAAAGGTTAGTCCTTCCTGATCAACACAAGACACTCCTTCAAATTCTAGTAGTAGTAATTTCAGGCGACGATGAGTTGCTTCCAAATTGCGACGTCTTCAATGGCATAAGTGTACTAGGTTACTATAGGATGGCCATTTACTAGAAAACCAGAGAAGATGCTTTACAAGATGAATAATAGATGAGGAGTACTAGGAGAGATAGCAAGTAGTCCACAAGTGGAAATAATTTTATTCATATGGCTTTTCCTAGTCCATTCTAAGGGTTACGACCTACAGTCAACATGGGCTCTGATACCATCTGTAACGACTCGAACCTAATAAGATTCAATGTCTCTGCGCTTAATGTGCTAGTCCCTGGATCAATAGCTAGCACACACAGTACATGATGTAATATCAAGAATAAACCACATGTCATAATATTACATCACAGATCCAGAATTTAATATAGTACATACCTCGTAGCTCAAGGCTACCATACAAATAAAATACAACAGAAAAGCAAATAAAATCTTCATGAGTCCATCAACACCACAAGCAACTGTTGAGTATAGACATCATAACCCTACATCGTATCACTCACTCGTCGTATAAAATCTGCAACATGATAAGTTACAGCCACAAGGGTCAGTACGTTGAATGTACTAGCAAGTCACACAAGGAATTATATAACAGACCTGCATCTACATGCAAGGTATATCAACAGGACAATGTAGTGGTTGTTTTGTAGAAAGCTAATTTTCCCTTAATGACTACATAATAGTCAATTTCATTCATCTTGCTATGAAAGTGCTAGTTATCGACTAGAGGGGGTGAATAGGCGAATTTTATGAATGGCTTCGAAACAATGAATGTATTCGATGTATGCGGACACGAAACAAGATCAGGTAGGGATACAATCAAGGATCTAGGCAAGGTATGCAGTACCACGAAGACATACAAGCAAGTTCAGCATTATCATTGTACACACTAAGATGAGTCGAGGACAAACTTAGGCAGTATGAAGATAAATAGTAGATATGAATGTCTTCGTGGAATGTCTTCAGTCAGAAGTATTCAAGCAATGGCCTCACCGTTCAGTACAGAATGTAATAAGAGTGAAGGATAGAACCAGTAGCTTGATGAAGACACGGGATTTGTTGGACCAGTTCCAGTTGTTGTGACAACTGTACGTCTGGTTAGGGAGGTTGAGATTCAACTCAGAAGACCTCGTCTTCACCTTGTTCCCCTTGAGCCGAAGTCACTTAGACAATGCCCAATCACTCAGGTAAGTCTTCAGGGGAGACTTCTGAAACCCATACAAACTTGGTCACCCGACAATCCACAATGACTCTTGGATGCTCTAGACCCAGACGCCTAACCGTCTGGAAGATCACAGTCTTCAAGTGTAATAAGTCTTCAGTTCACTCAGAACAGAACGACTTCGGTGATGCTCAAAACACTCTAGCTCTGGGTGTTTAGGTTTATCCTCGCAGGATGTTTCTCTCTCTCTCAATGTCTTCAAGGTGGGTTGCTCCAAAATGACAACAGCCGTATCTCTCTCTGAGCAGCCACCTTCTCATGGTGAAGGGGGTGGGCTATTTATAGCCAGCGGGCAACCCGACCTGATATGACCAAACTAACCCTGGGTCAATGGCCAACTGACACGTGTCACAACGGTCGGATTTCAAACACACGCGGCAGCTTTACTTGGGCTACAAGTAAAGCTGTCAACCAACTCTGGAAGAGATTTCCTCTCATAGTCTTCACTCGAAGACATAGGTATGGGTTGAGCATCACTTCAGCGTCTGACTTCGATCACATCGACCCCACTTAACAGTACGGTGGTTCCTATGACTCAGGAAAGAAGAAACAAAACTACCAAAAGACTTCGTCTTCGCGTTTCATTATCTTCAGGCGATTATCTTCGCATACCACCAATGGCTTCGGCCATCATCAATGTCTTCGAACATTTGTAGGGGTCGTCTTCGTTGGTTAAACTGAATCTTCGGGGACTTCTATCTGTGTTATCCTGTGAACTCTCACAAACACATTAGTACCTCAACCACGTTTGTCTTCAATACTCCAAAACCAAACAAGGGTGGCACTAGATGCACTTACAATCTCCCCCTTTTTGGTGATTGATGACAAACTGGTTGAAGTTTTCAACGGGGATAAAAATATGTGAAGATAATGACTTGGAGATTATGATTGCAAGATATAGAGAGCTCCCCCTGAAGATGTGCTTATGAAGATTTTGATTGGAATGCAAAAGCAAATGGCAGGTTATAGTTTGTGGAGATCTCCCCCTATATCTTGTAATCCAATCACTATGCATTTAAATGATATTTCGAAGATAATGAAACACATAATGAAAAATGGGCGTCTGCAGTATGACTTCGGGCGCATATGATAAAACTTAAAGTAGCGCCAAATAGTACGGTAAACATAAAGTGTGCAGACATCCATCGGGACTTAAGTTTTACAACCCAAATAGCAAATGTTCAGAAATGAGAGTTGTAAACTTAACAAAAAGCAGCACCCAACCCATATTAGTAGACCGGTTTTAAGACTATCATCCAATGCTTCTCCCCCTTTGTCATCGCATGACCAAAAAGGGACGAAGACATTGAGCACTACGCGTCCCTAGCATGAGTTGAGGTCGAAGGTGCAGTAGAGTCATGGGGTGCTGGTGTAGTCGAGCTTGGTGCAGTGTCGCGATGCCGAGTCGATGGAGGCAGGGAGGTTGCATCTTCAGCTTCATCTGCAATCCTGACGTTGATGGAGGGAGCCGACGAGGAGAAGTCACTGTCTTCGAGCGATGGAGTCTTGCGCCATTTCTCCGCGCTGGGAGGTGGAGCACCAAATTTGTAGTGTTGGTGGAAGCCATCCTCTTGAAGATCTTCCTCAGGGTCCAGCATGGTTAAACTCCTCCATGATCAACGACCGGTTTCATAGGCCACAAATGCATTCTTGGTGGCGAGGTTGCGAATGTGGTTGATATCTTGAACCATGGAATGCATCTGGCGTCGAGACCATTCATGGTGCTGATCCTGCTTCTGAATCAGTGAGACGAGAAGTTCGCGATCAGTGAGGGCATGCTCTCTTCTTGGCAGTCATTGGCAAGGTAAGGTGCTAGCAGTGGCTTCAGTAGCTGTAGCACTTGGTCTTGGTTGACGAAATGCGCCAATTAGCCTTGCCCTTGAAAGATCAGATGGAAGGTGAAGACCTTCATCATCAGCAGTGCCACTGGTGCCTTCCAAAATAGGATTCTTGCCTTTGGATGGATAGAGATCTGCATGAACAAATTCAATATCTCGAAGAGATTGATGCCATTTGCTGCGAGGTTGCGAAGGAATAAATCTTAAAGATTAAACCTGATGCCATAGACAGTGTTGTAGATCAATGTCTTCAGATCCCCTTCAATATTGCGAGTTGAGTTGTGCCCTTTGATCGGCCAGATTGTGTGCCGAAGAATATGATAGATGGTCCTTGGCAGATACTGAAGATCATCAACAAAGAAAGAAGTGGGCAAATATGCATCTTGAGCCAAAGGCTTCATCAAGGTGAGCATCTTAGTCATATTGGGCTCTGGCATTTGGAAAATGCTTCGAGTGGCAGCAGCATAGGCTTCAGATCGAGGATCCAAATCTTCACCAGAGGCGACAAAAGGTGTAGCAGGGAAGAAATCCAATGCAGTGGCAGTGATGTGCTCATCTTGGATCATAAAGTCCATCTTCCAGGTGTTCAAGTCACAGCCAAAACCTGAGATGTGGAGAGTTGCATAGAATTGGAGGATGAGTTCCTCATTCCAGTCTTCATGATCAGTGCAGAACGGTAACAGTCCAACATCCCAAAGACAATCCAGTGCTTGATCAAAACTGGGTAGGCCTTTCATAGCTTCAAAGCTGAGATGCTTGTGGGGAAAGATCCTGTTCTGACCATAGAGCACACAAATGTAATACTGACGTTGTGGAGCACTCCAAAATTTGTCAGACTGTGTCTTTGGGCGGTTGTATGGATTGCGGTCAGAGTCGACGAAGGTGTTGTTCAATCTGAAGCTTCTTAGTTCGAAGACCAACGGTCCTGCAGTGCCAGACTGGCGAAGACATGGAAGTCTAGGCAATGGATTCATAACATTGGGGCGACGATTGATGTGGAATTCATACTGAGGCCCCATCCTTGGCGGAGCAATGAGCCGGGGCCACCTTGTAGGAACCATTTCTCCTCCCCTATTGCGAGCCATGACGATATTCTCATCATTGTCGTCGGTCGATGGTGTGGCATGGACAGGAGGACCATCAGGGGCATTGACTTCGCCCACAGTGTTGTTAGCTGCAATGTCTTCAGAATCTTTGGCATCAAGCTCAGTGTGATCTCTAGGAATATCCTCAATCATCAGCACTTCATCAACTGGCGCAGTTGGTGAGACATGAGCTTCATCTTCAGGGATGCTATGCATTGAAGCCATAGCGGGTCTTGGTCCACGGCGAAGCCTTTTGAGAGGCGACGCACGAGGAGTAGTTTCTATCTCCTTGGCAACAAATGGCGATTCAGGAGATCTTGGAGCAGGGGGGAGAATGGCGGAGAAGGACTACCGGGATCAGTTTCAAGAATCTCAGGCCTGATTGGAGTACCAATGTCCACGTACTCGCTTTCCCGTTGAGGCGATAATACCATTTGTGCATCAACTTGAGGCACCTCATTTGGCTAAACATTGTCATCACATGCAATGTCTTCAGCTGCATTTGTGTCGGCAGCTGGGATGTCTTCAGTGTGCGGAGCCTCTGTGGTAGCAGACTCATGAAGAATAACTCGCCTCTCAGTGTTTGCAGAGGCAGGTGGAGCAACAGAGATAGGCGTCACATGGAGTGGTTCCTCTTGAACAGGAGGAGTCTGTTGAATTTGAGCAGGGCGCAAAGACTTTACTCTCTTAGTCTTCTGCGGCGGAGAGGGTTGAGCTTCAGTGGGCAGAGCGCGCTTGCACTTCTTAGCTTCAGCTTCAGCTTGTTTGGTCCTCTTGCTAGATGTAGCAGTGGAAGAGGGACATGACCTTGAGCCGGTGAAGCCAGTGGGGAAGATAATACCGCGGGGTTCAGATCTTGCTGGAGTTGGCTGGTCCAAAGACATTAAAGCTTGCTTGGAGCGTTCAATGATTTTGGGATCAAGGGCAGGCTGACCAAGAGCCTTTCTCTTCAGCATATCGTTATGGGCTTGAACCATGATCGTTGCCTTCCTCTTGAGACACGCTAGGGCGCCTTTGACAGCTTCACATAGCCTGTCAAACTCAGCCTTGAGATCTTCCATCATCAGCTGATAGCCCTGAATTTGACTTGCAGTGAGTCTATGGACATTCTTCTTGAAGACATCCTTTTCATGGCTAATCTTTGCTTTCATCTGTTTGGCTTTCTAAGCCACAGTAAGCTCCTCGTTCACCAGCCCTCGAAACATGACGCTTAGTCCAATTGGAAGTTGTAGGGCATCGATGGTGACGGAGGGATCAGCGAACCATTCATCAATGAAGTGGTCAAGAATGACAAGGACGAAGAGAGATAAGTCTTCAAGATGCTTGGCTTCCTCTTCTTTCTGCTGAATGAGTCTTGCTAAGGCTTCATCATCAAACTCATCATCGGACAGTTCTATCATGTTGGCAGCGTCCATCAAAGAGACGGTGGGTCTGGGCCCCCTGGTAGCAGCAGCTTTCCTTTTCATTCGCCTGTGGAGGTGATCTTCTTCCTTAGTGTCTTCTGGATCAACAGGGGGTGATCGCAAAGCTTGAGGTGTTGAGTCAGCGGGCTTGGAGGCCTTTGAAGCTTTTAGCCTCGAAGCCTTTGCCTTCTTCTTAGGCTTCGGATCAGAAACCGAAGGATTCTCTTCATCTCCATCCTCAGACTCTGCAGGTTCTGGGCAGCCAAGAATGCTGGAGGGATGTGGGTTGCTAGGCATTGGAGGCCTAACCATGCATGGGAAGAAACCAATCCTTCTTGCTTCATTCCCAGTCTTCGGATGAAGATTTTTGTAGATGATATCTATCCAAGGTGCCTTCTCAGCATATTCATCCGTTATGAACTGATAGTTGAACCACTTTTCCACCCAATATCTTCGAATCCATTGGATTCGAGTCTTGCGTTGTGTATAGGTTTCATCTTCATCAGACTTCAAGCGCTCATACAGCTCTGGGGGAAGATCTTTGGCAGTGTTCAAACGTCTTTGCCGACCACCCTTCTTGAATGATTTTTCGGTGGCCATTGGCTTTGGCAAAGGCTTCACTGGTGTGCGCAAATGAGAGCAAGCTCCAGATGAGTCCAGATGAATTTGCAAGTAGTACCGCAACTTGCAAAATCTCTTCTCATCCAAAGGCTTCGTGAAGATATCTGGCAACTGATCTTCAGTGTCAGCATGCTTGATGTTGATGTCGCCCTTCATCACGTGATCCCAAAGAAAATTATGTCGTATCTGAATATGCTTCGTCTTCAAATGTTGTACTGGGTTGTAGGAGATCTTGATTGCACTCTCATTGTCGCAGTAGAGAGGTACATGCTTCAGGTTGATGCCGTAGTCCTTGAGAGTCTACTTCATCCAGAGAAGCTGAGTGCAGCAAGCGCCAGCGGCAATGTATTCGGCTTCGGCAGTGGAGAGTGATACACAGTTCTGCTTCTTCGAAGACCAACATACAAGAGACCGTCCCAGAAAGTGACAAGTGCCTGATGTGGACTTGCGATCAACTCTGTCGCCAGCGAAATCAGAATCTGAATAGCCAATGAGCTCAAACTTCGAACCCTTTGGATACCATAATCCTAGTGTTGGGGTGTGAGCCAGATATCTAAGTATTCGCTTCACCGCTAGGTGATGCGACTCCTTTGGTGCCGCTTGAAATCGGGCGCACATGCAAACACTAAGCATTATATCTGGCCTAGATGCTCATAGGTACAATAAGGAGCCAATCATGGAGCTATATACCTTCTGATCAAAATCTTTACCATTTTCATCAGTGCAGAGGTGACCGTTAGTAGGCATTGGCGTCTTGTAACCTTTGGCTTCATTCATGCCAAATTTCTTGAGGCGGTCCTTGAGGTACTTCTCCTGAGATATAAAGATGTCATTGGGTTGTTGTCGAATCTGAAGCCCTATGAAGAATTTCAGTTCTCCCATCATCGACATTCTATATTTCTCTTGCATCATAAAGGCAAACTCATCATTGTATCGATTGTTAGTACAACCGAAGATAATGTCGTCCACATAGATTTGACATACAAATAGTTCACCATCATAGGATTTAGTAAAGAAAGTGAGATCGAGTGAACCAGGTTTGAAGCCTTTCTTCTTGAGGAACTCCTTGAGTGTGTGATACCAAGCTCTTGGTGCTTGCTTGAGGCCATACAGTGCCTTGTTGAGCTTGTATACTTTGTTAGGATGCTTTGAGTCTTCAAACCCTAGTGGTTGAGAAACATATACTTCTTCCTCAATCTTACCATTGAGGAATGCACTTTTGACATCCATTTGATATAAGCATATGTCATGATGGTTAGCATAAGCAAGCAGTATACGTATAGCTTCGAGTCTAGCAATAGGTGCAAATGTTTCACCGAAGTCAATACCCTCAACCTGTGTGTAGCCTTGAGCCACCAGTTGAGCCTTGTCTCTGACGACTTGGCCAGACTCATCTTGCTTGTTGCGAAAGATCCACTTCGTGCCAATGATGTTGTGCTTCCTTGGATCAGGGCGCTTCACGAGCTCCCACACATTGTTGAGCTCGAACTGGTGAAGCTCTTCTTGCATGGCTTGAATCCATTCTGATTCCTTGAAAGCTTCATCTACTTTGGTGGGCTCTGAGATAGATACAAAAGCAAAATGCCCACAAAATTTAGCCAGTTGAGTAGCTCTTGAGCGAGTGAGTGGATCTGGTGCATTTATGCTGTCTAGCATTCTCTCAATTTGGACTTCATTAGCCACACGTGTATGAGCAGGGCGAAGACTTTGTTCTGGCTGCTGAGCACTGTCTTCGTCAGCAGCAATGTCTTTAGGTTCAGCATTGTCTTCGCGCTGAGTGGATGTAGGAATGATGACTTCCTCAACCTCTGGTTCTTCAGGCATGATTTCTCCAGTGCCCATCAATCTGTAGCTTCGTCAGGTGGTAGTTCATCTAGCACAGGAGGTAGGTGCTCTCTTTGTGAGCCATTAGTTTCATCGAATCGCACATCTATAGTTTCAACAACTTTGTTGTGGAAAGTGTTGAAGACTCTGTAGGTGTGCGAATCCTTTCTGTAACCAAGCATGAAACCCTCATGTGCTTTCGGTGCAAATGTAGAGGTGTGGTGTGGATCCCTTATCCAGCATCTTGCACCAAAGACTTTGAAATAACTTACATTGGGTTTCTTACCGGTGAGAAGCTCATATGATGTTTTCTTGAAGAACTTGTGAAGATATACTCTGTTGATGATGTGGCATGCAGTATCAATGGCTTCAAGCCATAGCTTCCGTGGTGTCTTATATTCATCAAGGATGGTGCGAGCCATCTCAATGAGAGTCCTATTCTTGCGCTCCATGACGCCATTCTGCTGAGGTGTGTATGAAGCAGAGAACTCATGAGTGATGCCAAGAGTCTCAAGATAGGTATCCAAGCCTGTGTTCTTGAATTCAGTGCCATTGTCACTCCTGATGTGCTTGATCTTGATGTTGTAGTTGTTCATACACCTATTTGCGAAATGCCTGAAGACATCCTGCGCTTCTGTTTTATAGAGTATGATATGTACCCAAGTGAATCAACAATAGTCATCAACAATTACGAATCCATATAGATTTTTAGTGGTAGAGAAGGTGGAGTAGTGAGTAGGGCCAAATAAGTCCATATGTAGCAGCTCGAAGGGACGTGTGGTCTTCATGATTGTCTTCGAGGGATTTTTGGCCCTGGTCATCTTCCCGGCTTCACAGGCACCACAGAGGTGGTCCTTCTTGAACTTGACACCCTCGACGCCAATGATAAGCTTCTTCTTGGCGAGTGTGTGTAAGTTCCTCATCCTAGCATGTCCTAGCCTTCTGTGCCATAACCAACATTCCAAAGCCTTTGCTAGAAGACATGAGGCAACCCGTGGTCCTGTAGAGAAGTCTACCATATACAAATCACCACTTCGAAAACCTTCGAAGACTTTGGTTTTGTCAGAGGCCATTAGCACAACACATCAAAATTTGCCAAATATGACAAGCATATCTAAGTCACAAAGCATTGAGACAGACATCAAGTTGTAACCAAGGGATTCGACAAGCATGACATTTTCCATGTGTCGGTTCCTTGAGATAGCAACTCTACCTAGCCCCAATACTTTGATGCTGCTCTTGTCAGCAAAAACGATGTGGTGTTTTGTTGGAGGTCGAAGAGTTTGCTCCATCAATAGGCTTCGATCACCAATCATGTGACTGGTGCATCCACTATCCATAATCCATTCAGTGGCATTGGATTTGTCTTCCTGCATTGAGAATTAGTCTAGTTCACCAAGGCATGCAACTGTAACATGCATTGATGAAGATATTGCAGTGCACGATTGTACGAAGATATTGGACGATATGAATGATAACATTCGCATTGGCTATCTTGCGTCCAAACAAGATTGTTTTCGGGTATCCAGAGATAATCTTCGAGATAGGCTTCATCCCATCTGGAGACCCGATGCTGCATGAAGATATTAGTTCTTCTTAACCACCCACATGCGAAGGGGTGGCTTAGAAGCAATGAGATGTAAGGCAGCATCAGAGAATTTAGGCAAAGATGCCCTAATGGTACGTTTCACAGGGGGGTTAGAGTACTCAAATGAATATGCAGAGTAATTCTTAGTGGGATGAACATAACGGTTCATGCCATAGTGCACATATTCATGAGCCCTTTCAGTTCTTCCCTGCGAAACATAGGTGTTAGAATGATCATATGAAGACTTTGGTCCATATGAAGACTTTGATCTGGGGTTTGTCTTCTTCCTCGGTGCTGTCATGACATTGGCAGGAAGCTTCTCGAGAAGACATTTGGGAACCCAGATCTTCTTCATAGGTGAACCATTCTTGCAGTTAGTTCTAATGTACCTGGCAAACACTTCACCATTCATAGATTTGAACAACTTATAATTGGAGTCAAATGACTCGTCAATGATGACAGGGTTAGCACAGTTAAAGCCAGATAATGTGGATGGATCCACTGAAGGTCCTTTTGCAGCAACCCATGTGGTTTTGGGATACTGCTCAGGCGTCCAGTAAGAACCATCAACATTGATGTTTCTTTCGAAACCCAAACCCTCTTTCCTAGGGTTTTTGTTCAAGATTGTCTTATTCAGGACATCACAAAGAATCTGATGCCCCTTCAGACTCTTGTACATGCCAGTTTCAAGCAATGTCTTCAACCTGTCATTGTCATCAGTGATAGCAGTGGTTTCCTCAGATGAGGGGTTAGTCACCACAGATACAGTTGAAGATAATGCATTTTCAGAAGCATTTGAACATTTAGCAGTTGAATCATTAGCTTCACGAGCAAGACATTTTAAACATGGAGCATTAAATTCATCCTAAGCGGTACTGATCTGTTCTGCTAGGAGTGAGTCGTTTTCCTTCCGTAGGTCATCATGAGCTTCTCTCAACTTCTCAAGATCAATCTTTTTCTGAAGATATTCGAGAGAAAGCTTCTCATGTTCAGTTGAGAGGGCATCATGAAGACTTTGGAGATCCTCAAACCTTGAACAAAGACTATGCATGTCTCCAGCCATAGTTTCGTTCAGACTCACTTCGCGTAACAGGTCATCGCTTTTCTCTAGAGTAGGTTGCATTTTCTCCATGGCACTTTGTTGCTTGGTGACAATTTTTACAAGTTTAGCATAGCTAGGTTTCATGTCATCATCAGATTCAGCTTCGGATTCAGAGTCATGACGTGAGGGTTTTGAGGATACCTTGGAGGCTTTCGCCATGAAGCAGTAGGCAGGAGTAGTATCATCATCACTGGCTTCGGTGTTGAAGAAGGAGCCATTGTCTTCGGGTTTGAAGACAGAAGCGGAGAGATATGCCGAAGCCATTGCCAGTTCAGCTACTTTAGCGTCAGATTCCTCCTCAGATGCTTCCTCAGCCTCAGAACCAGATTCAGACTGTGAATCCATCTCCTTTCCGATAAAGGCATGTGCTTTTCCAGATGAACTCTTCTTGTGTGATGAAGACTTTGCATACTTCTTCTTCTTCTTGTCATCTGAGTCATAGTCCTTGCTCTTCTTCTTGGATTCCTTTTCCCATCGAGGACAATCAGCAATGAAGTGGCCAACTTTCTTGCACTTGTGACAGGTTTGCTTCTTGCTGTCCCTTGAAGACATTTCACCAGACCTCTTGGAATCATGCTTTGAAGAATTTGCATAGCGTTTTGATTTGGCATACTTCCTAAATTTCCTGACAAGCAGAGCAAGTTCTTTTCCAAAGTCTTCAGCACCATCAGAACTACAGTCAGAGCCGTCTTCAGATGAGGACACAGTCATGGTCTTCAGGGCACGAGAGCGACTGTAACTGGGACCGTAGATATCCCTCTTCTCAGCTTGTTGGAATTCATGTGTGTTCAACCTCTCGAGGATATCGGCATGATCCAAACTCTTGAAGTCAGGGCACTCTTGGATCATGAGTGCGAGAGTGTCAAAGGAACTGTCGAGTGATCTGAGTAGCTTCTTCACGGCTTCATGTTTGGTTATATCCGTGGCGCCAAGTGCATTCAGCTCATTTGAGATGTCAGTGAGTTGATCAAACGTGAGCTGGACATTTTCGTTGTCGAGTCTCTTGAAGCGGTTGAACAGGTTGCGAAGCACATCAACACGTGACTCTCTTTGAGATGAGACACCTTCATTCACTTTGGATAGTCATTCCCAGATTTGCTTTGTAGTGTTCAGTGCACTCACACGGCCATACTGTCCTTTGGTCAGGTGACCACACATGATGTTCTTTGCGGTGGAGTCCAATTGTGCGAACCTCTTCACATCAGCAGCAGTAACACCTTCGCCAACCTCAGGAATGCCCGCCATGACGACAAACCATAGGTTGTTGTCAATGGCTTCGAGATGCATGCGCATCTTGTTTTTCCAGTAGGGATAGTCGGTGCCATCGAAGACTAGGCACGCAGCAGAGACCTTGATAATCCCTACAGTCGACATAGCTAAAACTCCAGGTGGTTAAACCGAAACACAGAACAAGGGAGTACCTTGCTCTGATACCAATTGGAAGTGCTAGTTATCGACTAGAGGGGGGTGAATAGGCGATTTTTATGAATGCCTTCGAAACAATGAATGTATTCGATGTATGCGGAAGCGAAACAGGATCAGGTAGGGATACAATCAAGGACCTAGGCAAGGTATGCAGTACCACGAAGACATACAAGCAAGTTCAGCATTATCATTGTACACACTAAGATGAGTCGAGGACAAACTTAGACAGTATGAAGATAAACAGTAGATATGAATGTCTTCGTGGAATGTCTTCAGTCAGAAGTATTCAAGCAATGGCCTCACAGTTTAGTACAGAATGTAATAAGAGTGAAGGATAGAACCAGTAGCTTGATGAAGACACAGGATTTGTTGGACCAGTTCTAGTTGCTGTGACAACTGTACGTATGGTTAGGGAGACTGAGATTCAACTCAGAAGACCTCGTCTTCACCTTGTTCCCCTTGAGCCGAAGTCACTTAGACAACGCCCAATCACTCAGGTAAGTCTTTAGGGGAGACTTCCGAAACCCGTACAAACTTGGTCACCCGGCAATCCATAATGACTCTTGGATGCTCTAGACCCAGACGCCTAACCATCTGGAAGATCACAGTCTTCAAGTGTAATAAGTCTTCAGTTCACTCAGAACAGAACGACTTCGGTGATGCTCAAAACACTCTAGCTCTAGGTGTTTAGGTTTATCCTCGGAGGATGTTTCTCTCTCTCTCAATGTATTTGAGGTGGGTTGCTCCAAAACGACAACAGCCGTATCTCTCTCTGAGCAGCCACCTTCTCATGGTGGAGGGCGTGGGCTATTTATAGCCAGCGGGCAATCCGACCTGATATGACCAAACTGACCCTGGGTCAATGGCCAACCGACACGTGTCACAACGGTCGGATTTCAAACACACGCGGCAGCTTTACTTGGGCTACAAGCTGACTCAACCAACTCTGGAAGAGATTTCCTCTCATAGTCTTCACTCGAAGACATAGGTACGGGTTGAGCATCATGTCAGCATCTGACATCGATCACATCGACCCCACTTAACAGTACGGTGGTTCCTATGACTCAGGAAAGAAGAAACAAAACTACCAAAAGACTTCGTCTTCGCGTTTCATTATCTTTAGGCGATTATCTTCGCATACCACTAATGGCTTCGGCCATCATCAATGTCTTCAGACATTTTTAGGGGTCGTCTTCGTCGGTTAAATTGAATCTCCAGGGACTTCTATCTGTCTTATCCTGTGAACTCTCACAAACACATTAGTCCCTCAACCACGTTTGTCTTCAATACTCAAAAACCAAACAAGGGTGGCACTAGATGCACTTAAATGCTACAATTAATACATATGGTTGAATTGGGCAATCCAATTCCAACCTATACCCATCAGTAAGTTTCCCAATCAATTTTTATTAAGGTATCATCTGTCAAGATCATCCAACAACTGTAATGGCCTAGCTGCTCAAATTCGTCCATAACCGGGGACACGGCTAATCATGATTAGTTTTAATACTCTGCAGAGTTTAGTATGCTTTACCCACTAGACCCAACCCGAAGATTGAGACGGAGTCTTTCAGAAGCAGTCGCCTATACCCACAGGAGGCCCATCCCAACTATCATAACTACATCTGCTGGCACATTCGGGTAAGGTTTCCACAACTGATCAACTAAGCCAGAGCCCATATAGCCAGTGGTCGCACATGGAAGCTACTAGTCACTAAGTCTGTTTGATCTTTTTTAACCTGGGCGGCATTCCACTTACATTCAGAGGGTATAAACCATGATGTTCTTGAAACCATCCAGCAATACCAATTCCGCCCAGAGGTGAATTATATCCTTAGTTACTACTCAATTTATTTAATAATCCTCACATAATCTCAATGAATACAAGAACCAACCCCGTCTACATAGCATAGCAGAACTACAACTACTACGATCTTCATAGACGAGGGGATAACTCAAAAGCATAGGACAAGATAATAATATTCCTATAGATGCATAAATTCATGGTGTGATATATATTACATGCATAGAAAAGCAATAGGTGAAGGATGATCAAAATGTAACTTGCCTGGTACGTTGATGAAGATATCCGCACTCACAATCGTGATAATTCTACTCGTCACACTCCGAGCAATCTATCGTTAACAAAAGAATCCAAATCAATAACCATGCCACACAGAAGAACCAAAAGAACAAAAAAAAACAAATATGGCAAGGTGGAACAACATTAATATATATAAGCTTAATACTATAATGTGGTCTTGGTGTGCTATAAGGTGACCGGTGAAGGAATTAACTCACACGAGTCAATGAATGAAGAAGTATTAATATAATACATTATGTTGGAGATAGTATGGAACATGGTCAACGGTATACGGAGAAATACACATGGTGTTTAACAGATCACATATGACATAAGAATTCCTTGCAAAAAGAATTAATGAAATAGGAACACTACAACGCAAGTTGTAGTGGAATGAAATTTGAATTAAATTTGAATTCAAAATAGGTCAAAGAATATTTGGATTTGAATTACACAGAAAATTTTCAAAAAGTATTTGATATATGTTTTCATATGCAAAAGGAATCAACACAATAGGATATATGGTTTGCAAGATATGACCATATGATGGTTTGAATTTAAATTTGAATTGATCAAATTTGAAAACTTCACAAAGTTGGAAATTATGATTCTACTAGATTCTTCTGGTCAATACGAGTACACATGAAAAAGAATCGATGAATTTGGATATACGGATCAAGAGATATGGCTAAACAAAAATTGCACTAAAATCTGTCAAAACAAATGTGAGGTGTTGTGCGGGTGACACGTGGCGTAATGCGGCTGGCTGCAGTATGTCCGCTGGGAAGCTTATACGATGGACGTCCGGCATATAACTGAAAACGGTTCGGCAGCTAAAATCAGATCGGACGGCAAAGAGTTTGCTCACCAGAAACAGAGGGGAACTGGGCGCCTGGCTTGGAGAAGAAGGGCGCGGGCGACTCGGGCGTTGATGGGGCAGCGGCTCTGGTGATCCACCACGGCGGTGATGAGGTCGAGGCGAGGAAGTGGAGAGAGACGGTATCGGTGGTGGTGTCAGCGGTGCTCGAGGGCGACAGGGCGAGCGAGGCGTCGAGGCAGAGGCTCGGGTGAGCGTCACGTTTGGACGGTGGCGCAGCTCGGTGTTGCCCGGGGTGGGATCTCATGTGGTCAGCAACGAAATAAAAGTGGAGCGCGAGAGGTGGCGTTTCACGTCAAGCGATCACGAGGGTGGGGTCTGAGACGTCGATTGCTTCAACGGGCTGTGGTGCTGATGCACACAAACTCCGGCAGCCTTCTGGAGCTTCGGGTGATCTTTAGGAGCTCGAGATGGTGCGTCCCTGGCATAATTAAGAAGTGAGGGGGGTGCGGGTGAGCAATTTAAAGCCGATGGAGAGGTCTGCGAGGAGAGGGAGCTCACGGGTTGCCGGAATTTGTCATCGCGGTAGCTTTGGGTAGTGGAGATCCTCCGAGTCTAGGAGCTCGATTTGGAGCTCGGTTTTGCGAGGTGAGGATGGGAATCAAACGAGGGGATCCACAGGAGCCGACCAGTGTCCACAGATTCGATCGAGGGGGTCAGGGATCGCACGAGTCGTGCAGGTCCTGATTCGGCAACGGCTTAGTTCAATACTCCGACACTTATTTTGGATCGAAGTGGGTAGTTTTTCGTTTCTTTCCTTCTTCTTCTTTTTTATCGGTTTGTTTTGCTTTTTCTTGTTTTTCATTGGTTTTCTTTTGTTTCATCTTGGGTTTTCATTGTTTTTCAATACACATATTTTTGTATAAATCTAATACATGTTTATTTTTTAAAATATAAGATTAATATTTACAGAACACATGGTCAACAGTTTTTCTTTATATATTTCAGATTTTTCAAATGCTTGATTACATTTTTTAAATATAAGATTAACATTTTCTAAATACATGGTCGGCATTTTTTCTGTACACATTATATTTTTTTCAAATGCATGATTAACATTTTTTAAATAGATGTTTAACATTTTTTCAATATGTGGTAAACATTTTTTCTATACAAATTTATCATTTTTTAAAATGTTTAATTGATATTTTTTTAAATACTAGATTAACCTTTTAAATACATCGTGGATTTTTTCTATACACATTTACAAAAAAATCAAATACATGATTAGCATTTTTCAAATACAAGTTGAACATTTTTAAAATACATGCTCAATATTTTTTCTTTAAAAATTTAAGCTTTTTTCAAATGCTTTAATAACACTTTTCAAATGCTACATTAACATTTTTTAATACCTTCTAAACATTTTTTCTATACACATTTAACATTTTTCAAATGATTTATTTATATAGAAGTTTAACATTTTTAATACACCTTTATCCTTTTTTAAATGCTTGATTAATTAAAATTTTAACATTTTTTGAATACATGGTAATATTTTGTATACACATGTAATTTTTTAAATGCTTTATTAACATTTTTCAAATACCTGTTTAATATATTTTTTCAATGCTTGATTCTAAATACAAGATCAACTTTTTTCACACACATTGTGATATATTTTGTATACATTTTCCATATACATGAGAAACATTTTCGCCATGTACATTTTATATTTTTTAAATTCTTGGTTAACATTTTTTGAAATTTTTGTAGTGATATATTTATTTCGAATATTTGTATTGATGACGAAAGTATACAAATGAAAGCAAAAAAAAACAAGGCAGTGGCGTCCCGCGGACAGGGCGGGCCCATACGCTCACGCGATTTCAGCGTGACGGAAGGTTGCTTAGCTAGAAGCGAGGTATAGCTAGCCGCACCCGTCGAGGGGGATATCATAGCAAACCAACCTGTGGTTGGATGGTTAGGAGGACAGTGGTATCCCCTGCCCACCAGAGTTCAAGTCCCAGACTTGACGTTGGTGCTTGCATTTTCCTGGATTTATTTCAGGTCTTCCGGCGATGTGCTTTCAGTGGGAGGAGACGTTCCGGTCGACAACGAAGGCGTCCGTGGCGACTTCGTCAATCTCAAGATGATGTGCCGGCTTAGTCTCTCGGAGATGCTCATAGGGGTAGCGTGTGCGTGCGTGCGTTCATAGGGGTGAATTGTATGCTCGTGTATGTGAGCGACTTCGATTGTACTCTGCTCAAAAAAAAAAGAGGGGGATATCATAGTGAACAAAAACTTTTGTTGGTTCCTCCCTGCTAAGGATGTCAATTTTACCCATAGGTACGGGTACCCGCGGGTACCGTACCCGCATGGATAGGGTATGGACACATTTTTATATCCATGGGTAGTACTCGTACCCTATCTGTTAAGTCATGAATAGGGTACGAGTATAGCCTTGTACCCATGGGTATACTCATACTCTGTCCGCTTGTAAACTAATGTTAATGTTAAGTTTTTTTGAAAAGGATGTTATTAAGTTGTCATCGATTAATTATTAATTGGTCATGTGACTCGTCTACTCCTATTAACTTATGAGTATATTATGATTTCTAAATTTTGACAGTGCTCATGTACTTATGTACCCGTTATTGAGCCGAGATAAAAAAAATGTCAAATGTGCTATCAATAAGTGTAAAATTATGAACAACTTATGTACTATTTATTCTATTCGCTAGGTATCCAATGGACACGGGTACTTGTCAGGTATGGGTATGGGTACCCGTAGGCACGGATATGGGTACAAATTTATACCCGCTGACTATACAGTATAAGTATGGTATTGCTCTATCCTGTCCATAGCCTGTCCATTACCATCCTTACTCCCCACCCGTATAATCGAAACGTTCGAGGGAGTCCCCTCCTTAGGGGAACGTTCCCCAGTTATTTCGGTCCTAATGGTTTTAGCCCATACGATATGCTCCTGAATGTTTCAGTAAGTTTTAGCACTCCAGCTCTAAAGGACGTTAGCCATGTTCTTAATCTTGAGGCTGAATCGAATCAACGGGTTAGGAACTACACATGGATGGATCAGCCCAAGCAGATGCAATCACTTGTAAAAATCCTCACGTGCAAATCCAGTAAAATGCACAAAACCACCACTTTAACGTCATAACTCCCGAAAACCATCACCGAAAATTTGCACCGCACCGCACCAAAAATTTGATAGTGGCAAAAAATACTGAACCAAATTTTGATCTCGTTTCGATGTGTCCGATCGCGCACGGGCCGACAATGGTGACGGCGCGCCGCTAACGGCCGTTAACTATTGTCTTTTTCTTTTGCGCTCGTGACGAAGCTGTTGGGTCAGGCCGGCGCGTGAGGGAGGGGGTCTGGGCCCGTTTGCGTTGCTGGGTCGGGCCGGCGCGTGAGGGAGGGGCAGTTTATCTGGCCTGGCGCGTTGGGCTCGTTCGATTATTCTCGTTTTGTGGGGGAGGGGTAGTTCGATCGATTGACCGCCCGTTCGGTTTCTCCAAAAAAAAAACAGACTCCACACGCACATTGCATTCATTCACCCCCTCTTGCACAGATAACCACCACTACACAACCTATCCATCGGTCCTCTCTATCCAACTTCCTCCTTCCAATCACACAAAGCAAAGAAAACCTCCATTGCGCCATGGCATTGGCATCGGATGGGACCAGGCGCTGCAGGAGATCTTCGACGACGACAACACCACGCTCTCCTACGCGCGCGAGGTGAGCACCTGGTACAGCAGCATTGCCATCCTCAAGAATCATGCGCGCGCGGTGAGGGCGACTGCCAACCATGAGGAATACGCCCGATTGCCAGACCTCCACTACCCACTGATCAAGAACCTGGTCTGGGCGACGGGGGAGGCAAGGGATTCCCCGGATCCATTCCAAAGGGCATGCTGGTACATGTACCAGAACTGCGACCAACTCCGCATGGTCTACGCGCTCGACATGGTGGTGCCAGTGCTGCCCCTTGCTCCTCTGATGGAGATGGGGCCACCACAGATGGAGCAATATGTGTAGGTGGAGGCGCCCTAGATGGAGCAACAGCAGCCAGGCACAAGCAGCAGGAGGAAGAATAAGCAACTCCGCATAATGGGGCCAGTTCGTCGATCTCTCCGTCTTCTGAAGCTACAATAAGAGTGAGTCTGATGCAGCATTGTCCTTGTTAATTTCTGCAGCAACATCTGAACCAATATATTTTTTATTTTTTTTGAAAAAGGAGGCTTGCCCCCGGCCTCTGCATCTGAACCAATATATCTGAACCAATATATGGGTTCAGTTAGTTTAGGTACTTAGTAGTGTGCTTGAGTCTGAAGAACTTGAACTATTTGTGCTATCTATCGGAACCTATCTATGATATCCTATCTATCTATCCATGCTTGTGTCTAAATGTATGCGCTCATATTATCTGAATGTTTGCGCTCATTGCATTGTATCTGAATGTTTGTGCTCATATTACCTGAATATTGATGCTCAAACTACCTGAATATTGGTGCTCACATTACCTGAATATTGTTGCTCACAATATCTGAAACTTTGGTGCTCTAGGTTTCAATGCATAGAACTGTAAGAACTATATGTGTGCTCTAGGTGTCAATGCAAAGGTAAAATGTTATGAAACATAAAATTCTTCTATTTTGTAGCACAATTTGATTTAATAAAGTCTAAATATTGCAAGTTCTCTCCTAGTTAGCTATTTTGAAAATTAAATTGAGCACATCTACTGAAACTTCACATCAATCAAATCACTTAAACCCATGTACACTAACTCACTCCACTCCTTCTGTGGTCAACTTGTCCACTGCATCACTCAACCCAATTTTAACTCATGTACTACTGCACAACACCCTGCAAATTTCAGCAGTGGCATTTAGTGTCAGTTTCATTTAGTGCACAAGTATATTAAAACTACATCTATCAATCAGCGAATTAACTAACCCTACAGTAATTAACCACTGAAACCCTAAAATCAGTCAACTAGGACATGAAATTTCAGTGACAAACAATAAGATTCAATTAACTAAGTCGAGTAAACAAATAGGTTGAGTAAACAACTAGTTTCAGTTAACAGCTAGATTCAGTTAACAACTAGCTTCAGCTAACAACTAGGTTCAGTTAACAAGATTCAGTTAACAACTAGGTTCAATTACTATGTTCAATTCACAACTAGATTCAGTCACAAACAGCAAGATACATTTAACTGCATTCAATTCATAACAAGATTCAGTTACCAAATTTTGTTTTTTCCTATTCCAGCAAACCAAACCTAGTTTCCAAATCTGGAACACAAGCACTGATTTGCTAATAGAGAGAGGGAGACAGCTCAATGATTTTTGCTTCAAATCTGGCCAATTTGACTGCAGCTCAGTGAATATGTTGTTGCCGCACAATCTCCTCCCTCGCTACGGGTCCACCCTACCACACCGGCCAACCAAGGTGACTGGCTCTGTTCGCCACTCCTTCGCCGATGGATCCGGAGCTGCCACCGCCGCCATGTCCGCGAGAGAAAGGAGAGGGAGAGAAAGAGAGCGAGAGAGAGGGTTGGGAGTGAGGGCCGGCCCAGTCGTTTCAGACAGAGCAGTTAACGGCCGTTAGCGCTAGGGGTGGGCATAAAAACCGACGAACCGAAAACCGAACCGATGCCGAAACCGAATAAACCGAATTTTCGGTTTTCTCTACTGACACAGATAAATTCGGTTTTCATTTGCACTAACCGAACAGAATTCGGTTGGTTCGGTTTCCATATCGGTTAACCGAATTTTCGGTTAGCTATTTTCACCTATAATTTTCGGTTTTTAGTTTTTCTAACCGAATTTAAAGAAAAACCGATTGGTAGAAACCGAAATTTCGGTTTATACGGAACGCCCATCCCTAGTTAGCGGCATGCCGTCACCTTGTCGGCTCGCGCGCGATCGGACACGTCAAAACGAGATCAAAATTTGGTTCGGTGTATCGGACACGTCAAAACGAGATCAAAATTTGGTTCGGTGTCTTTTGTCACTGTCAAATTTTCGGTGCGGAGTAAAATGTCACGTTTTATAAAGTGATGATTTTTTAAAAGCTATGATGCTAAAGCGGTGGTTTCGTGCATTTTTCTCCGTGCAAACCAACAAGATTCAAAGCGAAACCTGTGGTGTCTCTTAGCATTGTGAACCGTGGCGAGGAGCAATGTACAGTGGTATCAGCATAAGCTAGTGGTCTAATGATGCAGCTGTACTTTTAGTCATTTAGGTATAATATAATACTCCCTCCGTTTCTAAATATAAGTCTTTCTAGAGATTCTACTACGGACTACTCCCTCCGTAAAGTAATATAAGACGTTTTAGATCACTAAACCTTACAGAGGTAGTACATACGAAGCAAAATAAATCAATCCACACTCTAAAGTACGTCTATATACATCCGTATGTGTTTCGTAGTGGAATCTATTTTAGACGTATATTTAAGAATGAAGGGAGTATATCGGTAATAGGTGATAAATAGACAGATGCCAGCTTAAGCTAGTGATCTATTTTTGAAAAGGAGGATCACCCCCGGCCTCTGCATATGAATGAAGCTAGTGATCTAATGGTTTCGACATGATGGTCCTGGTATTTATACAACAAACAACATCAAATAAGCTAGTGATCTCTTTGGAAACAAAAACAAAAAGCTAGCGATCTAATGATTTTGACTTAATAGTGCTGGAGTTTACGACGACAACAACAAATAGCACACTTCTATATACGGGGGACAAGTAACATTTGCTTCTCCCTTTCACAACAAAAGTCCAGCAGTAAAGTTGCACAGCTACAAAAGAGCATTGCACTCACGCCTGTGATTTGACGCTCAAGCTTAAGCTCTCGCTACTCGCCCACCCGTCCTGCACCTGCATGGAGTACTGCAGGTTCCAGAGCACGTCGTCGACGGAAGGCCGGTCGCTCGGGTCACCAGCCGTGCAGTTGAGGGCTACCTCAGTCACCTTGCTGAGGGAGTCCACCGCAAATGTGCCGCGGATCGTCGGGTCGGCCATGTCTTTCAGCAAGTCCGGATCTTCAGCCAGGGCCTCGCTTAGCTGTGGATTGACATGGAATTCAGAATCATAATGTAATAATTTGTTCAGAAGCTTTTGGTGATAGTATCTTTCAGTGTGATGTAAATATGAAGCTTTGAGATTCACCTGAGCTCTCAGGGATTCCATTTCGCTTTGCGACACCGTTGGTTTGCCTGTGATCACCTCGAGAAGGATTTGGCCGAACTGGTATATGTCATCCTTATCCCCATGTTCTGGAGGTTGAGCACTGCAAGCAGACAGAACCATAATCATTTTACAGTTACAAGTTGAGCGGCTTAATCAAATCCACATTCAGTCTTATAGGTTAGGTTCCTATCTTTTAAGTTCCAACAACTGATCATTAGGATCATGTCTGCTTTCTGTTCAGATAAGTAGTAGCTCCCCTAGTTCCAGTTTATTAAGTGCAGATGTCATTTTCGTTCTGCAAGAACACTGTACCTGCCATGGTCGTTTTCTTCCTGGACAGCGAAAGGATTTTCAGAGAACAGCTGCAAGATAAGAACGGTTACGACATATCTGTCAGGTAAGTGAGGAACTTCAACAACATCCTAAAAAAAAATTGACCAATGTTCTAAAAGTACCTTGCCGTTCTTGCTGGTCGATATCATCGGGAGACTGAAGTCGCTAATTTTCGAAGTGAGGGTCTTGTCCAGCAGAATATTCTCAATGTTTAGATCATTCTGTACGATGTCTGGGGCAGTCGCATTGTGCAAGAACTGGATCCCTCTCGCGATACCAATGGAAGCACAAACCCGCTGCGGCCATTTCAGCATTTCGCGCTTCCTCCACTCTGTGAATCCAATCAATGGGTAAAGTCAGATACTTGCAGGTATTTGGTTATACATGGTAATGGTACATGTGGAGTCTCCAGCAGCTATACTTACCGGTAAGATGGCTTCTTAGAGATCCATTTGTTACGCATTCAGAAATGAGGTATACTGAGCTAGCAATAGTAGGATTTTCCTGATCATTGACGATACAATGACCAATAATGCTAACCAAGTGGCGGTGGTGGAATTTAGAAATTGTCTCCATGTACTGGGATAGACTCCGAGGAGAATATTTTGGCTTTAGTCTGAGACATCTCACCAAGACTCTTGTACCATCTTGAAGCTGACCGTTGTAATGCTGTAAGTGGGAAGGAGAATGGGGCAGAAACAATTGATAAAATTAGTCCTGATAAACCTTCTAAAAGAAAACTATGCCGAAAACAAAGCCATGGTTAACAACTGCTAGAGAGAAAGCTGGTGAATTGATGAAAACAGAGTTCAACCAAGCTTGATAAAAAAAGACTTGACTAAAAATCTAGTAATGCTGTAGAAGTATTATACTGTTAGTGAAAAAATGAAAGTAATTGCTCCATGTGTGAAGTAATTAGGGGTATGGAAGTCT
This sequence comes from Elymus sibiricus, assembly GCA_039707655.1. Taxonomy (NCBI): domain Eukaryota; kingdom Viridiplantae; phylum Streptophyta; class Magnoliopsida; order Poales; family Poaceae; genus Elymus; species Elymus sibiricus. The sequence goes on from CM077675.1 coordinate 358,852,108, forward strand.
ACATTTGCCAGCTTGTCATGCCCCAATAATACAGAGAATTTTTTCCTTTGTTTATCAGGTGTATAAGATGTGAACCAAATGCGACTACCATAATAATAATTACATGAGAGGACAATAATTGGCAGCCCACTATTGTACTCTACTATGAATGGAGATGCTTCAGTGGACCATTTGACAAGATCCCATCTGAACGCTAGCAGTGCTGAACATGTTTAACATACAGATTTCAACGACAAAATATGTGCATGGCTATGATCAGGCTATCTGCATTCTGCAGTATATGTTGAACTGAATTGCGCAAAGATTCCACGACTGAAGTAAAGCCTTACTACATTTACTGTTCTCATTATGGCTAAAAGGGTTGCACTAACGCATCGCATACCTGTGCAAGGGGACTCTTCTTGATCAGGTTGGAGGATGCAAAGTTGTTCGTGGCTTCTTGGAGCTCCTCCGCGGTATATACGCGATACGCCGGTACTTCCAGTGTATTTACCATCGCGGCTTGCGATGCGTGCCCTGTGAAAATGCAGAACATGTTAGGCATATTATCTTGCAAAATGTTGCAGCTGATCACCAATAAGTCGTTGCTCATTGTTTTCCTTTCCCTTTTTGGTTGTCTGACTTTGCAGCTTTACTTTATCAAAGTCTTCTGTGGAGCAAGGAATATGGGTCCGTCCCATGTTCTAAAAACTCAGGGTCCAAGCAAGATCCACGATACTTTGACTCAAGTGAGTATGCTTCATTTTCAAAAATAAAACACGCAAGAGGAAATTAAAGCAACCGGCGGTATTCAAAGTTTCAAACCACTCCTTAAATTCTCTAATGTTCCTCTGAACCACAAATCATAGGTCACTCATTCATTTCTACAATGCCCATAATCTTGTGCCCCCTTCTTAAATGAACTACTGAAGAGTAATAACAGCATGGTACAGATTAATTGAACCACACAGTAACAAACGAAATGAAATGAAGCAATCAAAGCAAATGTATAATGAATTTGTTTTATTACTCTTATCGGCAGGGGTGGCAGTCTTCTGGGCCATCTTCGCTGTAGCTTTCGCGCCGTCCCCCTTCTTGGCCGGCGTTATCAACGGCGACTTGGGCAGGGCCATCACCCCGGGGTGCTGCCTCCTCGCCCTCGTCAGCACCACCACCATCACCAGCGCGATAAGCAATGCGCCTGCCACGACGCCGCCCACAATGCCAAGAACCATCCCCACCCCGCCGCCTTTGCCCCCACCCTGCTCGGCGCCGCTCCCCTGCGGCGGCGGCAGCAGGGCGGCGAGCGCCCCCGGGCTGCAATAGGTGCTCGGACGCTGCAGCTTCGCGTCGCGGAAGCAATTGCCCGCGTCGAGGACCGTGCGCGCCGACGAGCTGGACCTCATGCACGCCGGACGCGTCCCGATGAGCAGGTTGGCGGAGACGTCGACGAACTCCAGCGTGTCCGCGCACGCCGTGCTCGCCGGCAGCTGCCCGGAGAGCTTGTTGTGCGACAGGTTGATGTGGCGCAGCGCCGGGAGCGCGAAGATGGAGGAGGGGATCCACCCCTCCAGCCGGTTCCGTGACACGTCCAAGAACCTGAGCTGGCCGAGAGAAGCCACCTCCGCCGGGATCTTCCCGGTGAAGTTGTTGTCGGCGAGGACGAGCCTCGCCACCGCCTTCCCCACCTCCGGGAACGCGCCGTCGAGCCTGTTCCGGCCCAGGTCGACCTCCTGGAGGAACGCGAGCCCGGACAGGGACGGCACGGTGCCGTTGAGCCAGTTCCCGGACAGCACGAGGCTCTGCAGCGAGTACATGCGCGCCACCTGCCCGGGCACGCCGCCGTAGAGGTAGTTGGCGCTGAGGTTGAGCGCCTGCAGCGCCCCGAGGCGGAGCAGCTTGGCGCCCGGGAGCGGGCCCCAGAGGCCGAGCGCGACGAGCGAGAGGCGCGACAGCGCCGGGAGCCGGGTGAGCGTGGTGAAGAGCGCGTCGGCGGAGAAGTTGGACGGCAGCGCGCTGCGCCACGCCGGGTCGGGCCGGCGGTCGCCGAGCACGGAGAGCGCCGTGACCTGGCCGGCCGCGCAGGCCACGGTGAGCGACGGCGTGGGCGGCAGCGCGCAGGGGTCGGGCGCCTTGACCAGCGCGGCCAGCGCCGGCGGGAAGCCGAGGAGGCGGCACACGCGGTAGAGCGTCTTGGCCTGCGAGGACGCGAGCGTCTGCGACTGCGACTGCGAGGAGACCGCTGTGGCAATGCAGCAGAGGAGCAGCAGGAGAAGCGGAACGCCGGTCCTGCGAGAGGAAGACGCCATTGCGCCGCGGAGGGGCGAGGGGAGGGGGGTGGTCGGAATGTATGTGCGGAAGGCGCAATGCCGGAGCTTCGGAGAACGGAGAGTCCCTAGGTGGTCATCGCGGGGAGGAAGAATGGCGCACGCAGAAGAAGAGTGCGATGTAGCGCGAGTGCGTGCCAGCCAAACTAAATAAACACGCGAGTCGCTGCTGCGGTTACAGTTGCCACCGTCGGCCGTCGCTCGTCTGCTCCGGCTGACGAGTGGGGTTGACCAACGCGTGGTGGTGAGGGTGAGGCGCCGCGGAGCACGTGGCGGGGGCGGCGGCACGGCGTGTGGCCGCGGGAAGGCTCGATCGGACGCGATGTGTTGCGTGTGTGGGCATCGGTGCATGTCACCGGCGCGCGCCTGCGGCCGGGCGAGGTCGCGTCGTAGGCCCACGACGAGTCGGGGCATGGCCACCTGGTGCCTGCAGTAAAGGCAGTCCTACTAGAGCAGTACGGGGAATTAAGCGGCTGCTGCGCGGGGCTCTACGTAGAGTACGTGCTCGACGGGAAACATGGGCGGGTGGGGTTTTCGGAATCGAGAACGAGGGATCGGCCACCGGAGCACGTAGCGGCGAGCACGCCCGCGCGCGCTAGGCGCCAGGGGCAAGGCCGGGGCAGGTGGGTGGGAGAGCCAGGTCGACGCCGTGTATCGGGCCGGGTGCGCTGCTTGTCCCTACCCAAAGCCAACCCAGGGTGCCAGTGGGAGTACGCCGTGGCGCGCGCTCTGCTCCTGCTGACACACTGCCGATTTGTTTTCTTCTCCATAAACTCAACTGCTGCTCCATACAGTACATAACTAACGGAGGAAAACGGGCTGGCTACATTCCAATCTTCTGATTGATCCACGCGAATGCGGTGCATTTTGGTGATGAACATCGTCGCGGTAGAACGCGGCTTCCGCCTTCCGGGGTTTCTGATCGGAAAAGTGAAAACGTCAAGACGAGATTGGTTGCCGAGAGAGGTTGATGTTTTTGGCCGGATGAGACCCAGCTGCAATTCCCACAGCTCATCAGTCTTCCGGCTTGGAGTGTACCTAACTTCCATGCTACGAGTCAATCGAGTAACTTTGGAATTGGGCTCCCCCGTCGCCGCCCTTTACCGGAAAAGTTAGGCCGGCACAGTAGTACTAGTAGTAGTGCATTCACGCATGCGGCGTGCGCGAAGCGATCAGTGCTGCGCTGGGGACCTGGGGTCAAACCGTCCTGCTCGGTTGCTTCCACTTTTCATCCATGCATGCATGCATGCATGATCATGCATGATCTCAGCTCTCAAGCCGGATCCGTCCAGCCCAAACATTGGCCCTGAAGAGAAATGGAAGTTTTGCTTTATTTTTTTTGATCGGTGAAATGAAAGTTTTGCTTTACAGGAACAAAATAAACAAGTGCAAGTTTTAGGTTGGATTTGGAGACGTCCTTATGCATGCGGCATTTTTGGCACGGTGGTAAAACTGGATTTACGGTTGTGCTAACATAAGACGTCCGAAACTTTCCTATTTATATGTCAGATTCTGAAGAAAAAAAATGCACTTCTCTTCACTAAAAATGCAGATTTTCAGTAAGATCAGCGTACTATAAACAGTGGGAGGAGTATGTCGACGCGGAGAACCAACCGAAACAGCTCCTCCTTCCACCCGGTTTGGCGCAAACTATGGAGTCTAAAGCTCCCGGGAAAGATCAAAATTTTCATTTGGAGGTGCCTGCATAATGCCATCCCGTGTTTTAGTGTCTTGGTGAATCGCCACATCGGTTCAAATTCAGAGTGTCCAATCTGTAAGGCTGGTGCGGAGGACATAGCGCACTTGCTGTTCAAGTGTGTTAGAGCCAGGGAAGTATGGAATTCGCTGGGTATTGCTGGAGAGGTGGAGTTTGCATCACGAGTAGACCGATCTGGACTGGCTATTTTGGAATTCCTGCTGAGTGACAATTCCTTTCAGCGCCAGTATGCCGAAGCGATCGAGCTCCCAGAATTAATAGCTGCCGCTTGCTGGTACATGTGGTGGCAAAGGCGGCAGATGGTCCGAGGAGAGGATGTCCAACGGCCAGGAATGACGGCTACTGCAATCTTGGCACTGACGCTGAATTATGCTCGTGCGGCAGGAAAAACTGCAGTTGTGAAAAGGACAAACAAGTGGCCGGTTGTCACAGCAAGTCACCAGGTCATAAATGTTGATGCTTCTTTCACCATTGGTGATTACTCGGGATCCTGCGGCATGGTAGTGCGCGATCACAAAGGAAAGTTCCTAAAGGTGGCAACGGCAAAACTGGAACATGTGCCGGACGTGGTGTCGGCGGAGGCCGCCGCACTCGTGGAGGGCCTGAAGCTGGGACAGAGCTCTAGATGTTCTAACATTCTCGTAAGAATGGACAACATCATCATTGTAGAGGCGCTGAATCAAAACGAAGGACATTCGATGGTGGCAGCTCCGATTTTAGAAGATTGTCGGTTGATCTTAGGCGATTTCGGGAAGGTGACTATTGAGCATTGTAATAGGGAGTCGAATGTAGTTGCTCATAAGCTAGCTAATTGGGGTCGTTTTAATCCTCCTACTATTTGGACGGATGAACCCCCAGGATTTCTGCTTAAATGTTTAGCGGACGATGTAAGCATTATTTGATGATTAATAAAAGCTAGCCGGAAGGCCTTCCTGTCAAAAAAAATGCAATTTACACATTTTACAAAGTTCAACTTTTTTTCGAGAGTACGCAAACAACATACCATAGCTTTATATTTTTTTCGAGAGTACGCAAACAACGTACCATAGCTTTATACAAGAAGAGAATTGTAAGTATAAGACGACTATCATTCGTTGCGAACAATGAACGTAGCACAACTTCACATCCGGCTAGTCCAAGGAAAGCCACCCACGACAACACAACTACGACACAAAAGAGCCTATCCAAAACCGAGAACCTCGTCACGTCTCGATCGACATCGTTCTCCTCCGAAAAACATCAGGTCCCGCCATAACTTCTCTTGTCGACGTACCATCCCACCTTGATGCCTAAAGGAGGTGGCAAGAGGAAGGCATGACTCGATCCGACCCGGGGAAGGCACCGTCTTGGATTTATCATCGACGACCGTACATAGCGCCAGAGAAAAGTGATCAGGGCAGCGGCGAACACCGGAGGAGCGCGACATAGGAACTCCATGTTGTAGGAGATATGCCCTAGAGGCAATAATATATGTTATTGCTTATCTCCCTGTTCATAATTAGGTTTATGTTCCATGCTATAACTGCTATGGTTCTCGAGTCTACAATAACCACGAGGCTCGGAGGAAGACTCATATGCACGTGTGGAATAATAAACGGTAAAATGTATTCCTAGTCTGGCCTCTAAGACTGGCTCAAGTATTACATGATGATCCTGTTTTCCTGATCATGGGCATGGCTATGCCGGCAATTTTGAGGGCGCAATGTTAGAAGAACATTTGTGTTGAATCGACCCGAATTGATGTTATGCTATGAGATTCATTCGTCATAAGTTAATGGTTAATAACACAGAGATGGTTAACGTTTGCATAATTCCTTAGACCATGAGAGTATCGAGTTTCTTCATGCTTGCTTCATGAACTTTGGGGTTTGTTAAACGTCATCCGTAAATGGGTGGCTATTACGGCGGCTTACGGGTTCATGGAAAAGTGTGTCAAGTAACTTGATAGCTCGAGATTGGGATTTGCTCCTCCGACGATGGAGAGATATCTCTGGGCCCTCTCGGTGTTACGGTATCCATCATCGTCTGGCCAGACACAGGGTGATTTGATCACAGGGATGCCGGAACACGGGAACGAGAAAAGAGAACAATACCGGTAACGAGGTAACTGGCATAGTGGACAAGTTGTTGATCCACGGGGATGCCTACATGTCTCACCTCGGGTATTTGTAACATATCGCGAAGCAACAGGAATAGCACACGACAACTGGAGGTTCACTCGAATATTCATTCGTGTGGGTATAGGGGTCAATATGGGTGTCCACGGCTCCGATGTTGATCATTGATCGGAAGGGGTTCCGGGTCATGTCTATGCTTCACCGAACCTATAGGGTCACACGCTTAAGGGTCATCTAGCTGCTGAATACTAGACAGGGAGTCTGAGAAAAAGTTTCCGGGAAAAAGTTTTTCGGAGACAGCGGAAAAGTTCCGAAGAGAGAGGTCACCGGATGAGTTCCGGTGAAACTGAAAAGTTGTTTCAGGGGATACCAAAAAGTCAAATTGGTTTTGGCACATGCCTGATAATTCTTGGAGGATGCCAGAATCATTCTGGAAACTTTCTGGAATTTTCCGGGATGAAAACCGGAAATGTTCCGGAGCTGCCGAAACCGCTTCAGATGCTTTTCGCAGATGAAAATCACTAATCCGGAATTGTTCCGGATGGCATTGAAAATTATTTTGGTGGGTACTGGAAATGTTCTAAGCCCACATAAATATTTTCAGTTCGACCAGACGCTGAAAAATGTCGTCGTGAATAGTGAAAGTGCTTTTTGGGATATTTTTGGAAAAGTGCCTTTTGGAATATTTTCCCAAAAGGCTTCTAGAAGGTATGGATGGATGGGGACCACCTTGGGGGGGCCCCACAAGGGTTGTGGCCGGCCAAGAAGGGGGATCCACCTTGGAGCCCCACTTGCCCACTTGCTTTCCCATTTTGCCCTTGGAAAGTGTTTCCTTCATGAGCAAGTTTTGGTATTTTTGAAATGCCCATCCTACCCCTTGGTTTTCCTATAAATAGGAGGTGAGGGGGCTGCCCAAACCTCATTCCTTACTCTCATACACAAGCCATGCATGATCTGGCATTCTCTCTCCCTCCCAGCGAAATAGTTTCGTAGAGCCGAAAGGCTGTCTGGGTTCCGGCAGGAACTAGTTCTGGACGGCGAAGCCCTGCCGGATAGATGACACCGTATGTGTGCAACTCTGTAGAGAGATCGTAGTTTCGGTCTTAGTTCGTGAGTGCCTCCCGAAGGGCTGTCCGTGTGACCGTCCGAGTTTTGGAGGTCCTCCCGAAGGGCTGTCCGAGTGACAGTCCGAGTTTCGGAGGTCCTCCCGAAGGGCTGTCCGCGACACCGTCCGGGGGACTGTCCGACCGCCTCCCGGAGGGCTGTCCGCGGGGCAGATGAGGGTATACATCCTCGTGGTTGGGAGGTTGTAAATCCTAGCTGCGGGGATCTGCACCGCCGATCGTCATCGACTCTACTTCCGCTGCGCTACGAGTCGGTAACGAAAATGATCAAACCTTGTATGCAGTCTCCATAGTGGCCCTGGGCTGGTGCGTAGGTCGGAAAATTTTTGTTTTCTACTGCGTTACCCTACACATGTCTCCTTGCACGATGCTCCCAACAGAGGAACGACGTCAAAGACGCCGCCGTCGTACTGATCCAGCACCGAATCGAGGCTTTCGCTCGGAGACAACTGCCAACACCAAGCAAGCGAGGGAAATGGCGACACACTCGGCGGCGCCTCCAGGAGGGGAACGACACCCACGGGTGCCATCACCGCCGGCCCGGCCAAAACCGAACATGATTTTCATCTGTAATGTTGTGCATCTCCACTCGTCCAAGGTTTTAGGCAGCACTGTCCAAGATGCCTCACACCGCCGCCACCGGAGCAAATTGTCGTCGAAGCCTTGCAGCAATGGACCTCCCCCACCCACATTGCCGAAAGAACGCAACCCAAACCACCACCAACAACTCAGACGAGGAGCAGCCGCAACCAACCATGACGTGCAAGGGCCAGATCCACCGCGTCATCCTTCACTCACACCAAGGACTGCCACTAGATCCGATCTGACCCTGCAACACCAACCACACCCCGCCGCCTACTCTCCTGAGGCAACATCGAGACGCCCCTCACACGACGACGCCTCCATGGCTGAGCTCGCGCCGCCACCACAAACACTGCCAACACACCACACTCATCCATTGTCCTATCGTTTTCCCCGCCAGGAACCACTGTCCCGTCGCGCTCCCCGACATGCTCCGACGGCCATCACCACGAAGCGCGCATGCGCGTGCGATCCGAGAGGGGATCTGAGGGCCTACTCGACCTAGGGTTATGGAGGCCTCTGGAGCCGCACGCGCGTGCGATCCGGGAGGCGTAGGACAATAATCTTTTGCTCCAAACCCCAAAATAGCAACTTGAAATAATAACAAAGTCCAACTTCAGTTTGCACTTTTTAAGAAGGGCGTTGGGTTGGAATTGACTTGGACATATATAAGAAAAGACTTAATGGACTTAAATATAGATGGACTCTAGAATTTATCTGTGTGTCGTTGCTGGTTATAGGATATATCCAAGCTTTAAATGCCATTCTTCATTTCTTCTGGACCTTAACTCAAGCGAAATACTCCCTCCGTCTCGGTGTATAAGTCATCTTACGTTGTGCACTGCGACCAAGGTGAAGGCAAAATGAGAGAACTTAATATTTATTAGCTAATTAATATTATTGCATGCAATAAACTGACCAATGCATGCGGTGCTAGGTAGTCTCAAGTCATTAAAAGCATACACGCCCCACATTCTCTATTGGTTGATTCCTTTATTCATGTTAAGAAACAAGAAACGAGGTAAGAATTAATGCACTGCGCCTAAGTGTTTTGGGAAAATCTGGTTTTCGTAAGATGACTTATACACCGAGACGGAGGAAGTATCTCAAGAGCTCGAAGTGCAGCTCTGTCCCCGAAAACATTTGAACAGTGTGATAAAATTGACGAGGAGAAGAATCTCACTAGATGTCAGACGGTGGAGCTGGCAGCCAACACGGAACAAGAGGTCGTGCACAAACCTATGTGGTGGGCGAAAAAACTTTGTACACAAACTGCTGATGAATCACTTGATGCTCGTCCAACGGCGATGGGATCTTCTCCTCCTTCCTAGTAGTTGACTACAGAGCACCTCTCCACTATAAGGCCATTTCTAACCGAGCATCAACACCATCCCCTCGGCCACCGCCACTGGCGGATCCAGTGGGGGTGCCGTGGGTGGCCTGGCACCCTCCTAAAAAATGCAAATCTTTTTTCTCTTGTATTAGTTACTCTAATCCAATCTATATGAAGGATTAAGATGCTAAATTTACGCTTTTTATGGTAATAGACAAGGGTGGCACCACCCTAACTCAAACTCTAGGTCCGCCACTGGCCACCGCCCTCACCATCATCATCATCACCATCCCATCAGCCATCACCAACATTCCGAAGCGAGGCTTCCAAGATTTCTCCACGAGTGAGCTTCCAATACTTTCTCACGGTTTCATCCATTGTGTTTGGATTCATGAACACGATAGTACGTTCTTGGTTGTAGTTTTGGCATCACGAATCCTCTCCTTCATGGAGATCACACACCAAGCATCACAAAGAGTGATATCCTCCTTGTGGTTGTAGTTTTGCATGCGGCACCATGGCAGCTTCGTGCTTCCTTTGGTCACCTTCACAACCTCCTCCTCCTCCTCTTCGACCTCCTCCTTGATACGTCTCCAATGTATCGATAATTTATGAAGTATTCATGCCATATTCATCTATGTTTACAATACTTTTATATGGTTTTGATGCACTTTATATGATTCATTTAGAACAAATTCGGACTGACGTTGTTTTCAGCAGAACTACCGTGGCGTTGTTTTTTGTGCAGAAAATGAAAGTTCTCAGAATCGCCCGAAACTTTTTGATGATTTTTTTGGAACAAAAGAGGCACTAGACGCTTCGTGGGAGGGCCAGACGAGCCACGAGGTGGGCACAACCCACCAGGGCACGCCAGGCCCCCCCGACGCGCCCTGGTGTATCGTGCCCACCTCGTGGCCCATCTCCACGTGAAACCGGCACTCAAAAATCCTATAAATATAGAAACCATCAGAAATAACCCTAGACTCTCCGCTCCGCCGCCGCAAATCTCTGTATCGACAAAAAACCAAACTGGAGACGTTCCAGTACCCTGCAGGAGAGGGGAATCCATCTCCGGTGGCCATCTTCATCATCCCGGCGGAGGCCATGACGAGGAGGGAGTAGTCCACCCTCGGGGATGAGGGTATGTACCAGTAGCTATATGTTCAATCTCTCTCTCTCTCTCGTGTTCTTAATATGTCATGATCTTGATGTATCATGGGCTTTGTTAATATAGTTGGATCATATGGTGTCTTTCCCTTACTATCTTGTTGTGATGAATTGAATCTTTCCCTTTGAGATATCGTTATGTTGGATTGAATATTTGATTTGAGAACACTTGATATATGTCTTGCATGCGGATACCCGTAGTGACAATGGGGTGTTCTATTGATTCACTTGATATGTTTTGGTACTCAACTTGCGGATTCCCGCGGTGACTTTGGGGTAATCTATGCATAGGGGTTGATACACGTTCTTGTCCTACTTTCTCTGATAGAAATCTTGGGGCACTCTTTGAGGTTCTTTGTGTGGATTGAATATTATGAATCTGAAATTGTTTGATGTGTATCGTATAATTAACTCATGGATACTTGTGGTGACATTGGAGTATCTAGGTGACATTAGAGTTGGTTGATGCGTATCATATGGTGTTATTCTAGTACGAACTCTTAGATAGATCGAACGGAAAGGATAACTTGATGTTATCTTAGTACGAACTCTTGAATAGATCGAACGGAAAGAATAAATTTAAGGTGGTTTCGTACCCTACAAACAATTTCTTCTTATGTTCTCCGCTAGATAAGAACTTTGGAGTGATGCTTCATTGCACGTCGAGGGATGGTTATGTGATCCAATTATATTAGCATTGTTGAGAGATTGCACTAGCAAAAGTACGGACCCTAGGCCTTGTTTTCAAGCATTGCAATACCGTATGTGCTCACTTTTGTTACTTGTTACCTTGCTGTTTTTATATTTTCAGATTACAAAAACCTAAATCTACCATCCATAGTGCACTTGTATCACCATCTCTTCGCCGGACTAGTGCACCTATACAATTTGCCATTGTATTGGGTGTGTTGGGGACACAAGAGATTTCTTGTATTTGATTGCAGGGTTGTTAGAGAGAGACCATCTTCATCCTACACCTCCCACGGATCGATAAACCTTAGGTCATCCACTTGAGGGAAAATTGCTACTGTCCTACAAAACTCTGCGCTTGGAGGCCCAACAAAGTCTACAAGAATAAAGTTGTGTAGTAGACATCAAGCTCTTTTCTGGCGCCGTTGCCGGGGAGGTGAGTGCTTGAAGGTATATCTTTAGATCTTGCAATTAAATCTTTTAGTTTCTTATTTTTCACTAGTTTGGTTTTATAAAAGAAAACTACAAAAAATGGAGTTTAGGTTGCATCATTTGTATCGTCTTTATAATGTCTTTCGTGAAAATAAGGATTCCAAAAATTGTGCTCAATTGGTAGAGGAAGCAATTATGAAAATACGCAATGATAATTCCTTGAATGATGAGCATGCTTGCAATGTTGTTAGTATGAATTCTATCCAAAATACTAATGACGATTGCACTAGTCATGATAAAAATGTTTCTTATAAGCATATCAATTTTTAGGGATTGCATAAAGTTTGTGAAGACGTGCGTTATAGGGATGATAGATTTTGTAAGAAGCATAAACATGATAGAACCAATCTTTTGCTCAAAGTGATAGATGAATTTGCTGCAAAATTATGTTCTCTTTGCCCTATTACTTGTGAACTTTGCAATAAAGTTGGTCATCTTAATTTCCAATGCAAATTTTTTCATGATCAAATCATGGCCAAATATTGTAATGACTTGATCACCCTTGAACTTTATGATGAGCTTTTTCTATTTTTGGGGAGTGAAGAATTGACACATAAAAATAGTTTGTTTGAAGTATTCATTCTCACGGATGACATTGAAACTAATCTAAAAAATATCTATATGTTTTGCATGGTAAATTGCAATGAGAATGCTTATATTGCCAACTATAGAAAGATGGGAAAACCAATAGAATATAAAAGGAATACTAATGAAAGGGTAAAGATCTCCACTTTCCCTCCTATTGTCTCTCATGATGTAATAGGTGACGAGGAGGAGCTCCCTATTCAACCAATCTCATCAATAAGAAGCTCGGAAAAATTAATTAAACCCACACATGATGTGGTGAAGAAGAAGAAAAGAAGAAAGAGTAGAGGTAAATAGGTATCTCTCCCAAATGATGTTGCTCCTATTATTGTTGTGTCTCACGAGGATGAATCAAAAATAATTACGGAAGATGATACATTTGATGATGATTTTGTTATGCCTATTGCTTGTTGTGATGACTATGATTGGGAAGATAGTGATACTCCTTATAATCTTGAAAATCTTTTTGGCACCAACTTGGTAAATTATGATGATAATAATTGTTATGCTATTGGTGCTATTCATACTATTAATGATGAGAGTGATTATGCTTATGATATGCCAAGCCACAAGCTTGGGGATGCTATGTTTGATGAGAATGACATGTGTGAGAATTTATTCGCTGCAATTAATGTTTGTCCCAAGCTTGGGGATGTTATGCTTAATGAATATGATCTTTTTAGTTCCCCTAGTTTGAATGATCAAATTTGTTATGATGATTGCATGCCTCCTATTTATGATGATTGTGATATTTATGAAAGTGGGTTTGGGAGAGTGTAAACTTTAGATAATTATTATCCCACTATTTTGGAGGGTGTTGAATTTTATTATAATGATAAAAGTGGATTTGGAGAGGTCATGACTTTATTTAGTAATGATTCCACTATTTCGGAAGAGGTTTCACTTGACTATGATGAGAACAAAGTTGCTACTTATGATGATTATTGTGATGATACTTATGTTATAAAAAGTAGTGATAACTATTATCATAATTTTGAATATCCTTTTACTGAACATTACTCTTTTAATGTGGAAACAATTTATAGTATTCGAGTTTCATTTGATGCTCCCACTATTATGAATGAGAAGAAATTTGCTTATGTGGGGAGTAATGAAAATTCTATGCTTGTGCATCATGAAAAGAATGCTTTATGTGATAGTTATGTTGTGAAATTCCTTCATGATGCTACTGAAAATTATTATGAGGGAGGAACATATGCTTGTAGGAATTGCAATAATATCAAGTTTCCTCTCTATGTGTTCAAAGTTTTGAAGTTATGCTTGTTTTGCCTTCCTATGCTAGTTGATTCTTGCTCCCATAAATTGTTTGCTCACAAAATCCCTATGAATAGGAAGTGTGTTAGACTTAAATGTGATTGTCATGATATTCATGATGCTCTTTTGCATGTTTCAATTATTATTCCTATGTGAGCATCATTGAAATCATCATGCCTAACTAAAAGGCTTTAAAGAAAAGCGCTTGTTGTGAGACAACCCAACACTTTTACCTTATGTTTTTGTGTGTTCACATGATTAAGCTACTGTAGTAATCATGTTTCATGTCTTTTATTTCAATAAAGTTCCAAGTAAAGCCTTTGGGATGACTCACAAGATGAGTAGAATTGATGTTGAACCAAAACAAAAACTTTTAACTCCAGTACAGGAATTTTCATTTTTTATTGGAGCGTGATAATGATCTGAAATTTTTACAAAGTCTTAATATACAAATTCTTCAGGTTGTCCTAATTTTCCAAAAAATTTAGGGACAGGGAAGTATGACTATACTTCAGATCTTCACAGACTGTTCTGTTTCTGACAGATTCTATTTTGCATGCATAGTTTGCTTGTTTTAGTGTTTCCATAGCTTATATTTAGTGGTATAAATTATGGGAATGATATAATACAGTAGGTATCATGTCGGAAAAATTATGAATCTTGTCTTGACAGTACCCAATTGAATGATCTATCTTTATTACACTAACCCTTCTCAGGAAGTTCCGTTAAGTTTAGTGTGATTGAAGTTTTCAAGTTTTCGGTGAGACACCGATATGAGGAGAATAAGGAGTGACAAGAACCTAAGCTTGGGGATGCCCAAGGCACCCCCAAGGTAATATCCAAGGAAGACTCAAGCGCCTTGATACGTCCATTTTGCATCATGATTTCCTACTGTTATTACTTTGTTTTGTTGAATAATAATGCTTTGGGGAGTGATTCTAATGCCTTTTCTCTCATAATATGCAAGGTTTACACAAAGAGGGAGAATACCGGCATCTGGAATTCTGGACCCAAGAAAAGCACGTCAGAGATACCTATTCTGCACAACTCCAATGAAGCTAAAAATTTACGGAGATTATTTTTGTATTTAATAAAAATTAATGGAGCTGAAAACTACCGGAGGAGGGCCCCCAGGTGGGCACAACCCACCAGGGCGCGCCAGGCCCCCCTGGGCACGCCCTGATGGGTTGTGCCCAGCCTGGCCCGCTTCCGGTGCCCATCTTTTGGTATAAATTCCCAAAAAACCTAAAAAAAATAGGAGGAGGACTTTCGGGACGAAGCGCCGCCGCCTCGAGGTGGAACTTGGGCAGGAGCACTTTTGCCCTCCGGCGGAGCGATTCCGCCAGGGGAACTTCCCTCCCGGAGGGGGAAATCGAAGCTATCGTCATCACCAACAGCCCTCTCATCTTTGGGAGGCCAATCTTCATCAACATCTTCAACAGCACCATCTCCTCTCAAACCCTAGTTCATCTCTTGTGTTCAATCTTTGTACCGGAACCTCAGATTGGTACCTGTGGGTGACTAGTAGTGTTGATTACCTTGCGTAGTTGATTACTATATGGTTTATTTGGTGGAAGATCATATGTTCAGATCCATTATGCTATTCATTACTCCTCTGATCTTGAGCATGATTATTATTTGTGAGTAGTTACCTTTGTTCTTGATGTCACGGGAGAAGTCATGTTGCGAGTAATCATGTGAATTTGATATGTGTTCGATATTTTGATGATATGTATGTTGTGATTCCCTTAGTGGTGTCATGTGAACGTCAACTACATGACACTTCACCATTCATGGGCCTAAGGGAATGCATTGTGGAGTAGTTATTAGATGATGGGTTGCTAGAGTGACAGAAGCTTAAACCCTAGTTTATGCGCTACTTCGTAAGGGGCTCATTTGGATCCAAATGCTTAATGCTATGGTTAGACTTTGTCTTAATACTTTTCTCGTAGTTGCGGATGCTTGCAAGGGGGTTAATCATAAGTAGGTTGTTATTTCAAGTAAGAACAGCACCTTAGCACCGGTCCACCCACATATCAAATTATCAAAGTAGCGAACACGAATCAAACCAACATGATAAAAGTGACTAGACAAAATTCCCGTGTACCCTCAAGAACATTTTGCCTAATACTAGTGATTGTTCCGGCCTGTACTTTGCCTCAAAAGGATTGGGCTACCTTGCTGCACCTTGTTTCCCGTTACCGTTACTTGCTCTTTACAAATTACCTTGCTATCAAACTATATGTTACCTATAATTTCAGTGCTTGCAGAGATTACCTTGCTGAAAACCGCTTGTCATTTCCTTCTGCTCCTCGTTGGGTTCGACACTCTTACTTAGCGAAAGGACTATGATTGATCCCCTATACTTGTGGGTCATCAAGACTCTTTTCTGGCGCCGTTGCCGGGGAGTGAAGCGTTCTTGGTAAGTGGAAATCGGTAAGGAAAAACTTATACTACATGCTGAAATTTATTGCTACTTGCTACTATGGAGAACAATCCTTTGAGGGGTTTGTTCGGGGTATCTTTACCTCGACCGGAACCACAATTAGTTACCCCTCAACCTACAATACCTACTGAAAATGTTACTTATGAAATTCCTTCTGGTATGCTAGAAAAACTGCTTGCTAAACCTTATGCAGGAGATGGAACTGAACATCCTGATATGCATCTTTTATATGTGAACGAAATATGTGGATTATTTAAGCTTGCAGGTTTACCCGGAGATGAAGTTAAGAAGAAGGTTTTCCCTTTATCTTTGGAGGGAAAAGCATTGACATGGTATAGGCTATGTGATGATCTTGGATCGTGGAACTGGAATCGTTTGCAATTGGAATTCCATCAAAAGTTTTATCCTATGCATCTTGTTCATCGTGATCAGAATTATATATATAATTTTTGGCCTCGTGAAGGAGAAAGTATCGCTCTAGCTTGGGGGAGGCTTAAGTCATTGTTATATTCATGCCCCAATCATGACATTCCAAGGGAAGTTATCATTCAGAATTTTTATGCTCGGCTTTCTCATAATGATCAATCCATGCTCGATACTTCTTGTGCTGGTTCTTATATGAAGAAGACTATTGATTTTAAGTGGGATCTCTTAGAAAGAATTAAACGCAACTCTGAAGATTGGGAACTCGACGAAGGTAATGAGTCAGGTATAAAGCTTGAATTTGATTGTGTTAAATCTTTTATGAATACCGATACTTTTCATAAGTTTAGCACTAAATATGGACTTGACTCTGAGATAGTAGCCTCTTTCTGTGAAGCATTTGCTACTCATGTTGACCTCCCTAAGGAGAAGTGGTTTAAATATCATCCCCCTATTAAAGAAGAAATTAAAGAACCGGTCATAGCTCAAGAAGAAACCATCTTTTACAATGTTGATCCAGTTGTGCCTACCGCTTATATTGAAAAACCACCTTTCCCTGTTAGGATAAAGGAACATGCGAAGGTATCAACTGTGGTTCGTAAGAGTAATATAAGAGCACCTAAACCCCCTGAGCAAATTAAAGTAGAACCTAGTGTTGCTATGGTTAAACATCTCTTGGTAGAAAATGTTGATGGGCATGTCATCTACCTTTGTGATGAAGCTGCTAGAATTGCTAAACCTGATAAGAAAGATAAACATAGACCTATAGAAGGCTTGCCCATTGTCTCAGTTAAAATAGGAGATCATTGCTACCATGGTTTATGTGATTTAGGTGCTAGTGTGAGTGCTATCCCTTTTACCTTATACCAAGAAATTATGAATGAAATAGCACCTGCTGAAATGGAAGATATTGATGTTACTATTAAACTTGCTAATAGAGACACTATCACACCACTTTGGATTGTTAGAGATGTTAAAGTCTTGTGTGGGAAAGTAAAATACCCTACTGATTTTCTAGTCCTTGGTTCCCCACAAGATGACTTTTGTCCCATTATCTTTGGTAGACCTTTCTTGAGCACCGTCAATGCTAAGATAGATTGTGAAAAACAAACCGTCGGTGTCAGTTTTGGTAATGTGTCTCATGAGTTTAATTTTTCCAAGTTTAGTAGACAACCTCGTGATAAAGCGCTACCTAGTAAGGATGAGATAATTGGTCTTGCTTCTATTGATGTGCCTCCTACTGATCCATTAGAACAATATTTGCTTGACCATGAAAATGATATGCACTTGCGTGAAAGAAATGAAATAGATCAAATTTTCTTCGAACCACAACCTCTCCTGAAACACAATTTTCCTATTGAA
Source organism: Elymus sibiricus (assembly GCA_039707655.1). NCBI lineage: Eukaryota > Viridiplantae > Streptophyta > Magnoliopsida > Poales > Poaceae > Elymus > Elymus sibiricus. Next base: position 358,869,727 of record CM077675.1, read on the forward strand.
ACCCTTGGAGGTCCTCCTCCACCTAAAGGTGATCATGTGTTTGAATTGAAACAATTGCCTGACACTTTGAAGTATGCTTATCTTGATGAGGAAAAGATATATCCTGTTATTATTAGTGCTAACCTTTCAGAACATGAAGAAGAGAGATTATTGAAAGTTCTAAGGAAGCACCGGGCTGCTATTGGATATACTCTTGATGATCTTAAGGGCATTAGTCCCACTCTATGTCAGCACAAGATCAATATGGAACCTGATGCTAAACCCGTTGTTGATCACCAACGGCGATTGAATCCCAAGATGAAAGAAGTGGTAAGAACTGAAATATTAAAGCTTCTGGAAGCAGGTATAATCTATCCCATAGCTGATAGTAGATGGGTAAGTCCCGTTCACTGTGTCCCTAAGAAAGGAGGTATTACCGTTGTTCCTAATGATAAGAATGAACTCATTCCACAAAGAATTGTCACTGGCTATAGAATGGTAATTGATTTTAGAAAATTAAATAAAGCTACAAAGAAAGATCATTACCCTTTGCCTTTCATTGATCAAATGCTAGAGAGACTATCTAAGCACACACACTTTTGTTTCCTAGATGGATATTCTAGTTTCTCTCAAATACCTGTGTCACAATCCGATCAAGAGAAAACCACCTTTACTTGCCCTTTTGGAACCTATGCTTATAGACGTATGCCTTTTGGTTTATGCAATGCACCTGCTACCTTTCAAAGATGTATGACTGCTATATTCTCTGATTTTTGTGAAAAGATTGTGGAGGTTTTCATGGATGATTTTTCCGTTTACGGAACTTCTTTTGATGATTGCTTAAGTAACCTTGATCGAGTTTTGTAGAGATGTGAACAAACTAATCTCGTCTTGAATTGGGAGAAGTGCCACTTTATGGTTAATGAAGGTATTTTCTTGGGGCATAAAATATCTGAACGAGGTATTGAGGTGGATAAAGCTAAAGTTGATGCAATTGAGAAAATGCCATGTCCTAAAGATTTTAAAGGTATTCGAAGTTTCCTTGGTCATGCTGGTTTTTATAGGAGGTTCATTAAAGACTTCTCTAAAATTTCTAGGCCTCTTACTAATCTTTTGCAAAAGGATATCCCTTTTGTTTTTTATGACGATTGTGTGGAAGCCTTTGAAACACTCAAGAAAGCCTTAACATCTGCACCTATCGTTCAACCACCTGATTGGAACTTGCCTTTTGAAATTATGTGTGATGCTAGTGATTATGCTGTTGGTGCTGTCCTAGGACAAAGAGTTGATAAGAAATTGAATGTTATCCATTATGCTAGTAAAACTCTAGACTGTGCCCAACGAAATTATGCTACTACTGAAAAAGAATTTTTAGCAGTTGTGTTTGCTTGTGATAAATTTAGATCCTATATTGTTGACTCCAAAGTTATTGTTCACACCGATCATGCTGCTATAAAATATCTTATGGAAAAGAAAGATGCTAAACCTAGACTTATTAGGTGGGTTCTTTTGCTTCAAGAATTTGAGTTACATATCGTTGATAGGAAAGGAGCTGAGAACCCCGTAGCTGATAACTTATCTGGGTTAGAAAATATTCTTGATGGCCCACTACCTATTGATGATAGTTTCCCTGACGAACAGCTAGCTGCAATAAGTGTCTCACACAACACACCTTGGTATGCTGATTATGCTAATTACATTGTCGCTAAATATATACCACCTAGCTTTACATATCAACAAAAGAAAAACTTCTTCTATGACTTGAGACATTACTTTTGGGATGACCCACATCTTTATAAAGAAGGAGTAGATAGTATTATTAGGCGTTATGTACCTGAGCATAAACAGGAACAAATCCTACGGAAATGTCATTCCGAAGCTTATGGAGGACATCATGCGGGAGATAGAACTGTTCACAAGGTATTGCAATCTGGTTTTTATTGGCCTACTCTCTTCAAGGATGCCCGTAAGTTTGTCTTGTCTTGTGATGAATGTCAAAGAATTGGTAATATCGGTAAGCGTCAAGAAATGCCTATGAATTATTCACTTGTTGTTGAACCATTTGACATGTGGGGTTTTGATTATATGGGGCCTTTTCCTTCCTCTAACGGGTACACTCATATTTTAGTTGCGGTTGATCATGTCACTAAGTGGGTAGAAGCTATTCCAACTAGTAGTGCTGATCACCACACCTCCATTAAAATGCTTAAAGAGGTTATCTTTCCGAGGTTTGGAGTCCCTAGATATTTAATGACCGATGGTGGTTCACACTTTATTCATGGTGCTTTCCGTAAGATGCTTGCTAAATATGATGTTAACCATAGAATTGCATCATCCTATCATCCTCAATCTAGTGGTCAAGTAGAACTTAGCAATAGAGAAATAAAATTAATATTGCAAAAAACTGTCAATAGGTCTCATAAGAATTGGTCTAAGAAATTAGATGATGCACTTTGGGCCTATAGAACAGCTTACAAAAATCCTATGGGTATGTCTCCATATACAATGGCGTATGGAAAAGCTTGTCATTTGCCTCTAGAACTAGAACACAAAGCATTCTGGGCAATTAAAGAGCTCAACTATGATTTCAAACTTGCCGGTGAGAAGAGGCTATTTGATATTAGCTCACTAGACGAATGGAGAACCCAAGCGTATGAAAATGCCAAGCTATTCAAAGAAAAAGTAAAGAGATGGCATGACAAGAGAATCCAAAAGCGGGAATTCAAAATAGGAGATTATGTTCTTTTGTTCAACTCTCGTTTAAGATTTTTTACAGGAAAGCTTCTCTCGAAATGGGAAGGACCATATATTATTGAAGAGGTCTATCGTTCTGGAGCTATCTAGATTAATAACTCCGAAGGTACTAATCCGAAGGTAGTCAATGGACAAAGAATTAAGCATTATATCTCAGGTACGACAATTAACGTTGAAAGCAATGTTATCCAAACCATGACACCTGAGGAACACATAAAAGAAATCTTCCGGAACACTCCAGAATACTTAAAAATAGGAGGTACGTGATACGGTAAGTAAACGGACTCCAAAAAATCCGCAAAAATATTTTTTGTCAGTTTTGGAATATTTTAGAATTTTGGAAATAAAAAAATAAACCGGAAGGTGATCGAGGTGAGCACGATACACCAGGGCGCGCCAGACACCCCTGGGCGCGCCCTGGTGGGTTGTGCCCACCTCGGATGCCTTCCCGACTCCGTTTTCCTTCCAAATACTTGTTTCCCCAGAATAAAAATTCTCTATATATACCCCCAACTGTTTTGACGACCACATCGCAGAAAAATCCTCTGTTCTTGTTTCTTGTTGTTTTCTCGCTAGATCTAGATCTCCATGGCTCCACCAAGCTCCTCCAAGGACAAGTTCTTCGAGAAGGTCATCAACCCGTACTTGCCGGAGGTGATGAAGCACCCTCAAGCCATTGAGATGCGTGAGGGGGTGCTCCACATCTGTGATGTTCAAGGACCCAAGAAGACCGGAAGCGTGGAGGCTAGGCTTGAGGCGGTGGAGCAGGAAATCTTCAAGTGCCAGAAGATGGTGGAGCGTGGACTTAGTGCCAATCACTCCATGATCACGGAATTCACCCGTGATCAGACGGTGGATGGTCGGTCCGTGAAGGACATCATCTTCACCCTCAACGAGCAAATTAATTTTCTGCAGAGCCAAGTTTATGATCTCCAAAACCAAGTCTTCGAATATGAAGCAAGATTTAAAGGTATGAGTTTAGCTGCCAGTTGCAGGACTCAGGGGACTCTTGCGTCAACCTTTGATGGGGAGCCCTTACCCTGGAAACTGGATGACAAGCTTACTACATCAACACCTACACCTTCTTCACCACCACCACCAAAGGAGACTTGAGCACATGGGTATGGGCACTCCCCTTGGCTTGAGCCAAGCTTGGGGGAGGTGCCCCGGTATCGTATCACCATCGCTTTTATTCACCTTTACCTATTTTGGTTTTATATTTAGTTTCCCTTTGCCTTAGTCGAATAAAAGTTTAGCGTGATCTATTTTCGTGAGTTAGTTTCGTGGCCTACCTATCTATGTAATCGAGTGAAAGTTATATAATAAAGTTTAGTTTGAGTTTTTTTCTTTTCTACTTTCTGGTTGCAATCAAATAAAAGGAAGACAAATAAATTAAAAGAATCATATGCTAATCTTATGGTGAGTAATGACATCACATAAGGAAAAGTATAAGTAGTAAAATTTATTGGAGATTGACAAACATAGCATTGGTCAATGATGCAATTCATGAAAGAACTAATTAGGGAAGAGAAGATTCACACGCAAATACACTATCTTGGACATCTTTTATGATTGTGAGCCCTCATCAAATATTTTATGTCAAAATTGTTGACGTTGGACAAGGAAGACAACGTAATGATTTATGTTTGTTCATATCCACATAGAAGTTATATTGTCATAGATCCTTTAACATGTGGTGCTTGCCAATATCTTTGCTAGCCAAAAATTCTGCACTAAGTACAGATACTACTTGTGCAACCAAAAACCCAAACCCAAACTCTTTCCTTGAGTGTCCACCATACCTACCTATTGATCGAGAAAGATCCTTCACGTAAGTTGTCATCGATGCAACAAGGCAATAAAAATTGCTTCTAAAAGTGTTTTGATCAATTAGTGTAAGAGAAAATTGAGCGCTATACGAACTTATGATGGCAAAGTAATAAAAGCGACGGACTGCATAATAAAGTTTGCTATCATAGGGGGCAATATAGCGTGACGTTCTTTTAGATTAAGGGATTGGGCATACAAATCAATAAGCGCATGACAACCTCTGCTCCCCTCTGCGAAGGGCCTATCTTTTACTTTTATGCACTTACTTTTATGCAAGAGTCAAAGTATTCTTCCCTATTCCTTTTTACCTTTTCCTTTTGCAAGCATCATGTGGTGAGGAAAGATCTAGGCACATATATCTGGCTGGATATGGGGAGGCATGAGTTATTATTGTTGACATCACCCTTGAGGTGAGTGAGTTGGGAGGCAAAATTATAAGCCCCTATCTTCCTACGTGTCCGGTTGAAACTTTTTGTTCATGGGTATGCCGTGAGCGTTAGCAATCATAGAAGACTAAATGATAGTTGAGTATGTGGACTTGCCAAAAGGCTCCGACATGAGACCCTTCATGAAAATATGATGAATTGTAGTTGCAAAGTTGACTGAGAACATAGTTTGTTGGTTTCCAATAAGGTTTATGCTTCATACTTCTATGTTGTGATGAATTGTTACTTGTTCATGAGAAGCCTTATGATAAAAATGTATTGAAATAAGTTCTTATGTTAGAGTTTGTTGCTGTTATGTTAATAAGCATGATGCTTCTATGTCCGTATTTTGTTTTTATCGAAACCTCTCTCTCAAACCATGTGGACATGCTTTTCAATATCGGCTTTCGCTTGAGGACAAGCGAGGTCTAAGCTTGGGGGAGTTGATACGTCCATTTTGCATCCAAATGTTTAATGCTATGGTTAGACTTTGTCTTAATACTTTTCTCGTAGTTGCGGATGCTTGTGAGGGGGTTAATCATAAGTAGGTTGTTAGTTCGAGTAAGAACAGCACCTTAGCACCGGTCCACCCACATATCAAATTATCAAAGTAGCGAACACGAATCAAACCAACATGATAAAAGTGACTAGACGAAATTCCCGTGTACCCTCAAGAACATTTTGCCTAATAATAGTGATTGTCCTGGCCTATCCTTTGCCTCAAAAGGATTGGACTACCTTGCTGCACCTTGTTTACCGTTACCGTTACTTGCTCGTTACAAATTACCTTGCTATCAAACTATCTGTTACCTACAATTTCAGTGCTTGCAGAGATTACCTTGCTGAAAACTGCTTGTCATTTCCTTCTGCTCCTCGTTGGGTTCGACACTCTTACTTATCGAAAGGACTATGATTGATCCCCTATACTTGTGGGTCATCACGCCTAAGCTTGGGGATGCCCCGGAAGGCATCCCCTCTTTCGTCTTCAACATTATCGGTATATCTTACTTAGAGCTACATTTTTATTCGTCACATAATATGTGCTTTGCTTGGATCATCATTATATTTTGTTGTTATCTGTTAGGTGTTATTTATAATCTTGTTTTTCAATAAAAAGTTCCAAGAATTGTCTTAGGATGCTTGCATTGTATGTTTTGATGTGTGCTGTGTGAAAACAGAAACTTTTGCTATAGTGTTTGAATTTTCATATTTTACTGGAAGGTGGAAAGTTTCTGAAATTTTTATAAATTATTTTCATATAAATTGTTTAGAATGTCCTAAATTTTCATAATTCTTTGAGTTATATAAGTACACTGGTTTAATAAATTCCTACAGACTGTTCTGTTTGGACAGATTGCTGTCATAGTTTTGTTATCTGCTTATCCTATAGTTTCCATAGCCTATATTGGTAGATATAAATTGTGGAAATGATATTTAAAAGTAGATGACGTTTGAAATTATTATGCAACTTGTCTTGGCAGTACATAAAGAGTTGATTTATTATTATGTGTACTAACCTATCTCACGAGTTCTTTTCGAGTTTTGTGTGGATGAAGTTTTTGAGAATAGGTGAAACCATGATATGAGAGGATTGAACGAGATACAAAAGCTCAAGCTTGGGGATGCCCAAGGCACCCCAAGTAAATATTTCAAGAAGTCTCAAGCATCTAAGCTTGGGGATGCTACGCATCCCACCTCTCTTCATCAACAATTATCGGTTAGCCTATGTTGAGCCTAAATTTTTATTCGTTCACTTGATGCGTGCTATTCTTGGAGTGTTATTTTTCTTTTGCTTGCTGTTTAATAAAATACTAAGATCTGAAAATATTTATTGAGAGAGATCCCTCACATAGCTACTTGGTTGTTTACCTACTCATTGATCTTCACTTATATCTTTTGAGAGTAGTTTGATGTTTACTCTTGTGCTTCACTTATATCCTATGAGTAAATTGTGAATGAATGAAATATCATAAATCTGAAATTATCAATATGCTATATTCTTAGTAGCAAGTTCACATTTGGTGTAGAAAGTAAAACCTATTGAAGTTTAACAATCACAATATTGGTCATACAAGCAATTCGTGAATGATTAGTATAAGGAAGAGAACTTTCGCATACAAATATATTATCTTGGACATCTTCTATGATTGTGAATACCCATTAGTTATTTCCAAACTTGAGCAAATTAGTTGAAGTTGGACAAGAAAGACAACGTAATGAGTTATGGTTGTGTATATTTGCATAGAAGTTATATTGTTATGGATCCTCCAACATGTGGTGCTTGTTTAGAACCTTTTGCTAGTCAACACTTCATACTAAGTAGAGATACTACTTGTGCATCCAAATCCTTGAGCCAAGTTTCTTCCATAAGAGTCCACCATACCTACCTATATATGGTATTTCACTGCCATTCCAAGTAAATTTGCATGTGCCACCTCTAAACATTCAAATAAACATCTGTTTTGTGTGCCTGGACCGCTCATGGAGCGACGGGGGGCGGTCAGTATCTTCCATGTTAAGCGGGTTATTCTCATGATGAGTGTTTATTCATTCGTCCTTGCACGAGAGGGGCGGTAATAGGGATTCCCAGTCCCGAAATCAAAAAAAATGCAAATAATTAAACAAAACTCCCCCAGGAATGTTGTTGGTATGGACGGTACCCGTGGATTTGGCTAGCCGTGGAGTGTGTTTGTTGGTGTAGGGGGAGTAAACCTTTACTTTTACCGCTTGGGAACCGTCGCTAATGTGTTTAACATGGAAGATATTGATAACTCTTGGTCGTAACATTGACAGGAAGGGTGCACCTCCCAAAATTATATTTATCTCTGTTTTAAACAATGAGCTCTGGCACATATGCAAATCCCTGCTTCCCTCTGCGAATGGACAATGTATTTACTTTCATGTTATTTACTATTCATGTTGAGTCAACTTCTTATTCCAACCTCAATCTATTAGTTGGCAAGCATCATGTGGTGGGGAAAGATCTAGGCACATATGGCCAGTCAAATATATTTGATCATGACTTATTATTGTTGACAATTATCTCTATGATAAATGAGTTGGGAGGCGAAACATTAAGCCCCTATCTTTCTATGTGTTCGATGGATGCCAATTGTTCTAAAAATATGCTTTGAGTACTAGCAATCATAGAAGACTAAATGATGATTGAGTATGTGGAGCTCTTACTTAGACTTTGTTGAGAATAAGTTGAATTGCAATTGTTTGGTGACTAAGAACATAGGTTGCTAAGTTTCAAGAGAATTCATTGTTTGAACCATGACATGTGAATTGATTGATCTATCAGGATGATTTTTATGAGAAAAAGTTGGTGTTATGATGCTAGGAAAAGTGGTTGAAATTATCATTGATCAAACTTATGCACTATGCTAGCATTCACACTTCATAAATTATTTATTTTATCATTTACCTACTCGAGGACGAGTAGGAATTAAGCTTGGGGATGCTGATACGTCTCCAACGTATCGATAATTTATGAAGTATTCATGCCATATTCATCTATGTTTACAATACTTTTATATGGTTTTGATGCACTTTATATGATTTATTTAGAACTAACCCGGACTGACGCTGTTTTCAGCAGAACTACCGTGGTGTTGTTTTTTGTGCAGAAAATGAAAGTTCTCGGAATCGCCCGAAACTTTTTGACGATTTTTTTGGAACAAAAGAGGCACTAGACGCTCCGTGGGAGGGCCAGACGAGCCACGAGGTGGGCACAACCCACCAGGGCGCGCCAGGCCCCCCGGCGCGCCCTGGTGTATCGTGCCCACCTCGTGGCCCATCTCCGCGTGAAACCGACGCTCAAAAATCCTATAAATATAGAAACCACCAGAAATAACCCTAGACTCTCCGCTCCGCCGCCTCAACTCTCTGTATCAACGAAAAACCAAACTGGAGACGTTCCAGTACCTTGCCGGAGAGGGGAATCCATCTCCGGTGGCCATCTCCATCATCCCGGCGGAGGCCATTACGAGGAGGGAGTAGTCCACCCTCGGGGCTGAGGGTATGTACCAGTAGCTATGTGTTCAATCTCTCTCTCTCTCATGTTTTTAAGATGTCATGATCTTGATGTATCACGGGCTTTGTTAATATAGTTGGATCATATGGTGTGTTTCCCTTACTATCTTGTTGTGACGAATTGAATCTTTCCGTTTGAGATATCGTTATGTTGGATTGAATATTGGATATGAGAACACTTGATATATGTATTGCATGCATATACTCATAGTGACAATGGGGTGTTCTATTGATTCACTTGATATATGTTTTGGTACTCAACTTGCGGATTCCCGCAGTGACATTGGGGTAATCTATGCACAGGGGTTGATGCACGTTCTTGTCCTACTTTCTCCGATAGAAATCTTGGGGCACTCTTTGAGGTTCTTTGTGTGGATTGAGTATTATGAATCTGAAATTGTTTTATGCGTATCATATAATTAACTCATGGATACTTGTGGTGACATTGGAGTATCTAGGTGACATTAGAGTTGGTTGATGCGTATCATATGGTGTTATTCTAGTACGAACTCTTAGATAGATCGAACGGAAAGGATAACTTGATGTTATCTTAGTACGAACTCTTGAATAGATCGAACGGAAATAATAACTTTAAGGTGGTTTCGTACCCTACAAACAATTTCTTCTCATGTTCTCCGCTAGATAAGAACTTTGGAGTGATTCTTCATTGCACGTTGAGGGATGGTTATGTGATCCAATTATATTAGCATTGTTGAGAGATTGCACTAGCGAAAGTACGGACCCTAGGCCTTGTTTTCAAGCATTGCAATATCGTTTATGCTCACTTTTGTTACTTGTTACCTTGCTGTTTTTATATTTTCAGATTACAAAAACCTAAATCTACCATCCATATTGCACTTGTATCACCATCTCTTCGCCGAACTAGTGCACCTATACAATTTGCCATTGTATTGGGTGTGTTGAGGACACAAGAGATTTCTTGTATTTCATTGCAGGGTTGTTTGAGAGAGACCATCTTCATCCTACACCTCCCACGGATTGATAAACCTTAGGTCATCCACTTGAGGGAAAATTGCTACTGTCCTACAAAACTCTGCGCTTGGAGGCCCAACAAAGTCTACAAGAATAAAGTTGCGTAGTAGACATCACTCCTCCTCCATGCCTTGGGTGGCCGAATGATCCCAAAACAAGTCGTAGTTGAGCTCATATAGTCCAACGGCGGTCGAGGAATCCAACGAGGCGAGGAATTCGGCCGTGTTCGTCGATCTCTGCACTACAATATCAAAGTAAACACAATCAACAATCACTACCGGTCATCAATAATCACTATCGGGAAAAAATGCAGAGAAGCGTACCTTATCTCAACAAGAGATTGAATTGAAAATCAATCTAATGAGAAGGTGTCCCGTCTTTTACGAGAAGAGGAGATCAAATACTACCAGAGATCCAAAGCTGATTTCATTTTGATGGGTGATAGTAATACACGATACTTCTAATTGGTCGCCAATGGGAGACATAGGAAGAAATGTATTTACAGTCTCCAACAAGATGAGGGGCGGATCGAAGGTCAGGAGGAGCTAAAAAAGTATATCACCAACTACTATAAATCTTTGTTCGGAGCACCGACTGAGGGGAACTTCACCCTTGACGAGACCCGAACAGATGATATTCCACAAGTCACGACAGAAGAAAATGATATCCTAATGGCACCTTTCTCGGAAGAGGAGGTGAGAGAGGTTGTGTTCCAAATGGAACATAACAAAGATGCAGGCTTAGATGGTTTCCCCGCAGAATTCTATCAGAATTTATGGGATATCATCAAGACTGGCATGTTGGATTTGTTCAATTGCCTTCATGCCGACCGATTGGACCTATTCAGACTTAACTTTGGCGCGATTGTCTTGTTGCCTAAGATTAAGGAGGCCGAACGGATCCAACAGTTCAGACCCATACGCCTCCTTAATGTTAGCTTCAAGATTTTCACTAAAGTGGCTACGAATAGGTTAAACTCGGTAGCTGACCATGTCGTCCAGCCATCTCAAACGGCGTTCATGCAAGGAAGGAATATACTCGATGGCGTAGTAATTTTGCATGAGACTGTTCACGAGATGCACCGGAAAAACTTGAGTGGACTAGTATTCAAAATTGACTTTGAAAGGGCCCATGACAAGGTCAAATGGTCCTTCCTCCAACAAGCCCTAAGAATGAAAGGTTTCTCTGATAAATGGCGCTAGTGGATCCAAAATTTTGTAACTAGAGGTACTGTGGCCATCAAAGTCATGGATAATGTGGGCCATTACTTTCAGACAAAAATAGGACTACGGCTGGGTGACCCCATGTCCCCAATGTTATTTAACATTATTGCTGACATGTTGGCTATGATTGAGCGCGCCAAGCAGGACGGCCAGATTGCAGGAGTAGTACCACACCTTGTGGATGGTGGCCTCTCTATTCTGCAATATGCCAATGACACAATTCTTTTTATGGAACATGACCTGGACAAGTCTCGAAACCTGAAACTCTTGCTTTCAACGTTTGAGCAAATGTCAGGTCTCAAAATTAATTTCCATAAAAGTGAACTTCTCTGCTTTGGAGAAGCCGTTGGCGCGGCTGTCGATTATGCTGACCTATTTGGTTGCGCACATGGGCAATTCCCGATGACATATCTAGGAATACTGGTTCACTATCGGCGTCTCACCAATATGGAGTGGAAGCATGTTGATGAGTGCCTAGACAAAAGACTGAGCAGTTGGAAAGGCAACTTGTTCTCAGTTGGAGGACGACTGGTTTTGATTGACTCTGTCCTCACAAATATGGTTCTCTATATGCTTTGTTTCTTCCAACTCCCAGAAGGGGTCCTGCAAAGAATGGACTATTTTAGATCCAGATTTTTTTGGCAAGGAGATGGTGAAAAGAAAAAATATATGTTGGCCAAATGGAGCGTCGTTTGTAGACCGAAAGACCAAGGTGGTCTTGGAATTCATGACCTGTAGGTCAAGAATGAGGCACTACTTAGTAAATGGTTGTTCAAACTTCTTGCTGGGGATCATTTTTGGCAAACCATGTTGCACAACAAGTATCTAGGCCGAAAGGTGGTGTCTCGGGCCTATTGGAAACCTGGTGACTCGCACTTTTGGAGTGGCCTAATGATGGCAAAGAAATATCTCTTTCACTTTGGGTCTTTCGCGATAAAGGATGGGCCATAGGTTCGTTTCTGGGAAGACATATGGCTAGGCAATGCTAGTCTTCAAGAACAATACCCAGCCGTGTACACCATTGCTCGCGATAAAAGTAATACTATTGCGTAAGTGCTTAGTTCATCTTCGTCGAATATTTTGTTCAGGCAGGATTTGATTGGCCCCTGACTTATGTCATGGCATAAACTTCTATCCCGGATGGACTTGATTAATCTGACACAAGGCCGGGATGTGTTTCACTGGAATCTCACAACATCCGGGTCTTTAACTCTATGTATCGTGCGCTTACGCATTCTAAGGTACCATTGAGTAATAATAAGAAAATTTGGAAGTCAAAGATTCCACTAAAAGTTAAAATGTTTATGTGGTATCTTCGTAGGGGGGTTGTACTAACCAAAGAAACCTTGCACGGCGCAACTGGTCAGGGAGTAAGAAGTGTTGCATTTGTGCTCATGATGAGACAATCAAACACATCTTTTTCCAATGCAAGTTTGCATGTTCTACATGGTCAGTCATCCAAATAGCGTCAAATTTGTACCCGCACACAAGTGTTGCCAATATATTTGGTCATTGGTTGGACGGTATTCCAAAAAGTTTCAGAACGCCAATAAGGGTGGGAGCGTATGCCTTATTTTGGTCGCTTTAGCTATGTAGAAATGATTTGGTTTTTAATGACAAAAATGCCTCTCCTCTATAGGTTATTTTCTATTGTACGCACTCGCTTCGTATGTGCTCTATGCTACAATGACTGGAGCACCAACCGTTGTTCAAGGCGATGTGTATGAGGTTGGAACACGTGACTACAGAAGTTTTTTCCCGGCATGGATGGCGGCATAACCTTCGGATCGATCCACCGCCGCATTCGACATAGGCAAAGTGTCGGTCTATAGGATCCTACTATTGCCGATTTGTCGGTCATATTACATTTTCTAGTGTCAGACTCTTGGTATTTGGTTGTGTGCATCCTAGCTATGCAGAGGTCGGTATTGCTCATAATGTTTTGTATCCCCCTGATGCTACATTTGAGATAATAAAACCGGCCTTTATCGAAAAAACAATCACTATCGGATACCAAAAAGATGTTGGAAATATGCCCTAGAGGCAATAATAAATTGGTTATTATCATATTTCCCTGTTCATGATAAATGTTTATTATCCATGCTAGAATTGTATTGACCGGAAACTTAGATACATGTGTGGATACATAAACAACATTGTGACCCTAGTGAGCCTCTACTATACTAACTCGTTGATCAAAGATGGTTAAGGTTTCCTAACCATAGACTTGAGTTGTCATTTGATAACGGGATCACATCATTAGGAGAATGATGTGATGGACAAGACCCAACCGTAAGCATAGCATTTGATCGTATCACTTAGTTTATTGCTACTGCTTTCTTCATGTCAAGTATCTGTTCCTAAGACCATGAGATCATGCAAATCCCTGACACCGGAGGAATACCTTGTGTGCTATCAAACGTCACATTGTAACTCGTGATCATAAAGGTTCTCTACAGGTATCTCCAAGGGTGACTGTTGGGTTGGCATGGATCGAGACTGGGATTTGTCACTCCGTATGATGAAGAGGTATCTCTGGGCCCTCTCGGTAATAAAACATCACAAGAAGCTTGCAAGCAATGTGACTAAGGAGTTAGTCACGGGATCTTGTATTACAGAACGAGTAAAGAGACTTGCCTGTAACGATACTGAACTAGGTAAGGAGATACCAACGATCGAATCACGGGCAAGTAACATACCGATGGACAAAAGGAACTGCATACGGGATTAACTGAATCCTTGACATCGTGGTTCGACTGATGAAGATCTTTGTGGAATATGTAGGAGCCACTATGGGCATCCAGGTCCCACTATTGGTTATTAGCCGGAGAGGTGTCTCGGTCATGTCTACATGATTCTCGAACCCGTAGGGTCCGCATGCTTAACGTTCGGTGACGCTAGAGCAGTATTGGGATATGTACGTTGGTGAACGAATGGTGTTCGGAGTCCCGGATGAGATCTCGAACATCACGAGGAGTTCTGAAATGGTCTGGAGGTAAAGATTTATATATGGGAAGTCCTATTTTGGTCACCGTAAAAGTTTCGGCCATTACCGGTAGTGTACTGATGTCTACTACGCAACTTTATTCTTGTAGACTTTGTTGGGCCTCCAAGCGCAGAGTTTTGTAGGACAGTAGCAATTTTCCCTCAAGTGGATGACCTAAGGTTTATCAATCCGTGGGAGGTGTAGGATGAAGATGGTCTCTCTCAAACAACCCTGCAAGCAAATACAATAAATCTCTTGTGTCCCCAACACACCCAATACAATGGCAAATTGTATAGGTGCACTAGTTCGGCGAAGAGATGGTGATATAAGTTCAATATGGATGGTAGATATAGGCTTTTGTAATCTGAAAATATAAAAACAGCAAGGTAACAAGTAGTAAACAGCGAGCAAAACGGTATATTAATGCTTGGAAACAAGGCCTAGGGTTCATACTTTCACTAGTGCAATCTCCCAACAATGCTAACATAGTTGGATCATATGATCCTCACTCAACGTGCAACAAAGAATCACTCCAAAGTTACTATCTAGCGAAGAACATAAGATGAAATTGGTGTAGGTAGTAGAACCACCTCAAAGTTATTCTTTCCGATCAATCTTTTGGGCTATTCCTATAAGTGTCACAAACAGCCCTAGAGTTCGTACTAGAACAACACCAATGATACATATCAATCAACCCTAATGTCACCTAGATACTCCAATGTCACCTCAAGTATTCGTGGGTAAATTATGCGACATGCATCAAACAATTTCAGGTCTATCATATTCAATCCAACACAAAGAACTTCAAGGAGCACCCCAAGATTTCTATCGGAGAACGTGGTATGAAAACATGCAATCAACCCCTATGCATAGATCCCCAAGGTCACCGGAATCCGCAAGTTGATGCCTCAACATATATCAAGTGAATCAATAGAATATCCCAATGTCACTACAGCTATCCCACGCAAGACGTACATCAAGTGTTCTCAAGCCAAAATATCCAATCCGACATAACGAGATCTCATAGGTAAAGATTCAATTCATCACAACAAGGTAGCAAGGGAATAACATCATATGATCCGTCTATATTAACAAAGCCCGTGATACATCAAGATCGTGCCATCTCAAGAACACGAGAGAGAGAGAGAGAGAGAGAGAGAGAGAGAGAGAGATTGAACACATAGCTACTGGTACATACCCTCAGCCCCGAGGGTGAACTACTCCCTCCTCGTCATGGCCTCCGCCGGGATGATGAAGATGGCCATCGGTGATGGTTTCCCATCTTCGGAAGGGTACTGGAATGTCTCCAGATTGGTTTTTCATTGATACTGAGAGTTGCGGCGGCAGAATGGAGAGTCTTTGTTTATTTCTGGGGGTTCTGGGATTTATAGGATTTTTCAGCGTTGGAATCACGCGCAACGGAGTCACGTGGGCCCCACCACATATCAGGGCGCGGCCTAGGGGGGCCGCGCCCTGATAGCTCGTGGCCCACAGGTGGCTCCCCTCCGGTGGTTCTTCGCTCCAATATGGCTTATTTCCTCCAGAAAAAATCACCATAAAGTTTTGGGCGACTCCGAGAACTTTCATTTTCTGCACAAAAACAACACCACGGTAATTCTGCTGAAAACAGCGTCAGTCCGGGTTTGTTCTAAATAAATCATATAAAGTGCATCAAAACCATATAAAAGTATTGTAAACATAGGCAATCATGGCATGAATACTTCATAAATTATCGATGCTTTGGAGAAGTATCATGTACCGGGGTGCCGAAAAGGGTTCCGGAGGTCCACAGGGGGGTCCACTACCCCGAGGACCCACATGGGCCATAGGGGGTGCGCCCTAGACAGCATGGGCCAGGTGCACCAGCCCCTAGAGGCGGATTAGGCTTGGGGGAAAGATTTCCAAAGGGACAAGGCACCCCGGAGGTGCCTTGGAGGAGGGGGACTCCTCCCTTCCTTGTGAAAGGAGGACTCCTCCCTTGGCCGCCGGCCCCTCCCTTGGAGGAGGGGTCAAGGCTACGCCTCCCCTCTCCCCCTTGCCTCTTATATATAGTGGAGGGGAGGGGAGGGCTGCACACACCAATCCCTACGCCCATGTGGCAGCCCTCCCTCTCCCATTACTCCGTTTTCTCCTTAGATCGCATCTACGGTAGTGCTTGGCGAAGCCCTGCCGGGATTGCTCCATCACCATCTCCACCACGCCGTCGTGTTGGTTGAGATCTCATCTACTTCTCCTCTCTCACTTGCTGGATTAAGGAGGAGACTCCATCGAGCCGCACGTGTGCTGAACGCGGAGGTGTCGTCCGTTTGGCGCTTGATCGGGACGGATCGCGATTGGATCGTGAAGACGTACGACTACATCAACCGCATTTTTAACCCTTCCGCTTAGCGATCTACAAGGGTATGTAGACACACTCCGCCTCTCGTAGCTATGCATCTCCATGGATAGATCTTGCGTGTGCGTAGGAAATTTTCTGTTTTCCATGCAACGTTCCACTAAAGTGGCATCATGAGCTAGGTTTATGCGTAGATGTTATGCACGAGTAGAACACAAAGTGTTTGTGGGCGTTGTTGTTCATATTGCTTACCTCCTTAGTCTTATTTTCATTCGGTGGTATTGTGGGATGAAGCGGCTCGGACCAACCTTACTTGTCCTTGCACAAGAGACCGGTTCCACCGATTGACATGCAACTTGTTTTGCATAAAGGTGGCTGGCGGGTGGTTGTTTCTCCCACTTTAGTTGAATCGAATTCGACGAAGGCGGTCCATGTAGAAGATTAAAAGGCAACTTGATTATCACCGTTTTGGCTTTGCGTAGGTGAGGGAGTCCGGGATTAAGGGGTCCTCGGGCCGTTGGTTCATCTCCGGTGGGCCAACACGATGGGCCGCGCAAAGGCAGTTACTAGAAGGCCGAATTACAGGACAATCCCGTGTTCGGAAGATGGAGTCCTGAAGACTTGGTGTGTCCTCCAAGTAAGAATGGGCGTATCTATGCCCAGATGGAAACCGACCATGTGTAACCCTAGGTACCCCTGGTGTCTATATAAACCAGGGGGCTTAGTTCGTAGAGGGACAAGTTAACTCACATAGGGCTTAGCTCATTTGATCTCGAGGTAGATAAACTTTGTAACCTTCATTCTCATCAATACAATCAAGCAGGACATAGGGTTTTACCCCGTCACGAGGGCCCGAACCTGGGTAAACACCGTCTCCTTCGTCCCCTGTTACCATCGATCCTAGATTCATAGTTCGGGACCCCTACCCGAGATCCGCCGGTTTTGACACCGACAGTAGGTAAGAACGGTTTTTGCCAGTTTCCCATAGCAGCCACTTAAAACTTGCAACAACAAAGTAGAGGACGTCTAACTTGTTTTTGCAGAGCATGTTGTGATGTGATATGGCCAAGACGTGATTTGATATATGTGATGTATGAGATGATCATGTTTTGTATAGTTATCACGACTTGCATGTCGATGAGTACGGCAACCGGCAGGAGCCATAGGGTTGTCTTTAATTTAATTCATGACCTGCGTGTCAATATTTAAACGCCGTGTAATTGCTTTACTTTATCACCATGTGTTAGTAATAGTTGTAGAAACAATAGTTGGCGAGACAACCACGTGATGACACAATGATGGAGATCATGGTGTCATGCCGATGACGATGGAGATCATGTCGGTGCTTTGGAGATGGAGATCAAAAGCACAAGATGATGATGGTCATATCATGTCACTTATTTTGATTTGCATGTGATGTTTATCTTGTTATGCATTTTATTTTTCTTAGGACGACGGTAGCATTATAAGACGATCCCTCACCTAATTTCGAGATAAAATTGTGTTCTCCCCAAATATGCACCGTTGCGAAAGTTTGTCATTTCGAAGCACCTCGTGATGATCAGGTGTGATAGACTCTTTGTTCACATACAATGGGTGTAAGCCAGTTTTACACATGCAGAATACTTGGGTTAAACTTGACGAGCCTAGCATGTACAGACATGACCTCGGAACACGGAGACCGAAAGTTCAAACATGATTCATATAGTAGATATGATCAACATGAAGATGTTCACCATTGAAGCCACCTCATCTCATGTGATGATCGGAATTGAGTTGGTGGATTTGGATCATGTATCACTTAGACAACTTAACGGATGTTGATTTAAGTGGGAGTTCATTAGTAATTTGATTAAATGAACTAATTATCATGAACATAGTCAAGTGTCTTTGCAAATTAGGTTGTATATCAATAGCTCGTGCTATAGCTCCTTGTTTTTAATACGTTCCTAGAGAAAGACTAAGTTGAAAGATAACATAAGCAACTATGCGGACTGGATCCATAATCTGAGGATTATCCTCATGGCTTCGCAAAAGGCTTATGTCCTTGATGCACCGCTCAGTGTACCAACCCCTCAAGCATCGTCTGTGGATGTTGTGAACATCTCGCAGACACGTTCTGATGACTACTCGATAGTTCAGTGTGCCATGCTTTACATCTTAGAATCGGGGCTCCAAAGACGTTTAGAACGCCACGGTGAATATGAGATGTTCCAAGAGCTGAAATTGGTATTTTAGGTTCGTGCCCGTGTTGAGAGGTATGAGACCTCTAACAAGTTCTTTGCCTGCAAGATGGAGGAGAATAGCTCAGTCGGTGAGCACGTGCTCAGAATGTCTGGGTGCTACAATCGCTTGAATCAAGTGGGAGTTTATCTTCCAGATAAGATAGTGATTGACAGGGTTCGCCTGTCACTGTCACCAAGCTACTAGAGCTTTGTGATGAAGTATAACATGCAAGGGATGGAGAAGATGATCCATGAGCTATTTGTGATGCTTAAGGCCGCAGAGGTAGAAATCAAGAAGGAGCATCAAGTGTCGATGGTTAACAAGACCACTAGTTTCAAGAAGGGCAAGGGCAAGAAGGGAAACTTCAAGAATGGCAAGCCAGTTGCCGCTCCAGTGAAGAAACCCAAGGTTGGACCCCAAAACCGAGACTAAGTGCTTCTATTGTAAGGGGAACAGTCACTAGAAGCGGAACTGCCCCAAGTACTTGGTAGATAAGAAGGCTGGCAATGTCAACAAAAGTATATTTGATATACATGTTATTGATGTGTACCTTACTAGTACTCGTAGAAGCGCCTGGGTATTAGATACCGGTTTAGTTGCTAATATTGGTAACTCGAAACAAAAGTTGCGGACTAAATGGAGACCAACTAAGGGCGAGGTGACGATATGTGTTGGAAGTGTTTCCAAGGTTGATGTGATCACCATCACACGCTCCCTCTACCTTCGGGATTAGTGTTGAACCTAAATAAATGTTATTTGGTGTTTGCGTTGAGCATGAACATGATTAGATCGTGTTTATTGATATACGGTTATTCATTTAAGTCTGAGAATAATGGTTGTTCTATTTACATGAATAATACCTTCTATGGTCATGCACCCAATGTGAATGGTTTGTTGAATCTTGACCGTAGTGATACACATGTTCATAATATTAATGCCAAAAGATGCAAAGTTAATAATGATAGTACCACATACTTGTGGCACTGCCGCTAAGGTCGTATTGGTGTAAAGCGCACGAAGAAACTCCATGCTGATGGATCTTTGGACACACTCAATTTCGAATTGCTTGAGACCTGCAGACCATGCCTCATGGGCAAGATGACTAAGACCCCATTTTCCGGTACGATGGACCGGGCAAGTGACTTATTGGAAATAATACATACTGATGTATGTTGTCCAATGAGTGTTGAGGCGCGTGGTGGATATCGTTATTTTCTTACCTTCACTGATGACTTAAGTAGATATGGGTATATATACTTGATGAAACACAAGTCTGAAACTTTTGAAAAGTTCAAACAATTTCAGAGTGAAACTGAAAATCATAGTAACAAGAAGATAAAATTTCTACGATCTGATCGTGGTGGTGAATATCTGAGTTACGAGTTTGGCACACACTTGAGACAGTGTGGAATCGTTTCACAACTCACGCCTCAGAACACCACAACGTAATGGTGTGTCCGAACATCGTAACCGCACTTTATTAGATATGGTATGTTCTATGATGTCTCTTACCAATTTGCCACTATTGTTTTGGGGTTATGCATTAGAGACAGTTGCATTCACTTTAAATAGGGCACCATCTAAATCCGTTGAGATGACACTGTATGAATTGTGGTTTGGCAAGAAACCTAAGCTGTCGTTTCTTAAAGTTTGGGGTTGCGACGCTTATGTCAAAAGGCTTCAGTTCGATAAGCTCGAACCCAAAGCAGAGAAGTGCATCTTCATAGGATACCCTAAGGAAAACAGTTGGGTACACCTTCTATCTCAGATCCGAAGGCAAAGTCTTTGTTGCCAAGAATGGATCCTTTCTAGAGAAGGAGTTTCTATCAAAAGAATTGAGTGGGAGGAAGGTAGAACCTGATGAGGTTATTGAACCGTCACTTCAATTAGAGAGTAGCACGGCGCAGAAATATGTTTATGTGACGCCTACACCAATTGAAGAGGAAGCTAATGATGGTGATCACGAAGCTTCAGATCAAGTCACTACCGAGCTTTGTAGGTTGACAAGGACTCGTACTGCCCCTCGGTAGTACGGTAATCCTGTCTTGGAGGTCATGTTGCTAGACAACGGAGAACCTACGAACTATGAGGAAGCAATGGTAGGCCATGATTCCGACAAATGGCTTTAATCCATGAAATCTGAGATAGGATCCATGTTTGAGAACAAATGGATCTTTAAGAAGAAGACACACGTTGATGGTAATGTCACCGTCTATAAAGCTCGACTTGTCACAAAGGGTTTCTGACAAGTTCGAGGAGTTGACTACGACGAGACTTTCCCACCCGTAGCGATGCTAAAGTCTATTAGGATTATGCTGGCAATTGCTGCATTTTTTTATTATGAAATTTGGTAGATGGACATCAAAACTGTGTTCCTTAATGGTTTCCTTAAGGAAGAGTTGTATATCATGCAGCAAGAGAGTTTTGTCGATCCTAAAAATGCTGACAAAGTATGCAAGCTCTAGCGTTCCATTTATGGGCTGGTGCAAGCATCTCGGAGTTGGAATCTTCGCTTTGATGAGGTGATCAAAGCTTATGGGTTTATACAAGTTTGGAGAAGCTTGTATTTACAAGAAAGTGGGTGGGAGCTCTATAGCATTTTTGATAAGTATATGTGGATGACATATTGTTGATTGGAAATGATGTAGAATTTATGGAAAGCATAAAAGATTGTTTGAAAGGTGTTTTTTTAAAGAAATACTTCGGTACAACTGCTTACATATTGAGCATCAAAATCTATATAGATAGATCAAGACGCTTGATAATACTTTCACAAAGCAAACACCTTGACAAGATTTTGAAGGAGTTCAAAATGGATCAGTCAAAGAATGAGTTCTTACATGTATTGTACGGTGTGAAGTTGAGTAAGACTCAAAGCTCGACCATGGCAGAAGAAAGAGAAAGGACGAAGGTTGTCCCCTATACCTCAGCTATAGGCTCTATAATGTATGCCATGTTGTGTACTACACCTGATATGTGCCTTGATGTGAGTCTGGCAAAGGGGGTACAAGAGTGATCCAAGAGTGGATTACTAGACAGCGGTCAAAATTATCCTTTGGGTACCTAAAGAGGACTAAGGAAATGTTTCTTGGTTATGGAGGTGATAAATAGTTCGTCGTAAAGAGTTACGTCGATGCAAGATTTCACACCAATCCGAATGACTCTGAGTCGCAAACCAAATACATATAGTGGAGTAGTCACTTGGAATAGCTCCAAGTGGGGCGGAGTAGCAGCATCTACAGTATGACATAGAGATTTGCAAAGTACACATGGATCTGAATATTGCAGACATGTTGACTACAACCTCTCTCACAAGCAAAATATGATCAAACCCCGGAACTCATTGGGTGTGAATAACATGGCAATGTGAACTAGATTATTGACTCTAGTGCAAGTGGGAGACTGTTGGAAATATGCCCTAGGGGCAATAATAAATTGGTTATTATCATATTTCCATGTTCATGATAAACGTTTATTATCAATGCTAGAATTGTATTGACCAAAAACTTAGATACATGTGTGGATACATAAACAACACCGTGTCCCTAGTGAGCCTCTACTAGACTAGCTCGTTGATCAAAGATGGTTAAGGTTTCCTAACCATAGATATGAGTTGTCATTTGGCAACGGGATCACATCATTAGGAGAATGATGTGATGGACAAGACCCAACCGTAAGCATAGCATTTGATCGTATCACTTAGTTTATTGCTACTGCTTTCTTCATGTCAAGTATTTGTTCCTAAGACCATGAGATCATGCAACTCCCTGACACCGGAGGAATACCATGTGTGCTATCAAACATCACTTCATAATTGGATTCTCATTAAGGTGCTCTACAGGTATCTCCGAGGGTGTCTGTTGGGTTGGCATGGATCGAGACTGGGATTTGTCACTCCGTATGACGGAGAGGTATCTCTGGGCCCTCTCGGTAATAAAACATCTCAAGAAGCTTGCAAGCAATGTGACTAAGGAGTTAGTCACGGGATCTTGTATTACAGAATGGGTGAAGAGACTTTCCAGCAACGAGATTGAACTAGGTATGGAGATACCGATGATCGAATCTCGGGCAAGTAACATATCGATGGATAAAGGGAACTGCATATGGGATTAACTGAATCCTTGATATCGTGGTTTGACCGATGAAGATCTTTGTGGAATATGTAGGAGCCACTACGGGCATCCACGTCCCGCTATTGGTTATTGGTCAGAGAGGTGTCTTGGTCCTGTCTACATGATTCTTGAACCCGTAGGGTCCGCACGCTTAACGTTCACTAGTGGAGAAATGGCTAGCCACAACTCTTGTTCGTGGTGCGCCATTTCTCACCAACGCCAGCACTAATATTTTCTAATAGTGTTGGCGTTGGCTGAATTCGAATGCCATAGCTATTTTCTTAGTGTTGGCGTTGCACTCCCGGCATTGCACGTTAGGCCCATTAGGCCCATGCCAGCACTGGTCGATTTTAACAGCTCCCGGCATAGTAAAAAAGAATTTATCCTTTCATCCTCCTCTCGATCCCCAACTCCTCCTCTCGATCCCCGCCACCACCCCGCCCGACGCCGCTGCCGCCCCACCCGCCGCCGTCCGTCTCCACCAGACGTCGCACGCACACCTCACCTCACCCCCGAGCACCTCCGCGGTAAGTCCGGCGCCCCTCCCTCTCTCATTTTGCTTAGGGTTAGGGTTAGGTTGAAGAGATTTTTGGAATCCTTTTAAAATTTAGGCCTCCTTTGGTTCATAGGATAGGACTATCAAAGGAATAGGAAAATTGTAGGAAATGAGATGGCATGTATCTCAAATCCTATGAGTAGGAATAGGAAAAAAGTTGTCATTTGGTTCACATCATAGGAGTTTTCCATTGGGTCTAGGCTAATTAATGTTTATTTTCCTTTGAAATGTGGAGGATAGGAACCAATCCTATGTAGGAATAGGAATCCATTCCTATGAACCAAAGGGCTCTAAAGGAAAAAAAATCCTATAAGAATCAGATCCTATAGTACTCCTATGAAATTCCTCCAAACCAAAGGAGGCCTTAGTTATATTTTGAATATGTATTGGTAGCGTATGTGTGCAGATGATTGATTAGTGTTTTGTTCTATCTTTTCACGATTATTTATCGATCAAGCTTTCAAAGTGGTATAGAAAAAAAATAGGTATCTACACAATTGATCTGCCTCTTCCTTTTATGCAGCCAGCACACTCATAATTAGTTTCTCATTTGGAAACCTGATAGTTCCTATAGCAAAAAGATAAGAATTATAATCGGTTGTGTTTCTATTTAATTTGTTTGATGCTTCTTCCTATTAATTTTAGAAGATGCTTCTTCTTTTCATGCATTAAACACTCCCATGGCCTTTATTCTTTAGCCAAACAGCATGGCCGACTCTAGCATCTGGATAGGCTCCTCTGATCATTGGTCGGGGTATGCCAAAGATAAAGGCAACATGAGCACCAACCAGGTAATTAAGGTTTCAAAAAACATGCATGAGCATTGCAAACATCTCCATATATCTAACCATTAATTAATTGTTAATGATTTGAAACCCTTGCCAGGCATACGTACGAGGTCCGCCATCTCCAACACCCGTTGTGTAGCAGACATGTGACGTGGACGTGCTCAATCACGAGCTGGTTGCGTCACGTCAGAGTACCATCAAGGCCTTGGAGGAGTTGAATGACTCTCTCAAGAAGGAGAAGGATAAGACTATCGATGACAATGCTATTGTCTACGATAAGATTTTCAGTCTCGAAGGTCAGATCGTGTCGCTGAATCTCGAGATAAGTGAGATCAAGAAGGAAATACAAGTCCTGAAGTCCAAGAGGACTCAACTGAAGATGGAGAAGGCCCATTACATCATGGTGGGGCAGATGAATAGGAATAAGCTTCGTGAGCTTAAGTTACTCCTTAGACGCAAAATTAGGTAGTGTCGAGAGGGGCAGATCGATACATTGTCAGAAGTTAGTTGGTACTTTTCTTTTGTGAATTTGGTGAAACGTTTGGTTTGTGAATTAAGCTGGTAGTATCTTTTGGGAATTGCTGAAAAGTTTACTTTGTGAAGCTGGAAGTATCTTTTGTGAAGCTCGGAGTATCTTTTGGGAATTCTGGCGTATTTTTTTATTAGCTAAATATGACAGTGCCAACGTGCAACTCTGTCCAACACCATAGGTATTCAAAATACTACTAGCATCATCTCCAACACCACCACTAAATTATAACAGTGGCGCCATATTGGCGGTGTAGGATGTCCACGCCAGCATTTCCCTTTTTGCACCGCCATAGCTAGGATTTTCTGCACTAGTGGTTCGGTGATGCTAGAGTAATATTGGGATATGTACGTTGGTGACCAAATTTTGGTAGGAGTCCCGTATGAGATCTGGGACATCATGAGGAGTTCCAGAATGGTCCGTAGGTAAAGATTTATATATGGGAAGTCCTATTTTGGTTTCCCGAAAAGTTTCGGGCATTACCGGTAGTGTACCGGGGTGCCGAAAAGCGTTTTGGGGGTCCACCGGGGGGCACATGGGCCATAGGGGGTGCGCCCTAGCCAGCATGGGCCAGGTGCACCAGCCCCTAGAGGTGGATTAGGCTTGGGGGCAAGAGTCCCAAAGGGACAACGCACCCCACAGGTGCCTTGGAGGAGGGGGACTCCTCCCTTCCTTGTGAAGGGAGGACTCCTCGCTTGGCCATCGGCCCCTCCCTTGGAGGAGGGGTCATGGCTATGTCTCCCCTATATCCCTTGCCTCCTATATATAATGGAGGGGAGGGTAGGTCTGCCTACACCAATCCCTACGCCCTGGTGGCAGCCCTCCCTCTCCCATTACTCTGTTTTCTCCTCACATCACATCTACGGTAGCGCTTGGCGAAGCCCTGCCGGGATCGCTCCACCACCATCTCCACCACGCCGTCATGCTGGTTGAGATCCCATCTACTTCTCCTCTCTCGCTTGCTGTATCAAGAAGGAGGAGACGTCATCGAGCCGCACGTGTGCTGAACGCGAAGGTGTCGTCCATTCGGCGCTTGATCGGGACGGGTCATGATTGGATTGTGAAGACGTACGACTACATCAACCACGTTTTTAATGCTTCCACTTAGCAATCTACAAGGGTTTGTAGACACACTCCCCCTCTTGTAGCTATGCATCTCCATGGATAGATCTTCCTTGTGCATAGGAATTTTTTTTCCCATGCAACGTTCCCCTACACAAGACACGGGTGCAATCCTTTTTACCTTGTTGGCAATTCATCGATCACTTGGCGGCCGTGATGTTTTTTGCCGGCTGCGGCCGCCGCCCGAGCCGGAGAAGTGGCCGTAGGGGCCACCGGACTTGCAGCACGCGGCGTCGGCCTTGGACGAGGCGCCACTTTGGGCTTCTTCGCCTTCTTCCTTGCGGTCGTCTCAGCGAGCGCCAACGCCGTTAGCTTTTGAGCCCGTTTGCCTCTGGTAGGTGCGGTGGGAGGGTGGCCTGGCATTGCCGGAGAGGTGATCGCCACACCGGAGGCCGTCGGAGCGGTTGGAGGAGGAGCTTGCACGCGGTGGGTCTTTTTGATATCCAAACTCTTCTTCGACGTTGATGGCAATGCATGGGTGATTTAGGGTGGCGAAAATATAGCGTCGGTGGCCGACGGGGTGAGGGAAGGGGCTGGGCTATCCATTCTGGCCGGCCGGTAGGTCATCTGGGGCGGCGACGGGCCGTGGCGGCTGTGGTGGTGGGAGACGATGCGGGGTGGGAATTTTACTCCGTCGCGGCAGGATGGAGTAAATTTAGGAAGATTTGAGGGGATATAGAGAGGTGGAGTAAAAACACTATGCCATTAAGAGTTTTAAGGGATCGACTAGGTGCGTCGTAAGGGAGAAAAAACAAAAAATTTACTCCCTTATGGCTTTTTAGGGGATCGGTTAGAAATGGCCTAAGTCTCTTGAGGTGTGAATCACGAGTGGTGGAGGGGAACTATTTCCTATGGTGGCATTTCACACCCACATTTTCTTGCCTTTGTTAGTGACGGTCCTTTGTCTACCACCGCTCTGTTCTCGATCACTCCCTTGACCACGACCCACATCGTCCCGGCTACGGCCTCCTTCGTCTTGTGCCATGGGGAGATCTGGTTGGGTCATAGGAGAAGGAAACGGATTAGGGGTTGAGGGGTGAGATCTCATAGTTGAAAAGGCTTTTATGCCCTTAATTGTTTTTGGTAATAGTGACAACATATCTTGTTATTCTACATGCTCTGGTATGCAAACAGTGTTGTCATACCATCAAAGTATGTATGGACGGTTAGATGTCCGTCGATTCGTAAAAGGAAAAAGGAAGTGTTGTCGGTGATTTTTACCTTCATATTTCAGTCTATAGGGTAACCGCACTATTAAGAGGGGGTGCACCCTGAAAACATTGAGGGCATGAACTTCAACTACACCTAAAAATATGCACTGCAAATATGCCTTCGTGTCTAAGGATAGAGGCTCTCCAAATCCTCTCATTGTCACGGTTATGTGTACCCAAGAACTCTGGGGGTAGCCCGAAACTTCCAGGGCAGGTCCGGCTAGCTCCCGGGGAATCTAGAGACCTTGCACATGTGTAAAATCTCTTTGTAAATCCCAGAACTAGTCCAGAATTTCTGGGTCCTGGAGCTTTCGTAGGCAAGTCTAAACAATTTCTTGGGGTCGAGAACTTCGTGTGGTTGCTTGCCCACTAATTCTTGTTGTTTCGCTTATTGCTAACTCTAGTATCACCTTTGCAACTATTGGGCTCACTTTCATAGTCTGCATAATTGCCTAAAATTGCTAAGTGATAATTAAAAACAATAATTGTACCTATTCACCCCCTCTAGGTCCATCTCTATCCTTTCAATAACAATGGAGAATGGGCAGAGGAAGAACAAGAAGAATTGCGGAGGAGAGATTTGCAAAATAGGGTAAAAGGCACTTGGAAATGCTTCCTTTCCTTTATATCCATGTGGGATGCCGAGCGACGAGTTCGATGCGATGACACGTCTCGCGCATTCTCTGCGAGCTTCCCCACTGCGTGAGATATGGGCGCGGGAATCCAGGCGTCTGATACGTCTCCAATGTATCTATAATTTTTGCTTGTTCCATGCTGTTATATTATCATTCTTGGATGTTTTACAATCATTTTATAACAACTTTATTTCATTTTTTGGGACTAACCTATTGACTTAGTGCCAAAGTGCCAGTTGCTGTTTTTGCTTGTTTTTACTTCGCAGAAAATCAATACCAAACGGAGTCCAATCGCGACGAAACTTTTTAGTGCTTTGTGATGGGTTCGATCTTGCGGTGTTCTTTCCCAGTGACAGAAGGGACAAAAAGACACGCATGTATCGTTGCTATTAAGGATAATAAGATGGGGTCTATTCCTACATGAATAGATCTTGTCTACATCATGTCATCGTTCTTATTGCATTACTCCGTTTTCCCATGAACTTAATACACTAGATGCATGCTGGATAGCGGTCGATGTGTGGAGTAATAGAGGTAGATGCAGGCAGGAGTCGGTCTATCTATCTTGGACGTGATGCCTATATAATGATCATCGCCTTGGATATCGTCATGACTATTCGATTTTCTATCAATTGCCCAACAGTAATTTGTTCACCCACCGTGCGCTATACTCATGAGAGAGGCCACTAGTGAACCCTACGGCCCTCGGGTCTACTTTTCCAACATATTGCTTTCCGATCTATCTTTTTGCACTCTTTGTTTTCAGATCTACAAAACCAAAAACCCAAAAATATATTGCTGCATATTTACTCTTTTTATTTGTGTTCTTGAGAGATCTATCTCTCCTATCTATCACTATCTAATCTATCTTATTACCGTAGAGAGATTGACAACCTCTCTTTCGCGTCGGGTTGCAAGTATTTTTTGTTTGTGTGCAGGTGCTGCTTATTGGGTGGTGGTGATCCTCCTACTGGTTCGATAACCTTGGTTTCATAACTGAGGGAAATACTTACCGTCGATGTGCTACATCATCCCTTCCTCTTTGGGTATATACCGACGCAGTCTCAAGCCACGTCAGCGCCCTTGTAGGATTGCAAGTAGGTCTAGAGGGGGTTTATTAGACTACTTGACCAATTAAATCTTATTTTTTTTTACAATTTTAGCTGTAGGCAAGTTTTAGCGATTTGCACAGATCAAGCATATGAAAGTAAAGGAGGGATCGAAGAAATCAAACACAATGAAGACACATGGATTTTTGGCGTGGTTCCGATAGGTGGTGCTATCATACGTCTACGTTGATGGAGACTTCAACGCACGAAGGGTAACGGTTGCACGACTATGATACGTCCATTTTGTATCATGAATTCTTATTTATATTTATGTTATTCTTGTCCATTATTCCTCATCATGATACATTTCTTATGTCTTTTCTCTCTGAATATGCAAGGTACATCACAAAGAGAGAAATCACTGGAAACTGGAATTCTGGACGTGAAAACCAAGCAAAAGGTTGAAAAATCAGTGGACTCCAAATGACCTGAAACTTCACGGAGAATTTTCATGGAATATATAATAATTATTGGGCCAAAAATATACCAGAGAGGGGCTACCTAGGCGCGTGATAACCCACAAGTATAGGGGATCGCAACAGTTTTCGAGGGTAGAGTATTCAACCCAAATTTATAGATTCGACACAAGGGGAGCCAAAGAATACTTGAGAGTATTAGCAGTTGAGTTGTCAATTCAACCACACCTAGAGATTAAATATCTACGGCAAAGTGATCAGTAGCACAGTAATATGATAGCTTGATAGCAGTAGTGACAATAACAGTAGCGGTAACAGTAGTAGCAATAGTTTTGTAGCAGTTGGAACAGTAGTAGCAGCAATAGTAACTTAGCAAGAACAATAAGTAGAAAGCTCGTAGGCACTGGATCGGTAACTCGTTGGATGATATTCGTCATGTAACAGTCATAACCTAGGGCGATACAGAACTAGCTCCAGTTCATCAATGTAATGTAGGCATGTATTCCGTAAATAGTCATACGTGCTTATGGAAAAGAACTTGCATGACATCTTTTGTCCTACCCTCCCATGGCAGCGGGGTCCATAAGGAAACTAAGGGATATTAAGGCTTCCTTTTAATAGAGAACCGGAACAAAGCATTAACACATGGTGAATACATGAACTCCTCAAACTACGGTCATCACCGCGAAGTATCCCAAATATTGTCACTATGGGGTTGACAGATCAGAACACGTAATAGGTGCATATGACTAAGCAAGATCGGATCAAGAACATAGATATAGAGATGATAACATAAACGGTTCAGATCTGAAATCATGGCACTCGGGCCCTAGTGACAAGCATTAGGCATAGCAAAGTCATAGAAACATCAATCTCAGAACATAGTGGATACTAGGGATCAAGCCCTAACAAAACTAACTCGATTACATGATGAATCTCATCCAACTCCTCACCGACCAGCAAGCCTACGAAGGAATTACTCACTCCCGGTGGGGAGCATCATGGAATTGGCGATGGAGAAGGGTTGATGATGACGAAGACCGAAGATTCCCCTCTCCGGAGCCCCAAACGGGCTCCAAATCTGGCCTCCCGATGAAGAACAGGAGGTGGCGGCGGCTCCGTATTGTAAAACGCGATGAAACTTTCTCTCTGATTTTTTCTCCAAAAATAGGAATTTATAGTGGCGGAATTAGGGCAAGTGGGGCCACGAGGTGGGCACAACCCACCAAGGCGCGCCCAGGGGCCTGGCGCGCCCTGGTGGGTGCTGGCCACCCTGGCCCCCCTCTTCGGTGGATTTTGGCTTCAATAATTCACATATATTCTGAAATAATTCTCCAAAAAGTTTCGTTCCATTCCGAGAACTTTTATTTCTACACAAAAACAACACCATGGTAGTTCTGCTGAAAACAGCGTTAGTCCGGGTTAGTTCCATTCAAATCATGCAAATTAGAGTCCAAAACAAGGGCAAAAGGGTGAGGAAAAGTAGATACGTTGGAGACGTATCAACTCCCCCAAGCTTAAACCTTTGTTTGTCCTCAAGCAATTCAGTTGACAAACTGAAAGTGACAAAGAAAAACTTTTATGAACTCTTTTGTTCTTGTTTACATATATATGCTTAAGTAGCACCTAGGTTTTCAGCAAAGATTATGACTAACCATGTCAACAATAACTCTTAGAAACTATATGAACTCATAACAATAACATAAGCAACTAGCAAGCAATAATAAGATATCTCAAGCGCCAACACTTTGTCAAAACAATCAGGATACAATATGACAATAGTGGTATCTCGCTAGCCCTTTCTGAGACCGCAAAACATAAATGCAGAGCACCTCCAAAGTTCAAGCAGCGACTAAACATTGTAAGTCATGGTAGAAAAGATCCAGTCATGCTGCACCCAACATCAACTATACACAATGCATGAGGATGACAATAGTGCTCTCAGGTCTGGCGCTTATTTGAGAAGGTGATGACTCGGCATAAAAGTAAATAGATAGTCCCTTCGCAGAGGGAAGCATGGATTTGCAGTGGTGCTAGAGCTCAAATTTTAAAACAGAGATAGGTATAATTTTGGGAGGTGCACCCTTCCTGTCAATGTCACGACCAAGAGTTATCAATATCTTCCATGCTAAACAAATTAGCAGCGGTTCCCAAGCGGTGAAAGTAAAGGTTTACTGCCCCTCCACCAACAATCACTTTCCACGGTGAGCCGCATCCACGGGTACCGTCCAAACCAACAACATTCCTGGGGGAGTTTTGTTTAATTAATTTTGATTTTTGATTTAGGGACTGGGAATCCCTATTACCGCCCCTCTCGTGTAAGGACAAGTGAATAAACACTCATCATGAGAATAACCCGCTTAGCATGGAAGATACTAACCGCCCCTTGTCGCTCCATGAGCGGTCTAGGCACACAAAACAGATGTTCACTTGAATTTTTAGAGTTGGCACATGCAAATTTACTTAGAACGGTAGGGTAATACCGCATATAGGTAGGTATAGTGGACTCATCTGGCATAACTTGGTTTAAGGGTTTTGATGCACAAGCAGTATTCCTACTTAGTACAGGCGAAGGCTAGCAAGTAGATTGAGAAGCGGCCAGCTAGAGAGCGAAAACGGTCATGAACATGCATTACATATAATCAACATTGAATAATAGCATGAGTAGGATATGGACACCATGAACATATATATCATGAAGGCTATGTTGGTTTTGATTCAACTACATGCGTGAACATGTGCCAAGTCAAGCCACTTGAAACATTCAGAGGAGGATACCATATCATCATACCGCATCACAACCATTTTAATGCATGTTGACACCCAAGATAAATCATTATCCACTCCTAGCTACTTAAGCATGGCATGAACAACTATAATCTCTAATGGTCATTGTAAACATGTTTGATCATAATGAGCTGAATCAAGGGATACTAGGTTAAACATATTTACAAAAACAAAAACAAGTTGAGTTCATACCCGCTTTTCTCTGCCACGGTCAATTCATCAATTGTCGTCATTATTGCCTTTCACTTGCACGACCGAATGATAAGAAAATAATAATAGTGCCATGGACTAAGCTGGAATCTGCAACATTTTATTCAAGAGGATAAGACAAGGTAATATGGCTCTTTGTTAGAGAAACAATAATGCAGATGAGAGCCACTCAACAATTTCATCGTGGTCTTCACCTAGGTACGACTCAAGTAAAAAGAAAAGAATTTCAGAGAAACACACTGAAATATTTTTGGAGTTTTTGTTTTTTTTCTCACAAAGAGCAAATTAAAGAGGAAAAACAAAACAAGAAAAACTATTTACACGGGAAAGCTCCCAACAAGTAAATGAAGAAGCGAGAAATCTTTTTGGGTTTTCTTTTGATGCTACAATTAAACTAAGCTAGAAAGAAAAACTAAAAAGAAGTAGGAAATATTTTTTTGGATTTTCTCAAAGTTTTTCAAACACACAAGAAGAAAGCGAGAAAACAAATCTAGCATGGATATTACAATGAAAAAGTGTGAACACCGACAACTGGAATGAAATGTGTGAACATGAATGTAATGTCGATGGAAATACGTACTCCCCCAAGCTTAGGCTTTTAGCCTAGCTCGGTAATCACCATCCGTAGTAGCTGTCCGGTCCCAAGTCGTAGTGAGGCAAAGGCGGCACCTGAGCATCCCACCCCTGGGGCTCCTCCTCAGCAACTGCTAGGTTGTTCCGGTAAGCTATAATGTCATCTGGCATGATCCTGTATCCGTTCCTGGCAATAGGATCAAACAAAGCAGGTGCAGGCAACGGAATAACATCACATGTTTCCTTGCTAAATACTAGGTTATAATGAATATCATGTGGGGAGTCAGTTACATCAAGGAATTAGTGAGCCTGCAATGACTTATGATCAAGGTAAACTAGGGATAAGAGATAATCATGTGGGCGAAATGGAATTCTGAAGTGTCTCACTAAGCGAGTAGCATAAATACCACCATGTATCTTTCCCTTAGTTTTGTTAAGATGTAAACGTCGAGCAATAATAGCTCCCATGCTAAAGGTGTGATCATCATAAAGTGCATGATGTAAAATAGCAAGGTCAGGGGCACAGCGTGCGCCGACCTTCTCCCTAGCGGTTAAACACTTAGCGATGACCAAAGCGAAATAATGTATTGAGGGAAACTGCAAGCTGGTAGCAGTGGCGCTCAACACGCCTCTATCCTCACCCACGGTTAACGTGAGGAGAAAATCCTCAAACTCAGATGGCCTAGGTTCTCTTAAGTCCCCATCAGAAGGAATCAAGCATATGTTACAGAAGTCAGTCAGCGACATTGTGTAAGTTTCAGCATAAAGGTTAAACTGCACTTCAGGAGGGTTGTTTCTCCCTAGATAATGAAACCTTTGCACAAAGGAATTTGTAAGGATGTGATATTGGTCACACTTAGCTGCGAGGAACTCGGTTAACCCGGCGTTTGCGACAAACTGAGCGAACTCTTGATGGAACCCGGCCTCCTCCATGAAGGCATCATGCGGCCATTCACACGGCCGCACCTCCACCTTTCTTGGGGTGTGAAGGTCATTGTCCGATGATTCCCCAATGACTCCCTTGGAATTTTTCTTGGAGGAGAACTTCCTAAAGATTTGCATTTTATTCCTATAAAAATTCTGAAAAAATTTAGTCCACCAAAATTTGTCAACAAAACTTTGTAAAATTGTTAGCAACTACTCCTAAGCATGCATAGAGGCCATAATGAGCATTCAAACAACTTAGAACTCTAAGAATTCAACATGCAAGCTCATCTACAGCAGCACCAAGAGTAGCTAATTACTCTAAAAATAACCCACTAAAACAAAAACTAATTGGAGCAATGGAGGAGTCACATACCAAGTAGCAATCCCTCCAAACAGTTTCGGAAACGGAGCTTCGAGCAAAGAGATCGAAATCCGCGGGTTTGAGAGCAAGAACACGAAAATGGTGGCTGTGGTGATTTTTTTCTGGAGGTAGGTGATGATGTGGGCTAAAGAGATAAGTGAGGGGGCCCACGTGGGGGCCACAACCCACCAGGGCGCGTCTGGGGTGCTCGCGCCCTGGTGTCTTGTGGGCACCAGGTGCACCCCCCTCTGGTGTTATTTGCACCAAAAATTCATAAATATTTGGGAAAAAATCATGTTAAATTTTCAGGGCATTCCGAGAATTTTTTTTGGGTCATTTTTTATTGCACGGAGAAAACAGAAAACGGGATAAACATGGCATCTTTTTGATTTGACTAACTAAAACAAAAAATAAAAGGTGGGAGCAGAGAATTGTGCTTACTAGATTCATCGACATCATACCTCTCAAAAATGATTCATTAATAAGGTTGATCAAGTCTCATTAACAACCACTTCCGATTAGCATGAAACCGAAGAACTTTCATAAAACACTAAGTTACCTCAATGGGGATGTGCATATCCCCAACAATAAGTACATCATAATTCTTTTTGGCAGTAGGAAGAGGTAATTGAAAACTTCCAATAGTAATGGTCGGAGATTCTTCAATAACATTTATACCATTCACTTGGAATTGTTTCTTCGGAAAGTGCACCGTATGCTCATTACCATTAATATGAAAAGTGACTTTGCTTTTATTGCAATCAATAACAGCCCCTG
The DNA here is from genome assembly GCA_039707655.1 of Elymus sibiricus. Classification (NCBI taxonomy): domain Eukaryota; kingdom Viridiplantae; phylum Streptophyta; class Magnoliopsida; order Poales; family Poaceae; genus Elymus; species Elymus sibiricus. The sequence goes on from CM077675.1 coordinate 358,904,626, forward strand.
CAATATTCAAAAAGGGTCTACCAAGGATAATCGACATGTTGTCGTCCTCGGGCATCTCAAGAATAACAAAGTCCGTTAAGATAGTAACATTTGCAACAACAACGGGCACATCCTCACAAATACCGATAGGTATGGCCGTTGATTTGTCAACCATTTGCAATGATATCGCAGTGGGTGTGAGTTTATTCAAATCAAGTATTTTATATAAGGAGAAAGGCATAACACTAACACCGGCTCCCAAATCACACAAGGCAGTTTTGACATAGTTTCTTTTAATGGAGCAAGGTATAGTCGGTATTCCAGGATCTCCAAATTTTTTAGGTACTCCATCCTTAAAATAATAATTAGCAAGCATAGTGGAGATTTCAGCTTTAGGTATTTTTTCTCTTATTTGTGATGATGTCTTTCATATACTTTGCATAAGGGGCCATCTTTAGAATATCAGTTAAGCGGGTACGCAAAAAGACTGGCGTAATCATTTCAGCAAAGCGCTCAAATTCGTCATCATCCTTTTTCTTAGATGGCTTAGGTGGAAAGGGCATGGGTTTTCGAACCCATGGCCCTCTTTCTTTACCATGTTTCCTAGCCACAAAATCTCTTTTATCATACCATTTATTTTTAGGTTGTGGGTTATCAAGATCAGGAGCAGGCTCTAAACATCATTATCTGGTTCTTTATCATTACTAGGTTGAGCATCATCGTGCACATCATCATTATCATTTTCATTATCACTAGGTGAATGTTCACTACCAGATTGAGTTTCAGCATCGGAAATAGAGACATCATTATTATCAGGAGGTTTTTGTGTCTCAGGTTCACTAGAGGTATGCAAAGTCCTATCATTTTTCTTTTTCTTTTTCTTCTTAGAAGGACTAGGTGCATCATGATTACTTTTCTGAGAATCTCATTCAATTCTTTTAGGATGACCCTCAGGATAAAGTGGTTCTTGGGTCATTCTACCCCCTCTTGTAACTACTCTAGCAGCAAAATCATTCATATTATTATTCATTTCATCAAGCAATTCTTTTTGAGACTTAGCAACTTGTTCTAACTGAGTTTGAACCATAGAGGCATGCTTTCCTACACCTCTAACATCATTACTGATTCTAAATAGCAAGTCACTCAAGCGAGCAATCATATCAGAATTATATTTCAATTGTTTTAGAGCATGAGCATTGAAATGATCTTGCTTCGTAATATAGTTGTCAAACTCATATAAGCATTGACTAGGATGTTTATTGTGAGGAATGTCACTTTCATTAAACTTTAATAAAGAATTTACCTCTACCACCTGTGGAGGTGGTGGTGTGTCAAGGCCATGTATTTCTTCAATAGGTGGCAAATTCTTAACATCCTCTGCTTTAATACCTTTTTACTTCATAGATTTTTTTGCCTCTTGCATATCTTCAGGACTGAGAAATAAGATGCCCCTCTTCTTCGGAGTGGGTTTAGGCGGTGGTTCAGGGAGAGTCCAATCATCATAATTCTTCAATATGTTATTCAATAATTCCTCAGCTTGTTCAGTAGTTCGTTCCCTGAAAACACAACCAGCACAACTATCTAGGAAGTCCCTAGAAGCATCGGTTAGTCCATTATAAAAAATATCAAGTATTTCATTTTTCTTGAGAGGATGATCAGGCAAAGCATTAAGTAACTGGAGAAGCCTCCCCCAAGCTTGTGGGAGACTCTCTTCTTCAATTTGCACAAAATTAAATATTTCCTGTAAGGCAGCTTGTTTCTTATGTGCATGAAAATATTTTTCAGAGAAGTAGTAGATCATATCCTGGGGACTACGCACACAACCAGGAGTAAGAGTATTGTACCATATCTTAGCATCAACCTTTAATGAGAACGGAAATAACTTAAGGATATAATAGTAGCGAATCTTCTCATCATGAGCAAAGAGGGTGGCTATATCATTCAGCATAGTAAGGTGTGCCACTACAGTTTCAGTTTCATAGCCATGGAAAGGATCAGATTCAACCAAAGTGATTAACTCTGGGTCGACAGAGAACTCATAATCCTTATCGGGAACAAAGATAGGTGAAGTAGCAAACTTAGGATCACATTTCATTCTAGCATTCAAAGTCTTTTCCTTATACTTGTGTAGCAATTTCTTAAGATCGTTTCTATCCTTGCAAGAAAGAATTTCTCTAGTTATCTCTTCATCCATAACATAACCTTCAGGTATCTTAGGCATTTCAAACTTAGGTGAGCTAGGAGTAGTAGGTGTTTCAGAGTCATCATCAGTTTCATAAACTTCATCAGTTTCAGCAGTCTCAACAATTTCAATAGTTTCATTCTCTTTAGCTCTAGAAATTTGTTCATCAAGAAATTCTCCTAATGGCACATTATCATCAAGCATGGTACTAGCATCATCAATAGCATAATTCATAGAAGAGGTAGCATCATCAATAACTTGCGACATATCAGGATTACTAGCATGTGGTGGTGTTGCAAACTTACTCATAACAGAAGGTGAATCAAGTGCAAAGCTAGATGGCAGTTCCTTACCTCCCCTCGTCTTAGAGGGAAAAATCTTAGTCTTTGGATCCTTCAGATTCTTCATAGTGCTAGATTGATATAAATCCCAAGTGACTCAACAAATATTGCTATGCTCCCCGGCAATGGCGCGAGAAAATGGTCTTGATAACCCACAAGTATGGGGGATCGCAACAGTTTTCGAGGGTAGAGTATTCAACCCAAATTTATAGATTCGACACAGGGGGAGCCAAAGAATACTTGAGAGTATTAGAAGTTGAGTTGTCAATTCAACCACACCTGGAGATTAAATATATGCGGCAAAATGATCAGTAGCACAGTAATATGATAGTTTGATAGCAGTAGTGACAGTAACAGTAGCGGTAACAGTAGTAGCAATAGTTGTAGTTGGAACAGTAGCAGCAGCAATAGTAACTTAGCAAGAACAATAAGTAGAAAGCTCGTAGGCACTGGATCGGTAACTCGTTGGATGATATTTGTCATGTAACAGTCATAACCTAAGGCGATACAGAACTAGCTCCAGTTCATCAATGTAATGTAGGCATGTATTCCATAAATAGTCATACGTGCTTATGGAAAAGAACTTGCATGACATCTTTTGTCCTACCCTCCCGTGGCAGCGGGGTCCATAAGGAAACTAAGGGATATTAAGGCCTCCTTTTAATAGAGAACCGGAACAAAGCATTAACACATGGTGAATACATGAACTCCTCAAACTACGGTCATCACCGCGAAGTATCCCAAATATTGTCACTATGGGGTTGACGGATCATAACACGTAATAGGTGCATATGACTAGGCAAGATCGGATCAAGAACATAGATATAGAGATGATAACATAAACGGTTCAGATCTGAAATCATGGCACTCGGGCCCTAGTGACAAGCATTAGGCATAGCAAAGTCATAGAAACATCAATCTCAGAACATAGTGGATACTAGGGATCAAGCCCTAACAAAACTAACTCGATTACATGATGAATCTCATCCAACTCCTCACCGACCAGCAAGCCTACGAAGGAATTACTCACTCCCGGTGGGGAGCATCATGGAATTGGCGATGGAGAAGGGTTGATGATGACGAAGACCGAAGATTCCCCTCTCCGGAGCCCCAAACGGGCTCCAAATCTGGCCTCCCGATGAAGAACAGGAGGTGGCGGCGGCTCCGTATCGTAAAACGCGATGAAACTTTCTCTCTGATTTTTTCTCCGAAAATAGGAATTTATAGTGGCGGAATTAGGGCAAGTGGGGCCACGAGGTGGGAACAACCCACCAAGGCGCGCCCAGGGGCCTGGCGCGCCCTGGTGGGTGCTGGCCACCCTGGCCCCCCTCTTCGGTGGATTTTGGCTTCAATAATTCACATATATTCTGAAATAATTCTCCAAAAAGTTTTGTTCCATTTCGAGAACTTTTATTTCTACACAAAAACAACACCATGGTAGTTCTGCTGAAAACAGCGTTAGTCCGGGTTAGTTCCATTCAAATCATGCAAATTAGAGTCCAAAACAAGGGCAAAGGGTGAGGAAAAGTAGATACGTTGGAGACGTATCAGCGCGCCCTGTGAGCTTGTGGGGCCCCAGCAGGTCTCCTGACCCCCCCCCCCCTCTTCCCCTATATGGTGGGTTTTACCCTATAAAAAATCAAGAAGATACTATCGGGACTAAATGCCACCGTCTCGAGGTGGAAACCTGGACAGAGGCCCTTTTGCTCTCCGACAGAGAGCTTCTGTCAAGGAAATTTCCCTCCGGGAGGGGGAGATCGAAGCCATCGTCATCACCAATGCTTCCTCCTTCATGGTAGGACCAATCTTCATCAATATATTCACCAGCACCATCTCATCTCAAACCCTAGTTCATCTCTTGTATTCAATATTTGTCTCAAAACCTCAGATTGGTACATGTGGGTTACTAGTAGTATTGATTACATCTCGTAGTTGATGCTTGTTGGTTTACTTGGTGGAAGATATTATGTTCAGATTCGTGATCACCATTATTATACCTGAGGACATGGGAGAAGTCTTGTTATAAGTAATCATGTAAAGTTGGTATTCGTTCGATATTTTGATGATGTGTATGTTGTTGCTTCTCTTAGTGGTGTCGTGTGAATGTCGACTACACGACACTTCACCATGTTATGGGCCTAAGGGAAGGCATTGTGGAGTAACAAGTAGATGATGGGTTGCGAGAGTGACAGAATTTTAAACCCCAGTTTATGCGTTACTTGATAAGGGGTTGATTTGGAAACACGCGTTTCATGCTATGGTTAGATTTATCTTAATTCTTCTTTCGTAGTCGCGGATGCTTGCGAGAGAGGGTAATCGTAAGTGGGTTGATTGTTCAATTAAGGACAACACCTTAGCATCGGTCCACCCACATATCAAATTATCAAAGTAATGAACGTGAATCAACTCAACATGATGAACATGACTAGACAGAAATTCACATGTGTCCTCGGGAGAGTTTGCTTCATATAAGAGTACTTTCAGGCCTGTCCTTTGCTATAAAAAGTATTGGGATATCTTTATGCACCCTTGCTACTATTGTTACTTGTCACTTGTTAGGAATTATCTTGCTACAGAACTATCTATCACTGTTACTCACAGCACTTGTAGAGAATACCTTGGTGAAAACTACTTATCATTTCTTTCTGCTCCTTGTTGGGTTTAACACTCTTACTTATCGAAAGGACTACGATTGATCCCCTATACCTGTGGGTCATCAAGACTCTTTTTTGGCACCGTTGTCGGGAGTGATGTGCCTTTGGTAAGTGGAACTTGCTAAGGAAACATTTTGGGTACGTGCTGAAATTTATTGTTGCTTGTTACTATGGACGGTCGCCCTTTGAGTGGCTTGTTTGGGGCATCTTCGCCTCTAACGGAAGTGGAAAAGGTTGCCTCTCAACCTCGTGAACCTACTGAAAATATTTATTATGAAATTCCTTCGGGTATGGTAGAGAAACTACTAGCTAATCCTTATGACGGTACAACTCATCCTGATTACCACTTGATATATGTAGATGAGATTTGTGGATTATTTAAGCTTGCATGTTTATCCAGAGACAAAGTTAAGAAGAAGGTTTTCCTTTTATCTTTTGGGGGGGTAGTATTGATGTGGTACAGGCTATTGGATGATATTGGATCATGGGACTAGAATCGCTTGAAGCTGGAATTTCATCAGAAGTTTTATCCTATGCATCTAGTTCATCGTGATCGGAACTTTATATATAATTGTTGGCCTTGTGAAGGAGAAAGCATCACTTTGGGGGAGGCTTAAATCTATGATACACACTTTCCCCAACCATGATCTCTCAATAGAAATGATTATACAAAAGGTTTATGCTTGGCATTCTCATGATGATCAATTAATACTCGATTCTTCTTCTACTAGTTCCTACCTGAATAGGACTATTGAATTCAAATGGGATCTTCTGGAAAGAATTAAACGCAACTCTGAAGATTGGGAATTTGACAAAGGTAAAGAGTCAGGTATAAAGCTTAAGTTTGATTGTGTTAAATCTTTTATGGAAACTGATACTTTCCATGAGTTTAGCAATAAATATGGGCTTGACTCCGAGATAGTAGCTTCTTTCTATGAATCATTTGCTACTCATGTTGACCTCCCTAAGGAGAAGTGGTTTAAATATCATCCACCTATTGAAAAATTATTAGAGGAACATGTTAAAGTTAAAGAGGAAACAATCGTTTATCATGTTGATCCAGTTGTGCCTACTGCTTACATTGAGAAACCTCCTTTTTCCTGTTAGGATTAAGGAACATGCTAAAGCTGCAACTGTGGTTAATAAAAGCTATATTAGAACACCCAAACCCTCTGAACAAATAAATGTTGAGCCTAATATTGTTATGGTTAAAGATCTCCTATTTGGTATTATTGATGGTCAGTTTATTTACTTCTGTGATGAAGCTGTTAGAATTGCAAAACCTACTAGAAATCATCAGGATGAGTTAGACAAAAATAAACCAGTTGTTGGCATGCCTGTTTTTTCTGTTAAAATTGGAGATTATTGTTATCATGGCTTGTGTGACATGGGTACTAGTGTTAGTGCTATACCTTTTACTTTATATCAAGAAATTATGAATGACATAGCATCTTCTGAGATTAAAGATATTGATGTCACCATTAAACTTGCAAACAAAGACAACATTTCACCACTTGGGATTGTTAGAGATGTTCAAGTCTTGTGTGAAAAAATCAAGTACCCTACTGATTTCTTAGTACTTGTGAAAGGATCGATATGGTTGACTAGAGGGGGGTGAATAGGCAACTACCAATTTTTAAGCTCTTCTTAACAAAATAGGTTTAGCAACAAATAGGTTGACTAGATATGCAACTAGGTGAGCAACCTATATGATGCTAGCAACAATATCAACAAGATATAAGCTTGCACAAAGTAAAGGTAAGAAATAACCACAAGTGGAACCGTTGGAGACGAGGATGTGTTACCAAAGTTCCTTCCCTTTGAGAGGAAGTACGTCTCCGTTGGAGCGGTGTGGAGGCACAATGCTCCCCAAGATGCCACTAGGGCCACCGTATTCTCCTCACGCCCTCACACAATGCAAGATGCCGTGATTCCACTAGTGGTGCTCTTGAAGGCGGCAACCGGACCTTTACAAACAAGGTTGGGGCAATCTCCACAACTCAATTGGAGGCTCCCAACGAAACCACGAAACTTCACCGCAATATGGCTTCGTAGTGACCTCTTCCGTCTAGGGTGCTCAAACACCCAAGAGCAACAAGATCTGCAAGGGATTAGTGGGGGAAACAAAATATCTCTTGGTGGAAGTGTGGATCAAGGCCTTCTCCTCCAAACCCTAGAGCATCAACAAGAATCGATGGCTAGGGAAGGAGATCGGGCAAGAATGAGCTTTGGAGGCAACAATGGAGCTTTTTGAAGGATAAGAGGTAAGTCTCCTTAAGAAAAAAGACCCACTTATATAGTGGAGGAACTCTGGCCGTTTTTCTGTTCACAAGTCGTGCATAAGCGGTAGTACCGCTCCGCGGAGCGGTACTTCCGCTTGCACGGAAGTACCAGGCTGGAGTGTTAACTGACAGGCGTCATGGAGGCGGTAGTTCTGCCGGAGCGGTACTACCGCTCCCGTAAGCGGTACTTCCGCTTAACATTAACAAGGCAGCCCAGACGAGTAGATATTACTCGGGACCGAAAGACATCAGAAGAGAAAACATAAGCGGAAGTTGGGCAGGTAGTGGAGGGCGGCAGTACCGCCCAAGCGGTACTGCCGCTCTACCCAAAGCGGTACTTCCACTTATCAGAGACATGAGCCCGAAGGCAACAGAAGAATATTACAAGCGGAAGATGGGCCGGAAGTGGAGGGCAGCAGTACTGCGCAAGCGGTACTACCGCTCCTCTCCCAGCGGTGCTTCCGCTTCGAAAAAGTCAAAAGCCCGAGGACACCAGAAGCATAAACACAAGCGGTACATGACCCGGTACCGCAGGGCGGAACTACCGCTGGAGCGGAACTATCGCTCACGGCAGCGGTACTACCGCTTATGATGATGCATCTGGTTCCTAAGGCAGGGAATAGCTCCAAAGTGCCGGGGAGGAAAGGAGGAGACGAGTGTGTACGTGAGAGATACTCCCAACCTTTCCAATTGCGGATCCCCTCTTGATAGTACGGATTTTCCTATGACTCAAGTCCACCAACACTAAATCATACGAAAAACTCCATCTTCTCGTTTAGCATCAAAGGGGGTAGAATAACCGTCTCGTGCCACCTGATAATCTCTGTAAGTTCAATGCACACGATTAGTCCGCAACAGTATTGTCATCAACCACCAAAACTTCTTAGGGAAAATTATGCTCTTACAACTTGGTTCAAAACAAGATAGCTTTTGTCCCATTATATTTGGTAGACCTTTCTTGAATACTGTTAATGCTGGAATTAATTGTGTTTAGCGAGAAAGTCAAAGGAAGCTTTGGTGATGTGTCTCATGAATTTAATTTCTCTAAGTTCGGCAGAAAACAATATGGAAAAGAATTACCTAGTAAGGATGAAATAATTGGTCTTGCTTCTATTGCCATGCCTCCTAATGATCCACTAGAACAATATTTGCTAGACCGTGAGAATGATATGCATATGAATGAAAGAAATGAGATAGATGATATATTTCTTAGACAAACACCTATTCTAAAACACAACTTGCCTATTGATATTTTAGGGGATCCTCCTCCACCTAAGGGAGATCTCGTGTTTGAGCTAAAGACATTACCTGATACTTTGAAATAAGCTTATCTGGATGAAAACAAGATATATCCTATTATTATTAGTGCTAACCTTTCAGAGCATGACGAAAAGTGATTACTTAAAACTCTGAAGAAGCACAGGGCTACTATTGGATATACTCTTGATGATCTTAAGGGCATTAGCCCCACTCTATGTCAGCACAAGATCCATATGGAACCGGATGCTAAACCTGTCGTTGATCATCAACGCCGCTTAAATCCTAAGATGAAGGAAGTGGTAAGAACTGAAATACTAAACCTTTTGGAGGCAGGTATAATTTATCCTATTGTTGATAGTAGATGGGTAAGTCATGTTCATTGTGTTCCTAAGAATGGAGGTATAATCGTTGTTCCTAATGATAAAAATGAACTTATTCCACAAAGAATCGTAACTGGTTATAGGAGGTAATTGATTTCAGGAAATTAAACAAAGTTACTAGAAAAGATCATTACCCCTTGCCTTTTATTGATCAAATGTTAGAAAGATTATCTAAGCACACACACTTTTGTTTTCTTGATGGATATTTTGGTTTCTCTCAAATACCTGTGTCTAAAGAAGACCAAGAGAAAACTACTTTCACATGCCCTTTTGGAACTTATGCTTATAGACATATGTCTTTTGGTTTATGCAATGCACCTGCTACCTTTCAAAGATGTATGCCTGCTATATTATCAGTTTTTTGTGAAAAGATTTTTGAGGTTTTCATTGATGATTTTTCCGTTTATGGGACTTCTTTTGATGATTGCTTGAGCAACCTCGATCGAGTTTTGCAGAGATGTGAAGAAACTAATCTTGTCTTGAATTGGGAGAAGTGCCACTTTATGGTGAATGAAGGTATAGTACTTGGGCATAAAATCTCTCAACAAGGCATTGAGGTAGACAAAGCTAAAGTAGATGCAATAGAGAAAATGCCATGTCCTAAAGATATAAAAGGTATAAGAAGTTTTCTTGGTCATGCTAGTTTTTATAGGCGTTTTATTAAAGATTTCTCAAAGATTTCTAGGCCACTAACTAATCTTCTTCAAAAGGATATTCCGTTTGTTTTTTATGATGATTGTGCAGAAGCCTTTGAAGTACTTAAGAAAGCCTTAATCTCTACACCTATTGTTCAACCACTTGATTGGAATTTATCTTTTGAAATTATGCGTGATGCTAGTGATTATGTTGTTGGTGTTGTTCTAGGGCAAAGAGTAGACAAGAAATTGAATGTTATTCATTATGCTAGTAAAACTCTAGACGGTGCTCAAAGAAATTATGCTACCACTAAGAAGGAACTTTTAGCAGTTGTCTTTGCATTTGATAAGTTTAGACCTTATATTGTTGATTCCAAAGTTACTATTCACACTGATCATGCTGCTATTAAATAACTTATAGACAAGAAAGATGCTAAGCCTAGACTGATTAGGTGGGTGCTTTTACTTTAAGAAATTGATTTGCACATCGTTGATAGGAAGGGAGCTGAAAATCCCGTAGCAGATAACTTTTCTAGGATGGAAAATGTTCTTGATGACCCACTGCCTGTTGATGATAATTTTCCTGATGACCAACTTGCTGTTATAAATGCTTCTCATAGTACTCCTTGGTATGTGGATTATGATAATTACATTGTTGCTAAATATATACCACCTAGTTTCACCTACCAACAAAAGAAAAAGTTCTTTTATGATTTAAGACATTACTTTTGGGATGACTCGCATCTTTATAAAGAAGGAGTGGATGGTGTTATTAGACGTTGTGTACCTGAGCATGAACACAGACAGATCCTACGGAAGTGTCATTCTGAGGCCTACGTAGGGCACCATGTTGGTGACAGAACTGCACACAAGGTGTTACAATCTGGTTTCTATTGGCGTACTCTTTTCAAAGATGCCCATAAGTATGTCCTTTCTTGTGATGAATGTCAAGGAATTGGTAACATTGGTACACGTCAAAGATGCCCATAAGTATGTACTTTCTATTGAACCATTTGATGTCTGGGGCTTTGATTATATGGGACCTTTTCCTTCCTCTAATGGGTATACTCATATTCTAGTTGTTGTTGATTACGTGGGTAGAAGCTATTCCAACTAGTAGTGCTGATCATAACACTTCTATTAAAATGCTTAAAGATGTTATTTTCCCAAGGTTTGGAGTCCCTAGATATTTAATGACTGATGGTGGTTCACATTTTATTCATGGTGCTTTTCGTAAACTTCTAGCTAAATACGATGTTAACCATAAGATTCCACCACCTTATCATCCTCAGTCTAGCGGTCAAGTTGAGTTGAGCAATCGAGAAATAAAATTGATCTTGCAAAAGACTGTTAATAGATCTAGAAAGAATTGGTCTAAGAAACTTGATGATGCTTTATGGGCTTATAAAACTACATATAAAAACCCTATGGGAATGTCCCCATATAAAATGATGTATGGAAAAGCATGTCATTTACCTCTTGATTTAGAACATAAAGCTTATTGGCAATTAAAGAACTTAACTATGATTTTAAACTTGCCGGTGAAAAGAGGTTATTTGATATTAGCTCATTAGATGAATGGAGGACACACGCTTATGAAAATTCCAAGTTGTTTAAAGAAAAGGTTAAAAGATGGCGTGACAACAGAATCCAAAAACGGGAATTCGATGTAGGAGACCTAGTTCTTTTGTACAATTCTCGTTTCAGATTTTTTGCTGGTAAGCTTCTCTCCAAATGGGAAGGTCCTTATGTCGTCGAGGAGGTCTATCGCTCCGGTGCTATCAATATTAACAACTTCAAAGGCAAAAATCCAAGAATGGTAAATGGGCAAAGAATTAAACACTATATCTCAGGTATGCCCGTCAATGTTGAAACTAATATTATTCAAGTTATGACTCCGGAAGAACACATAAGAGAGACCTTCCGGAACAGTACTCCAGAAAGCTGAAAAGGGATAGGTATGTGATACGGTAAGTAAACCGACTCCAAAAATTCCAAAAAATATGTTCTGTTGGTTTTTGTATTTTAGAAAAAAAATCCCAAAATAAAAATGAGTCAGGAGGACCCACGAGGGAGGCACAAGCCAACAGGGCGCGCACACCCCCCTGGGCGCGCCCTGATAGCTTATGGGCCCTCGTGTGCCTCCCGGACTCCGTTTTCTTCCTGGACACGTATTCTAACCTAGAAAAAATCATTATGTATACTCCCGTATGTTTTGACCACCGCATCACAAGTTTCTCCTCTGTTATTGTTTCGGTCTATTTTTCTGACAGATCCAGATCGCCATGACGCCGTCAAGCTCCTCCAAGGACAAGTTCTTCGAGAAGGCCATCAACCACTACCTGCCGGAGGTGATGAAGCACCCTCAAGCCATTGAGATGCGTGAGGGGGTGCTCCACGTCTGGGATGTCCAAGGCCCAAAGAAGGAGGGGAGCGAGGAGGCCAGGCTTGCAGCGATGGAGCAGGAAATCTTCAAGTGCCAAGGGATGGTTGAATGTGGTTTGAGTGCTAATCACTCTATGATAACGAAATTCATCCGGGAGAACAAGCTGGACACTAGGAACGTGGGAGAGGCTCTCTTCAAGCTTCAAGATCGGATCGATCATCTCCAAGCTCAAATATTAGACTTGCAAAACAAAAACTATGAGCATGAATCCAGGTTTAAAAGGATGGGCACCGCTGCCGATTTCAGGATTCCAGAAACAAGATCCTCTTTCCATGATAGGGAGCCTATGCCTTGGAAGATGGAGGACCAACCTACTACATCATCACCACCATCACCCAAGAAGGACACCTGAGTATATGGGTATGGGCACCACCCTTAGCTTGTTCCAAGCTTGGGGGAGGTGCCCCGGTATCGTATCACCATCACTTTTACTATTATCATCTATCTTAGTTCGATCCTTAGTTATGTCGTGATTTAGAGAAATAAAATTTCAGATTTGCTTTGCTTAGAGTTTTTGCTTTGAGATCTATCTATCCTTGTAATCGAGTATGAGAGTTATATAATAAAGATTAGTTTGAGTTTGCTTGCTTTACTCTCATGCATCAATCATGGCAATGAAATAAAAGAAATAGAAAGATCATATGCTGACCCATGGGGAGTAATGACTTCACATAGAAGAAGTATGTCAGATAAAAGTTGTTGGGAATAAACAAACATAGCATTAGTCATCGATACAATCGATGCAAGATTATGATACAGGAGAGGAGATTCACATACAAATACACTATCTTGGACATCTTTTATGATTGTGAGCCCCCACCAAATATTATATAATGATCAAGTGTTGATGTTGGACATGGAAGACAACGTAATGATCATGTTTGTTTACATTCACATAGAAGTTATATTGGCATGGATCCTTTAACATGTGGTGCTTGCTTTAGATCTTTTGCTAGCCAAAAAAAATCCGCACTAAGTAGAGATACTACTTGTGCATTCATAACCCCTTAAACCCAGTTTCTTTCCATGAGAGTCCACCATACCTACCTATGGATTGAATAAGATCCTTCAAGTCAGTTGTCATCGGTGCATAAAGCAATAAAAATTGCTCTTAAATATGTATGATTTTTTATTGTAAGGGAAAATAAACTTTGTACGATCTTGTGATTGCAAAGAAATAAAAGCGACAGATTGCGTAATAAAGTTTGCTATCATAAGGGGCAATGTAAAGTGACGTTCCTTTCCATTAAGAGTTCGCACATCCAAAAATAGAAAGCGCATGATAACCTCTGCTTCCCTCTGCGAAGGGCATATCTTTTACTTTCATGTACTTACTTTTTATGCACGAGTCAATAATGTTTATCCATATTCCTACTTATTAACTCTATAGTTGGCAAGCATCATGTGTTGGGGAAAGATTCAGATATATATATCTAGTTGGATGTAGGTGATCATGATTCATTATTGTTGACATTATCCTTGAGGTAAATGAGTTGGGTGGCAAAGACAACAAATCCCCCATCTTCCTATGTGTCCGATGGAAACATTAGCTCCAAAAATATGCAATGAGTGTCAGCAATCATAGAAGATTAAATGATAGTTGAGTATGTGAACTTGCTAGAATGAAAGCTCTTACATAGACTCTTCTCTGGAATATGATGAATTGTGATTGTCTCAATGACTAAGAACATAGTTTGTTGATTGTCAATAAAGTTTATGCTTCATACCTCAACAATTGTGGATAGATTGTTACTTGTTTATGAGAAGTTATATGATGAAAAACTTGCTGCTATGTTAATATTCATGATGCTCTCATGTCCGTATTTTGTTTTTATCGACACTGTTAGATTTAAGAGATTGAGCTCAACACAAGATTGTATTCCTCCACTTGGGGCAGTACATAGATATATAGGAGTACAACACACGGGGGAGGAAGAGATACGCACGCACACACGCGCTAACCACCTAACAACTGATCCTATTTCTACGTTAAAGGATAGAGATGCCTAGCATGCATGCGCCATGCAAGGGCGGCAACTGAGGCTGTGCCTGACCAGCTCAACAAGCCTATGGTGGACGGACTCATCAGTCTAATAACCCCACGCAGTCCCAGCGTGGGCCTGCTGAACGTTGAAACTGGATCGGAACTGAGTGAACGTAGCAGTTGGCAAACCCTTCATGAAGATGTTCGCATACTGAGAGGTTGTAGGAATAGGAAGCACATGAACTTCGCCCAAAGAGACCTTGTCGCATAGAAATGAATGTCGATCTCAATATGTTTCATCCGTCGATGCTGCACAGGATTAGCAAACACATACACAGCTGAAACATTGTCACAATACACCACCGTAGACTTGGCGATGGGCTGATGGAGCTCCTACAACAACTGGCGTAACCAAGCCGTCTCGGCCACGACTTGGGCAACCGCCCGGTACTCCGCCTCAGCGCTCGACCTGGAAACAGTAAGATGTCACTTCGACGACCAAGATATAAAATTATCCCCAAGAAAAACGAAAAAACCAGAGGTAGAGCGGCGAGTGTTGGGGCAACCGACCCAATCGGTGTCAGAATATGCTACAAGAGTGGTAGGCGAGGATGCGTATATATGGAGGCAGAAGTCTAGGGTACCTTTGAGATAACGAATGATGCGTTTGACAAGGTTATAGTGGGAGGAGCGGGGAGCGTGCATGAAGAGACGGGCTGGCTGGACATCATAGGACAAGTCAGGTCGTGTGATAGTGATGTACTGGAGAGCGCCGGTCAAGCTGCGGTGGAGAGTATGGTTGTCGAGGAGATCACCATCGGAGATGGAAAACTTAGCGCCGGAGTCGATAGGGGTGCGAACGGGATGACAGTCAGACATACCAGCGCGCTCAATAATATCCAAGGCATATTGCCGCTGAGAAAGGTGGAGACCCGAGGGCAAGCGAGTGACGGCGATGCCAAGGAAATGAGATAGGGTTCCTAGATCGGTCATAGAGAATTCGCGACTGAGAAGGGAGATGATATAAGTTAGGAAAGAAGTGGACGACGCTGTGAGAATAATATCGTCGACGTAGAGAAGAAGGTAGGTGGTGTGGTTCGTTGACTTGTAAATGAAAAGAGAGGTGTCACATTTAGAAGCAACGAACCCGATAGAGGCAGCGAAGGCAGCAAAACGAGTGAACCATGTGCGTGGGGCTTATTTAAGGCCGTAGAGAGATTTCTTAAGAAGACAAACGTGAGACGGGGCAATGGGGTCTTCAAAATTGAGCGGCTGCTGGCAGTAAACGGTCTTGGTAAGGTGTCCATGAAGGAAGGCCTTTTTGACGTCTAACTGATGAATAGGCCACGAGTGAGAGGTAGCGAGAGAGAGGATGACACAGATAGTGCTAGGCATGATGACTGGAGAGAAAGTCTCGTTGTAGTCAATGCCTTCGGTCTGAGAGAAACCACAGACCACCCATCACGCCTTATAGCGAGCGAGAGTGCCATCGGAATTATATTTGTGTCGGAAAACCCACTTCCCACTAATGACCGGAGTTGCGGAGGGCCGAGGAACAAGAGTCCAAGTCTCATTTTGAATGAGAGCTTGGTACTCGTCACTCATAGCGCTGGCCCAACGTGGATCTGCAAGGGCAGCACAACAGTTACGAGGAAGAGAAGAAACATTGTGCAGGGTGGTAAAGAAATTAAGACGTCATGACGACAGATGGAAGCCGGACTTGGTGCGGGTGCACATGGTTTGAGGGTTAGCGGGCGGAGCGACGGTGACGGCGTGAGGTGGAAGAGGCCGAGGAGTAGTGGGACTGCCGGTGGAAGCGGAGGCAGGACTAGTGGAAGGCGTGCTAAAGGGGGGTGCGCTAGTACGGGACGCAGTGGATGGAGGTGTGCGAGCACCAGTGTGGCTTGACGAAGCAGCGGATGCGGCAGCAGTCGTGTTTGGCGGAGAGGCTGGCGGGGCAGCAGTGCTGCGTGGCGAAAGGGGCGCCGGGGCAATCTGGGTGGTCAACGAAACGACTGTCGGGGCAGAGGGTCCTCCCGGTGGAACAGATGGCATGGCGGCGGCAGCAGCAGACGGAGGGAGCACCAAGGGATCCGGAGCACGAGTGGGCATGGAGACATCTAGCTGAGCCGAACCAAAGAGATCAGGCGTGGGAGAAGCAACCAGAATTTTGGAGAAAGGAAAGACGAACTTGTCAAATACTACATGGCGCGAAGTTTAGACACGGTTGGTTGTGGCGTCGAGGCAATGGTACCCTTTGTGGTCCGGAGGGTAGCCGATGAAGACACAAGCAACCGAACGAGCTGTGAGTTTGTGCGGTGCGGTAGCCTCGGTGTTGGGGTAGCAGAGGCAACCGAAAACGCAAAGCTGGGAGTAGTTAGGCGGGGTCTTGTAGAGAGTCTCGTGCGGTGTAGCGAGGGCAAGGTTTTTGGTCGGACGAAAGTTGAGGAGCAAGGTTGCCGTGGTGAGAGAATCAGCCCAGTAGCGTGGTGGCATAGATGCTTGTAGTAAGAGCGTCCGAACCACGTCGTTGGTGGAGCGGATGGCACGTTCCGCTTTCCCGTTTTGTGAAGATGTGTACGGGCAAGAAAAACGCATCGCCATTCCAAGGGGAACGAGGAAGTCATGATTTTGTGCGCTATCAAACTCACGGCCGTTATCACACTGGAGAGTCTGAATAGTCCGACCAAAGTGCGTACGGACGTAAGCATGAAAGTGACGAAACATGGCGCGGACATCATATTTAAGTTTAAGAGGAAAGGTCCAGCGATAACGCGAAAAATTGTCAATGATCAAGAGATAATATTTATTCCCCGAGACACTAGATAAAGGAGCAGTCCATAAATCACAATGGAGGAGATCGAAAGGCGCCGTAGTAAAACTAGTGGAAGAGGAAAACGGCAGCCGCACATGTTTGCCGAGTTGAGCTCAACACAAGATTGTATTACTCCACTTGGGGCAGTACATAGATATATAGGAGTACAACACATGGGGGAGGAAGAGATACGCATGCACACACGCGCTAACCACCTAACAGCTGATCCTATTTCTACGCACATGCATGCGGCATGCAAGGGCAGCTGCTGAGGCTGCGCCTGACCAGCTCAACGAGCCTATGGTGGACGGACTCATCAGTCTAACAGACACCTCTCTCTCAAACTATGTGGTCATTATTATCGAGTCCGGCTTTCGCTTGAGGACAAGCGAGGTCTAAGCTTGGGGGAGTTGATGCGTTCATTTTGCATCACGAATTCTTATTGATATTTATGTTATTCTTGTCCATTATTCCTCATTATGATACAGTTCTTATGCCTTTTCTCTCTGAATATGCAAGGCACATCACAAAGAGGGAAATCGCTGGAAACTGGAATTCTCGACCTGAAAACCAAGAAAAAGGCTGAAAAATCACTGGACTCCAAATGACCTGAAACTTCACGGAGAATTTTTATGGAATATATAAGAATTATTGGGCCAAAAATATACCCTAGGGGGCCACCTGCTGGCCACAAGCCAACATGGCGTGCCCACCCCCCCTGGGCGCGACCTGTTAGCTTGTGGGGCCCCAGCAGGTCTCCCGACCTCCCCCCCCCCCCTCTTCTCCTATATGGTGTGTTTTACCCTAGAAAAAATCAAGAAAATACTTTTGGCGCGAAGCATCACCCTCTCGAGGCGGAAACCTGGGCAGAGGCCCTTTTGCTCTCCGGCAGAGAGATTCTGTTGGGAAACTTCCCCCCGGGAGGGGGAGATCAAAGCCATCATCACCAACGCTTCCTCCTTCATGGGAGGACCAATCTTCATCAACATCTTCACCAGCACCATCTCATCTCAAACCCTAGTTCATCTCTTGTATTGAATCTTTGTCTCAAAACCTCAGATTGGTACGTGTGGGTTACTAGTAATGTTGATTACATCTCGTAGTTGATGCTTGTTGGTTTACTTGGTGGAAGATATTATGTTCAAATCCTTGATCGCCATTATTATACCTCTGATCTTGAACATGTTGATGATGTGTCAGTAGTTACTTTTGTTCCTGAGGACATGGGAGAAGTCTTGTTATAAGTAATCATGTAAAGTTAGTATTCGTTCGATATTTTGATGATGTGTATGTTGTTGCTTCTCTTAGTGGTGTCGTGTGAACGTTGACTACATGACACTTCACCATGTTATGTGCCTAAGGGAAGGCATTGTGGAGTAACAAGTAGATGTTGGGTTGCGAGACTGACAGAAGCTTAAACCCTAGTTTATGCGTTACTTCATAAGGGGCTGATTTGGATCCACATGTTTCATGCTATGGTTATATTTATCTTAATTCTTCTTTCATAGTTGCGGATGCTTGCGAGAGGGGGTAATCATAAGTGGGTTGCTTGTTCAAGTAAGAACAACACCTTAGCACCGGTCCACCCACATATCAAATTATCAAAGTAACGAGCGCGAGTCAACTCAACATGATGAACATGACTAGACATAAATTCCCATGTGTCCTCGGGAGTGTTTGCTTCATATAAGAGTACTTTCAGGCCTGTCCTTTGTTATAAAAAGGATTGGGCTATCTTGATGCACCCTTGCTACTATTGTTACTTGTCACTTGTTACGAATTATCTTGCTACAAAACTATCTATCACTGTTCTGAAAACTACTTATCATTTCGTTCTGCTCCTCGTTGGGTTCGACACTCTTACTTATCGAAAGGACTACGATTGATCCCCTATACTTGTGGGTCATCAGAGTACACGAAGGGCTCAACCCACGAAGGGTCCATGAAGAAGCAACTTTGTCTATTCCACCATGGCTTATGCCCACGAAGGACTAGCCTCACTTGGGGTAGATCTTCACGAAGTAGGGGCGATTTCCTTGCCCTTACATACTTCTTGGTTTAACTCCACATGATTAGGTGGCTCCCAAGTGATACCTAACCAATCTAGGAGACACCTCTCTCCAAAAGGTAATAGATGTTGTGTTGATGATGAACACATTGCTCTTGTGCTTCAAAAGATAGTCTCCTCAACACTCAGTCACTCTCTCACGGATTTTGGCTTGGTAGAAGAGAAGGGTTGGGTGGAAAGTAACTTTAGGAGGCTAGAAATCAAGGATCATATGGTTGGAGTGGAATGTCTTGATCTCAAAACAAGTGTATGTGGTTCTCTCTTAGAAAATAGATATGGGAAGTGTATCTTTCGTCCTGGTTTCTCTCACTGAGAGTGGTGATGGTGGAGGAGTATATATAGCCATCACCAAAATTCTATTCATTATTCACTTTATGCCCAACTCGGTGAGACCGAAATGAAATCTCGGAGGCACCGAGTAGTACAAAATAATCGGACATCATACGTTTCAGTGGGACCGAATGGATCCACTCGGAGGCACCGATATGTGATGACTTAAGAAGTTCCTAATTTCGGTAATTTCAATTGGTTTCACTCGGAGGTTCCAAAGTGAAACTAATGGGTTACAGAAAATTGGCACATGCATTTCGGTGGGACCGAATGCCATCTCGATTACATCAAGTTTCTAGGGTTTAGGTTGTGGCTATTGTCTTGGGTATCTCGGTGTGTCCGGATGAGAGCGGTTCGGTGGGACCGAGATTGACTTGAGGTTTTTGGACCGGTTTGGATTTGAGAGTGTGGTTGAGGGTTTTGGAGCAAATATCTCTCGGCACTTGAGAAATTGAGTCATTATCGAAACCTCATCCCCTTTTAATAGTACTGGCTTTCCTATGGACTCAATGTGATCTTGGATCACTAAACCTGGGTAAATTCCCCGTGTGTGATCCCTTGTGGAACATCTGGTCGCGCTCTCCAATCTCCATCCTACCGAGTCTTCTGACGGTTTTCGGTATCGTCAGGGGTCGGCAGGGAAATGCAAAACAAAGGTAGATCGATTCATACAACATGGGATTCGTGGATCAAATAAAACCAAAACTCGCTTTAAACAACCAATCGCTCAAATCAGATATGGCTATTTTTGGTGGGGAGTTTCAAAATTGGGAAGAACAAAAAGCAAAATTAGTCTACAAAGGTGAGGTGAAGGGGATCTGAATCATAAAAACTTTGCTCATGATACCAAATGATGCGGGGCAAGTCGTAGGGATGGCCCAATCATCACTATTGGAGGTGGATTCAAGGATGAACACGAAGAACAAGGGGGCAAACAACGGAGACACAAGAGAAAACTCACTCAGATAAGATTCACCACCAAAATTACTCAATTTACAAGATAGTGCAAAACAAACCTCAAGATCCAATAAACAACAAGGGAAAGTGAATAACATAAAGGTAGTTAATCCTCAAATCCCTAATGGGTAGGAGGTCTTGAGAGATATGTTCTTCCCCAACTTCTAAAAAGAGAGGTATTCAAATCCATGGGGATTCTTCTCCAATTAGGAGGCCTTCATCCTAATAAGAGGAGATAGATGGAGCAAAGCCCTCTCAGGTTTTAGTCTATGCTTTGTTAACCCTAGATCAGAGGAGATGTACGGTATATATACTCTAGGGACGAAGGGGTATGGAGGAGGGAAATTTTACATGGGTTCGGCCCGATTCACGTGCTCGTGGGCTGGTCGGATGGTCCTAGGCTGATTGGAGGGTCTAGGTGGTTGAGGCATCCGAGGGGAAATCCGGGGCATGCCCGACATATTCCAGAGGCGCTACAGTAAGGTTGGACATGCCTCGAAGGGTACTCGGGTGGGGAGTCCGATGTGTCAAAAAAATCCAAGGGAGGTCCAGAAGCATTGCAGCAGGGTTGGGCATGTCTCATATGGTCTAAGGTGTGTCCGGGCTATTTGCTCCCCTTTGTTTGCTATTGTCCTTGGCTCCTTGGTGAAGCTCCTCACTCCTTCTTTGGGTCCTTCTACCTTGTTGGCTTCCATGACTTCAAACTTAAGCACACATAGTGTTCCTACTAGTCAAGGTAGTAGTCATGTCTCATTCAAACACATAGGCAGTTCGAAAAGAAATGAAGTCACCTCGTTTTCCTTGGTCTCCAGTGTCGCATTCAAACACATAGGCAGTTCGAAAAGAAGTGAAGTCATTTCGTCGACAGAGTCGTAGCTACATGGTCGCTAGTGTGGGCGATTGTCTGTTTGGCATAGGCTAGCATGGATTTTGACTTCTGTTTCGATGAGGGCTTCGTTGATGATCGTCATTGGTGAAGTTGGAGTCCTTGGCTCTTTGAGGAGTGATTGATGACAACCTCGGCGATGATTCTTTTTGACAATGTGTGTGTCTTCGCGTGAGTAGTTAGATCAGCAAATGTTGCTCTCAATGTGCTACCGTAAAGAATTTTGCTCGGCTTTTCGCTAATTAACCGCTCAATTCTGAAGTAATTCCTAACTAATGAAGGCAAACGTTTTTTTTCCTCCATTTCAAAAAATAGAATGTTACTGTAACATAAAAATAAAGAATGTTGAGCAGGAAAGTGACGTCTGCATTTAATTTCCGAACATGGACCTTGAGCCTGACCCAACCATGTCGCTTGATCCCAGCTTGATGGCTGCGTATCCACCGAACAATTAGCAAAGACACTTCACACAGTATGTAGCACCAGTGTTTTGATTGGACGACAAAGACACGCTCCCCGCAGCATAATCAAGTCCTCGTTGCACAGCACACATAGTACTAAAACCTGTGAATCTCTGCTTCAAATCTTTAAACAGTGTCTCGTGAGCCTTCACGCATCTGTCCCAAGCATCACGGCTGGCTCAATCAATGCGCTTCATGTAATATCATTCCGGTCTTATCATTTCCTTCTTGAAACAGCGCGGGGATCATCATCGTGATGCTACGAGCGTTTCCCTGTGGAAGTGGAGCCGTGGTCCGTCTCCAAAGCTAGCTTTCGTGTCGGCGGCGGGGGTGCTGCCATGGATGATGGATGGGAGCATGGGCCGGCCGACGCCGCCTGAATTTCCGCTGGATACTCATGCCGCGGAGCCCACGCGTGCGACGCACGCCCCCCGCTGGGACGACGCGGATGGATTCCTCCGTTCGTCTCCACGCTCTTTGTTTGTTTTCAGCTCTGCACTGGATGCCACTTCCCTGCAAGCATATCTTTCACTGCTTCTGAATTGTTTCACCAGTGCTCTTTCCTTTTTCTTTTTGAAACCAGCAGTGCTCTTTCCTGTGTATATGCAATGGGTTGTTTGGGTTGACGGAATGGCCATGCTGATGATGTGTCATGTGTGCTTAGTTTAGAATAAACTGAGCGGTAAAAGTCGGCTGCATTTCTGGTACCAGATGCACTTAGGGCAACCTGACAAGAAAAAGCGATAAGAGTACTGCGTACAAGGAGTTAAGAGGATACGCATGTGGGTTTGGGCCCATTGTCATTTGTCCAAGGCTTTCAAAGTTGGCATCAATGTGCCTCTCATGCATCGATGCAGGCCGCTGTTTTTAGTAAGGAGATTCCTTTTTTTTTTTGGTAAGGACAGAAGTATGTTAACTGGTAACTTCGTTTTACAATCGTGCATTTACCAGAGGTCAACAGAGCAAAATTGAAAGCTCTTTGCATGAGTGATGAACATTATGGCCTTATGGGTGTCAAAAGTACAAGAAAATGCGCTCTGGTAGACTCGTACAGTACATTAATACATGATGCAGGAACCTCACAAGTTGCTTTCTCGATCGGACTTTTGCCATTGCCATTGCCCTTGTCTAACTGATACTATTCAGGCTGCACCTAACATAATTTTGTTCTCTTATTCCGCACCATTGCACCGCTGCACCTGCTTCTCTGCGGCCCACTATTATGAGATGCGTTCTACTCGTCACTTACTCATCTCCTGTCAAGTTTTCCTCAAATAAAAACTTCTCTTATATGGTAAGTACGATTATCAGGATGTGCTCTGTATACAAGCTGTACACTTTGTAGTTTCACAGAAGATGCTAGTGCCCCTAGGCTCCTAGCTATATGAGTTTCCCCGTCAAGGGTTTTCATAATCTGCAGAATAATTGCTGGATGGAAATTATGTGTTGTCGTGAAAGAAAAACATTCATCAACTATGTCGATTTAGACACCACATGGACAACCTTTCTTCTTTTTTTATAGAACGAAAATTTTGGCTCGGTTTTGTAGGCTCACGCTGCATCCAACAATATGATTCCACAAATTGCTAACAGTTTTTAAAACTTACACATGCGAGCATTGATTATTTCAAAACCAGGTGCGCATGCACCCAGCTGCACAACATACGTATTTAGAATATTTTTAATCATATCTCAACATTTTTAAGTTCTCTACATTATGTGTTCCTATCATGTACCTTCCACAAGTCTATTCTCTACCACGCCTGTGGGCCTCTCCGGCCATGACACTACAACCAATTGGGTAATTGCAACGCGCATTTGGCATTGCATGAAGTGATGGCATCTTTTGAGCATCATGTGCTGTTGAAACACATTAATCAACATACCAGTCTTTGGCCGTAAACTCAAAAACATTATAGAACAGAGAGTGCAGACAAGCCAAGAGATACAGATGATAAAAGCAACTTGACCATGGGAAAACCAGATCTCAAGCAAAATGATTACAGAGCAAAAGAATTGTGGCTTACAAGTTGTAGTTAACCAAAACCAGCATCCATGTGACCTCAGTGCTCTGGATACTGTGATAGATCGAGGTATCCAAGAATGAAAGAATAAACCACATGATCATGATCACGCAGCAGACATACTACACTGATGGAGGATAGAGCGTGCAGACACGTGCATAGAATTGAAGATCTGATCACAGGCTACTAAGCACGCAGCGAGAAGAATCATAGCATGCACTTGCAATATAATATATACTCCCTCCGACCCAAAATAAGTGTCGTTGATCTAGTATAAAATTAGTACTAATTTTGCGACACTTATTTTGGGACGGAGGGAGTACATGAGAAGAACACAAAGATCAGGGAGAATTTTCTGTCCAATGGTATCATCACACTAATAAAGAATTCAGCTATATTCAGAAGCTGGACAAGGACAAGCAAACTGACTTAACAAAGAGAATACAAGCGAGCAGTCTCACGCAGCAAACCATAATAAACACAATCTTAAAGACATGTTACGGTTTGACAACCAGAAAGACAAGTGCTAGTGACATATCAACAACGGCGAAAGAAAGCAAGCACCACACTCAATACTTCATATTCAGCAAACAAAAGGTTTGAATCTGAAGTCGGTCCGTCGGTTCTAGACTTCTTGGGCTATGGCGTTGCCAGCATCTATTGCCATCTCAGCATCCCCCTACAGGCATGAATGTTCCAGTTAAGCAAGAACGAAACAGTAATCCGGTACAGATGTAGTGTACTCTGAGTTGCTAGAAGACAATCAGAATTCTTACCATGTTCTCCTTATCTTCATATGTGATCTCCTTCACCGCATCAACTGAAAATGTACTTTTGCCATTAGCAAGCCAACAATAAATTGCAAAAAGAGGTGATATTTACGTTAGGAACTCAGAAAAGCTATGGCGCTTACCAGATTCTTGGTCTGCATCAACTGGCGAAACCTCACTACCTCCATTGCACTCATCTTGCTGCTCCTTAGCCTGCTTCTTGGTTTTCTTGCCAGTATTTTTGGCACCTTCTTTTGCAGGAGCATTCTTGACTGGATTCCGGTTGTAGGAACCTCTGATTTTGGCATCAGACTTCTCCTTCTGAATGTTTTCTTTCTTGCCATCTTTACTCTGAGTTGCAACAGAGTTCAGAGACCTAGGTTTCAGATTACCCTTTGGAGTCACATTGGTAGCACTAACAGCAGCCTTGTCAGACTTTTTTGGCTCCTGTGAGGAGTCCAAAGAGATCTTTAGCTTCTCAAAATCTTCCACGATATCATAAACCTGAAGAATCTCCTTCACCGGCTCCTCCAATTCTGTTGCAAGGCCATGCCGGGCCACATAAGCCTTGAGTTCTTCTCTCATTCTATCCAGAGGCTGCGGAAAACACAATAATATGATCAGTGATTTAATGAAAGAAACTGAACAGTCTGAACTAATCACAGATGATCGATTGATGTTTACCTCGCATTCTGACTCAAGGGCGAGCTTGAAGAAGCCCAGAGAGATTGAGTGCTTGGAAGCAGCCTCTGCAAGCCTAATCTGTGTCATCCAATATGAGACTGAGGAGAGTGTACTGAACTTGAGCCTTGCTGTAGACATGGATGCTTCTGATGTCGGGGTATCCAACCTCCCGATGCTGTCAGACCTCCTCGGCCGAACCCCTGACACTGGAGTAATAGTTCCAGTAGGAGTAGGCCTTGGACTAACACCTGGCTTTGTTGGTATTGAGTGCCTCCGTGGAGGTTTAGCTGATTTATCCTTCACAGCAGAAAGATCGAGAGCACAGCTCTTGGTGACATCTGAAGATGGTTTGGCCCTATATATGGAGTGCAATTAGAAGTGATTTTGAAATAACAAAGTTAGTTGGCAGCAATTTCAAAGTTGGAACCCAGGAGGCCTCGGAGTAAGCTGGTAGTCAATTTTACACTGACATAGCACCAAACAGGCATGCTTAGTTTTGACGCGATAATCTGGACATCAGCATTTGCATGGTGGCCTATTGTTTTCCCAGAGACTTGATGAATTGTTTATATTATAACTCAGCCCTGCGATGGCTAAACTTAGAAAAAACTAGGAACATCCGTACGCACACGGGCCTCTATTAATGCCTTTGCTGGGCTTTCCTGTTCCTAACGGACAGGACTGGAGCTGCTTCCGTTTGAAACATACATTGGTGAAAATAGCGCCAACTACTGTTCACATGTCAGGGTGTCACTTAATCTTAACTGCAGTACTATAAGTCGTGACAAGGATTCATATGAGTTCCCTTTGGTACCGTCTTGCATTTAAATAGTTAGGTCTGGTTCTCTACAGTTTGCAGATCCGATGGCTATTTGAGAAGATAAATTCCTAGCAGCTATTAATGTGACGGGTCAATTCATTCATTGTAAACAGTCATTGGCCTTAACAGCTCGATGAAAATTGATAAAAACTCGCTATCTAAACAGAGGCATGCTAAGTAGTACATGGTCTACTTTCGTTCCTCTCTGAAAGAGCCTGTATTTGAGAATTGAAACCGAAAGAACTACTCCTAGTTTTTAATAAGAACAGTTAAAAAGGGGAATCACAGATCAAGGAGAAAACAATGTAATCAAAATGTCGGAACAGGAACCTTCACGAAAGATGGTCGAAAAGGGGTACCTTCGCGAAGCAGGGCCGCTAGGAGGAGCATCCGCCGCCGCCGCCGCCGGCGGCGGCTCCAGCTTGCCCCGGCCCGCCGACCGCAGCGGGTACCGTAGCTTGGACCCCTTCACCGCCACAGACCCTGCAGGACCAAAACCCTAGATCAGAACCCACCGACCACTCACTCCCACCCAAAATCCCCTAGAAAATCGCCAAAACAAAACAACAACAACTCCGCAAGTCCGCATACCGCAGCCGGCCGACTGATCGCCCAAAGTGGCCATGAACACGAACAGCTAACCCGCCCCAGGCGAGGATTCGATCTCCCCCGAATCGCAAACCCTAGCCTCCAACGCGAACCGAAACCGGCGACGGGGAAGGAATGGAACACTTCGGAACAATCGAGAGATGGGGGGAGGGGTTTGGGTTCGGTTTTGGAATGGAAGGAGCGCGTCATAAATAGCTCCTATGATGACGTTGGCTCTGCACAGCTGGGGGGCGTACCCACGCGCCTGGAGCCGGCTGGACGGCACGCGGACGCGGGGGGCCAGGAGGGTTCCGTTGGCGCCGTGGGCCGCCCTGTCAGCGGCGCGAGGGCGCGGGCCGTCGCGTGCGTTTCCGGTCGATGGGGGGGGGGGAGCGGCCCGCGGCGCCGTTTTGAATCGCCGGGCGGGGCGGGCGGGAAATCGGCGGCCGTTGGCGTCGGTTCGGCGGGACGGGGGAAATTTCGAACTGGGGGCGCGTGAATCGCTTGGTGACGCGGGGTTAAGGGGTCCGTTTTGTTTTTGTCTGTGCTTTTTTTTTTTTTGAGCGAAACAGCTAGGTTTTATTGATCAACTGCAATGTTTACAGGTACAGCAATAGGATCATGAGGAAATCCTAGCCAAATATGTCTCCCTTGTGGAAGAGAGACACCAAACCTAGCAAGTCTATGAGCTTCCACATTGGAAATTCGAGATTCAAAAGAGAAATTACAAGACGAAAAAAGTCTGAGGCTTTCTACAATCTCTTTGATGATCCCTCCATCCTCTCCTCCGACTCCTTGATGGATATGGTTGACAGCTTGCTTACAATCTGAAGCAACTTGAAAATTCTGCACCCCCAAATCTTGAGCAAGAGCAAGCGCCTCTCTACATGCAAGAGCTTCCAATACTGCTGGATTGAGAAGACCTTGTACTGCCAACAAAGATGATCCAAAATATACTCCTTCCTGACTCTGGCAGACTGCAGCTGCTACTCCCATATTGTGATGGACTGACACCCCAGCATCTACATTAATCTTGACGTGACCATCCTTTGGCGCAATCCATTTTCCCCTCCGCTGGCCTGGCTGACCCGCTCTTACTTGTGGTACCGAAGAGTCGCTTAATTGATCGAGCTCAGAGATAAATCTCTTGACAAACGAATGTGTTTCATATGGGCTCTGGCTAATAGACTCATGAATCAGCTTTCTCCGTGCGTACCAGATAGCCCATAGCGTGACTACCATCCGAGTCAATTCATCATGTCTGAGGACCTCAATCATAGAAAACAACCAACTTTCAGCTGATGCTTCCCTTGTTTCTATCATATGCTCCAGCAATTCAGGATCAACTAGCGCCCACAACACACCGAGCCGTGGTACATTCCAGCAAACTATGCCGCCAGGAGTCGCTAGCTCCACAAGCAAAACATTCATCCTTGTGCGACATATTCCTGTTCTTGCGGACATCTTCTGTGGGTATAGAATTCTTTGCTAACCTCCAAAGAAAAACTTTAACTTTTGCTGGCACCATGGTATTCCAAAGGGAGGTCCAAGATTTTGTTATGTTGCTCGTGTTAGAAGCCCCAGGTCGTTCTTCCAACCAATCTTCCCTCCTCTTTTTTGTTTCCATTACCATCCTATAAGTCGAACGGACTGAAAATATCCCATTCTTCTCGAAAGCCCAAGACCAGAAATCTTCAATGTTCCGTGTGCATACTGGAATTTGCAAGATAGCACTAGCATCGTATGGCAAGAACACTTGTTGTATCAGCTCAGAGTTCCATCTAGCATTCCCCTGATCCAGCAATTCAGATACTAGTTGTGGAGGTTGACCGACCAACGAGACAATAGGTCTCGTGTTTTCTTTCCTCGGAATCCAGTTCATGTTCCAAATTTCTGTCGTCGTGCCTGTTCCCACCCTTCGGATGAGACCCAACTTTAGAGTATCTCGCCCCTCCAACACTGAGCACCAAATCTGGGAGGGGTGGTTACCAAGTTCAGCCGATAGCAAAGTCACCTCCCGGGAAGTAAACTGCTTTAAGTAATCTAGCACTCAAAGATTCAGGGCATTGAAGGACTCTCCAGGCCTGCCTAGCCAATAGCGCAAGATTGAATATTTCAAAATCTCTGAAGCCTAAACCTCCCATATACTTGGGCATGCTCATGACTTCCCAAGATACCCAATACGGCTTGCGTTGTCCCCTCTTGCTACCCCACCAAAATGCATTAATCATTGAAGTCAGGCTCTTGCACAAACCTCTAGGAAGTTTGAAACATGACATTGAGTAGACCGGGATAGCTTGAGCTACCGATTTAATGAGAACCTCTTTTCCAGCTGTTGATAAAAGTCTCTCCATCCAACCTTGTATTTTACTCCACAAACGATCCTTCAGATATTTAAATGCACCATTTTTTGAAACTCCCACATCAGATGGCATGCCAAGGTATTTCTCATTCAACTGTTCATTAGGGACATTCAGAATGTTTTTTATAGCAGCTCTTACCCCCTCTGGACAACCCTTACTGAAAAATAAGGAAGACTTATCTTTGTTAATTCTCTGTCCTGAAGCTTTAGCATAAGTTTCCAACAGGTGAGACACTTCTTCAGCTCCCTCACTATTTGCTTTAAAAAACAGCAGGCTGTCATCTGCAAACAACAAATGGTTAACCGGTGGAGCCGATGAAGCCACTTGTATTCCTGCAAGAGTGGATGACTGAACTCTGGATTTTAAAAGGCACGAAAGGCCCTCTGCTGCCAGCAAAAAGAGGTACGGTGAAATTGGATCCCCCTGACGGATACCACGTGTAGGATTAAAAGCATCAAGTTTCTGCCCATTAAAAAGAACTGAAAAGGAAACCGAAGTAACCATTCCCATGACAATATCTACCCATCTCTGTGTAAATCCCAGCTTCAACATTATTGCCCTCAAATAATTCCACTCCACCCTGTCATATGCTTTCATCATATCAAGCTTTAGCGCACAATGTCTATGCTTCTGGGCCTTATTTCTCTTCATAAAGTGTAGACACTCATATGCAGCAATAATATTATCAGTTATCAAACGACCAGGAACAAAGGCAGATTGTTCCTCAGAAATAATATCCGGTAGCACCACCTTCAGACGGTTTGCTATAACCTTTGAACTTATCTTGTAAAGAACGTTGCACAAGCTAATAGGACGGAACTGAGATAATAGCAACGGGTTTTTTACCTTGGGAATCAAAACAAGGATGGTGTTATTGATTTCCTGAGCACTCTCCACCCCTTCAACAATTCTCAGTACTATCTTTGTTACTTCATCTCCGCAAATATCCCAATGTTTCTGAAAAAATTGAGCTGGGAAGCCATCCGGCCCAGGTGCTTTTTGAGGAGCCATCTGAAAAAGTGCCTTCTTTACCTCCTCAGCAGTGTAAGGAGCGTTCAAAGAAGCATTCATCTGACTAGTAACTTTGCATGGGACAGTATTGAGGACAGCCTGCATGTCCTCCGTTCCCTCGGATGTGTACAAGTTATTATAAAAAGAATTGGTCATCTCCTTCAGCTCCTCCACAACATCTGTTTGGGTACAATCACTTCGACGAAGAGCTTTTATGTTATTCTTTGCCCTCCTCATATTTGCCCTCATGTGGAAATATCGTGTATTTCTATCCCCGGCTCGAAGCCACTCAAGTGTGGCCCTTTGCTTCCACATTAGTTCCTCCCTCTTATATAGCTCCAACAGATCTCTTTGAATTTCTAACTCTCAACCATTTGAATCTCGTGTTTTTGTCTGTGCTGTGATCTGGGCCATTTGTTGCGCGGTCTGGCCCGGGCGCCCTATGTCTGTTTGGGCGAAACCTCGCGTCGGGGGGAGCCCAGATGGGCCGGCCCAGCCGCGCGGAGGCCACGGTCTGTTTTTTTGCTTATTTTTCTGATTTTTGTTATCTTTTGTTGCTTTTTTATACTCTTATATATACTTTAAAATATTCTGCATATATATACAAAACAAATCTTCAAAAACAAAATTTAAAAATGTTGAACAAGTATTTTGAAAATATTGGATAAGTATTTTAATAAATGTTGATCATGTACTAAAAAAATGTTTAACAAGTATTTGAAAAATGTTGCGGGAGTATTTAAAAAATTGGAGAAGGAAAACGAACAAAACAAAAAGTGAAGAATAAAAAACCGAAAGAACAAAGAAAACCAAAAAATAGAAAAATAAATGTGAAAACAAAATGCAAAAAAGGAATGAAGAAGAATGAAAACGGAGAAGAAAAAATAAATTAAAACAAAGACAAAAACCCGGCTCAAATGGCCTTAAGTAGGGTTCACACCTTCCACTTACCAATATTGCGACTTGGATGGGGTGAACTAGCCCTGGACCAGGGATTGCTCCTTGGTTCTCCTCCTCTCTTTTTAATTCATTATTTAAATATATTTTTATTCATGAATATTTCTCAAAAAAATATGTTGTAGAATGTGGACATTATTTATATTCACAAAAAAATAAATCAAATCAGCGAATATTAACAAATTCGTATTTTTTCAAAATCCATGACCATTTTCAATTGCAAAACAAAATTTAATATGTGAAGACTTTTTTAATTTGGGGACATTTTTAATAATTATTAAATATTTAAATCTATAACCATTTTCAAATCTATGAACATTTTCTAAAAATCACAAAATAGTTTTAATTTGGTAAAAAATGGTATTCGGTTTTTTTACTTGCCAGGACTACAGGGCCAAGCGTCGTGCTAAAAAAATTGACGAGCTGAGATAGAGGGTGAGCTGTAGAGATGAGCTATTGGGCCCGGCCCTCCCACACGGGTGTGTGTTATAGCGGCAATTGGTCACTAAAGGAGGGGGGTACGAGGTCTTGTCTTGCCTAGACTCATTGTAGCCCAATTATAAGGATCGAGGTCCCAACCCTAAAACTAGGATCTTTCAGAAATTTGGATGACTCTTTAATCCTCATGAAAGCAAATGTGCATAGTGCGGAAATGTTGAAATCGGTTTTAGAGTCATACTGTACAGCGTCGGGACAGATGGTCAGTGTCGAGAAATCTAGTATATTTTTTAGCCCAAATACTAGTGTGGAAATTAGGGAACAGATGTGTTTAATTCTAAACATAATGACGGAGGCCTTGAACGACAAATACTTAGGTTTGCCAGCAAATGTGGGACTAGATAAAACAGATTGTTTCCAGTATCTAATTGATCGTATTGTTCAGAGAATCAGTGGTTGGAAGGAAAAATTGTTGTCAGCTGGAGGAAAAGAGATCTTACTCAAAGCGGTTGTTCAAGCCATTCCCACCTATGCAATGTCATTCTTTAAAATTCCTAAAAAAATACAAAGGAATTATTGACGCGATGGCGCATTTTTGGTGGGGAGACGAGGACAACCAAAGGAGAATGCACTGGATGGCTTGGTGGAAAATGTGTGTACCCAAGAACCAAGGGGGAATGGTGTTCCGGGATATCCATTGTTTTAACTTGGCCATGCTTGCTAAACAGGCTTGGCGTCTTATTGAGAATCCAGAATCTCTTTGCGCTATCATTTTAAGAGCCAAATACTATCCTAATGGTGATTTGTTGAATACTGACCTGAAGAAGGGTTCATCCTTTACCTGGCAAAGTATCATGGCGGGTGTTAGTTCCTTAAAGCGTGGTCATGTTTGGAGAGTGGGAAATGGTCAGAATATTGACATTTGGGAGGACGCTTGGATCCCAAACTGCGCAGAACGAAAAATCATCACCCCGAAGGGAGGTCACTTGATACGTAGGGTAGCAGATTTGATTGATCCAATTCTTAATATATGGGATGAAGATCTTCTCAGACAAACACTATGGCCTATTGATGTCC
The DNA here is from genome assembly GCA_039707655.1 of Elymus sibiricus. Taxonomy (NCBI): domain Eukaryota; kingdom Viridiplantae; phylum Streptophyta; class Magnoliopsida; order Poales; family Poaceae; genus Elymus; species Elymus sibiricus. Next base: position 358,937,018 of record CM077675.1, read on the forward strand.
AACGAGTGTTGGCGATCCCAATCCCACAAAATGATATGCCTGGTTTAATAGCATGGAACTTTACAAAGAATGGTATTTTTTTCGGTCCGATCAGCTTATTCGGTAGAGTGGGATTATCAACATGGGGGGAGACTACGACATAGCAATGGGATGGGACGAACTACGGTCAATCCTATTTGGGAGAGAATCTGGAAACTTTCCTGCCCATCAAAGGTGAAATTTTTCACTTGGCGTACGCTCCATGGCACTATTCCATGTCGGGTTAAACTTGCAAATAGAAACGTCAAAGTCTCACCCGTATGCCCTACCTGTTCTTCTGGGCTAGAAGACACAAAACACATGTTGTTTCTGTGTAACAAGGCTAAGCAAGTTTGGAAAAGTCTAGGGATGAAGGATATTATTGACAAAGCGTGTGAAATGGATTATGCGGGTGAGGCAGTTCTGGAATATTTACTATCATTACCGAATCAGGAACTATGTATTATGGGCAATCCAAATGTTCGTGAAATTATTACAATTTCAGCTTGGTACTTGTGGTGGGAAAGACGAAAACTGGTACATAACGAGGTTACTCAGGACGTACAACAAATCTCGATGGGGATACGTGCTATTACCAAAAAATTTATAAATGCCTATAGCCCAAGGGCTGCCATGAAAAAAGGAGGACAGATTCTTCCTCCAAAAGGTTTTGTTAAACTAAATGTTGATGCTTCTTTTGACCATGACTTGCTCAGGGGTACAATGGGGGCGGTGCTTAGAGACGACAAAGGAAGGTTTATCGCGGGGGGAAATGGTAAGATTGAATGGTGTTCGGATGTGGTGATGGCGGAAGCGATGGCCCTAAAATTCGGTATAACTATGGCGCAAAGAGCGGGTTGCAACCGTATAATCATTAACTCGGACAATATGGAGGTGATCCAAACTATGAACGACGGAGGACGATCACTGGGGACTGCCACGGCAATTTTTGACGACCGTTTTCATTTAGCTTGTGATTTTCCGTTGTCTAGATTTGAGCATTGTAATAGGGAAGCAAATAATGTCGCTCATGTACTTGCTAATTTGGCTAAATTTTCTTTTATTTCTGATTGGTTCGAGGAGCCACATAACGATATTGTACCAATCCTCACAAACGATGTATCTATTATCTCCAATGAATAAAGTTTCGGTTTTGTTTCAAAAAAAGGATCTTTCAGAAATTACTAATTAAGGGCGCCCTATGCAGAAAAGATCACTCCCAATGCACCACAATTGGAGAGTTTTTGTGGGATTTCTTCCCACTCGCGGGGAGAGAGGGGTGAGTTTATTTGTATTTTTCTTAGATTTGATTTTTCTAAACAATTTATCTCTCAAACCATGCGTCCAAATCATGAACCGTTTTCATCATTCATTCATCGCAACGATATCGTCAAAACTAGATCTCATGTTTATATGTTTTGATGAATTTTTTCAGGGTGAAATATGTGCTCCAAAACTATACTAACATGTCCTCAAAACTATACTAACACGTGCTTGTAATTGTACTAACTATGCTTCACTATTTGGAAAGCACGAATGAATTTCATTGTTGGAGAACAATAGTTGTATTTTTATCAATGTGTCCGGAGTAGTGACAAACTACCAGGGCTCAGTGGAAGCACAAAGAGGCATTTCCTTGTAAAGAAGACTACCATAGACATACAACTAGGTGTTGAACTCCACACATATCAATACATATCACACGTACGCATAACAGACATGTATGTATTGATACAACATGGCATCACAACATAACTCTTCAACTCAAGTATAGATAAGGCTCGAAAGAGCCATACATAATATGGTTACTATAAACAGGGGTCTCATGACCCAACATACAAAGTCATACAAGCAACGAAAGTATAAACCTGTCCGGGTACAGACAATTAAAAAGAAAGAAGGCTAGAAAGCCCGTCTATCTACAAGATCCTCCATAGGAGCCTGGCCTCTGTTTGGGATTTCCAAGCTACTCGGTCAACTTCAAACCCGTCATATTAACCACTAGTGAGACTGAAGTCTCCTGTGCAAAAACATAAATTAAGCAATCTAAACACAAAGATACTCATCAAGATTTACATCACAACTATCTACATATGCATCAGTATCAGCAAAGGGGGCTATGGGGTTAATTGCAGAATGCCAACTTTGATTCTTGGCTAACCTATACTACGACTACTAGTAGTTTGTTTGAGATAAGAGAGCACACACAAGTCCACATAGGCTGTGTTTGTTTGGGCTTCAGTTTTGACAGATTCAGCTTTGGACTTGCTGTGCTGGCAAAGCTGCTGTGGTGAGGAAGCTGCTGAAATTAATATTAGCTGTTTGGCAATGCAGTTGTGAAAACGACTGTAGGCTGGTGAAAACCCTGAAATGTCCTTAGAATACTGAGATCAGTGTAACTTGTTGATTCTGTGTTAATAGATTATTTAAATGGTATTTTGACTGACGGGGAATGATTTGTTCTATGGTAATGCATAAAATATTTCATAATAATAATTCTCTCACTTTCTTACTCATATATACATAGAATAAGAGCATCTACAGTTGGAACTTGCAAATCCGGCCCCTCAAACGCCCGCGGACCACCATTGTGTAACACCCCAAAAATTTAACCATGTTTTGTTAATTAAGATTTTGCCAGGAAATCAAGATTTTTCTTTTTGGATTTTCCTATGACTTCAAAGCCACTTCTTTTGTCTGAATTTCAAAAATTTCTTCTGTCCTATCTGAAAACTTTTGAATATTGTTGTGTGGCTTGTGTGTTTTATTTAATCATTTTATTTCACTCATTAAAACCAGTGGAATAATTTAAAAAAAATAAAATATTGTCAAGATTTAATTCATTTAATAGCATTTTACCCAGTTTAAGAGCCTCAATTGCACTGCAACTATTTTATAACTCCATTTATAAATTCCACAAAAATTTGTAGAAGTCATGTGATGTCCCTGGATCACATTTGTGCAAAAACCCAACTTGGTGTTTTGGAAATTTGAGCAAACCATCCTCATCTCCATTCAGGTCCAGTTTGGTAGTTTGTACTGCAACCCCATTTTATCTTGCCCTATTTGCCCTTGGGATTTTTCCTGCTTTTAGTCCACCCTATCAAACCCTTAAGTCCAGGAGATTGGACCCATTGGAATACTTTTGACACATGCAATAATAGCCTACATTTTCTGTCCAGAACTGTAGTTTTGCAAAACTTGCACTAAATAGTTTCTGTTTTTCTCAAACTAACCTTACCATCCTCTTGTGGATCCAAAGAGACCCCAACCTGGAGATGTTGGTGGCCAGCAAGATGCTCTAGGTAGCCATGGCATTTTATCGAACACCTTGTGTGTCTGGCCAATTTTGACATGGTTCTATGATTACTTTGTGCACTTGATCCCTTGACCCAACAACCATGTCCATTAGGCTTATTGCTTGCACCCTAACCGTCCTGCTAATTTGCAGCATCACCCAAGCCCTATAGCTAGCACTGGCATTCTGACAAACACTTGGCGTGCGTGCTCTGGGCGCGGCCAGAGCGCACGTTTTGCTTGTGCTGCTCCCGAGCCACCGCGACCAGATGCCGCCTCCCCCGCTCGTTCCAGTCCTTTCCCCCTATCTCCTGGTTCCGCCACGTCGCGCCAAGCCCCAGCCGACCTTCTTCTCTGTAGTTCATCGCCGCCCCCGCAAGCCGCCACTACCGCAGCAAGCCTCTGCCATGGCCGGCGCCGCCCAAGCCACAGCTTCTCGCCAGCTGCCCTCTGGAACAGGCCGTTCTCATCCTCGAGCGCGTTCGCTAGCTCCGGCCATCGCCACGTCGCCCTGCAGCCACAGAGGCGGTCGGCCGCCGAGCTTATCCTCTGCCGCAGCGGAACCGACCCGTGCTATAAATAGAGCATCCCGAGCCTCCAGCTAGAGCACGAGCTCTCCAGTGAACCGCAGTAACCCACCGGAGGAGCCATTTGAGACCAAGAGGTCGTCCTCTTCGTCTCCGGTAGCTTCGGCCGCCGCAACTCCCCGGTCAAATTCACCATGACCAGGGCCTCCCTCGTGACCCCTTTGCCACCGTTAGCCTCCCCTCAACCCCGCGGAGCCACCCCACCTCTCAGCTTCGACTGGGAGCCACCGTAGGCCAAGACCCATTTTGTTCCCGAGGATGCCGTCCGCCGCAGAGCTCGCCGCCGGCGACCCCCTTCGCCCCCGCGACTCTCTCGACCACCGGGAGGATCGCCCTAGAGCCGCTGATCCATCCCCGCCCTCGGAACCCCGTGGGGAGCCGCCGTTCGCCGGCGACGATCGCCGGAGACGCGCCCCGTCTCTGCCACAGGAGGAAGGAGGCGCGGGCGACTGGTCAAACCTGACCAGTGGGCCCGATGGACCCACTGTCAGTGACTAGCCAGTCTCGCATGCGCTGGCTTAAGTGAAAGTGTAATCGCAGAAGTACGTCTCCCCCTCTCGCTAGCGAATTTTATCTCTGAACCGTTTTCTCCTCGCGCAAGCGTATTTCTTTGGGATACGTTTTCTGTTCTAGAAAGCGTATTCCCCCCCGAGCCATTTTCCTTTTTTCTGTTTTAATTAAAAACAGAATTTTGACCAGACTTTGACTGGCTATAACTTTTAAAATAAAACCCCGATTGATTTGATTCTTTTTCCTAACTCTCTCAAATTTCATCTAGTTTATTTTCATATTTATTTGAAAATTTTCCGAGACAACTTTTTGTACTATTTTTAATTTATGTGTTAATTTGAATATTTCTCAAAATAGGAATTAAAGAGAGGAGAAAACTTTCGAAAGTTTTAAGATGCACTCTACCTCTCCACAACTTGAAGGCAAGCATTCTGAACCCTGGTATAATATTTGTTGTGGGTTATATGATGTGACTACAACACCAGATAAATTTGAAGCATGCATTATCCTATGTGATGTTGTGATCATGCTCGTGAGTGCATGATGGAAATTCCTTGCTGTTGGAATTATAATACTTCTGGCGGTATTCATCCTCTTATACCTCTCATGCCTACCGGAAGGGATCCGGAGGAGTTACTGTCTCGAGTAGACACGAGTTTGGTGCTGACATCTCGTTGGAGCGAGAATGGTCAGTGAGGCATGAAGGGGTATGGTGAGTGGTGATTTCTGTCTGATGTTGTGAAATTATGCTAAACATGCAGGAAACATTTTAACCTCCTGAGTCGACCGTAGATCGAGTCTTGTGCCAGTAACCCCCCATACTTGAATCGTGCTACCACTTGTCCCTGCCTCGGGTCGGGTACGGTTGAGTAAGTCGTCAACCCCTTTCCTTGCACACACCGTACAGAGAGGCCATAGTGAAAGATACCACTGATCACTGGTAGGCATGTCACTTGGTCCGGGGGCATGGGTGTTTTCGGTTGGAGCCGAAGGGGGTAGCTCCCCTAATTTGCGCGCGTTATAAATTTTGTGATCCCATGCTAATCGAGGTTGGAGCCTCCCCACTTAGAGTTTCGCTTAACGAGTGTCGTGGGTGATTCCAGGCACCGGTAAGTTAAGCTGGTGTGTGCAGGTCAGGCGTGTTTTCAACTCAAAGACCGTAAACGGAATTAGTCCCGGTGGACTAAAGGAATCCGTTACTTGTGGGTAAAGAGTACACCCTCTGCAGAGTTTATATCTATTCGAATAGCCGTGTCCGCGGTTAAGGACTACAGTCTGGGATGGGTCAAGTGTCGGTCTTAGTGTCGGTCTTCGAAGGAAAAACTTCTAAACCGGAACATTTATCATGACGTGTGACAAATGATGATTTTGACTATTATTATTGTGGACTAACCAATTTTAATAATGGTATTATTGAGTATCCTTGGGACGGTTCTACCTCCTGGATACTCATTGTGATTATTCTTATATAAGCCCTTTATGAGGTGTCGCTCAGACGCCCGACTGTGGCATGCTTGTTATTTAATTTCTTTATAAGCCCTTTATGTGGTGTCGCTCAGACGCCCGACTGTGGCATGCTTGTTATTTATTTCCTTATAAGCCCTTTATGTGGTGTCGCTCAGACGCCCGACTATGGCATGCTTGTTATTTATTTCCTTATAAGCCCTTTATGTGATGTCGCTCAGACGCCCGACTGTGGCATGCTTGTTATTTATTTTCCTTATAAGCCCTTTATGTGGTGTCGCTCAGACGCCCGACTGTGGCATGCTTCTTATTTAATTTCCTTATAAGCCCTTTATGTGGTGTCGCTCAGACGCCCGACTGTGGCATGCTTGTTATTTAATTTCCTTATAAGCCCTTTATGTGGCGTCGCTCAGACGCCCGACTGAGGCATGCCTTATATTATTATCCTTTCGAGGCGTCGCTTCAGACACCCGGTCGGTTTATTTTATTCTTTGATTGCTTATTCATGTTTAATGTGAATAACCTGCTTGCATGCGTCATGGATTTTATTTCGTGACTAACTAAGTGATCATGGAATATTTCAGTGCATGATTATCATCTGTTATATTATACTTGTGTTCTTAATGTTTGCGAGTACATTCAAAGTACTCACTGGCTTGTCCCTGGCTATTGTCTTGGCCAGATTTCTTGTTTGGAGAGGAGCGCCTCGAAGACAGCCCGGAATCTAGACAACGATGATAACAGCCTCGCGAAGATAGGAATTAACCAGGTCAGCTGTTCCTGTGGGAAATGGAGTCCCATAGACGCTGATGATCCGCAAACCGCTTCCGCCATCAACCACTAGAAACCTTTTGTTGTACTCATAGACCAGAATGGTCTTGTACTACATATTTTGTATTTTGCTTGGAATTTCTGTATCAAGATTGTGTCTCATCAGCTAACAGTAATCCTGGGGCTGATGAGCACAAGGGCCATTTACTGGGAACTATTATCCTGGAAATCCGGTCCTTACACATTGCCTCCTCCAATCCACAGGGGACGACCCCTCAGTCGATGGATCCGGACTGGTCAGAGTCAGATTCGCTGCCCTCCATGCCGGAGAAGTCCGGAGATCATCGGAGGTGAGCTAGGGTGGCGGATGGGAGTGGAGGGGAGTGGAGTGAAGAGCTAGGGTTTGGTCTGATGAGCGGATGAGGACGAATATATGTGGGGTCGATGCGGGCTAGTGCGGGTCAGGCGGGCGTGCCCGGGCGCCCCCATATCCGCCTCATATTTGGGCTGGATATGAGAGGTGTCGGTCAGCCCGGACATTTGAGGTCGGTTTGAGAGGCCCGACTGGGTCAAAATTTCGTGACCGGTCAGTGGGTATGAGGGGTCCGGTTGTAGATGCTCTAATAGTGAGCAAAAGAATTATGTTGTCACACTGCTAGTCCATGCAAGTCACAATTGTTCGTACATACTCCCTCTGTCTTTAAATATAAGTCCTTTTAGAAAATACGCTACGGACTATATACGGATGTATATATATATATATGCTTTAAAGTGTGTATTCTCTTATTTTGTTCCGTACGTAGTCCGTCCTGAAATTTCTAAAAGGACTTATATTTAGAAACGGAGGGAGTACAAAAGATAGTCCATGTCGCTAGGTTCCTCTCTGTCTCTGTCATAGATCGAAACAGGGCATGTCAATTTGTTTGTAAATTGGGTGAACTGACAGGGACAGCGTGGGAATTTGACCAAGCGAGACCAGCTTCGTGGCCGGAGTACACATCCAGTTGCTTCAGGCCATCACACGTAAAAAGGCCAGAAACCGCTTCGAGCTGTGAACTGGCAACGGCTTCGTTTTAGCTGTTTGTTTCAGCTTTGATAGCTTTAGCTTTTTTGTATCCGGAAACTGGTCTTCAAAGCTGAAACAAACACAACCATAGTCACCACATCAATACACCACTTTGGATACTCTCTCATCTTCCTACGAGAAGGCCATTCATAGCACTCACACTTATCTTGCGCATTTTAAAGTATCTATTTCAAATTGTCTATGAACCATATAAGTTTCCAAGTAGTCTATATTTGAGGACACAGCTATTCAAATAATTTGATAACCCTGCAGGGGTGTATGATAACTCTCAAGTATAGGGGATTGCAACAGGCTTCGAGGGTAGTATTTCACCCCAATTTATTGATTAGACACAAGGGGAGCCAAAGAATATTTATGGGTCTTAGTAGTCGAGTTGTCAATTCAACCACACCTGGAATTTCTTTTGTAATGAAGTTTTTAGTAGCATAGTAACAAAAGCAATAGGAACAATAAAATACAGCAAATTGTATTGATTGTAGCAGCAGAAGTAACGAAAGTAACTTAACAGAAACTAATAAGCAAAAAGCGTAGGCCATGGATCAGTGATGGATAATTGATTTGGAAGACATTCACCATGTAGCAGTTAAACACTAGAGCGACATAGAACTAACTCCAATTCATCAATATAATGTAGGCATGTATTGCATATATAGTCATACGTGCTTATAATAAGAATTTGCATGACATCTTTTGTCCTACCCTCCCATGGCAGCGGGGTCCGTATGGAAACTAAGAGATATTAAGGCATCCTTTTAATAGGAAACTGGAACAAAGCATTAACACATGGTGAATACATGAACTCCTCAAACTATGGTCATCACCGAAGATGATCCCAATTATTGTCACCTTGGGGTCTACTGGTCATAACACATAATAGGTGCATACAACATAATAGGTTCAGATCTGAAATCATGGCACTCGGGCCCTAGTGACAAGCATTAAGCATGGCAAGGTCATAGCAACATCAATCTCAGAACATAGTGGATACTAGGGATCAAGCCCTATCAAATTAACTCGATTACAAGTTCAATCTCATCCAATCCCATCACCATCCAGCAAGCCTACAAAGGAATTACTCACTCCCGGTGGTGAGCATCATGGAATTGGTGATGGAGAAGGGTTGGTGATGGCGATGGCGACGAATTCCCTTCTCTGAAGCCCCAAACAGACTCCAGATCAGCCCTCCCGAGGAACAACACGAGGTGGCATCGGCTCCGTCTCGTAGAACACAATGAAAGCTTCTCTCTTTTTTTCTCGGAGAATAGGAGTATATAGGCTTGGAAGTAGGGTCATCGGAGCCACGTGGGCCCCACAAGGTAACAGGGCATGCCCGGGGGGTGGGCGCGCCCTGTTGCCTTGTGGGCAATTGGTGGCCCCCCTCTAGTGGATCTTCGCTCCAATATTTTTTATATATTCCATAAAAAATCTCCAGAAAGTTTCGTGCAATTATGAGAACTTTTATTTCTGCACAAAAAAAACATTGCTACTTGTGAGCTGCGTTAGGATTTTCCCCGAAGAAGAGAGGAGATGCAGTACAATAGAGATAAGTATTTACCTCAATGAGAACCAAGGTTATCAAACAAATAGGAGTACCATGCAAATTCCGGTCAACAACACCCACACACAAAAAACCAAACACTTGCACCCAACGCGGGCAAGAGGGTTGTCAAGCCCCTTGAACTCGTCACTTGCAAGGATTAAATCTTGATAGAATAGACATTGTAAATGCAAAATAAAATAAAAGTAATAAAAATGCAACAAGATAAATAAGGTTTTTTAGTTTTTATGTTTAAATAGACCCAGGGCCATAGTGTTCACTAGAGGCTTCTCTCTCGATAGTAGCATACGGTGGGTAAACAAATTATTGTTGGGCAATTGATAGAAAAGCGCATAGTTATGTCATGTTATTCACAGCAATGATCATGTATATAGGCATCACGTCCATAAACAAGTAGACCAAAATGATTCTGCATCTACTACTATTACTTCACCAATCGACCGCTATCCGGCATGCATCTATGGTATTATGTTCATAACAAACGAAGTAATGCTTGGAGCAAGATGACATGATGTAGACAAAGTAAGACAAGCAATATGTTCAGGCCCTGTAATTTTATCCTTAGTGGCAACAATACAAATACATGTCTTGACCCCTTCTGTCACGAGGATAGAGCACCGCAAGATTGAACCCGCTACAACGCACCACTCCCACTGAAGATAAACCAATCTAGTTGGCCAAACCAAATCAACATATCGGAGAGAAATACGAAGCTATAAGATCATGCATATTGAAATTCAGAGGAGACTCAATAATTTTTCATGAATAATCTGATCATAAACCCACAATACATCGGATCCCAACAAACACACTGCAAAAGAAGATTACATCGAATAGATCGTCGCGAAGATGCGATGAACTTTGTATTGAAGATCAAAAGAGAGAGAAGAAGCTGTCTAGGTACTAGCTATGGACCCGTGGGTCTGTGGTGGACTACTCGTGCATCATCATGGAGGCAGCAAGGTTGATGTAGATGGCCTCCGTGATCAATTCCCCCTTCGGCAAATCACCGGAAAATGTCTCCAGATGGCCTCCCGTCGGAACAGAGGCTTGCGGCGGCGAAAAAAGTGTTTCGGTTGGCTCTCTATTGGTTCCCCAATATTTGAGGATTTATAGAAGTGGAATTAGGTCAGGAGGAGCCACGAGGGGCCCACAAGGTAGATCAGCGTGCCTACCCCCTAGGTGCGCCAAGGTGCCTTGTGGCCTTCTCGTGAGGCTTCCTGGCCTCCCAAAGCTTTCTGGGTCCCTTTTGTCTAGAAAAAAATCATTAAAAAGTTTCGTAGCGTTTGGACTTCGTTTGGTATAGATTTCCTGGAAAACCAAAAACATGCAGAAAACAACGGCTGGCACTTGACACTGGGTTAATAGGTTAGTTCATAAAAATGATATAAAATAGCATATAATTGCATATAAAGTATCCTAGATTGGTAATATAATAGCATGGAACAATAAAAAATTATAGATTCGTTGGAGACGTATCAACATCCCCAAGCTTAATTCCTGCTCGTCCTCGAGTAGGTAAATGATAAAATAGAATTTTTGATGTGACATGCTACCCAACATGTAATCTCTTTTTAGTATGATCATTGAGAAACGATGAACTAATTGATATCAGCATAATAATATCCATAAATATAAATAACATAATCATCACTTTTCAAAATATACGATCCTCAAAGAATGTTATTCCATACTCAATTTATCAAATCAAGCATGGCATGACTCCGTCTTCACCGCATAAGTATAAATCATGAGCACCCCGGTGTCAAACCAGGCAATTGGATCATACTTCTAACACGCTTTAGGATTTTCAACTTCACGCAATACATGAGCGTGAACCATGGATATAGCATATGGGTGGAATATAATATGGTGGTGGATATCAAAGGAGTCAAAGTGAAAAATAAAGTCTTGCATCAACTAGGTGTATCAACGGGCTATGGAGATGCCCATCAATAGATATCAATGCGAGGAGTAGGGATTTCCATGCAACGGATGCACTAGAGCTATAAGTGTATGAAAGCTCAACGGATCCTATCTTGGAAGTTGTATGCACCTACCACGTGTCATGATCCGCATACCCCAAAGTGACAATAATTGGGATTCTTTCCGATGATTGCAGTTGTTTGAGGAGTTCATGTATTCACCATGTGTTAATGCTTTGTTCCGGTTATCTATTTAAAGGAGGCCTTAATATCCCTTAGTTTCCAGTAGGACCCCGCTGCCACGGGACGGTAGGACAAAAGATGTCATACACGTTCTTATCGCAAGCACGTATGACCATATACGGAATACATGCCTACATTACATTGATGAATTGGAGCTAGTTCCGTGTCGCCCTAGTGTGTAACTGTTACATGATTGATGTCATCTAAATCATTATCCATCACCGGTCCACGTGCCTACCGATAATCCCCAAGTGCAAGGAATCATCGTAGCACTTTCCAAAGATGGAAGTGATAAGTATGGAGTGTCGAACCCACATGGAGCTAAAGGTAAGATCAATATTCTCTCAAGTCCTATCAGCCACTGATACGACTCTACATACAACGAACGTTTGCTTCTATCTAATAATGAGAAATAAAATTGCGTTGTGGGTATAAAGAGGATAGCTTTGCATGATATTGTAGAACTAAAATATTAAAATAGTTGCTGCCTAAATAAATTTAGAATATATTACAATATATTACAAATAGCGTGTGTGGAATAATGATGGTATGGTGTGCGGAATCATCCTAGGCAATTGATAACAAGATCGGTAATCATTATTGCAATTTTATATGAGGGAGAGGCATGAGCTAACATAATTACTTATGATTGGATCTCTAGAAAGCATCCGCAACTACTAGAAATCATTAAGGTAAACCCAACCATAGCATTAACACTTCAAGTCCCCTTTACACCCATACGCAACAACCCCCTTACTCGGGTGTAAGCTTCTGTCACTCTAGCCGCCCACTATAAGCGAGTCATGAACGTATTGCAACACCCTACAGCGAGAATCCTCCACGTGTGCACGGCACGAAAGGCACCATAGGACAACACCAATATAAAACATACAACTCAAACCAATCAAGATCATCAATCAACCCAAAGGACAAAGGAAATCTACTCAAACATCATAGGATGGCAACACATCATTGAATATTAATATGTGGCATAAAGCACCATGTTCAAGTAGGGGATTATAGCAGGGTGCAAGAGAGTGGACCGCCGTAGATAGATGAGGGAAGGTGATGGTGGTGACGACAGCGAAGTTGTTGGTGTAGATTATCGTCACCATGGTTGCCCCGGCAGCGTTTCGGCGCCACCGGGAGAGAGGGGGAGAGAGTCTCCTCCTTAGGCTTCCTCCTCCATGGCCTCTCCCTAGATGGGGAGAGGTTCTCCCCTCTGGTCCTTGGCCTCCATGGCTCCCGGAGGGGTGAGAGCCCCTCCGAGATTGGATCTCTCTCTCTCTGTTTTCCTCTCTATTTTCTCTCCAGGTTGGTTTTTCTTCGATACAGAGAGCTGCGGCGGTGGAGCAGAGAGTCTGTCCTAATTTCTGATGGTTTCTCTATTTATATGATTTTTTGGTGTTGGAATCATGCAAAACAGAGTTACGAGGGGCCCACAAGCTAACATGGCCCTTTGACCCCCTGGGCGCGCCCTGTTGTCTTGTGGCCAACAGGGGGCCCTCCGGTGGTTCTTCGCTCCAATGTTGCTCATATGTTCCAGAAAGAATCACCAAAAAGTTTCGGGCGATTATGAGAACTTTCATTTTCTGCACAAAAAAATGACGCCACGGTAATTCTGCTGAAAACAGCGTCAGTCCGGGTTAGTTCTAATTAAATCATAAAAAGTGCATCAAAGCCATATAAAATATTGTAAACATAGGTGAATATGGAATGAATACTTCATAAATTATCGATACATTGGAGACGTATCAGCATCCCCAAGCTTAATTCATGCTTGTCCTCGAGTAGGTAAATGATAAAAGAAATAATTTATGAAGTGTGAATGCTAGCATAGTATACAGGTTTGATCAATGTTACTTCCAATCACTTTTTCTAGCATCACAACAACAACTTTTTTCTCATAGAACTTCTCATGATCAAGTAACAAGTTGTTCACATGTTAAAGTATAGACCATAAACTTTCTTGAAAACAAGCAAACTATGTTTTCAGTAATTGAATAATTACATTTCATCTTATTTTCAGGAAGGGTCTATGTAAGAGATTTGATTTATAAAATTTCACATACTCAACTATCATTTAGTCTTCCATGATTGCTGACACTCAAAGCGTATTTTTAGAACAAACAGTTTCAATCAAACACATAGGAAGATAGGGGCTTAATATTCCGCCTCCCAACTTATTTATCTCAGGGATAATGTCAACAATAATGAATCATGATCACCTATATCCAATGATACGTCTCTGTCGTATCTATAATTTTTGATTATTTCATGCCAATATTCTTCAACTTTCATATACTTTTGACAACATTTTATATTATTTTTGGGACTAACTTACTTATCCAGTGCCAAGTGTTAGTTCCTGTTTTTTGTGTGTGTTTTTCGCAGAAATTCCATATCAAACGAAGTCCATACGCGATAAAAATTTATGGAGATTATTTTTGGAATATATGTGAATTTTGGCAAGAAGAATCAATGCAACACGGTGCCCAAGGGAGGCACAAGCCAACAGGGCGCGACTAGGGGGGGTGGCCGCGCCCTGATAGCTTGTGCCTCCCTCTTAAGTCGGTTGGGGCCCTACTTTCGCCACAAGAAAAATATTTTCGTGATAAAAATACCCTCAAAATTTCAGCCCGGTCGGAGTTACGGATCTCCGGATATTTAAGAAACGGTGAAGGGGTCAGAAAACAATCGCGAAAACAGGAGAGAAACAGAGAGAGAGATCCAATCTCGGAGGGGCTCCTACCCTCCGGGAGCCATGGAGGCCATGGAACAGAGAGGAAACTCTCCTCCCACCTAGGGAGGAGGCCAAGGAAGAATAAGGAGGGGGGCTCTCTCCCAGTGGCGCCGGAGCACCGCTAGGGCAACCATCATGACGACGATCTACACCAACAATTTCGCCGCCGTCACCACCAACTCTCTCCCCCTCCAGGCAGTGGTGTAAAACCTCTCTTCTCCACTGAAATCTCTACTTAAACATCGTGCTTAATGCTATATATTATTATCCAACGATGTGTGGCTATCCTATGATGTTTTAGTAGATTTCTTTTGTCCTATGGGTTAATTGTGGTATGATGTTCTTGATATGAGTTGTATGTTGATATGGTGCTATCCTAAGGTGCCCTCCGTGCCGCGCACATGTGAGGGAATCCCGCTGTAGGGTTTGCAATATGTTCATGATTCTCTTATTGTGGGTGGCTAGAGTGACAGAGGCTTACACCCGAGTAAGGGGATTGTTTGCGTATAGGAGTAAAGAGGACTTGATGTTTAATGCTATGGTTGGATTTACCTTAATGATTTCTAGTAGTTGCAGACGCTTGCTAGAGGTCCAATCATAAGTGCATATGATCCAAGTACGGAAAATGTGTTAGCGTATGCCTCTCCCTCATTGCATATGACAAGTATCTATCATGTTATATTCAATTGCCTATGGACAATCTTTTCTTTTGCGCTACAAAAAGCTTTCTACTAAACAACTAACTTAATTAATCTTTATCTAATAAGCCCCTAACTTTTATTTACTTGTTCTTTATTTTCTTGCAAACCTATCTATTACTCCTACTAAGTACTTCTAGTTTCCTTCCCGCAAAGTAGTTTCATACTTGTTCTAGGTAAAGTAAGCGTTAGCGTGCGTAGAGTTGTATCGGTGGTTGATAGAACTTGAGAGAATATTAATTCTACCTTTAGCTCCTCATTGGGTTCGACACTCTTACTTATCGAAAAAGGCTACGAACAATCCCTTACACTTGTGGGTTATCAAGACCTTTTTCTGGTGCCGTTGCCGGGGAGCAATAGCGTAGCGGTTGATATTCTCGTGTGTGCTTGTTTGCTTTATCACTAAGTAATTTTATTTTTTGTTATAAGTTGTTTTATATTTTTATTTATGGATATGGAACACGAAACACCAAAAAAATTAGTTGTACTTGCTACTCATGGAGATGGGGAACCTCCTAAAACCCTCGATGCTGGTTATGTGAAAAACATTAAATACTACTTTGATAATCTTGAGAAACCCCCATTCAACCTGATAATGGGACACACGTTGGATCAATGTGAGTACTTTAGGGATTATCGCTTGTCTCAAAAAGGGAAACAATTATGGGATCAAATTAAAATGTTGCGTTGGTATGCTTGGAATTTATGCTTGAGATGTGATTATAATTGTTGCTCTAAGATTAAGTGTCTACACCTTCCCTTTCAATGTGAACTTAATGATAATGAAACCTTGACTTCTTATGCTAAGGGTATATATGATTACTATGATGTGGAACAAATAGAAGAATTTGTTGCTTTTAAGGGTGCTTATGAAATTGAACCGTTCTTTGAAAAGTATGATAACTATGATGATGCTGTTTAAAGATCTGAAAATTTTGCCATACATAAATATTGCTATGAGAATTATGAATACAATGCCGATATTAATACATTTATTGAGAGAATGTATGTTGCCTTGGAAGAGACTAATATTTTGCAGGAATCTATGGAAGGAGAAATTGCTGAAACTGTGAGCTCATTAAATGAAAAAGATGGGGAGGAGAGCAAAGAACAAAAGGAGGAGGAGCGGATTGATCACCCGTGCCCACCTTCTAATGAGAGTAACTCTTCAACTCATACATTGTTTAATTTCCCTTCGTGCTTACCGAAGGATGTATGCTATGATCCCTTGGATTCGTTTGAAATATCCCTTTTTGATGAACTTCATGCTTTTTATGCTTGTGGACATGATGCCAATATGAATTATGCTTATGGAGATGAACTTGCTATAGTTCCTTATGTTAAGCATGAAATTGTTGCTATTGCACCCACACACGATAGTCCTATTATCTTTTTGAATTCTCCCAACTACACTATATCGGAGAAGTTTGCACTTATTAAGGATTATATTGATGGGTTGCGTTTTACTATCACACATGATGATTTTGATGAATATAATATGCATGTGCTTGCTGCTCCTACTTGCAATTATTATGAGAGAGGAACCAAATCTTCAACTCTCTATGTTTCCAATATGGTAAAATTGCAAGAAACTACTTATGCTATGTATTGGCCTTTACATTGCGTGAATGAATTGTTCTTTTATGACATGCCAATGCATAGGAAGAGAGTTAGGCTTCATTGTCACATGATATGTATCACTTCGTGCTCACTACTTAATTACAAATCATTGTTAATTAAAATTGGCTTTGATATACCTTGGGATCCGGGTGGATCAATTACTTGAGCACTATATGCCTAGCTTAATGGCTTTAAAGAAAGCGCTGCCATGGAGACAACCCAGGAGTTTTAGAGAGTCATTTTATTCTGTTGTTTTCTTTTAAAATAATTAAAAACAAAAAAATAAAGTGGGGAACTTAAAAAAAATTCAAAAAGAAAAGTGAAAGTGAGAAGGACGAGCAGCGTTGAAGTGGGGGCTAGCCTTGAACTTTGTTCATGCCCATGGAAACTTTGTGAATCTTGAATCACAGAAACTTTTAAACAAAAATAATCATCCCCTTGTACAAATCCATTGTATTATAAAAATAATGTGCCAAGAGTTACCTTTAGGATGTTTAAATTGCTTGTTTGATATGTGTTGTGTAAAAACATAAACTTTTTGTAGTGTTTGAATTTTCATATTTTACTGGAGCATGCAATTTTTTTGAATTTTTCACAAAATACTAGTATGCAAAAAAAAATCACGTCCTAATTTTTCAGAATTGTTTGAGTTAGGAAAGTATAGGTTTCATTTGCATCTTTACAGACTGTCCTGTTTTTCACAGATTGTTGTTATAGTTGCTTTGACTGCTTATGTTTGAGTTCTTGTTGAGCCCCATTGACCTGGGAGCCATAGAATTGTGATAACATATAGTAGGTAATGTCAGATTATAATTATACAATAATGTTATGGAAGGACATGATGGGATTTGATGATTATATGTACTAACCTTTCTAATAAAAGTTTTGTTAAGTTTTGTGTGGATGAATGTTCGAAGATCGAGCAAGTATCGATATGAAAGGAATAAGGAGAGGCAAGAGTTTAATCTTGGGGATTCCCAAGGCACCCCAAGCAAATATTCAAGGAGACTCAAGCATCTAAGCTTGGGGATGCCCCGAAAGGCGTTCTGTTGGGCTAGGCCCAAAAACAGTGCACAGGCACACGCAGCCGCAATTTCCTACGGTTATCATGATTTTTACTGCTTCGCCCACGACGCACATTGACTGCGGGTCGTGGGAACAGTGCAGCGAGGCAATTTCTTCAAGGTGTCGTGCCTAAAAAGCTACGTCGCGTCGGAGTGGAAGAGGCGCCTCTTGCGTCTTCCTCCTTGTTAATAAAAGGGGATTTCCACAAGCATGATGCTCATTCCAACCGCATCCCTCTGCCCTGCCGCCTCTGCTCCTCCTTCCTGTAGCGTAGAGCCCCCGAGCCGTTTCTTTGCTTTCGCCACCGCACGCCGTCGATCGCCATGGCGCCCAAGCGAGGACTTCCTTCCGCCGCCCCGGGCTCGGCAAAGAAGGCCAAGAAGGCGGCGGACGCCGACACGAAGGATGCCTTGGCGGTGATGCGGAGGAGGTGCACTGTCTTCTCCCCCTCCGTGTTGACGATGAGCGACCTCGTCTCGAGGTACGCCATGATGTGGTGGAGGGCGACCAAAGCGCACCCAGCGCTAGAGGTGCTTCCGGGCGACTCCCAGCCCAGCAATGAGAAGTATGCATTCTTTGCGGCATACTTCTACTGCGGGCTGGTTCCCCCCTTTTATGCTTTCTTCGTAGATCTGATGCTGACCTACGATTTCCGCTTGCTGGATTTCACGCCGTACGCGGGGACTACCCTGTCTGTTTTCGCACATTTGTGCGATAACTTCATAGGAATAGTCTCCAATGTATCTCTCTTCCACCATTTCTTCTATCCGCGCATAGAGGGCGAGGAGGCTTGTTCCGGCAGCATTACGTGGATTCCTCGTGCTTCTCACAAGGAGATGTATTCCCACGACAACTTGCACACACTACTAGGGAAAACCTTATACACAGAATCTTAGCAGCAGCGTTGGTTAAAACAGAGCGCTACTGCTACTTAGTAGTAGCGCATGTTAATTTAGCGCGCTACAGCTATTTCTCTAGCAGTAGCGCGTCTGCTCGTAAAAGCGCTGCTACTATAATTCCCACACTGTTGCCGGTAGGCTAGGAATAGTAGTAGCGAGGCTTCCAAAAGAACGCTACCGCTAAGTGCCTTGTAGTAGCGCGTTTTCTGTATAGAGCGCTACTGCTAAAAAAATAAAATAAAATGGAAAAGAAGTAGAAAAGTAAATGAAAATGAAAGAAGTAGAAAAAGGAGAAATGAAAAAAAGAAAATATAAAGATAAACAAAAGAAAAAGAAAAATAAAGGAGAAAGGCATAGCAGCAGCGCTTGTTACCACAAAGCGCTGTAGTTACTATAGCTGTAGCGCGTTTTGTAGGACCGCGCTATAACTTTATTTGTGATGTAATTAAACCGTCCTCCTCAACTAGCGAAGATCACTCTAGTTAGGGCATTTTGGGTACGATGAACTTTGTTATTCATGCTTATGATATGTTGCTTCTATTTTTGCCAAGTCTGTCTCTTTCTGTTGCTCAACTATATATGTTGCATATCATCAACTCATGTGACGATGCAGGTGCATAGATCATCGATGGCGAAGAAGTGCTATGCCAGGAGTATACGACGAGTGGCCGGAGTGTCAGGCCCAGGTGTACCGGTTTTCGGTTTTCGAGCGACAACCATTAGTTTAGGTTCACGCAAGTGCGAGAGAGGGATACGAACCGACAGCCAGTAGTTAGTTTAGGTTCACGCTAGTAGCCAGAAGTACTACATTATGTATGATGAGACATGTCATGTAACTTGTATAGCTATATCGTGATTATGACGTGACGACATGATTTGTGTTGGATGATATGATGAGACTATTATGTGTATGATATGATGAGCATATTGCATGTTTATGATATGATTAGAATACTGTATGAAACCTGTACAGAAACATCGCAAATACGTAGCAAAAAAAAAAGATATGAGAAAATATAGTAGTAGCGCTCTTTAGCGTTGGACAGGAAAATGCTGCTGCTAAAGGACTTAGCAGTAGCGCTGGTATGCAAAGCGCTACTGCTAAGTAGGTATAGCAGTAGCGCGTGTCAAAACGCGTTGCTGCTAAACGTTAGCTGTAGCGCCGTATCAGTAGCACGGGTACCCGCGCTACTGATACACCAAATGCCCGCGCTACTGCTAGGGTTTTCCCTAGTAGTGACAAGAAGTGGGAAGAATGGTGGGCAGAATGGTGCTATATCGTCGACAAGGAACCCCCGGTCTTCTGCGAGGTCCGAACATCCAAGCATGTCCGTGATGACGCGTGGAGCGCCCTTGCCCCCGACGACAAGAAGTTGGAGATCGCCATCGCCCGCATGCTCCGGTTGAGGGCTGCCAGGCTCACCATAAAGATGGTGGGCTCTGATTTCCTCGCCAGGTGCATTGCTCCTCTACAGGATTGGAAGCGTTTTTCCTAAGAGTACGTCGGCCCTACCGACGTTATGCGGATACGTCCCGGGCTTGACGGGGACCTGGACTTCCTGAAGCTCACTGTCTTCCGTCATCAGCTCTTTCACCCGAAAGGCAAGTTCATACTTCCGCCGTTCGTCATCCCGCTCTGCAACAACTCCCGCAAGGACGCGATCGTGGCGATGATGCCGACATGCAATGCGCATGGGGTGGACCCCGCGTGGAAGGCGCCAACGAAGGAGTTGGTGCAGACATGGTTTGACAACCTGACGGAAGCGCGTGTCAGGGACGAAGGGTCGATGGTCCGCGCCACCATCGACGCAGAGATCGATCACATCGGTCGGCGAGTTGCGGAAGCGGGCTTCGACGTAGGCGGCAGCAGCTCGGGGGCCGCCATGCTCGGGGAAGAGGAGGAGGAGTGATACGTCTCCAACGTATCTACTTTTCCAAACACTTTTGCTCTGGTTTTGACCTCTAATTTGCATGATTTGAATGGAACTAACCCGGACTGACGTTATTTTCAGCAGAATTACCTTGGTGTTATTTTTGTGCAGAAATAAAAGTTCTCGGAATTGGACAAAACTTTTTATGGATTTTTTCTGGGAATTATAATGAATTATGGAGAGAAGACCTGCCGGAGGGAGGCCACCTGTAGGCCACAAGCCAACAGGGCGCGACCCCCCTAGGTCACGCCCTGTTGTGTGCTAGGGCCCATGAGGCTCCTCCGACCCTGATTCCAGTCCTATAAAATCACATCTTCGGAGAAAAAAATTAGAGAAAAGTTTTCATCGCGTTTCACGAGACGGAGCCGCCACCACCTCCCGTTCTTCCTCGGGAGGGCTGATCTAGAGTCCGTTTGGGGCTCCGAAGAGGGGAAATCGTCCCCGTCATCATCACCAACCCTTCTTCATCAACACCGCCATGATGCTCACCACCGAGAGTGAGTAATTCCTTTGTAGGCTTGCTGTACGGTGGTGGGATTGGATGAGATTGATCATGTAATCGAGTTAAGTTTGATAGGGCTTGATCCCTAGTATCCACTATGTTCTGAGATTGATGTTGCTATGACTTTGCTATGCTTAATGCTTGTCACTAGGGCCCGAGTGCCATGATTTCAGATCTGAACATATTATATTACCTCTGAATATAAGAATGATTTGGATCCTATCTTGCAAGTTGTATGCACCTATTACGTGTCTTGATCCACATACCCCAAGGTGACAATAATTGGGATTCTTTCCGATGATTGTCGTAGTTTGAGGAGTTCATGTATTCACCATGTGTTAATGCTTTGTTCTAGTTCTCTATTAAAAGGAGGCCTTAATATTCCTTAGTTTCCAATAGGACCCCGCTGCCACGGGTGGGTAGGACAAAAGATGGCATGCAAGTTCTTATCGCAAGCACGTATGACTATATACGGAATACATGCCTACATTATATTGATGAATTGGAGCTAGTTCTGTGTCACCCTAGTGTGTAATTATTACATGATTGATGTCATCCAAATCATTATCCATCACCGATCCACGTGCCTACGCTTTACATATACTGAATCTTGCTAAGTTACTATTGCTACTGTTACTGTCACAATTGTTACAAAACTAGTGGACTCGTTGTGCCAAATGGCGCAGAGGCACGCTAAAACCATGCCCGCGATGAAAATAAATTCCATGATTTAATACCCTTTAATAGAAAACACGGTGGATTGTTGTGTCCAATGATATGAATATACACATTTTAATTTAATAATATATAGTCTTATTTAAAACAAATATGTCTGGTAAGCACGTATGATAATAAATGAAATATCCTTTAGCCCAAAAAAGATGTGTTGTTGTGTACAATAATATATACACACACATTCTTATTTGGTGATATAAAGTCCCATTTTAAATAATGTTTCCGGCTACCACCATCGATCTCATGCTCCCTGACCGGTGCTCAGTGTTAGGCAGCGGGGAAGTGGAATAGGAAGGATCCAGGAATGGATCGAGGTGCCACCAACCACGAGGTCGCACCTGACCTCGCCGGCGGGGAAGTAAAAGAAGAAGGACCCAGGAGTGGATCGAGCAGCCACCAACCACCAGGTCGCACATGACCTCACAGGCGCCGGCCCGTGACCCTCTCCCTTCCGCCGTAGGGCCTCAAGTGGACCCCCTGCGCCAAAGGCCGCGGAGACCCACTGAATTCATGTGTGCATTTAAAAGAAAATCCATGATTTAGTTTGTTTAATTGTGGGCAAGCCTATATGGTAACAAATTTAACTCCCTTAAATTAAGAAAGAATGGCAGGATCTGTGTTGTTTCCGTTTTAAGGGGTCTATCCAAAATTATACAATTCGTGTGATCTGTGTTGTTTCCGTCACCTTCCAAATCTCGATTTGTTATACCACCATCATTCAATTTTGAGTCTACTAAAATAATGATAGCTAGTTTTGTTATACTTTTTTTCATATGATCTTCTAACATAATAGTCAGAGTTAGTTTTGAAATAATGATACAACATATAATATGTGTAATGATAATATCTGTGTAGAAGTGTGAGACAAAATACCTTCTATGACGTACTCTATAAAATTTAATGTCCACATACCACAAGATGATCTTAATGTTTACGGAACTTAAATATATTCAATACTTCTTTTTATCATTTTTTATAGATACTTATATAATCAGCTTATAAAATCATAATATGATCATGACTGTAACAAGCCCTCGCGATAAAAATATATATCAAAATAACATATTTTTTAGAAGAAAAGGAATGGATTCTTTTTATTTAGTACTATAAGGTAAAAATAATTGGTTTGGGTCCAGATACGAATCCATTCCCACCGCCTAAAGCAATGTTAGAGGAAAAAAGAATCGGACCGCACTCACTCACAATCTGGTCACTGCCTAATTATGACTTTACCTTCTACTAAATCACAGTCGGCCTCACATCTCTCCCATTCCCCATTCTCCCATCGCCAGCCCTCTCCCTCCATCGCCGGCGGTCCCAGGTCAGGTCGCCGCTCCCCTTTGTTACCATAGCCGGCCCGAGCTTCGCAACCACTGATCTTCCTCTCCTCCATGTCGAATCCGGCCGCGGAAGTGGCCGAGGAGGCCCTCGAGCTCGGCATGCTCGCGCCAGCTCTAGCCGTCGTCGGAGGCGGACGCGGAGGCGCAGGACTCGCACGCCCCTCCTCTGCCATGCTCCTTCTTCGAATCCAGTCACCAAACTGCTCGATGAGGCGCTCAAGCTTGGCATGCTTGCCGGCGTCGCCTGGCCCCTCCCTCCTCTTGATGCTCTCGCCGTCCCAACCATCAGCCTCTCCACCCCCTCCCACGCAATCGTCCGGGTCCAGGTAAGTCTCTCTCCCTCTGCGACCCCGCTGCCTGCTGCTCCCGGTAAATTCGGTTCGTCACAAGTGCTTTGCCTCAGCGAGAAATCACCATGAATGTTCCCTTTGAAGACTGCATAATTTGTTCTGTTATAGGGCTTTGTTAGATAAGCAGATTTTTCTGAATATTATTCTGCTCTAGATTTCTGCATTTTCTGGTTGTAAGTGGATCCAAGAGTTAACATGGTACAGTATGTTTTCGAAAGATGATAGTATATTTCTTCATAAAAGAAAGGATGTTGGAGAAATTATTATTGAAGAGGAATTCGGTCTCATGTACTTCTCAAGAGCTAAAACGGAACAAAAAGTGCCGGCCTCTCATGCCTACACTAACTAATCAGGTAGCATATGCAAATTTTTAGGCATACTTCCTTCCGATATGACATTTGAATATAAAAACTGGCAATTATGTACAACATAGAGTTTCTAAGAATTTCTGCAGCAGAGGCTTGTAGCTTCAATTCTGAAGTGCATGAAGCTACTTCACAAGTTATGGTAACTAATTCATCCTCCTTTGTATCTTGACTACTCCAGGGAATTCAGTTTGGATTGTTTTACTGAATTTTGGAACTTAATGTGAACTTTAATCAACAAGAAGCTGATGATCTGAACTATATAACTCATGATGCTCCATTTGTAATAGCGACCAACAGATATTTTTTGTTCATCGCTTATTTACCTATGGATATACATATGTACCATTGCATATGCTGCAAATCTTGAATGCTTTTTCCTGTTGCAACCGTGCGATGACAAGCTGATCTTTTGTTGTTCAGTGCTTATTTACTTGTGGATATACATATTTACTATCACATATGCTACAGGTTTTGAATGCTTTTCTTGTTGCAACTGCACGATGACCTTTACTATTCTTAATGTAATCCATTGTCCAGTTTGTGGCTCATATTTATATTGTCCTGATGCACTAAGAATTTTTGCCCGGCGTTCATTTGCTCCAAGTCTTGTATTTTTGGATTTCATGAACTCCATGTGAGAAACCTGTGAATAATATGTGTTGCCTATGTGCTCATGAAACTAAAAAGTCTTCAACAGGTAGTTTTCATATGAAATCCCTATTGCATTATTTTACGTGTGTCTTAGTTCTTCCAAACATATAGTTTTTAAACATAGTGGAAGTTACTTACACAATTCTACAATTTTCAGAAAAAACGTGGTTTCAGAAAAGAACGAATAGGGGAAGAATCAACATGGATGTTGTCCTGGTTTTATCCCATCCTGGAGGTATATTTTTTTTCATCCGATTAATGATAGCAGCAAATGTTTGACATTATTCATACTGTTATGAAATGAACATTTTTTGCATACAGTAATTTTAAATGTCTTTGAGATTCCAAGATAATTTATCTCCACCATTCTTTTGTTGTTCCCAAGCTACCTTGTTTATGAATTATTCTCCACCAGTTCTGATTTATCTGTCTTCTCACCTCATTTTGTCAATTACTTGTTTTCCGTATGCATGGAGGCATGGAGCCCTCATGGTTGGTCTGTTGGTTTGAGTTATTTTGTCCCCAATCTTCGGTCCCATCATCCATTTGCCCGACCTACTAATTTCTTGATTCAATTATTTGTTTGTATTGGCTACCACTTCAGCACAAACATTTACCTCATTTACTACATTCCTTGGCTACCACAAGGATTGTTGGGGAACGTTGCATGGGAAACAAAAATTTTCCTACGCACACGCAAGATCTATCCATGGTGATGAGCATCTACGAGAGGGAGAGTGGATCTACATACCCTTGTAGATCGCTAAGCGGGAAGCGTTAAGAAACGCGGTTGATGTAGTCGAACGTCTTCGCGATCCAAATCGCCGAGCGTCCCGCGATCCAATCACGATCCGTCCCGATCTAGCGCCGAACGGACGGCACCTCCGCGTTCAGCACACGTACAGCTCGATGACGATCTCCGCCTTCTTGATCCAGCAAGAGGGAGCGGAGAGGTGGATGAGTTCTCCGGCAGCGCGACGGCGTGGCGGCGATGGTGGTGGAACTAATTCCAGCAGGGCTTCGCCTAAGCACCGCTGAAACGATCTAGAGGAGAAACTGCGATCTAGAGGAGAGGCTAGCACGTGGCTATTAGGGTTATTTTTCTCCTCTAAATCCTCTAGTATATATAGGAGGGAGGGAGGGGAGGAGGCAGCCTCAAACCCTCAAGGGCTGGCCGGAATTGGAGGTGGAGGAGTCCTACTCCAATCCTACTAGGAGTAGGATTTCTCCTCTCCACTTGGAAACACTTTCCACCTTTCCACCTTTGGGTTTTTTCCACCTCCAGCCACATGGGCCTTAGTGGGGGGCTTGGCCAGCCCACTAAGGGCTGGCTTGACTCCTCCCACAGCCCATGAGGCCCCTTGGGTCGAAATACCCCTCCCGATGGTCCCCAGTACCCCTCCCGGCACTCCCGGTACACTACCGAAGTACCCGAAATTTTTTCGGTGACCAAAACGGGACTTCCTATATATCAATCTTTACCTCCGGACCATTCCGGAGCTCCTCGTGACGTCCGGTATCTCATCCGGGACTCCGAACAACCTTCGGTCACCACCATACATAACTCTACTATACCGAAACGTCACCGAACCTTAAGTGTGCAGACCCTGCGGGTTCGAGAACTATGTAGACATGACAGAGACACCTCTACGGCCAATAACCAATAGCGGGACCTGGATGCCCATATTGGTTCCTACATATTCTACGAAGATCTTTATCGGTTGAACCTCTATGTCAAGGATTCAGTTAATCCCGTATGATGTTTTCTTTGTTTATCGGTATGTTACTTGCCTGAGATTCGATCGTCGGTATCTCTATACCTAGTTCAATCTCGTTACGGGCAAGTCTCTTTACTCGTTCCGTAATACAAGATCCCGTGGCTAACACTTTAGTCACATTGCTTGCAAGGCTTATAGTGATGTTGTATTACCGAGTGGGCCCTGAGATACCTCTCCGTCACATGGAGTAACAAATCCCAGTCTTGATCTATGCCAATTCAACAGACACCCTCGGAGATACCTGTAGAGCATCTTTATATTCACCCAGTTACGTTGTGACGTTTGATACACACAAGGTATTCCTCCGGTGTCAGTGAGTTGCATGATCTCATGGTCATAGGAACAGATACTTTGACATGCAGAAAACAATAGCAATAAACTGACACGATCATATGCTATGTTCATAGTTTGGGTGTTGTCCATCACATCATTCTCCTAATGATGTGATCCCGTTATCAAATGACATCTCATGTCTATGGCTATGAAACCTTGACCATCTTTGATCAACGAGCTAGTTAACTAGAGGCATACTAGGGACACAGTGTTGTCTATGTATCCACACATGTATTTGAGTTTCCAATCAATACAATTATAGCATGGATAATAAACGATTATCACGAACAAGGAAATATAATAACAACCAATTTATTATTGCCTCTAGGGCATATTTCCAACAGTCTCCCACTTGCACTAGAGTCAATAATCTAGTTCACATCACCATGTGATTTACATTGTTATGAATCTAACACCCAATGAGTTCTGGGGTTCGATCATGCTTTGCATGTGAGAGAGGTCTTTAGTCAATGGTCTGCAACATTCAGATCCGTGTGTTCTTTGCAAATCTATATGTCATACTGCAGATGCTACCACGCTCCACTTGGAGCTATTCCAAATGGTTGCTCCACTATACGTATCCGGACTGCTACTGAGAGTCGTCCGGATAGGTGTCAAAGCTTGCATCGACGTAACCCTTTACGACGAACTCTTTATCACCTCCATAATCGAGAAATATTTCCTTAGTCCTCTAGTTACTAAGGATAATCTTGACCGCTGTCCAGTGATCCACTCCTGGACCACTCTTGTACTCCTTGACAGACTCATGGCAAGTCACACACTAGGTGCGGTACACAGCATGGCATACTATACAGAGCCTATGGATAAGGCATAGGGGACGACCTTCGTCCTTTCTCTTTCTTCTGCCGTGGTCGAGCTTTGAGTCTCACTCAACTCCACACCTTACAAATCAAGCAAGAACTCTTTCTTTGACTGATCCATTTTGAACTCTTTTAAAATCTTGTCAAGGTATGTACTCATTGAAAGTTTACCAAACGTCTTGATCTATCTCTATAGATCCTGACGCTTAACATTTAAGTAGCTTCATTCCAGGTTTTCTTTTGAAAAACCTCCTTTCAAACAACCCTTTATGCTTTCCAGAAATTCTACATCATTTCCGATCAATAATATGTCATCCACATATACTTATCAGAAATTCTATAGTGCTCCCACTCACTTTATTGTAAATACAAGTTTCTCATAAACTTTGTATAGACTCAAAAACTTTGATCACCTCATCAAAGCGTATATTCCAAGTCCGAGATGCTTGCTCCAGTCCATAGAAGGATCGCTGGAGCTTGCATATATTTTAGCATCCTTAGAACTGATAAAACCTTCCGGTTGTATCACATATAACCTTTCCTCACGGATACCATTAAGGAAATGATGTTTTGACATCCATCTGCCAGATTTCATAATCGAAAAATGCAGCAACTGCTAATCATAATTCCAACAGACTTTAGCAGCGCTACGGGTGAGAAAGTCTCATCGTAGTCAACTCCTTGAACTTGTGAAAAACCCTTTGCCACAAGTCGAGCTTTATAGACGGTGACATTACCGTCCGCGTCCGTCTTCCTTTTAAAGATCCATTTGTTCTGAATGGCCTTTCACCCTTCAGGTAATACTTCCAAAGCCCATACTTTGTTTTCTTACATGGATCCCATCTCGGATTGCATGGCCTCTAACCATTTCTCAGAATCCGGGCCCATCATCGCTTTTTCATAGCTCGTAGGTTCATCGTTGTCCAACAACATGACCTCTAAGACAGGGTTGCCGTACCACTCAGGAGCAGTACGCGTCCTTGTCGACCTACGAGGTTCGATAGTAACTTGATCCGAAGCTTTATGATCATCATCATTAACTTCCTCTTCAACTAATGTAGGGTCCACAGAAACAACTTTCTGCGCCGCGCTACTCTCTGGTTGAAACAAAGGTTCAACAACCTCATCAAGTTCTATCTTCCTCCCACTCAATTCTTTCGAGAGAAACTCTTTCTCGAAAAAGGACCCGTTTTAGCAACAAACACTTTGTGCTTGGATCTGAGATAGAAGGTTTACCCAACTGTTACGTTAGGGTATTCTATGAAGATGCATTTGTCCGCTTTGGGTTCGAGCTCATCAGGTTGAAAACCATTTCCACATAAGCGTCGCAGCCCCAAACATTAAGAAATGACAGCTTAGGTTTCTGCCAAACCAAAATTCATACGGTGTCATCTCAACGGACTTAGATGGTGCCCCCTTTTAAAATGAATGTAGTTGCCTCTAATGCATAACCCCAAAACGATAGTGGCAAATCGATAAGAGACATCATAGTACGCACCATATCCAATAGAGCACGACTACGACGTTCGGACACACCATCACACTATGGTGTTCCAGGTGGCGTGAGTTACGAAACAACTTCCACATTGTCTTAAGTTGTATACCAAACTCGTAACTCAGACATTTACCTCTACGATCATATCGTAGATATTTTATCTTCTTGTCACGATGATCTCAAACTTCACTCTGAATTTGCTTGAACTTTTCAAATTATTCAGACTTGTGTTTCATTAAGTAAATATACCCTATATCTACTCAAATCATCAGTGAAGGTAAGAAAATAACGATATCCACCGCACGCTACAACACTCATTGGACCGTATACATCAACATGCATCATTTCCAATAAGTCACTTGCCCGCTCCATCATACCGGAAAACGGGGTCTTAGTCATCTTGCCCATGAGGCATGGTCCGCATGTCTCAACCGATTCGAAATCGAATGAGTCCAAAGATCCATCAGCATGGAGTTTCTTCATGCGTTTTACACCAATATGAAATTTAGCGGCAGTGCCACAAGTATGTGGTACTATCATTATTAACTTTGTATCTTTTGGCATCAATATTATGAACATGTGTATCACTACGATCAAGATTCAATAAACCACTCTCATTGGGTGCATGACCATTGAAGGTACTATTCATGTAAACAGAATAACCATTATTCTCTAACTTAAATGAATAACCGTATTGCAATAAACATGATCTAATCATGTTCATGCTTAACGCAAACACCAAATAACATTTATTTAGGTTCATCACTAATCCCAAAGGTAGAGAGAGCGCGCGATGGTGATCACATCAACCTTGGAAACACTTCCAACACTCATCGTCACCTCACCCTTAGCTAGCCTCCGTTTATTCCGTAGCTTTTATTTCGAGTTACTAACATTTAGCAACCGAACCGGTATCTAATACCCAGGTGCTACTAGGAGTACTAGTAAGGTACACATCAATAACACGTATATCAAATATACTTCTGTCGACGTTGCCAACCTTCTTATCTATCAAGTATCTAGGGTTATTCCACTTCAGCGACCGTTCTCCTCATAATAGAAGCACTTAGTCTCGGGTTTGGGTTCAACCTTGGGTTTCTTCACTGGAGCAGCAACTGACTTGCCATCCATGAAGTTTCCCTCCTTGCCCTTGCCCTTCTCGAAACTAGTGGTTTCACTAACCATCAACACTTGATGCTCCTTCTTGATTTCTACCTTCGCGTTGTCAAACATTGCGAACAGCCCAGGGATCATTATTTTCATCTCTGGCCTTTTATAGTTCATCACGAAGCTCTAGTAGCTTAGTGACAGTGACTTGGAGAACTATATCAATCATTATCTTATCTGGAAGATCAACTCCCACTTGATTCAAGCGATTGTAGCACCCAGACAATCTGAGCACATGCTCAACGATTGAGCTATTCTCCATCATCTTGCAGGCAAAGAATCTTGTTGGAGGTCTTATACCTCTCAACACGGGCACGAGCCTGAGATCCCAATTTCAGCTCTTAGAACATCTCATATGTTCCGTGACGTTCAAAACGTTTTGGAGCCTCAATTCTAAGCCGTAATGCATGACGCATTGAACTATCAAGTAGTCATCAGAACGTGCTTGTCAGATGTTCACAACATCTACAGACGACGCTTGAGGGGGTGGCGCACCGAGCGGTGCATTAAGGACATAAGCCTTCTGTGCAGCAATGAGGACAATCCTCAGATCACGGACCCAATCCGCATTATTGCTACCATCATCTTTCAAATCTATTTCTCTAGGAACATATAAAAATTCAAGGGAGCTACAGCGCGAGCTAGTAATCTACAACATAATTTGCAAAGACATTTTGACTAAGTTCATGATAATGAGTTTAGTTAATCATATTACTTAAAAACTCCCACTCAAATTGACATCCCTCCGGTCATTCGAGTGTCACATGATCCAAATCAACCAACTCAAGTCAGATCATCACGTGAGTTGAGGTGGTTTCAATGGTGAACATCTTCATGTTGATCATATCTACTATATGACTCATGTTCGTCCTTTCAGTCTCTTGTGTTCCGAGGCCATGTCTGTACATGCTAGGCTCGTCAAGTTTAACCCGAGTGTTCCGCACGTGCAACACTGGCTTGCACCCGTTGTATGCGAACGTAGAGTCTATCACACCCGATCATCACGTGGTGTCTCGAAACGACGAACTTTCGCAACGGTGTACACTCGGGGAGAACACAATTTTATCTTGAAATTTAAGTGAGGGATCACCTTATAATGCTATCGTCGTCCTAAGCAAAATAAGATGCATAAAAGGATTAACATCACATGCAAATCATAAGTGACATGATATGGCCATGAACTTGTGCTTTTGATCTCCATCTTCAAAGCACCGGCATGATCTCCATCGTCACCGGCATAACACCATGATCTCCATCATCTTGATCTCCATCAATGTGTCGCCATGAGGTTGTCGCGCCGACTGTTGCTTCCACGACTATTGCTAACTCATAGCGATAAAGTAAAGCAAAAAACGGCGAAAATAATTAAAGACAACCCTATGGCTCCTGCCGGTTGCCGTACTCATCGACATGCAAGTCGTGATATTCTATACAATACATGATCATCTCATACATCACATATATCTCATCATGTAATTGGCCATATCACATCACAACATACCTTGCAAAAACAAGTTAGACGTCCTCTAATTGTTGTTGCAAGTTTTACGTGGCTGCTACGGGTATCTAGCAAGAACAATTCTTACCTACGCAAAACCACAACGGTGATACAAAAATTGCTATTCAACCTTCTCAAGGACCGCCTTTGTCAAATCCGATCCGACTAAAGTAGGAGAGACAGACACCCGCCAGCCATCTCTATGCAACGAAGTTACATGTCAGTCGATGGAACCGGTCTCTCGTAAGCGTACGAGTAATGTTGGTCCGGGCCGCTTCATCCCACAATACCGCCGAATCAAGAGAAGACCAAGGGAGGAAGCAATCTGAATATCAACGCCCACAAACTCCTTTGTGTTCTACTCGAGATCTCATCTACACATAGACCTAGCTCATGATGCCACTGTTGGGGAACGTTGCATGGGAAACAAAAATTTTCCTACGCACACGCAAGATCTATCCATGGTGATGAGCATCTACGAGAGGGAGAAAGGATCTACATATCCTTGTAGATCGCTAAGCGGGAAGCGTTAAGAAACGCGGTTGATGTAGTCGAACGTCTTCGCGATCCAAATCGCCGAGCGTCCCGCGATCCAATCACGATCCGTCCCGATCTAGCGCTGAACGGACGGCACCTCCACGTTCAGCACACGTACAGCTCGATGACGATCTCCGCCTTCTTGATCCAGCAAGAGGGAGCGGAGAGGTGGATGAGTTCTCCGGCAGCGCGACGGCGTGGCGGCGATGGTGGTGGAACTAATTCCAGCAGGGCTTTGCCTAAGCACCGCTGAAACGATCTAGAGGAGAAACTGCGATCTAGAGGAGAGGCTAGCACGTGGCTATTAGGGTTATTTTTCTCCTCTAAATCCTCTAGTATATATAGGAGGGAGGGAGGGGAGGAGGCAGCCTCAAACCCTCAAGGGCTGGCCGAAATTGGAGGTGGAGGAGTCCTACTCCAATCCTACTAGGAGTAGGATTCCTCCTCTCCACTTGGAAACACTTTCCACCTTTCCACCTTTGGGTTTTTTCCACCTCCAGCCACATGGGCCTTAGTGGGGGGCTTGGCCAGCCCACTAAGGGCTGGCTTGACTCCTCCCACAGCCCATGAGGCCCCTTGGGTCGAAATACCCCTCCCGATGGTCCCCGGTACCCCTCTCGGCACTCCCGGTACACTACCGAAGTACCCGAAACTTTTCCGGTGACCAAAACGGGACTTCCTATATATCAATCTTTACCTCCGGACCATTCCAGAGCTCCTCGTGACGTCCGGGATCTCATCCGGGACTCCGAACAACCTTCGGTCACCACCATACATAACTCTACTATACCGAAACGTCACCGAACCTTAAGTGTGCAGACCCTGCGGGTTCGAGAACTATGTAGACATGACCGAGACACCTCTACGACCAATAACCAATAGCGGGACCTGGATGCCCATATTGGTTCCTACATATTCTACGAAGATCTTTATCGGTTGAACCTCTATGTCAAGGATTCAGTTAATCCCGTATGATGTTTCCTTTGTTTATCGGTATGTTACTTGCCCGGGATTCGATCGTCGGTATCTCTATACCTAGTTCAATCTCGTTACTGGCAAGTCTCTTTACTCGTTCCGTAATACAAGATCCCGTGGCTAACACTTTAGTTACATTGCTTGCAAGGCTTATAGTGATGTTGTATTACCGAGTAGGCCCTGAGATACCTCTCCGTCACATGGAGTAACAAATCCCAGTCTTGATCCATGCCAATTCAACAGACATCCTCGGAGATACCTGTAGAGCATCTTTATAGTCACCCAGTTACGTTGTGATGTTTGATACACACAAGGTATTCCTCCGGTGTCAGTGAGTTGCATGATCTCATGGTCATAGGAACAGATACTTTGACATGCAGAAAACAATAGCAATAAACTGACACGATCATATGCTATGTTCATAGTTTGGGTCTTGTCTATCACATCATTCTCCTAATGATGTGATCCCGTTATCAAATGACATCTCATGTCTATGGCTATGAAACCTTGACCATCTTTGATCAACGAGCTAGTTAACTAGAGGCATACTAGGGACACAGTGTTGTCTATGTACCCACACATGTATTTGAGTTTCTAATCAATACAATTATAGCATGGATAATAAACGATTATCACGAACAAGGAAATATAATAATAACCAATTTATTATTGCCTCTAGGGCATATTTCCAACAAGGATTTGTCAAATGGGGGATACCACAGAGAAGTTGTAGAGTTCTACCATTTTCGCTTTACAATCCCAATAAAACAATATAGTTGTTCTGCAAGTAATTACGTGACATGATGGTCTACAGCCACAAGAAGGTCGGGTGAAGTCTACGATGGGTCAGTTTCCAAGCAAGGAGAAGTCCAAGGCGGCGTTGGTCTACAGCTACAAGAACGCCATCAACAGGTTCGCGGGGAAGCTCACGCCTGCACAGGTCGCCATGTTGAGGAGTGAGTTCCCCTCTTGCTGCTCTGCTCTCACAGTCAACTGAACCCTTTAGTTAGCGATAGAACTACAATTGCAAGAGTTTTTTTAATTGCATGATGCACAGTTGATAGTCAACTAAGGCAAACCCATTGTATAAAATTTAAGATCAAGTTGGTAATTTTAGTCGGACTTGTTCTCTTTGTCAAAGTTTGCCTCTTTCCTATCATTTTGCTTTCTTAAAAGATCAAGGTATCAAACAAACTAAAAAATCCAAGAAAAAAACGTTTAGGAATATAGCTAGATCTGAGAGCATCTCCTGAGCAGGAACAAACAAATATGCACTTTGCAGAAACTTAGCTGTGGTACCCAACAAATTTAAAAAGAAAACAAAATTTCTATAAGAAAGCCTGTCTATATCTGAGCATCCGATCGACTGAAAGAAACCAAAAAAATCCCCTGTGTAGGAACCTAGCTAGACATGGAGATCTCCTTGACAAGTAGGGTGAAGAAGCTCACCTATCCTCTCTGGTAAGGATAAAATTTGCACACTTCAGAATGAAAGTAATTAGAAATCTAGGTGAGGGAACAAAAAAAGCTTCAGATGTGTGCATTCGTGGAAAAAGAAGGAATCACACACGCATGTTGAATGAGGAGCTCATCTGGACCTGGTGTGTCACCGTAGTTGAGGGTACGACCGCCCCTGATGCACTCACGAGAGGGCTTACTTCATTTGAAGAGGAGAGGAGGCGGCGGCCGCTGAACTCGCCGCCAGCTTCGGCGCAGCTGCCCCTCTCGACCGTGCGGTCCGCAGCAGAGGAGGCGGGCATGAATCGGTGCTTCGGCCCGACCAGCGGCTGCAGTTGCTCCTGCTGCTCCGGCAAGTGAGCCTCCCTCCATGGCCGATCATGCCTCCTTGCTCTGGCTGGCGAGCCTCCCTCCATGGCCGACCCCATCCTCATTTGTCGCTGCACCAACCCCCGCTACTTTCCCCCCGCATGCGCAGGCTTCTGCCCATACCGGACCCGTGCGCCACCAGCCTAAGCAACAGGTCGACGGCAGCGTCCTTCCCTGCCTTGTACTCTCCTATCGGCCATTGATCTAGGGTAGCCGGTGGAGGAGTCGGGGCAACGACGGGGAACAGGGAGGAAAGGCGGTGACGAGCATGCACACGGAGGGAGAGGGAGAGGGAGATGGTTCGTGGCTCCATGTTGTGGCGGCTGACGAGGGAGAGAGATCGAGGAGGGAGGGAGGGAGGGGATTGGGTAAGGGGCTTTCGAGGAAACGACATGCCCATGCCCATGCCCACGAGGCCACGACGCACGACGCGGCCAACTGCTCTGCGGCTCCCCCGTGACGCAGGCAGCGCGCGACGCGACGTGTCAGTCGCGTCAGGAGTTGTTCACCCAAGAAATTGCAACCCAGTCAATGGAGGATCTGATGAGTGGGACCAGAAGTAGCGGCGGCCCACCCGTCATCGCGCCAACACAAACGTGGGTGCACAAGCCGGGTGAACATGCTCCGTTCCATCCCTCCGCAGCTGACGCAGGATGCATCAACTCCCACGACGCACGATACGGGTAGTGCCCGAGGAGCGACCCTCCAAAAGCGGTTGACCGAGAAAACTCTAACCTACACCATGAGACATGCAGCTAGTGTAGCTGACGAGCGGGACCAGGGACAGCACCGGCCCACCCGTCATAGGAAGAGAATAGGCGCAGGTATAGAAACTGGTGCATACGTGCTGGCCAACTCCTCCGTGGCTCTCCCTGGCCGCACGCCGCGTTCACCGCGGACGAGCCACGCGACGACGCGCGTGGAGTGGTCACCCGAGATTTTCAAACCCAGCTAACGTAAGAACTCGGTGAGCCCACCAGTCATCTGATTACAAACTGGACGACTGGGTCAAAACAGGCAGTCAAAATCCAACGGGCGACATGAGCACGTTGACCAGACCAGAGGGGATCGAACGGGCAGAATGGAGCAAAATCGAGGGAGCCCTCGGATGGGCGGGTCGGCCGGCCACCTTATAGGTTAGAATTGCTGCTGTCACTATTACTGTTATTTTTGCTACTACTATTTGCCATGCTACTAAACCTTTGCTGCAGAGAGATATCCCAGGTGCGCTTGAATTGACAACTCAACTGTCAAGGCCAATAAATATTCTTTGGCTCCCCTTGTGTCAAATCAATAAATTAGCGTGAAATACTACCCGTGAAGTCTGTCGTGATCCCCTATACCTGTGGGTTATCAAGACCTTTTTCTGGCGCCATTGCCGGGGAGCATAGCTCTATTTATTGTGTTAACTTGAGGATATCCAATTGCCACTATGAAGAATCTGAAAGATAATCGAACTAAGATTGTCCCCTCTCACACGAGAGGAGGTAAGGAACTGCCATCTAGCTCTGCTTTTGATTCACCTACTGTTTTGAATCAGCTTGTTACACCACTGCCTGTTGATCGTCCTGATATGTCACATGAACTTGATGATGCTACATCTGAAATTAATGATGATAATAATTGCTATACATGTTGAAACTGAAACTATGCCACTGAATGAATTACTTGATGCTCATATTGCTAAAGCTAGGGAACTTGAAAAATGCTGAAACTGATGAGGACTTTGAATCACCTGTTACACCTCGCTCTCCTAATTATGAATTGCCTTATGTACCTGAAGGTTATGTCATGGATAAGGAAACAACTAGGGATTTCTTTGCTTGTGACAATAGAGATGACTTGAAGAAACTGCTATGCAAACTGTCTATGATGGAGAAAATGAAATATGATCCTAATTTGCTACGTCTCCTATATTTGTTACTGATAAGGATTATGAGTTCTCTGTGGACCTTGAGTTAATTCCTATAGTAGAGTCTGATCCTTTCCACGGTTATGAAAATGAAACTGTTGTCGAACACCTTATGAAACTAAATGATATTGCCACTCTGTTTACAACTGATGAAAAGATACACTATTATTATATCCTTAAGCTTTTTTCCTTTCTCGCTAAAAGACGAGGCCAAGGAATGGTTTCTTTCTCTTGCCCCTGGATTTATGCGTAGTCTTCAGGATATGCTTCATTACTTTTCTGAAAAATATTTTCCTGCTCATAATAAACAAGCTGCCTTTCAGGAAATATTTAATTTTACGCAAATTGAAGAAGAGAATCTTCCTCAAGCTTGGGGGAGGCTTCTCTAGTTACTTAGAGCTTTGCCTGATTGTCCTCTTAAGAAAAATGAAATGCTTGATATCTTTTATAATGGACTAACCGATGCTTTTAGGGACTTCCTAGATGTGCTGGTTGTGTTTTCAGGGAAAGAACTGTCGGTCAAGCTGAAGAACTATTGAATAACATATTGCAAAATGCCGATGATTGGACACTTCCTGAACAACCTCTGGAACCTATTCAAAAGAAAAGAGGTATTATATTCCTCAACCTTGAAGATATGCAAGAAGCAAAAAGATCTATGAAGGAGAAAGATATTAAAATTGAGGATATCAAGAAACTACCACCTATTGAAGAAATACATGGACTTGATACCCCGACACAGGTAGTAGAGGTAAACTTTCTCCGTTCCTTTAGTGAAAATGATATACCTTACACTAAGACTCATGAACAATGCATGGATGAATTTGACAATTACATTGTTAAGCAATAACACTTCAATAACTATGTTAAGGATTAACTGAGACGTAATGCCATGATGATAGACCACTTAAGTGACTTGATGTTTAGAATTGCGAATGATGTCAAAGGTCTAGGTAAACATGCTTTTATGGTTCACACTCAACTAGACCAATTTGCTAAGTCAGAAAATGATTTGCTTGCTGAAGTAAATAATAATATGAATGATCATGATGTTAGAGTAATGACTAGGGGAGGTCGTATGACCCAAGAACCTCTCTATCCGGAAGGTCATCCTAAAAGAATGGAACAGGATTCTCAGAAAATTAATGTTTATGCACCTAGTTCCTCTAATAAGAAAAAGAAGAAGAATGATAGGAACTTGCATGCTCCTAGTGAACCTGTTATAGAAACATCCACTGAGAACCATAATGATGTTTCTATTTCTAATGTTGAGACCCAGTCCGGTAATGAACATGCACCTATTTATAATGAAAAGGAAGATGAAAATAATACTGTGCATGTAGATGCTCCACTAGATAGTAATAAAGAACATGATAACGATGTAGAGATAGAACCTACCGAGGATCTTGATAACCCACCTCCTAAAAATAAACGTTATGATAAGAGAGACTTTGTTGTTAGAAAACATGGAAGGGAAAGAGAGCCATGGGTTCAAAAACCCATGCCATTCCCTCGCAAGCCTTCTAAAAGTAGGGACGATGAAGATTTTGAGCGCTTTGCTGAAATGATTAGACCTGTCTTTTTGCATACTCGTTTGACCGATATATTGAAAATGCCCCCGTATGCTAAGTATATGAAAGATATTATTACCAGCAAAAGAAAAATACCTGAAACTGAAATTGCTACTATGCTTGCCAATTATTCTTTTGATGGAGGAATACCTAAGAAGCTAGGAGATCCTGGTATACCCGCAATACCTTGCTCTATTAAAAGAAATTATGTTAAAACTGCTTTATGTGATTTAGGGGCCGGTGTTAGTGTTATGCCTTTCTCCCTTTATAAAAGACTTGATTTGAGTAAGCTTACACCTACTGAGATATCTTTGCAAATGGCTGATAAATCCACTACTTTACCTATTGTGATTTGCGAGGACGTTCGTGTTGTGGTTGCAAATGTTACTATCTTGACAGACTTTTTTATTATTGATATGCCCGAGGACGACAATGTGTCGATCATCCTTGGTAGGCTCTTTTTAAATACTGCATGGGCTGTTATTGATTGCAATAAAAGCAAGGTTATCTTTCATGTCAATGGCAAGCAACATACCGTGCATTTCCCGAAAAAGCAAACTTTGGTTAATAATATTAATGTCATTGAGCCTATTCCCACGGTTATCATTGGAAGTTTTGAAATTCCTCTACCTACTGTCAAGAAGAAATATTATAATCTTATTGTTGGGGACATGCAAATCCACATTGAGGTAACCTAGTGATATACAAAAATTCTTCGGTTGCATGTTAATCGGAAACGGTTGTTAATAAGACTTGATCAACCTTATTAATGGATCCTTTTCGGAAGGCATGTGATTGATGAATTTAGTACTTACAACTCTCTGTATCAAAAATTTATCCTCTGTTATTTTTAGTTCTTATAAAATAAATTAGCTTGATTTTCTGTTTTTTTGTTTTTCCCATGCATAGAAAAATGATCAAAATAAAAAAAATCTCAGATTGCCACAAAATTTTAATATGATTTTTTCTGGAATATATAAGATTTTTTGGCATAAAAATTACAGTAGGGGAGTGCACCTGTGGGCCACAAGCCAACACGGCGCCCCCCTAGGTCGCGCCATGATGGCTTGTAGGGCCCACATGGACCCCCTGTTGGAAATATGCCCTAGAGGCAATAATAATTTAGTTATTATCATATTTCCTTGTTCGTGATAATCGTTTATTATCCATGCTATAATTGTATTGATTGGAAACTCAAATACATGTGTGGGTACATAGACAACACTGTGTCCCTAGTATGCCTCTAGTTAACTAGCTCGTTGATCAAAAGATGGTGAAGGTTTCCTAGCCATGGACATGAGATGTCATTTGATAACGGGATCACATCATTAGGAGAATGATGTGATGGACAAGACCCAAACTGTAAACGTAGCATATGATCGTGTCAGTTTATTGCTATTGTTTTCTGCATGTCAAGTATCTGTTCCTTTGACCATGAGATCATGCAACTCACTGACACCGGAGGAATACCTTGTGTGTATCAAACGTCGCAACGTAACTGGGTGACTATAAAGATGCTCTACAGGTATCTCCGAGGGTGTCTGTTGAATTGGCATGGATCAAGACTGGGATTTGTTACTCCGTGTGACGGAGAGGTATCTCAGGGCCCACTCGGTAATACAACATCACAATGAGCCTTGCAAGCAATGTGACTAAAGTGTTAGCCACGAGATCTTGTATTACGGAACGAGTAAAGAGACTTTCCGGTAACGAGATTGAACTAGGTATAGAGATACCGACGATCGAATCTCGGGCAAGTAACATACCGAAGAACAAAGGGAACAGCATACGGGATTAACTGAATCCTTGACATAGAGGTTCGACCGATAAAGATCTTCGTAGAATATGTAGG
This sequence comes from Elymus sibiricus, assembly GCA_039707655.1. Lineage (NCBI taxonomy): Eukaryota > Viridiplantae > Streptophyta > Magnoliopsida > Poales > Poaceae > Elymus > Elymus sibiricus. The sequence goes on from CM077675.1 coordinate 358,977,146, forward strand.
AGCCAATATGGGCATCCAGGTCCCGCTATTGGTTATTGACCGTAGAGGTGTCTCGGTCATGTCTACATAGTTCTCGAACCCGCAGGGTCTACACACTTAACGTTTGGTGACGATATAAGTATAGTTGAGTTGTTATGTTGGTGACCGAAAGTTTTTCGGAGTCCCGGATGAGATCCCGGACATGACGAGGAGCTCTGGAATAGTCCGGAGGTAAAGATTGATATATGGGATAATAGTGTTTGGTCTCCGGAAGGGTTCCGGAATTCACCGGAAGGAGTTTCGGATGTTTCCCGAAATGTTCGGGTATGAGAACACTTTATTTGGGCCAAGGGATAAAGCCCACGAGGCTTTAGGAAGGTGCAAAAGGAAGTTTTGCGGAGGCCAGGGGCCAGACGCCAGGGACCCTGGCGTCTGGGGCCAGACGCCGAGGACCCTGGCGTCTGGTCCTGGAGTCCGAGCAGGACTCTTGCCTTGCGGGCCAAACCGACTTTGAGGAGGCTCTTTCTCCAAGTTTCGACCCCAGGGCTCAACATATAAATAGAGGGGCAGGGCTAGCACCCGGAACACATCAAGATTTCCCCAAGCCGTGTGCGGCAACCCTAACCCTCTAGTTCCTACGTCATAATCTCCGTAGCGCTTGGTGAAGCCCTGCAGAGATTGTTCCTCACCACCATCACCACGCCGTCGTGCTGCCGGAACTCATCTACTACTTCACCATCGCTCGCTGGATCGAGGAGGTGAAGGCGTCATCAAGCCGTACGTGTGTTGAACGCGGAGGTGCCGTCCGTTCGGCACTAGTTCGTGATTGGTTCGAGGGACGACTTGCGATTTGGATCGCGGAGACGTTCGACTACATCAACCGCGTTTCTTAACGCTTCCGCTTAGCGATCTACAAGGGTATGTAGATTCACTCTCCCTCTCGTAGATGCTCATCACCATGGATAGATCTTGTGTGTGCGTAGGAAATTTTTTGTTTCCCATGCAACGTTCCCCATCAGTGGCATCATGAGCTAGGTCTATGCGTAGATGAGATCTCGAGTAGAACACAAACGAGTTGTGGGCGTGGGTGTATACATATTGCTTGCCGTTACTAGTTGATACTTGATTCGGCGGTATTGTGAGATGAAGCGGCCCGGACCAACATTACTCGTACGCTTACGAGAGACCGGTTCCTTCAACTGACATGTAACTTTGTTGCATAAAGATGGCTAGCGGGTGTCTGTCTCTCTCACTTTAGTTGAATCGATTTCAATGAAGAGGGTTCTTTTAGAAGATCAAAAAGCAATCACTACACCACGTTGTGGTTTTGCGTAGGTAAGAACGGTTCTTGCAAACCCGTAGCAGCCACGCAAAATTTGCAACAACAATTAGAGGACGTCTAACTTGTTTTTGCAGGGTATGTTGTGATGTGATATGGCCAATTACATGATGAGATATATGTGATGTATGAGATGATCATGTGTTGTATAGAATATCACGACTTGCATGTCGATGAGTACGGCAACTGGCAGGAGCCATAGAGTTGTCTTTAATTATTGTATGACCTGCGTGTCAATCATTAAGCGCTATGTAATGCTTTACTTTATCGCTAAACGTTAGCAATAGTCGTGGAAGCAACAGTCGGCGCGACAACCTCATGGCGACACGTTGATGGAGATCAAGATGATGGAGATCATGGTGTCGTGCCGGTGACGATGGAGATCATGCCGGTGCTTTGGAGATGGAGATCAAAAGCACGAGTTCATGGCCATATCATGTCACTTATGATTTGCATGTGATGTTAATCCTTTTATGCATCTTATTTTGCTTAGGACGACGGTAGCATTATAAGGTGATCCCTCACTTAAATTTCAAGATAAATTGTGTTCTCCCCGAGTGTGCACCGTTGCGAAAGTTCGTCGTTTCGAGACACGCCGTGATGATCGGGTGTGATAGACTCTACGTTCACATACAACGGGTGTAAGCCATGTTGCACGTGCGGAACACTCGGGTTAAACTTGACGAGCCTAGCATGTACAGACATGGCCTCGGAACACAAGAGACCGAAAGGTCGAACATGAGTCATATAGTAGATATGATCAACATGAAGATGTTCACCATTGAAACCACCTCAACTCACGTGATGATCGGACTTGAGTTGGTGGATTTGGATCATGTGACACTCGAATGACCGGAGGGATGTCAATTTGAGTGGGAGTTTTTAAGTAATATGATTAACTAAACTCATTATCATGAACATAGTCAAAATGTCTTTGCAAATTATGTTGTAGATTACTAGCTCGCGCTGTAGCTCCCTTGAATTTTTATATGTTCCTAGAGAAATAGATTTGAAAGATGATGGTAGCAATAATGCGGACCGGGTCCGTGATCTGAGGATTGTCCTCAATGCTGCACAGAAGGCTTATGTCCTTAATGCACCGCTCGGTGCGCCACCCCCTCAAGCGTCGTCTGTAGATGTTGTGAACATCTGACAGGCACGTTCTGATAACTACTTGATAGTTCAGTGCACAGAAGGCTTATGTCCTTAATTCATTGAGGAACCTAAACCACTGCAACATCTTCGTTACAGCTTAGTATTTAGCGAGAAGACTTGCGATATTATTCCCTTGCCTGCACCCTCTTTGTTTAATTATCATGCTGATACGTCTCCGCCGTATCTATAATTTTTGATTGTTTCATGCCAATATTATATAACTTTTACATATTTTTGGCAACATTTTATATGATTTATTGGACTAAGATATTGATCCAGTGCCCAGTGCCAGTTCCTGTTTGTTGCATGTTTTTTGTTTCGCAGAATGTCCATATCAAATGAAGTCCAAACACGATAAAAAATTATGGACAATTATTTTGGAATATATGTGATTTTTGGGAGTTGGAATCAATGCAAAATGAGGCCCACAACCCCCACAGTACACCTGGGCGCGCCCCAGGACCCAGGCGCACCGTGGTGGGTTGTGGTAACCTCGTAAGTCGACTGGAGCTCTACTTCGGGCGCAAGGAAGCTTATATCTGGAAAAAAATCGTGTTAAAATCTCAGCGCAATCGGAGTTATGGATCTCCGGGAATATAAGAAACGGTTTTCGGCCAGAAAACAGGAACGCAAAACAGAAGAGAACAGAGAGGGAGATCCAATATCGAAGGGGCTCCTGCCCCTCCGCCGCCATGGAGGCCATGGAACAGAGGGGGAACTCTCCTCCCATCTAGGGGGGAGGCCAAGGAAGAAGAATAAGGAGGGGGCTCTCTCCCCCTCTCTCCCGGTGGCGCCGGAACATTGTCGGGGCAATCATCGTGACGACGATCTACACCAACAATTTCGCCGCCGTCAACAACAACTCTCCCCCTCTCTATGCAGCGGTGTAACACCTCTCTTCCCCACTATAATCTCTACTTAAACATGGTGCTCAAATCCATATATTATTTCCCAATGATATGTGGCTATCCTATGATGTTTGAGTAGATCCGTTTTGTCCTTTGGGCTAATTGATGATCGTGGTTGGCATGAGTTGTATGTTTTATTTTGGTGCTATCCTATGGTGCCCTCCGTGTCGCGCAAACATGAGGGATCCCCGTTGTAGGGTGTTGCAATATGTTCATGATTTTCTTATGGTGGGTGGTGTGAGTGCCAGAAGCATAGACCCGAGTAGGTGGGTTGTTGCATATGGGAGTAGAGAGGACTTGATACTTAATGCTATGGTTGGGTTTTACCTTAATGATCTTTGGTAGTTGCGGATGCTTGCTAGAGTTCCAATCATAAGTGCATATGATCCAAGTACGGAAAGTATGTTATCTCATGCCTCTCCCTCATATAAAATCGCAATAATGATTACCGGTTTAATTATCAATTGCCTAGGGACAAATAACCTTCTTGTTTGACAAAAGTTTTCTACTAAACAACTAACTTTTATTATCTTGCAATTTACTCGTAGTTTTATTCCCGCAAAGTACGTCTAGTTTTATTCGTGGAAACTATCCTATCACTTACAAAATAGTTTCATACTTGTTCTAGGTAAAGCAAACGTTAAAGTGTGCGTAGAGTTGTATCGGTGGTCGATAGAACTTGAGGGAATATTTGTTCTATCTTTAGCTCCTCATTGGGTTCAACACTCTTATTTATCGAAAAAGGCTACAAACGATCCCCTACACTTGTGGGTTAGCAAGACCTTTTTCTGGCGCCGTTGCCGGGGAGCAATAGCGTGGGGTGAATATTCTCGTGTGTGCTTGTTTGATTTATCACGAAGTAGATTTTATTTTGTGCTCTTGTTTTCTATCTTTAGATATGGGTAGGAAACGTAAAATACCAAAAAAATAGATGTACTTGCTGCTCCAAAAGTTGAGTAACCACTAGTGTTCCATACTACCGAAGAATATTACTTGGATCATCTTCGATCCCTTTGTGCTCGTGCTGAAAACCCAACTAGCTTAGCTGAGGGAAAATCTTTAAATGAGCATGCTTATTATGTGCGACACCGCTTATCCCAAAAAGGGAAACTTTTGTGGCATGATATTAATAGTTTGTATTGCTATGCTTGGAATCTATGTGAAATTTATGATTTTACTTGTTGTTCCGAAGAAATTAAAAAACAGCTTCCCTACCAATGTGTGTTTAATGATAATGAAATACTATCTTCTTATGCCAAGGAAGCCTATTGTTATTATTATGTTGAACAAATTGAAGAATTTGTTGCTTTTAAGGGTGCTTATGAAATTGCTTCTTTGATTGAAAAGTGCGATGCTACTCTTTACAAGTCTGAAAATTTTGCCGTACTCAAATATTGCTATGAAAACTATGCTTATAATGCTTATGTTAAAGAATTTATTGAAAGAATGATCGCTGCCTTGGAAGAGACTAATATTTTGCAGGAATCTATGGAAGAGGAAGTTGCCGAAATTGTGAGCTCATTAGATGAAAAAGATGAGGAGGAGAGCGAAGAGCAAAAGGAGGAAGAGCGGATTAGCTACCCGTGCCCACCTTCTAATGAGAGTAACTCTTCAACTCATACATTATTTAATTTCCCTTCGTGCTTACCGAAGGATGAATGCTATGATAATTGCTATGATCCCGTGGATTCTTTTGAAATATCCCTTTTTGACGAACTTGATGCTTGCTATGCCTGTGGCCAAGATGCCAATATGAATTATGCTTATGGAGATGAACTTGCTATAGTTTCTTATGTTAAGAATGAAATTGTTGCTATTGTACCCACACATGATAGTCCTATTATCTTTTTGAATTCTCCCAACTACACTATATCGGAGAAGTTTGCTCTTATTAAGGATTATATTGATGGGTTGCGTTTTGCTACTACACATGATGATTTTGATGAATATAATATGCATGTGCTTGCTGCTCCTACTTGAAATTATTACGAGGGAGGAACTACATCTCCACCTCTTTATGTTTCCAATACGATAAAATTGCAAGAATCTGTTTATACCATGCATTGGCCTTTACTTGATGTGCATAAATTGTTCTTTTATGACATGTCGATGCATAGGAAGAGAGTTAGACTTTTTCATTGTATGATATATGTTGCTTTCTGCTTACTATTAAATTACAAATCATTGTTAATTAAAATTGGCTTTGATATCCCTTGGGATCCGGGTGGATCCATTACTTGAGCACTTTATGCATAGCTTAATGGCTTTAAAGAAAGCGCTGTCAGGGAGACAACCCGGAAGTTTTAGAGAGTCATTTATTCTGTTGAGTTCTTTTATAAAGTTTAAAAACCAAAAAAATATAGAGGGGAACCTAAAACTTCACAAAAAGAAAAGTGAAAGTGAGAGAGACGAACATCGTGAAAGTGGGGGAATTCCTTGAACTTTGTTCATGCCCATGGAAACTTTGTGAATCTTGAATCACAGAAACTTTTAAACAAAAATAATTATCCCCTTGTACAAATCCATTGTATTATAAAAATAATTTGTCAAGATTTGCCTTTAGGATGATTAGATTGCTTGTTGGTATGTGCGGTGTAAAAATAGAAACTTTGGCTGCAGTGTGTGAATTTACATTTTTTACCGGAACGTCAAAAGTTTCTAAAATTTTTGCAAAGTATTTATATACAAATGTTTTATTTCATCCTAATTTTTCAGAATTTTTGGAGTTATATAAGTATGGTCAAAGTTCAGATTACTACAGACTGTCCTGTTTAAGACAGATTCTGTTTTTGATGCATTGTTTTGCTTGTTTTGATGAAACTATCGATTTTATCGGTGGTATAAGCCATGGAGAAGTTATAATACATCTGTGATAATGCAAATATAAAACATCAATGGGTTTGCAATGGTACTTAAATTAGTAATTTGCTTTATTATACTAACGGATCTCACCAGTTTTCTGTTAAGTTTTGTGTGGATGAAGTGTTCAAAGATCGAGGAGGTCTCGATATGAGGAGAAGGAGGAGAGGCAAGAGTTCAAGCTTGGGGATTCCCAAGGCACCCCAAGTAAATATCCAAGGAGACTCAAGCGTCTAATCTTGGGGATGCCCTGGAAGGCATCCCATCTTCTTCAACAAGTATCGGTATGTTTTCGTTTTCGTTTCGTTCATGTGATATTTGTAAATCTTGGAGCATCTTTTATGTTTAGTTTTCACTTTTATTTTATGCACCATGCTGGTATGAGATAGTCCATGGTTGATTTATAGAATGCTCATTGCACTTCACTTATATCTTTTGAGTATGGCTTTATAGAATGCTTCATGTGCTTCACTGATATCATTTGATGTTTGGATTGCCTGTTTCTCTTCACATAGAAAACCGTTATTTGTAGAATGCTCTTTTGCTTCACTTATATTTATTAGAGCATGGTCTTTTGTAGAAATAATTAAACTCTCTTGCTTCACTTATATCTATTAATAGAGTCAACAGGAATTGGTCATTTGCATGGTTAGTCATAAAATCCTACATAAAACTTATGGATCACCGAATATGATATGTTTGATTCCTTGCAATAGTTTTGCGATATAGAGATGATAATATGTGGGAGGTACTAGAAAACGTTTGTGGTTAGTAAGAATATTGGTGTTAAGGTTTGTGATTCCCGAAGCATGCACATATAGTCTCCCATTATGCCAGGAAGTTGGAGCACAATTTATCCTTGATTGTCTATCTTTGTGTGAAGGTCGGGAGCGCGCGATGGTTAACTCCTACCAACCTCCCCCCCAGGAGCATGCAAAGTAATACTTTGCTTCGAGGGCTAATAAACTTTTGCAATAAGTATGTGAGTTCTTTATGACTAATGTGATTCCATGGATTATATGCACTCTTACCTTTCCGCAATTTGCTAGCCTCTACGGTTCCGTGCATTGCCCTTTCTCACCTCGAGAGTCGGTGCAAACTTCGCCGGTGCATCCAAACCCCGTGATATGATACGCTCTATCACACATAAGCCTTATTATATCTTCCTCAAAACAGCCACCATACCTACCTATTATGGCACTTCCATAGCCATTCCGAGATATATTGCCATGCAACTTCCACCGCTTCCGTTTTGATGACTTGAGCATTCATTGTCATATTGCTTTACATGATCGTAAGATAGCTAGCATGATGTTTTCATGGCTTGTCCGTTTTTTGATATCTTTGCTACGCTAGATCATTGCACATCCTGGTATACTGCCAGAGGCATTCATATAGAGTCATACTTTGTTCTACTATCGAGTTGTAATATTGAGTTGTATGTAAATAGAAGTGTGATGATCATCATTATTCATTATTAGAGCATGTCCCAGTGAGGAAAGGATGATGGAAACTATGATTCCCCCACGAGTTGGGATGAGGCTCCAAACAAATATAAAAGAAAAAAAAGAGAAAAAAAAGAAGAAGAAAAAAAAGAAAAAAAAGAGAGACAAAGAGAGAAGGGGCATGCTAATTACACACTTGTGCTTCAAAGCAGCACCATGTTTTTCATATAGAGAGTCTCCTATGTTGTCACTTTCATATACTAGTGGGAATTGTTAGATGCACACCCACTTAGTTTTCATACTGAGCTTTCATATGCTTATAGCTCTTAGTGCATCCGTAGCATGGCAATCCCTACTTCTCGCATTGATATCAATTGATGGGCATCTCCATAGCCCGTTGATTAGCCGCTTCGATGTGAGACTATCTTTCCTTTTGTCTTCTCTATATTAATGTCTACCACCGCATTCTATTCCACCCATAGTGCTATATCCATGGCTTGCACTCATGTATTGCATGAGAGTTGAAAATGCTGAAGCGCGTTAAAAAGTATGAACCAATTGCTTGGCTGACACCGGGGTAGTACATGATTTATACTTTGTGTTAAGAAGGCAAAGCATGACAAGGCTATATGATTTTGTAGGGATAGCCTTGATATTTCGAAAGACATGATTGTTTGTGGGGATGCCTGAGTATTAATGTCTTTATGTCAAATTATAGACTATTGCTTTGAATCACTCATGTCTTAATATTCATGCCATGATTAGATATATGATCAAGATTATGCTAGGTAGCATTCCACATAAAAAAATATCTTTTTTTATCATTTACCTACTCGAGGACGAGAAGGAATTAAGCTTGGGGATGCTGATACGTCTCCGTCGTATCTATAATTTTTGATTGTTTCATGCCAATATTATATAACTTTCACATATTTTTGCCAACATTTTATATGATTTATTGGACTAACATATTGATCCGGTGCCCAGTGCCAGTTCCTGTTTGTTGCATGTTGTTATTTCGCTGAATGTCCATATCAAATGAAGTCCAAACGCGATAAAAATTTACGGAGAATTATTTTGGAATATATGTGATTTTTGGGAGTTGGAATCAACGCAAAAGGAGGCCCACAGCCCCCACAGTACACCTGGGTGCGCCCCAGGGCTCAGGCGCGCCCCAGGGCCCAGGCGCGCCGTGGTGGGTTGTGGTCACCTCGTAAGTCGGTTGGAGCTCTACTTCGGGCACAAGGAAGCTTATATCCGGAAAAAAACGTGTTAAAATCTTAGCGCAATCGGAGTTACGGATCTCCGGGAATATAAGAAATAGTTTTCGGCCAGAAAACAGGAACACAAAACAGAAGAGAACAGAGAGGGAGATCCAATCTGGGAGGGGCTCCTGCCCCTCCACCACCATGGAGGCCATGGACCAGAGTGGGAACTCTCCTCCCATCTAGGGGGAGGCTAAGGAAGAAGAAGAATGAGGGGGGCTCTCTCCCCCTCTCTCCCGGTGGCGCCAGAACGCCGCCGGGGCAATCATCGTGACGACGATCTACACCAACAACTTCGCCGCCGTCAACACCAACTCTCTCCCTATCTATGCAGCGGTGTAACACCTCTCTTCCCCGCTGTAATCTCTACTTATACATGGTGCTCAACTCCATATATTATTTCCCAATGATATGTGGCTATCTTATGATGTTTGAGTAGATCCATTTTGTCCTATGGGCTAATTGATGATCGTGGTTGGTATGAGTTGTATGTTTTATTTTGGTGCTGTCCTATGGTGCCCTCCGTGTCGCGCAAACATGAGGGATCCCCGTTGTAGGGTGTTGCAATATGTTCATGATTTGCTTATGGTGGGTGGCGTGAGTGACAGAAGCACAAACCCAAGTAGGTGGGTTGTTGCATATGGGAGTAGAGAGGACTTGATACTTAATGCTATGGTTGGGTTTTACCTTAATGATCTTTGGTAGTTGCGGATGCTTGCTAGAGTTCCAATCATAAGTGCATATGATCCAAGTACGGAAAGTAAGTTAGCTCATGCCTCTCCCACATATAAAATTGCAATAATGATTACCGGTCTAGTTATCAATTGCCTAGGGACAAATAACCTTGTTGTTTGATAAAAGCTTTCTACTAAACAACTAACTTCTATTATCTTGCAATTTACTCATAGTTGAAATTCCTTTGACGTGGCTTGAGACTGCGTTGGTATTTCCCCAAAGAGGAAGGGATGATGCAGCACAACGACGGAAAGTATTTCCCTCAGTTATGAAACCAAGGTTATCGAACCTAGAAGGAGGACCACACAATGCTATGTAAACGGTACCTCCACACAAAGAACAAATACTTGCAACCCGACGCGTAAGAGAGGTTGTCAATCACTCAACGGTAAAAAGATAGATTAGGTGTAGTAGATTGGATAAATAGATCTCGCTAGAACACAAAATAAAAGAGGCAAATAAAAAAGCGCAGCTAGGTATTTTTGGGTTTTTGGAATAATAGATATGAAAACAAAAAGCGGCAGAAGATAGATCGGAAAGCAATATGTTGGAAAAGTAGACCCGGGGGCCGTAGGTTTCACTAGTGGCTTCTCTCATGAGTATAGCACACGGTGGGTAAACAAATTACTGTTGGGCAATTGATAGAAGATCAAATAATCATGACGATATCCAAGGCGATGATCATTATATAGGCATCACGTCCAAGATAAGTAGACCGACTCCTGCCTGCATCTACTACTATTACTCCACACATCGACTGCTATGCAGCATGCATCTAGTGTATTAAGTTCATGGAAAAACGGAGTAATGCAATAAGAACGGTGACATGATGTAGACAAGATCTATTCATGTAGGAATAGACCCCATCTTGTTATCCTTAATTGCAACGATACATGCGTGCCTCGCCGCCCCTTCTGTCACTGGGAGAGGACACCGCAAGATCGAACCCATCACAAAGCACCTCTTCCCATGGCAAGAAAAATCGATCTAGTTGGCCTACCTAAACCAAAGATTCAAAGAAGAAATACGACGCTATAAGTAATCATGCATATAAGAGATCAAAGAAGACTCAAATAATATTCATGGATAGAAACTGATCATGAACTCAAAATTCATCGGATCCCAACAAACACACCGCAAAAAGTCATTACACCAAATAGATCTCCAAGAGACCATTGTATTGAGAATCAAAAGAGAGAGAGAAAGCCATCTAGCTACTGCCTACGGACCCGTAGGTCTATGGTGGACTACTCACGCATCATCGGAGAGGCACCAATGAGGATGATGAACCCCTCCGTGATGGTGTTAGATTGGATCTCGCGGTTCTAGAACTTGCGGCGGCTGGAAGTATTTTTCATCGACTCTTTGGTTTAGTTAGGCCAACTAGATCGATTATTCTTGCCATGGGAAGAGGTGCTTTGTGATGGGTTCGATCTTGCGGTGTCCTCTCCCAGTGACAGAAGGGGCGGCGAGGCACGCATCTATCGTTGCTATTAAGGATAACAAGATGGGGTCTATTCCTACATGAATAGATCTTGTCTACATCATGTCACCGTTCTTATTGCATTACTCTGTTTTTCCATGAACTTAATACACTAGATGCATGCTGGATAGCGGTCAATGTGTGGAGTAATAGTAGTAGATGCATAATCGTTTCGGTCTACTAATCTTAGACGTGATGCCTATATAATGATCATCGCCTTGGATATCGTCATGATTATTTGATCTTCTATCAATTGCCCAACAGTAATTTGTTTACCCACCGTGTGCTATACTCATGAGAGAAGTCTCCGTTGTATCTAATTTTCCTAATGTTTTTGCTCTTGTTTTGGACTCTAATTTGCATGATTTGAATGAAACTAACCCGGACTGGCGCTGTTTTCAGCAGAACTACCATGGTGTTGTTTTTGTGCACAAATAAAAGTTCTTAGAACTGGACGAAACTTTTTGGATAATTATTTTACAATAAATAAAAAATACTGGAGCCAAGAACCACCGGAGGGGGTGCCCTGGTTGGGCACGATAAACCAGGGCGCGCCACCCTCTCCAGGCGCGCCCTTGTGGGTTGTGCCCACCACGTGGCCCCGCTGACCCTAATTCCAGCATTATAAATTTCTATTTTCAAAGAAAACACCAGGAGAGAAAGTTTCATCATGTTTTACGATACGGAGCCGCCGCCACCTCCTGTTCTTCATCGGGAGGCCAGATCTGGAGCCCGTTTGGGGCTCCGGAGAGGGGAATCTTATGGACCCCGTTGCCACGGGAGGTTCAACTACCCCTACCTACTGCCAAAAAGAAATATGACATACTTATTGTTGGGGATATGCATATCCCCATTGAGGTAACTTAGTGTTTTATGAAAGTTCTTTGGTTTCATGCTAATCGGAAGTGGTTGTTAATAACACTTGATCAACCTTATTAATGGATCATTTTTGAGAGGTATGAAGTTGATGAATCTAGTAGGCACAACCTTCTGCTCCCACCTTTTGTTTTTATTTTTCTTAGTCTAATAAAATAAAATGCCATGTTTATCCTATTTTCTGTTTTGTCCGTGCAATAAAAAATGACCCCAAAATAAAAGTTCTCAGAATGTTCTGAAATTTTAACACGATTTTTTTTGATTATTTCTGAATTTCTGGTGCAAATAACATCAGAGGGGGGGGGGGGGGGGTGCACCTGGTGTCCATAAGACACCAGGGCGCGCCAGCAGCCCCAAGCGCACCCTGGTGGGTTGTGGTCCCCACATGGGTCCCCTCACTTATCCCTTTAGCCCATGTCATCTCCTACCTCCAGAAAAAATCACCATAGCTCTCACTCTCGTGTTCTTGCTCTCAAACCCGCGGATTTCGATCTCTTTGCTCGAAGCTCCATTTCCGAAACTGTTTTGGGGGATTGCTACTTGGTATTTGACTCCTCCATTGCTCTAATTAGTTTTTGATTTAGTGGTTTATTTTTAGAATAATTAGCTACTCTTGGTGCTGCTATAGATGGGCTTCTATGTTGAATTCTTAGAGTTCTACGTAGTTTGAATGCTTAATATGGCCTCTATGCATCCTTAGTAGTAGTTGCTATCAATCTTACAAAGTTTTGTTGACAAAAATTTTGTAAACTAAATATTTTCAGAAATTTATTTATAGGAATAAGATGGATTTCTTTAGGAAGTTTTCCTCCAAGAATAATGCTAAAGGAGTCATTGGGGAATCATCGGACAATGACCTCCACACTCCGAGAACGGCGGAGGTGTAGCCGTGCGAATGGCCGCATAATGCCTTCATGGAGGAGGCTGGGTTCCATCAAGAGTTTGCTCAATTCGTTGCAAATGCTGGGCTGACCAACTTCCTCGTAGCTGAGTGTGACCAACACCATCTCCTTACAAATTCCTTTGTGCAAAGTTTTCATCTTCTGAGTAGGAATAATCCTCCTGAGGTGTAGTTTAATTTATATGCTGAAACCCATAAGATACCGCTCACTGACTTTTGTGACATAT